>OX328098.1:24924149-26124149 GCA_946811185.2 Hippopus hippopus | reverse complement strand
GAATGGTTGGTGAGTATAAACCCTGGTTATCAGAGTTTATCAGGATTGTTACACCCTAGCAAAACAAATGTTCTTAGAGCTATATGTTATGTCTGTCCATCTTTGGGGCATATTTGAGTTAGAAACTCCCTCTTTAGTTTAGCTGACATCGTTGGTTACCAGCATTTTTATATTAGTGAGAGTCATCAGAAATAATTGTTCCTTTATAACTTGATGCTTGATTTCTTTTGAATTCAGAAAAAAAAAATCAATGTTTAAGTTGTTTTGGTGAACAGTTTAGATAGAGAAAGATTGAATGGAATTTTTTACCAATTGTCAAAACTCAAATATTGAAATTTCAGAGACAGAGATCTTTTCACAGGATAAATCTCACCATGTCAGAAAGTGTAGATCTAACATCAGATGGCACAAACAGTGAAGTCTGATCTTCATCTACACTGTCTGCAAAAGTAGATTGAGTTGCACTTAGCAACCTGAGAATTAAGAACTCTCTTGATTATTCCAGGATTACTGGAAACTTTCCAAAACAACAATGCCCTTTTGGATCAAATTCAGAAATGTTTAGAGGCCTACTTGGAGTCCAAGAGAGTTATTTTCCCAAGGTAAGCAAGAGTTATATAATATATCGATTGATTTATTTGTTGCTTTGTTGAGTTTTTTACTAGAAACAAAATTTAACTTGATTTTTTGAGGAAAATGCCTGAAGGGATGTTATATGTTAAGCCCCTGGTTGTCAGTCTGTCCATCTGTCTGTCAGTTATGGCATGATGCCGAGGTTTCAGATCCTAGGCTAAAGGTCAAGGTCAAATGGGGGTCAAAGGTCATATGTTCTTAAATCGTGTTACTTCCATATCTTTTGAACGCCTGGTCCAATGTTGAAAATATTTCACACATGTGCGCATCTTGTTGAGACAACTGACAAAGCAGAGGTTTCAGATACCAAATACCAAAGTCAAGGTGACAGAAAGGGGGGGGGGTCAAAGGTGACATGCTCTGCCTAGCTTCATTTTGGCATATGTTTGTTGGCATTGTAGAACTCTTGTTTTTACCATTATTTCAGTGGGGGATTGGTTGGTAAAAGGGTAAATCAATGCTTTTAGATGTTTTTTTTATTCATACCATGAGCGATTTAAAGTGACAGGAAGAAGAAACTTGTGAAGGAAAGGAAAGAAAAGGTGAATTTTTGGAGTGATATGAAAAACATTATGTGGAACGCAGCTATTGTTGGTTTCAAGCATCAGCTTCTTATCCCATAATCAATAGGACTCTTTGCCAAACGACAAAATTTTACACTTGTTCAAATTAAAAGACTGAAGATGACAAATTACATGCAGCTCAAGTAATGATGTTTGTCATTGAATAGGAGAAAATGCTGGTTACCAGCATTTTCTCCTTTTCCCACAGTGTTTTCAAATGCCTTCTGTTTTGGGGACTTTAAAAGTGGGGATGGTGTAATAAAGGGTTGATGAAATCTCTGATGATTTATGACACAATCTTTTGGCTCTGGTTTCAGGTTCTACTTCTTGTCCAATGATGAATTGCTGGAAATACTGGCTCAAACCAGGAACCCGCTGGCTGTGCAGCCCCATCTGAGGAAGTGCTTTGACGCCATTGCTAAACTAGAGTTTGGTATACAGGCACCAGCTGCCTCAGATGGCAAATCAACACCAGAAGGTACTTACAGTAGGACTTCAGACTAAAATCCAAATAATATGAGCCATGCTCCTGTAAAAGGGGGTTTAATGCCTCTCCATGATGCATTGTACTAAGCAAGTCATCACATACATGTAAGTATGGATCCATAGAACTGATTTTGTCAAACAGCCGACTGATTTATGAAGTAGAATGGTCCTTTGAGATGCAGAAAGTTTACAAAAAGCGAAAAGTATAGACCCATGTCAGGAGTCAAATTTTCTTTTGCAGCTGGAAACAAGTAGATTCTCCAGGAAAATTACTACAGCATAATATTCCGTTTGTATTAGTTGATTGATTGATTGATTTTAAGTTGTTAAAGGCTGTTTTAAACATCATTTCGATTATATCGTGGTGGCCAGTGCACCTATCCATGCTTTTCAAGCGTTTTTTTCATCATTAATTCACACAATACTCTAAGGTACTGGCTGTTTTCCCACAAATCCATCGTCAAACCAATGACCAGTGAGAGGAATGAACCCTGTTGCAATTACTATTATTAATCCTCTGGAAGAAAATTGCCCAGCTGGGGATTTGAATCAGTAACTCCATAGTCTCAAGTCTTTTATGATACCAACTTCACTACCAGGGCTTGGCCCTGTATGAGTTTTTACACCATGGGTTAATATAGTTTGCAGCTCAGCAATTGGGCGCTAGTACAGGCTGAATTATTGTTCCATTTATGATTTACAGAAAGTTTTATGTTTCTTTTCTTTTGATAGGTGAACCAAAAGAGATCCAATATAGTAATGATATTCTAGCCATGGTGTCTCCGGAGAATGAAAAAGTCAGCCTTGGAAAAGTGAGACCCTTAATTTCTTTATAACCCTTACCCATGCTACACTTGGTAGAATTTATGGAGAGAGTGAACCAAGATCAGACTGCAAATATTGACAGTTTGATCTTGGTCTACACCCTGTGCCACTTTATTGATGGTTCCAGTCAAATACTCCTTATCAGCCCTTTACCAGATAACAAAAATTTGTTTAGACATGCCTAAATGTAAAGCATTTCTAGACAACAAAATGAAAGTGGCTCAAATCATGGGATTTGAAGGGTAGAATACATTTTTTGAAAAGGAGAAAATGCTGGTTATCAGTTTTTTCTCCTTTTCCCACCATGTTATCAAAAGTCCCTTTTCCCAAGGATCATCAAAACATCATATTGTTTAGTAAAGGATGAATTCCAATTTACTTGCCAAATGTATATGTTTGTGAGTCATTGATATAAATTAGGACAAAAGAGTAATCTGGGCATAAACATAGTATAATATTAGATTGGCTTGAACTACTGTCTACTTTTGAAAACATTATGACATGAGGAGAGATGGCTCATAATGAACAATACTTCCTTTCACCACAACTTTTTCATTTGTATTTATGAGTCTCTCTTTACCAGATGACAAAGTTTTAGACATGTCCAGTTGGGAAGCATTTGTTGATGACAGATGTTGTTCAGATGGTGGCATTTCTCTTTGAAAGAGTAGAAATTGCTTGTAACCATTCATTAAAACTAGGGATTTTTCGGTAAAGGGTTTCTTCATTTAGACTTTATATTTTACAATGATATTTTCAAAGACATTTGCTACAAGGGGAAATTATTTAACCCTTTGCCATACAACAAATTTTAAACTAAATGATTTGCAGAAAACAAATTCAAAATTGATGCAAATGTGCTCCAAATGGTGGTTACCCACATTCTCTCCTTTTACCATGATGTTTTACTATGATGTTTTTAAAAGTCCTTCTTCTTCAGTCTTTGAAACTGTAGACTATGTGGTAAAGTGTTAAACCTTCAGTTCCATGTGTTTTTCATTCATGGTTTACAAGAATAATTCTAAGTTAATATGTTGCAGACTTATTATAGGAAAGTATGAGTTTACACACAAAAAAATGATGTTTTTCAGGGTTTGAAAGCCAGAGGTAATGTTGAAGAGTGGCTTGGAAAAGTAGAAGAAGCCATGTTCTCCAATTTGAGAAAACTGACCAAATTTGCTATCACTGACTATGAGAGAAAACCCAGGAAAGAATGGGTGGTATCCCACAGTTCCCAAGTATGTATCATTTTACATGTGAAAATCTTATTTTGTAGCAACCAGCATTGTAGTTCTCCCATCCATCCAAGGGTTACATACAATGTATAGGTTATTCTTCATGGTTTTGCAAAACACCAACATGCTCATATCTGTGAAAGTGGGCTAGTTATTAGTCCTTATCTTGTTAAATAAGTGATATGAAACTTGTAAGCTGATACTAAAAATCCAAATTTTGCTACTTCAAAGGTAATTTTGTGGGGAGAATATGTCATTAATGGACAGTGTAGATCAAAGATCAGACTGCACGTTCTGTGCAGTCTGATCTTGATCTAAACTGTCTGCAAAAAGGTCAGTGAATCATGCTTAGGAGCCTGAGACTTAAGACTTTCTTGATAAATGTTTCTTTAGGATATTGCTGTCCCCTTTGAAAGATTGAAAGTGATTACAAGTAAACTGATTATCCATACTTTACAAGGATATTTTCGAAGAACAAAGATTAGACTGCATGTTCTGTGCAGTGTGATCTTGATCTACCCTGTCTTCAATATCAAATTATGTTGGGAGCTTTAACAGATAATAAATGAGACATGCTCTGTGAAAAGAGGGCTTAATGCATCTGCAAAATGTATCATCTCATGTCAGCCTGTGCAGTCCACGCAGGCTGACATGGGCCGAAACTTTTTGCTTTCTTTAAATTTTCTGCATGTCAGAGGAAGAGTCTATAGTCTGATTCAGTCAGCTGTGAAACAAAATGGGTTTTAGGGGGTCCATAACTATGTGATGACTTGCCTGGTATAAAACATTGCTGAGATACATTAAGCCCCCTTTTGCCAGAGCATAGCTCAAATGTTTTTGCTGTTTTTTTTTCCAGGTTGTACTAACTGTATCTCAACTTATTTGGTGTAGAGACGTGACAGAAATTTTGGAGGGAGAGTTTGATCGCTTAGAGGGCATGCGTGAGTTTGAGCAGAAATGCTTCAGGGTGAGCTACAGCACAAAGTTTTGTTACTTTAGTTACCCTTTACCAAACAGTCCTGAGTTTTAACAACTCTGACAAAGAAGCCTTTTGAAAACATTGTGCGAAAAAGGACAAAATGCTGGTAACCAGCATTTTCTCTTTTTCACACTAAGTTTTCTAAATAATAATCTTTAAGTGACTTTTTTGTTTTCTGCAAATCCTTTCAATTTGGTTAAGATTACAATTTTGTGGTTTGGTAAAGAGTTAACAGATGACAAATTTGAGCCTTATCCATATTGAAAGTGACAAATGTGATAAATATTGCTCAAATGATGAGATTTGTCTTATAAAGGCAAGAAAATATTGTGGGAAAATGAGAGAACTTTACATGTAGTTTTCAGCCTTTTCTTCTTTTCTTATCATAGTTTAACCCTATACCACACACTCCTGACTTTTAACGACCCTGAGAAAGAGGCCTTTTAAAACCATTGTGGGAAAAGGAGAAAATGCTGGTAACCAGCATTTTCTCCTTTTCCCACAAGGTTTTCTACCCTATCAATTACAAATTCCATCAATTGAGCTCATTTTAATTATCGTCTGCAAATGCTTTCAATTTGGATTAGTTTACATTTTTGTCGTTTGGTAACAAGTTAAGAAGCCTTTCTCAGGTTTGTGAAAATGACAGATTGTTTAGGAAAGGCTGAACTGAATTAAGCCTCTAAGATTCTGTAATAAACTGTTTGTACTTAGGATGTGTATTTTTATAAACCCATGTATCCCAGCGATAAAATTTAATACCTATCAATATTACCTGTATTACTTTATAAGTTGTTTTGAAAATGATAAAATGAAAAAAAGAGCAAAACTGTTTTGTTACTCCTATGCCAGATGGCAAAACTGTAGACTTGCAAATTTTGAAGCATTCACAAACAACAAAGTAAAGTGGCCTAAGTGATAGGCCATGTCCCTAAAAGGGTAAACAAGGTTGTTGAAAAAGCAGAAATTACTGGTTATCAGTATTTCCTCATGTTTATGACATTTATTCAAAAGCTTTTCTCCTCAAGGTCAGTAAAACACAGAGTTTGTTTAGCATTGGCTTAACCCATAGCCATGCAACGAAATTTTACACTTATCCCAATTTAAAGGGCTTGCAGACAACAAATCAAAATAATGTGACTTGGATGATGGAATTTGCTTTTGAAAATAGAGAAAACATTATTGCTCCTGGTTACCAGCATTTTCTCCTTTTCGGGCAATGTTTTCAAAAGGGCCTCTCTCTCAGGTTGTGTTGAAAGGTTAATAGGTACTGTATAAGCATTTTTTCTGCGGGTTTTTAATTTTTGCTTTTTCTGCGGACCAACTCAAGGCCGCAAAAAATAAATACAGGGATTATAATGTCCCATTTTGCCTTTCGACAATACAGCATCAAAAACATGGATCATTTCTGGTTATAGGGTTATGTATAAAACACCAGTGTGGTCAATCCAGCTATTTAACGGCAATATTCACTGAATTACATTGACCTTTAGGAAATTTTGATCAAATTTTATTTCTTAATACTGGTAAATGTCAGATTAAATCTTTTAATGAAGTTTTAACATCTATTTAGCACGCCCTATTGTAAACTCATGATCATGTTTATATATTTATAGATTATAAAACTATCGATCTTCAATAGGGTAGTATCTTAAGACCAGCTGGTGGGGATATCTATCCAATATTTATACATAGCCAAAAGTCTCAAGAAACAAAAGTAGATTGTTGTCAACTGTAATTTTCGTAATTCAACTGCAGTAGATGTTAAATCCCAAAATTGCTCAGACTGGACATCGCAGAAATAAGGTTTGCAGAAATTTAAACACCCCTCCTTTTGGAAAAAAACACAGAATTTGGAACATTCAGAAAATTACACTTATACTGTATCAGCCTAGGCAATCTGTTAAAATTGTTGTATTTCACCTCTACAGGATTTGAATGAGTTGGCCGCAATTGTTCGTGGAGAGTTGCCCAAACTGTCTCGTATGATTTTGTGTGCTCTTATCACCATTGATGTACATGCCAGAGACATGATCACAGGCATGGTGCAGAGTGAGGTAGGTCCTATGTTTAGAGCTATTGCAAATTCTTTTTTTATGATTTCTGAAGTTATTTTAGTCCACTGTGGGTTTCAGCTTTGATAGGGATCCTGCCTATGACCCAAAACCCCAAAATTCATGAAGTTAAAGCATTATTTCCAGGATAATGTGTATGCCTGAATTTTTTTACCCCCTGGCTAAGATCTAGGTCTCTTTTTTTGTTAGTAATAAATTTGAATATTCAATAACTGAAACACTCTTTGAGCAAGGTTGATGATGTTGAAAGATCTTAATGTGCAGATTATGTGCAAACCTTCATCACACAGCCAAAGTTAAGGTCAAGGTTACTAATACTGAAAAGGAAGAAAACCAAAGATTCAAACTCTTAAATCATAAGAGTTTTTTTTTCCCTTTTCCCTTGCAAGTATAGATATGAACTTCTTGAAGCCTGAAGTTCTTGTTTTTTCCCTTAGCTTTTTACCACACAATCCCAACTTTTAATGACCCTGACGATTAAGGCTTTTGAAAACTTTTGGGAAAAAGAAAAACTGCTGGAAGGCAGCATTTTCTCCTTTTCTCACAATGTTTTCTACCCTGTGATAGACAGTTTTCATGTTTTGAATTACAGTTAGTTTGTCACCTTCAAATACTTTCGATTTGATGAAGGCTAAAATTTTCTTGTCTGGTAAAGAATTAAATTTTTAGGAAATATGGTGTTTGGCTATATAGTCTCTTAGAACTGTTTCTGTCTGTGATCAAACAGGTTTTTCGAAAAATGTAAAGAAGAGATTGGGAGTGGGTTTCAAATTAACTCAGATTTAATGAAATGAAGCACATAGTTAGTTTGCCTTTAATATGCGAAAAGGGACATTCAGACATTTGCATAAAGTGTCGTCTCGGATCAGCCTGTGCAGATCAGCCTGTACAGTCTGCGCAAGCTGATCTGAGACGGCACTTTACGACTATTAGATTTTGTCCTACAGTAGACCTGCACAAAACAGAAAATTACATAAGAACAGAAAGTGTCGTCTCCGATAAGGCTGCGCAGAATGCGCAGGCTGTTCCGGGACAACACTTTTTGCAAATGTCTGAATGCCCCTTTTCGCATGTTGCAGGCCATATGATATATCACATAGTAATCAATAACAACAGTAAGCCTGACTCTTTACCCTTTAACAAATTTGCAGGAGACATATATTTTAAATGAAATAAAGGTCCTTTTTATAACATAAACTAAAATTTATTATACGAATATATGTGACAAAACTGTGTGGCAAAAGAAGTGATCACTTTTTATGAACCATTTCTTTTTATTCAAAAAATGTTTCGAAATTTGGTCTGCTGTCTGATTAAAAAGGACATCTATAGGTGGTAGTGAGTGAGCATGCTGGAAAACATGTATTGAAATCTTTGGCTTTATTATCATAAAACAGTTTTATATGAATGTTAAAATAAGTTAAACAACAAAGAGAGACAAAAGACGTCTAGCCTTGAACTGACAGATATGATGACATGGTTAAATGACACAGTTCATTCGACTACTTTAGATAGCCTTCTGTATAAAGGAACTATTACTTGATCACATAATTACTCCTTCTTCTGCAGTGTCTTCCATATCATTCTTATGAAAGATTTGAGCCATGCTCTGTGAAAAGGGGGTTTAATGCATCTGTAAAAAGTACCGGCTGACTTCAGTCAGTGCTGACTTTGGTTGAAACCTTTCGCTATTTGTCTATTTTCTGCATGTTGAAGGACCAATCTACATCTTGATTCCAGTCAGTTATTAGACAAACTTGATTTTATACATCCATAATCATGTGATGACTCGCTTGGTATCACATATCACAGAAATGCATACCCCCTTTTGCCAGATCATAGCACATGTCTATTTTTGAATGTTTTGCCAAGCATTGTTTACAACACCAGAAGTTCAAATATTTTTCTATTGTGTCATGTGTTACAGAACATAATGAGAATATAGCTCTTGTGGTAATTTAATATATACATCACAACTTATTGATGTGACTAACCATGTGTGTGTATTATCTACTTTACAGCGTGTAAGTATAAAGTATAGCACCTTGTTATTTGCATGTGATTGTATGAATATGCATTAGCATGTACCAAATTTTAAAATGCATGTATGCAAATCCCATGTAGAACAATGGATATGAAGTAGAAATAGCTTTCTGTATTCAAAAGTAGTTTTCATAGCTCTGCAAACCTAGGTTTTGGGTGTACTCCAGGCACCTAATTGGAAATTGTTAGATTCTCACCAGATGACAAAATTTTAGACTTGTCCATATTGAAAGCATTTTTAGATGACACAATAGATGTGGCTCATATGTTGGGTTTTGTCCATAAATAGGTAGAAAGCATTGTGAGAAAATTTGAGAATGCTGGTAACTAACATTTTCTCCTGTATCAAATATGTTTTCAAAAGGGTTTTTCCCAAGGGCCCTTAAACATGAGACTGGTATGTGAAGACTCAATCTGTTAGTCAACTTTTTTCTTTGTTATGGCCTGAAACTAATTTTGCCGTAGATAGCTTTGAAAGGGCAGTTGTATTTACGGATTGTGAACATGAATTAAGTTTGACTCTTTACCAAACAAAAAGATTTTAGACTTGCCCAAATTGAAAGCTATTCCTGATGACAAAATAATTGTGACCCTTTGGAAGGATAGAAAACATTGTGAGAAGAGGACAAAATACTGCATGTCAGTGTTTCCTCCATTTCACATAAAAGCTTTCTTTCTCAGGATTTTATAAACTTGAAACTGTTTGATGACTCTCTTTAAATTTTTTTCTTGTTTTATGCACCTAGTAAGCATAATGAAGATGAGTGGTAGTTGATCAAGACATACTTTAAGGAGTGCATCACAATTTCTTCTAGAGCTATCTGCCCTTGAATTAAGGCCCTTGAATTTTTGTCTTTAATGTAAGAATCACTCTGTAAGTTCTATGTACCTTTAACTCTTTGAATGCATAGTGTGACAAAAGATTGTTTTGCTTACAGTATAGATCAGTATCCACCCTTTGTGTCATCTGGGCAGCAATGAGCATAGAAAGTCATACTATGTCATTTTCAGCTGCAATGCACATAGTCATACAGCACCACACTTTTGTAGAATAAATGATATTTTTCGATGCTTAACACATAAAACGTCACACTGTTCCACTGGTTTTGGCATGCTAGATGCAACAAACATCAAGTGTCATACTTTAACATTGATGGGGTTTCTCTAAGCTGTGATTAGCTTAAAGTGTTTTATTTTTCAAGCAACTGTATTGGTGTCAAATTTAGCTGCAAAGAATGTAAAATATCATACTTTTCTAGAAGTAATGTCATATTTAGCTACAATAAACATTAAATGTCATCTTTAGTTGCAATGATCATCAAATATCATACTTTCCTCACATTATATCATCTTTAGTAGGAATGAACATTAGATATCATACCTTTCTAGTTCTAGTGTCATATTTAGATGCAATGATCATTAAGGATCATACTTTTTAGTGTTAGTGTTATATCTAGCAGCAATAAACATTAAAGGAAAAATAGTGACCAAATGTAAACAATGCTGGTATTTAAATGCATTTAAATCTAAATCATGTCATTTAAGAATATCGGAATTGTTGTGAAAATGACAATCTGTTTTTGTAAGCTGGCAGAGAAATGAATTTCAAAACTAGGTTAAAAATTGCCAGCCCACTCCATCTTTTGATTACTTTACCTGATTTTAAAATTCGTTTTTCTGCCAGAGACTGACACTTGGACGGACCAGTTAAGAACAGATTGTTATCCTCACAATATTTTCCATACTTTTAAAAGACATAATTTAAATTTAAATGCATTTCAACACCTGCACTGCCTTTTTGGCCACTAATGAACCTTTAAATTAAATTCTTTTTCAGTATTAGTGCCATATTTAGCTGCAATGAACATTTAAGGACATACTTTTCTAGTATTAATGTCATATTCAGCTACAGTAAACATTTAAAGTGATATTTTTCCAGTGCTGTGTAATTTGTAGGTAAAACTATGTGTAACAATTTCTTTTCTTAGTGACATTAGTAGTAATGGATACAGATTGTACATTACTTGTCCAAACAGATTTCTAGCTGATGGCTTTGAAAACATCCTTTTGGTACACAACATTTTCTCCTTTTCCTTCATGTTTTCTATCTGTTTAAGCACAAAATACTCTCATTTTAAAACATTTAAATTGTCATCTGTATATTTGTTCAATATGTGTGTCAAAAATTTTGCTTTGTTGTAAAGGGCTAAATAGAGTCAATTTTCAAGAGGTTATGTGCTAAAAGTATAGCATGGTGATATCTTATATATTTGTGTAAAATGGTATGCAGCCATACATGCAACGTTTGTGTGGTGGTTGTAGGGGAATTCAGTCAGTGTGTATCACATGACAAGTGCTTTGGATGCTGTATGGGTGGATGTTACTGCATGTTCACACATACTTACATTTCTTTGCATGAAGTTTCACAAAGGAGAGTGTTTTATATATGAGCAATGCTCTGGCAAAAGCGAGTTGATGCATTTGCAAAAAGTAACAACCATGTTTAGCCTGTGCGGACTCTGCAGGCTAAACTGGGCCAATACTTTTTGCTATTTGTGAATTTTCTGCTTAACAAAGGACCAGTGAACCTCATGATTCAGTTGGTTGTGAGGTAATCTTGGTTTTATGGATCCATAATTATGTGATGTATTGCTTTGTACAATGCATTATGCAGATGCATTGAACCCACTTTTGCCAGAGCATGGCTCTTTTAAAAAAAAATGCTTGTATTAATACAAAAAAGAGTTGTCTAGAATTCCGTTCTAAAACAAGAGGAAGTATTTCTATTTGATATGTAACAGTGATTTGATTTTACTTAGTAAACATCTTGGTGAATGGCCTCTATTGAAAACATTAGATTTTGTTGGTAATATAATGATCTTACATGTAATAGTATAGAAAATAATTAGAAATCATATTGCACCTCTTAAATTATTGGCCACTGAAACTCATTGGGCCTATCTCAGAATACTGAAATTTCCATTTCTCCATCATGAGACCCTGTTACTAAAAATAGTTGATAAAGGATTAACAAAAATGGTAAAAAAGAAATTGGCGGATGACCTCTACATTGTATATTTGATAGAGAGGTAAATGCCAATGCGCTGTGTTTAGTAACAGTGTCTGATGACCGAGCAATGAAATTTGGTGTTCCATGATAGATCAGTGAAGCTTCAAAGGCCTGTGCTTAAATCAAGAAAAAAAAACCCCAAAAAGATAAAACAAAATACAACAATATCATAATGGTAGGTGAATATGATCCCAGGGGCTAAACCTGAATTTATTTGGTTACCTGATACTTAAGTTCTAAAGATTAAATAATCAGGAAACTTGTTCTTGTAGGAAAAATGTCACAAAGAATTTACAATTAAAATGTCTTTGTTCTAGAACTGCATGGTACAGGTTGTGGATTCATAAAAGCATTTGAACCATACATAGTGTAAAGGGGGTTTTATGCAATTGCAAAAAGTAGTAAGCTGGTTCAGCCTGCACAGTGTGTACAGTCAGACCAGGGTCAAAACTTTCTGTTATTGGTCAATATTCTGCTTGTCAAAGGACCATTCTACCTCCAACTCAGTCAGCTGTTTAACAAAATGGATTTTATGAATCCATAATCATGTGAGGACTTGCTTGGTATATTGAAGCACAGAGATGCATTAAACCTCCCTGTTGCCAGTGCTCTGCTCATTTACAAAAAAAATTACACACACATAACATATTTGTCTGAGGGACATAATACTGGTACTTGTCTTTTTGATAAGGGAAGAAAATAATTTTGGAAAAGAAGAAAATGTTGGTTACCAGCATTTTCTCTTGTTTTGATGTTTTTAAAGGGGTATATCTGAGGGTTGTTAAAACTCTTGATTGTTTTATAGTGGATGTAACCCTTTACCACACAATCCCAAAATTTTAACAACCCTGAAGAAGGTTTTTAAAAACGTGAGAATAGGATAAAATGCCAATAACTGGCATTTCGTCCTTTTCCCACAATGTCTTCTACCCTAATTAAGACATATATTGTCATCTTGGCCTCCTAACAATTAACCCTTTACTAATCCTGAGTTTTAAAAATCTCGATGGAAAAGATTGTTGAAAACAGTGTGGGAAAATGAGAAAATAAGATTTTACACTGTTTGTAGTTTAACAATTTTGTATTATGGATTACACAGACGTAACATTTTTTGCTATGTTTTCCAAAGATTTAAAAGATTATACTATGTATTACAGTGTGACTCTGTCAACAACTTTGAATGGCAAAAACAACTGCGATACTACTGGGACGTAGAGCTAGACAACTGTGTTGTGAAAATGTCAAACTCCATCTATGTGTATGGTTATGAGTATTTGGGGGCAGCAGCCAGGCTTGTAATCACACCTCTAACAGTGAGTATGAATATCTTTATTTCTCTCCTTCCCTTTTTGTTGTACAGGGAAGCATCTTTTGGCAAATTTGTTCTGAGTGTTAACGCTTTACCAATTTTGGACTTGTGCAAATTGAAACCATTTGCAAATAGCAAATTAAATTGTGGCTCAAATGATTGAATTTGTCCTTAAAAGCTTGGAAAACATAGTGGGGAGAGGAAAAAATGCTGGTTACTAGGATTTCAAAAAAGCATTCTGCACTATGGTCGTTAAACCTAGGGATTGTTTAGTAAAGGAGTAATGTTGGCAGTTGACAGAATTTTTTTTTCAAAAGATGGGGTATGGAGGTACGCCAAGTCATATTTGTTTCTTGAAACAATTTTCATCAGAAATTCATACAAATGTACATAGATTTTTAAACTATACAAAGAATATAAATGGTATATGAACAATAACTACTGTTTAATCTTGGATCAACAGTTTTATAAATTACGATAATAAGGCCAAAAACAGACTTAAAATTTAGGAAATAAATCTGTTTCATCTAGTCAGCAATGGATGCATCAGGTTTTCTGTTTTGGTTCCAGGATCGTTGTTATCTGTGTCTTATGGGAGCTTTACAGTTAGATCTGGGAGGGGCACCAGCTGGTCCTGCAGGAACGGGTAAAACAGAAACAACAAAAGATCTTGCAAAATCTCTAGCCAAACAGTGTGTAGTATTCAACTGTTCAGATGGCTTAGATTATAAGGTAAGACTATTAATCTCATGTACTTTCCTTCGACAAATCTTACAGATTTCGATATCAAGGGGTAACTGAATTTTTTGTGTTCTTAAAATTTTGAAGATGTTGAGTTATGTCATGGGAGAAAACTTTCAAGAAAGCCCTGTTGATTATTTACTGCTAGTACAAAGTTTTTTTTTGTCATCTTGTTAGAGATCTCTAAATTTTCAACACATTTTCAATGATGTTATAGTACAGTACAAATTGGTTTATTTGTAGAAATATAAAAACTAAAATGTTCTTCAAAGTTCTTTAAGCCATTACACAGATATTATAATCGAATATCAATTTGCATACTAATAAAATAGGTTACTAAGCATGACTAGCTGTTCTTTTGTGGACTGTATAGATCAAGAGCAAACTGTGCAGAATATGCACCTTGATCTTCAACCTTCAATGTCCAAGCTGAAGAGCTGTCTTCCAAGCTGAAGAACTTTTTTTCTTTTCAAAAAGAAATTGCAAAGAACAATATTTGATCTATTACTATTGTTTGGAAATTTTTATATGATTCTTTCAGCAGTTTAATAGCTGGAAATGACATAACATGTTCTTCCTGCAAAACAAAATATTGCTTACCATGAATAATGAATTGTGGTTTTGTTCCATCCAGATGATGGGCCGTTTTTTCTCTGGTCTAGCCCAATCAGGAGCTTGGTGCTGTTTTGATGAGTTCAACAGAATTGATATTGAGGTGCTGTCTGTAATTGCACAACAGCTGATCACCATTAGAAATGCCAAGGCAGCAAAGGTAAGGGAAGGAACTCTATATGGCAAGATTTAATATTATCATATCAATATATCTTAATCTTTATCAGACAATCAGGTGTCCCTATGAAAGAAGAGTACTGAAAACATTGTTGGAGAAGGAGGAAATGTTGGTTACCAGCATTTTCTCCTTTCCTACAATCTTTTCAAAGCCATCCTACAAACAGTCATTTAATGCCTGGATTGTTTGATGAAGGGTTAGATTTTCCAATTAAACATGGTTTAGTATTTTACAGACATGGTTATACTAAAACATACTGTTAAAATGCAACAAAAAAAAGTATGTGCAAATAAAAAAATGTCTAACTTTGCAAAATCTCTTGGCAGGTTTTAGCACATACCCAAATAAAAAAATTATGTGTAAATATAGATATGCTAAGGTAATATTTTCAAGAGAGTAGCATTAACTTATTAATAGTACTTCGTGCAATTGTACTTAAATGTCATCTTTTGGGAGCATTGAAATGGCATGGTGGATTTAAGACAATATTTCTGTATGGCAAAAGTTATAACAAATGCCAGTATAATAATTCTTTTTGTATGCAAGAATTGATTCTATGTAGCAAAATTTACATTTAGTTCTTCCGAATAGCATGTTTGATTACAGTGAGAGAGAAAAAAAAAATGACTGTGAAATCCTGATTTTTGTTATTAGAGAAAAGCAAAGGGTGATAAACAAAAAGAGGCACAGGTACATGTACATATTTATAGTACCGGTATTGTGTATTGGTGGATATGTATCTGATCAAAGTATTATTAATGTAAAAGCACATGTACCATGTTGTTTGTCTGTGAAAATATCACAAGTGCAGTATCTGTTTTTGAAATTTTAAAGGATTTGAAGGGGAAGGGAACAGGGACAGTTTCGCCCAGTGAAATGCCATCCAATTATAAATGCCATATGATGTGGCAATTTTTTTTTTACTCTTTCCTTAATGGCAACATTTAAGGCTTGTCAGTTTGGAACAAAAAAAAAGTAAGTATGATTCAAACAATGGAATTTTCTGTGGTTAAACAGAAAACAGTGTGGGAAAAGGAGAAATGCTAGTCACCAGCATTTTCTCCTTTTCCAAAAGTAATTTCAAAGACCTTCTTTTTGTAGGATTGTTTAAAACTTGGGATTGTTTGTAACAAGTTAATCATTGTTGTTTCAGTTAATGGTAAAAGAGAAAGAAACCTGATTTAAAATTGTATTGACTAAGGCAGACATTGAGTGATATTGCAATTTTGAGGCTGTATATCATATTTCCTTTTTCATGAGTGTGCTTTTTTGTTCTTAGAAATTCTACTGAAATTTATGAATTTATTTTCCCTGATGTACTGTCCAAGTTTGATTATGGTGTCACACTAACTACAACTATTTATCACTTTATAGGCATGGATTTTCCTACATTCAGAGAGCTTTTCATACGTAAAATTTTCATTCAAAATTTTATTTAATTGCTATATATCAAGACCTTAACATCTGCATGTAGGTCAACATTTTTTGCACCAAGATCAATTTAAGCAATTTTTTTCAATCTATATTCTTATAATTTC
The DNA here is from genome assembly GCA_946811185.2 of Hippopus hippopus. Classification (NCBI taxonomy): domain Eukaryota; kingdom Metazoa; phylum Mollusca; class Bivalvia; order Cardiida; family Cardiidae; genus Hippopus; species Hippopus hippopus. Next base: position 26,107,862 of record OX328098.1, on the reverse strand, counting down.
AGTTTCGGATCATTTGCAAAATTTTTTTATAGGTAATTTGTATGACTATTATGAAAAGAAAGCTTTTTGTCAGGCAAAGAATTCAAAGTTTTTTCCTATAAATCGCTGTAAGTTGACACACTTTCAGAACTTGATAAATCTCATTAAGCTTAATCCTTTACCACACAATCGAAACCTTTAATATGACTCTTAAATAAAGACAGCTTTGAAAAGATTGTGAGAAAGTGAGGAACTGCTGGTAACCAGCCTTTTCTTCTTTTCCCCTACAATGTTTTCAAATGGTTTCAAAATGGACAAGTCTAAAACTTTTGTCACGATGTAAAGAAATGTAATAATCAAATATCTAAAAGCCTTTCATGTATATTTACCAAAAAAGTACAAGCTACATATTATTCAGTTACAGAGGTATTATCTCTATCCTATCATTTTTTAATCAATTTACTGTACACTTTATCCCTACAGCTGACAGCTATTAAAGATATTGTAGAAACCAAGCAGCTACTTTTCATAAGCATTTGCTCCTTTTATCAGTGTGTTTTCCATAATGTTAAAAATGAGATACCTCATGTAAACTTTTGTCATTTGTGCAGTTTGTAAAACTTTTTAGTTGGTCAAAGGTAGCCTTTGCAGTAATGGGTTAACTTTCCTTTCTTTTGTTTTGTGAGAATTTGTTAGTATATCTCTGTGAACTGTGTTGCAATCCATCATTTAATTGCATCTCCTTCTCTTACATTCTTGCTGACTCATGATTGGCCTAGTTTGTATTCCTAAAATATGATTTCAAATTAAGAAGGGGATAATGACGCATAAAAGATGCTTTAAAAGAAACTGCGAAAAAATATTTTTGTCTGGGAAAAATATAAGGGTTCACATAACAGGTAAAAAGTTTTTTGAATTGTGATATTTTATATTGTGAAACCATTTTGACTTGTCACTACTTTGTTTCTGTGACCGTATTCAGGTTCCTGATATTTGCCTTGTTCTAAACGGAGTTCAGATGTTTAATATGTTTGTACAATGAACTGATCCTGTCACAATGTCCATGGTGTAGTGGTAAAATACCTGGACATGTGATCTGAAAGTAAACATCCTATAAAATAGTGAATTTATCAGAGAGCTATAGATAGTTCATGTAAAAAGACGGAATATTTATTAAATGACAATACAGTGTTTATTGTTTATCTATTACAGTTGCAGAGATTCATGTTTGAAGGTCGAGAGATCAAGCTAGTTATGAGCTGCGCTGCTTTTATCACAATGAACCCAGGTTATGCTGGGCGTACAGAACTTCCTGACAATCTAAAAGCTCTCTTCAGACCTATTGCTATGATGGTACCAGACTATGGTAGGCTGAAGTTTCCCTTTGTTTGTGTAACCCTTTTTAACAGACAACAGAAGTTTGGGATCATCCAAATTGAAAGAATTTGCAGATGACAAATGCATCCTAAATGATGCAATATTTCTTTGAATTGATGGAAAATCTTGGGGGAAAAGGTTAAAATACTGGTTACTAGCATTGATTCCTTTATAGATTCTATATCAGCTGCAGAAGTTTATATGTTTTTTTTAATCAATTTTTTAAAGGAAAATTTAAGCAACTGATTTTATTTCCCCTGTAAGCATTTGTACTCAGCATTGATGCTTCACTGATTTTTTTTTCCTTATAATTTTGTTTGGTATGAACCTTTTTTTTTAAATCAACTCTTTACCAAATTATAACATTTTGGACTCAACCAACTTGAAAGTATTTGTTGGCAACAAATTTAATGTAGCTGAAATGAATATTTCTGTCTCTGATGGGTAGAAAACATTTTGGGAAAAAGAGAAAATGCTGGTTACCAGTATTTTCTATTTTTCATGCATTGTTTCCCAAAGTCTTCAATTCACGGTTGTTAAAAAGGTTAATGTGGGGCAGGGGTCAGTAGATAGAATGCAATTTGTATGAAACTATTTTTGCAAAAGGAATGCATCATTCATACAAATAAACAAATTGCTTGTTAGCTTGTTACTGTCCAGTCTTAATTGTGATCTACACTGTCTGCTAACCTATTTTGCAAATGGCTTACTAGCTTTAATCTTCTTATTTTTGCACAGGTCTAATTGCTGAAGTGATCCTGTACTCTGAAGGTTTTGAATCCTCCAAGAACTTAGCCCAAAAGATGGTACAGATGTACAAACTCTGTTCAGAACAGCTTTCCCAGCAGGACCACTACGACTTCGGAATGAGGGCCGTCAAGTCTGTACTTGTAATGGCAGGTGCTCTCAAACGACAGAATCCAGATAAGAATGAAGATGTGGTACTCATAAGAGCTCTGAGAGACAGTAACCTGCCTAAATTCTTGGCACAGGATGCTGTTTTATTCCAGGTTTGTCAGTGTATCTTTCTTATGAGCCATACACTGGTGAAAGGAGATTATGTGTCTCTTTAATCTGTTATATCAAGCAAATCATCATTTGGCCTGCAACACGCGAAAAGGGACATTCGGACATTCGCGTAAAGTGTCGTCTCAGATCAGCCTGCGCAGTCTGCGCAGGCTAATCCTAGACAGCACTTTCCGTTTTTATGTAAATTTCTGTTTTGCGCAAGTCTACAGAAGAACAAAATGTAATGTAGTTGTAAAGTACCATCTCGGATCAGCCTGCGCGGACTGTGCAGGTTGGTTTGAGACGACACTTTACACCAATGTCCGAATGCCCCTTTTTGCGTGTTGCATTCCATATGATTATGGATCCATAACTTCCATTTTGTATGTGAACCACCTGAATCATGCAATAGGTTGGTCCTTGACATGCAGAAAATTGACTAAAAGCAAAAGTTGTTGATGCAGGTTAGCCTGTGCGAACTGCGCAAGCTGATCTGGGTCGATACTATTTGCAGATGCGTTTAACCCCCTTTTCACAGAGCATGGTTTATATACAAAAGTGATGTCAATCTTTTATCTAATAATGCCATCTTTATATGACTGCAATCGAGAATGTTTTATAAAACATTTTGAGAAAGAAAGATGTTGCTTGTTGCCATTATTATTGGTTCTGTGGGGAAACATCTTTGGAAAATGAGAAAATGCTGGTTACCGCAATGTTTTCCTTCTCTTTAAAGACAAAAAAATTAATTATATCATTTGCCTAACAATTTATCTGTTGATGATAGTCAATTGCAACAGGATGCAAATGTTTTTAACCCTTTACCACACGGCAAAATTTAAGACCTATCCAAATTGAAAGCATTTGCAGACGACAATTTCATAGTGGCTCAAATGACGCAACTTTTCTTTGATAGGGTAGAAAACTTTGTGGGAAAAGGAGAAAATGCTGGTTACCAGCATTTTCTCCTTTTCCCACAATGTTTTCAAAAGGCCTCTTCTTCAGGGGCGTTAAAAGGCATCACTGTGTGGTAAAGGGTTAAATTGGAGGTATCCATTATTTTTTCTGGTAAAGAGTTAACCACAAAATTGTAGACTTCCTCAAATTGAAAGCATTTGCAGACAACAATTCAAACATGGTTCCAGTGATGAGATCTGTTTTTGATAAGGTAGAAAAATTGTGATAAAAGGAGAAAATGATTGTTACCAGCATTTTCTCCTTTCCCCACAATGTTTTCAGAAGCCTTCTTCTTGTTGGTTATCAAAACTTTATGGTAAAGTGTTAATTGTGCAGTAAATGGTGAATGAGTTTTTCTCCTTCTACAGGCCATTCTGCAAGATTTATTCCCTGGTGTGACGATCCCAGAACACGACTATGGACAGCTTCAAGAAGAGATCATCGAGGTCATCAAGTCTAGAAACTTGGTTGTCTTGAATACACAGGTCAAAAAGATCATCCAGTTCTATGAGACCTTGGAGGTCAGACATGGTGTTATGTTGGTGGGGCCAACTGGTGGTGGAAAAACAACCATCTATGAGGTAAACTTAGCTTTCTTTTTGTCTAGGTCTCCAAGCAACAAAATTTTAAACTGTTCCAAGTTTAAAACACTTGGAGACAACAGCTTAAATGTGATCTAATGATGGTATCAGAGACAAAAGAAATATTATGTAAAAAGCCTTGTTTCTCAGGGTTGTTAAAACTTAGGATCATGTAGTAACAAGCTGAATAATTCTTTCAAAGTTGTCAAAAAGAGTGCTTTTCTGGAGCATAAGAAATTGTACTTGTAGAGTTAAAAGATAAATGAAAATTAAATTGGTATCATTATACCCCCGCAAAACGAATGTTTTCGGGGGTATACTGGAATCAGCCTGTCTGTCTATCTGTCCGTGTGTCCGTGTGTCCGTCTGTGTTCAAAATACTAGTAATTTTGTGTCGCGAATTCCTCCTACAGTTTTGCTGCTATTGTATTGAAAGTTTGTTGATACATTGATCGTATACTGAAGTTGTGCAAGATTCAGTTTTCAATCATCTACTCTTTATGATTCTAGGGTAATCTCCCCTTGAACTTGGAAAATTTTTTGTTAAATTGCCTGTTTCTGTCAAAGCGCTGGCGGGGGTATTAAGTCACATTCAGTGACAGCTCTAGTTTAGAGCAGATCAAGATCACATTAGTATAATTAAGACTTTAGCCTTTGCAATATCTAGGCCATGCCTTAACCCTTTACCAAAAATCCCATCTTTCAAAGACTCTGAAGAAAAAGTTTTTTGACAATATAGTGGAAAAAGAATAAAATGCTGGCTATCGGTGTTCCAACATTTCTAAGGCAAATCTTAATTTCATGAGTCCTATTAAAATTGTTGTGTGCAGATGCTTTAAATTTAGACAAGTCTAAAATTTTGTTGTCTGCTAAAGCATTACTTTATCTCTTTTTCTTTGATTATCAGGTACTAGCAGAAACCTGTGGTAACCTCCATGAAAAAGGGGTGAAGAAAGACTTTTACCAGCCTGTCCATACTTTTGTTATGAACCCAAAAGCAATTACAATGGAAGAGCTATACGGAGGTGTTAACAAACTGACCCTAGAGTGGAGAGATGGTCTGATGGGCCTGACTGTCAGACACTGTGTACAGGTAAGATGACTGCATGATTTTTTCATTATATGACCAAAGGGACATGTTAGACTATGCGCCTCTGTCCAATTTTGGAAATATTTCACATATGTTTACACCTTGAAGATTGTGTCCACTCCATATCTCTTGAAACAGTAGTCTGATTTTGAAAGTATTTTACACATGTGTGCACCTCGATGAGGTGACATGCATAGCAGAGGTTTCAGAAGCCAGGCTCCCATGCTCATTAGAGCTTTCTTCTGCTGTATGTTGCCTCACTGTGCAAAGCTCTTGTTTATTCACTGTCTGTCATTTCTGATACTACCACCTTTTCATTATGTGTTTTGAAATAGCCTATGAAAGGTATGAACCAAATACAGGAAATTAACTCAAAAAAATATATCAGAGTTTTTATTCTCCACTCAATAAAACTGTTCTAATATTACATAAAAAAAGGTTGTCATTTAGTATTTGGGAATGTATGAATACTTATTTAGAGATGTATGTGTTACACAATAGCATTATTTTAGGCAAAGTTCAGGCAATACTACTACTGAATTGTACCAAGCAGTTTATCCTTTTCCTGTGAGCCAAGTTTTCCTCATGTAAATTAACACATTTGCATATATGGTTTTGCATTTTCTTACCTATAACTTTTGAAAAATCTTTATGTCATAAAAAAATCTGACATTCATTGGCTTTTGAGATAAAAGTTCTTCAAACTCTTCTAAAAGATGTTTTTGAACTTACCAGAAGCTCATTTAATGCCATTTTTTATACCCCCACAAAATGAATGTTTTTTCGGGGGTATACTGGAATCAGCCTGTCTGTCCGTTTGTCCATCTGTCCATGTGTCCGTCTGTCCGTCTGTGTACAAAATACTAGTAATTTTGTGTCGCAAACTCCTCCTACAGTTTTCCTTCAATTGTATTGAAACTTTGCACATATACTGATCATATATTGAAGATTTGCAAGATACAATTTTCAAGTGTCAACTCTTCTGTGTTGAGGAATTATCTCCCCTTGAACTTGACACACTTTTCTGTCAAAGTGCTGGCGGGGGTATTAAGTCACATTCAGTGACAGCTCTAGTTTAGACTTGTTTAATAAGACCTTATTCCAAAGGCCAATTTATGTCAGAGCACTCGGATTGATTGTTAATGTTGTATTGGTATTTCTTTCAGTTTCATAAGCTTTAAGACTTAGTAAAGAAGTTTACAAAAAATTATTTAACATTTCTTTTATCCCTTTAATTTATAACATGTTTTGATTTCATTTACCAGGCAAAGGTTAGTTGTTGTTTTATAGTCAAGGTCATAGCAAGGTCAAGGTTATTTATGCACTGCATACACAGGAAGTATAGTAGTATACATGCATGCTGTTTTTATTTCTAAAGACAATTACCGTAGGTCAACACCACACCTCACTTATCCCATTCCCAAACTACAAATTTTAGATTCTTTGAAATTCAAAACATCTGCAGATGACACATTAGAAAATGGTACAAATGAACATAAACCCTCAGATAAGGTAGAAAACATTGCGGGAAGGAGAAAATGCTGGTTACCAGCATTTTCTCCTTTTCCCACCATATTTTCAAATGCCTTTTCAGTGAAGAATATTCAGGACAAAGTGATCTTGAAATTGCAACAATCTGATGCTTTTTTACTGACTGATGATTATCTGTTTTATTCATGCAACATTTTAACTTTTTAACTAATGACGAAATTTTAGACTTGTCTAAAATTGAAAACATTTACAGGCAGCAAGTTAAATGTGGCTTACATGATAAGTTATGTCCTTGAAAGGGTAGAAAAATATTGTCGGAAAAAGGAGAAAAAACTGGTTACCAGCATTTTCTCCTTTTCACACAATTTTCTCAGTCTTTTTTTCCAGAGGGTTATTCAGATTTAGGAATGTTTTGTAAAGAATAAGGCAGGATTTTATCTATAGATAGATTTATATAGCTATATGTATCAAAATTTAAACTTAGGCAAAATTGACTTGGTTGCACTTTTGTAAATCTCTTAATCACACAATAAACTGTTAGTGGCATCATTTGTAGCTGATAAATGTGGCTTAAATGATGAGATAAATTTTTTAAAGGGTAGAGAAAGATCGTGGGTGTTTGTTTTTTTTTTATGATAAGCAGTTCTTTCTCCAAAACATGTTTTTTTACTCACTTGTCCCACTAAAATTTTTGAGGTGCATTCTTCCTGACATGTTTTTTAAATCCATTTTTTTTCTGAGAAAAATATCCTTGAAGAATCCGAATGATGAATTTAACTGGTTCCTAGATTTAGAACTTTGAATGTCAAAGAAATCTTGATTATTACCCTGCAAATAAAAAGATTGTTGGCACCATAGAAACAGAGACTTTTGGTTGTGTTTTTAGCAAAATTTATCAAAACCGAATTTTTGACATATCACTCAACCTTTTGTCTAAATATAATACTTGAAGCAAATACAAGTACCAGGAGAGTTAATACAATGTATTATTACATTCTGTTACTAATAATAGTAACATTTTCAGCTAAAAATGGTGTAATATCAGTGTCACGCGAGGGCAGATATGGTGGGGCAATGCGCTGATATCTGATACCCTGCCCGTTGACAAGATATTTGTTCTAAATCTATAGCAACAGAACACTCACTCGTAAACTAACGTTCTCAAAATATCTAGTTTGAAAAAAAATGGCTGAATCAGTCCGTTAGTCGCTAGCCGACAAATCTTCAGGACTACAGACAACGATTGAATCGCAAAACCACCAAACACGATAAGTAGAGAATAGACTGTTGTTGTCTTTGATTGTGAAAGTTTATCGGGTAAGGCGTGGTGTCAAAAGGCTAATAGTTCTGCGAATTTTTTCCGTTGAGCTGGGGAACCGAGCCTGATTTAGTTTCCCAATCCAGAGCACCAACTATCTATTCTATTTATCCTGTTTCTCATTTATAATGCATATTATACTAAATTGAATATTTGGTACGAAAAAACACACATACCAACATCTTTTTAACCATGAATAAAGATGAAGAACTGTTTATCTTAAATGGCCTTATACTGCAGCTGCGATAGTCATAATGAATGACGCATGATTACGTCATGAACGTGATGTTTACTTGGAAAAAAGAGTTATGTTGAACAAGACAAGAAATTCTGTGTTTTAACTTTTTAAACATGTTAGGAAAAACAAAAACGAGCAAATGATGAATGAATGTAATAAACAGGTTATTACACAGCTGATGAGGGCCGGAGAGTGATATCAGCCCTCCACCTCGCAACCTGCCCTTGGGCTAAAGCCCTCGGGGCAGATATCAAGGTGGCGGGCCGATATCACTCTCTGGCCCACATCAGCCGTGTAATAACCTCTATATATTCCAAATATTTTCCCCCGATGCATTCTGCCCCTTTAGAGACAAACTCCACCATTTGAGACACAACTGATTTGTCTTCCTCAAAGCTTTGAAAATGGAAAGTCTAAAATTTTGTTGTCTGGTTAACTGTTAAGGAGGGGGTGTTATTCATGTTAACCCATTACCACACAATCCCTACTTTTGACGACCCTGAGAAAGAAGCCTTTAGACAACATTGTGGAAAAAGGAGAAAATGCTGGTAACCAGCATTTTCTCCTTTTCCCACAATGTTTTCTACTCTTCACAAAACAAATTTCAAATTTTCAGTCACTTTTATTTTGTCGTCTGCAAATGCTTTCGATTTGGACAAGCCTAAAATATTGTCGTTTGGTAATGAGTTAAAGCATGATTTAGGGTTACGATCACAAGGCAGAGGGAGGATTGCATGGTTTTCCAGAATTATGTTTTTCTGTGCAGGCAGTTTTCATAGAAAATGCTGAGGTATTGTTGTAGCCCTGTCATTGTCTACACAATTTCGACAGTTTTTAATAACTCAGTCATAGCAGAAGATATTTACTTCAAACATGGGTTATTTCTAATCCATTATAGTGCCTTTTATGACTACATTTGTTTTCGTGGTCAGCGTAGATCAAGATTACATTGCACAGAACATACAGTCTGATCTTTGATCTATACTGTCTCCTTTTCTCAGACATTTTAGACAAGACCGGTCTTATTTTAAGACTGAAAGTGTCCATTAGATTTATTCAATGCTGTAAGGGTTAACTATCAAAAGGGAACCAAGACTGGAAGGACGGTCATCTTCCAAAATAAATTTGACACAGTTATGCTCCACCTTTGACTGAATTTTTGCTGAAAAATGCAATTGTAACCAAGCTCATACACCTGCATGCAGTGTTGTTGTTTGTGGACGGTATTTGAGTTTATCTTGCCAGACATGTAATCTTTAGATGCACTCAACTCTTTACCACACAATCCTGACTTTTAACGACCTTAAAAGGAAAGCCTTTTGAAAACATTATGGGAAAAGAAGAAAATGCTGGTGACCAGCATTTGCTCCTTTTCCCAAAATGTTTTCTACTCTATGAAAGACAAATTTCATTTTTCGAGTTTCATTTAATTTGTCATCTGCAAATGTTTTCAATTTGGACAAGGCCAAAATTTTGTCATTTGGTAAAGAGTTAATGACTTATTCCACTTTTTTATTTATCTTCTATACAGTATATACTGGTAGATGCCTTGCATGCATTTTGTATCAACTATTAGTCTTATCTCTGAGAAAAGGGGTTAAATGCATTTGCAAAGAATGCTGACCCAGGTCAGTCTGCATTGTCCTCACAGGCTGGCTCAAAACTTTTGCCATTGGTAAATTGTTTACATGTAAAGGGACCATTCTACCTCATGATATAGTTGGTTGTTAGACAAGATTGATTTTTATGCATCTATAATTATATGATGACTTGCTTGGTATAATGCATCATGGAGATGCATTAAACCCCCATTTACCAGAGTATGGCACATTTCTTTGTATAGTAGAACCTTTTATATTACATGTATTGCATTATTTAGATTCACATCAATACTTATGTTAACTCTTGGCCATACTACTAAATTACAGACTTGTCCAGTTGGAAACTATTTGAAAACAACATAGTAAATATCACTCAAAATCTGAAAATTGTCTTTGGAAGAGTAGAAAATACTGTGGAAAAAGGAAAAAAAATGCTGGTAACCAGCATTTTATTGTTTTCCAAAAATGTCTTCAAAGGCCGTTTTTCACCAGTTTGTCAAGGTTGTTAAAACTTAGAAATTATATGAGAAAAGGATACCTACCCACCATGGAAAATAATAGGGAAAGGTGGTCTTGAAATGCAAATTTTTAGGGCTGCTTAGAAAAAGAATCATAGAGTCTATTACTTTCTGATTCCTTACGATACATTGCAGGCTATAAACTCTTGATGCGCTAACCAAGATTTGGTCGCGTATACAAACACTGTAGATCAAGATTAGACTAGAACACAGAACATACAGTCTGATCTTAGATCTACACCTACCTGACTTTCTTGCATAATATTTTGACAAAAACTGCCTTGAAATTGTAGTATTTTCATCTTTAGCTCATACTAGTAGACTTTTTATTCCATTTCTTGATCACTGCAAGTGGTAGTGCATACCACTGATTGGTTAAAAGAAATAGTTGGAGAAAATGAAACTTCTGATCTAAAACATTGTTGAAAAATGAGCAATTGCTTGCTAGAAGTAAGTTCTATGGCTTGTGATCTAACAGTAAATGGTAAATAGTAAGATTTCTACTATTAATGTTGATGTTTATTGTTGTTGTTTGCTTCAGTGTCACCTCCATATCTGTATAATTTTTCTGTTTGAACATGACCTTATTTGTTATCATGACCTTTATTAATTCAAGTACCGGTAATACTATGTTTCCTTTGCATGCTATTTTGAGCATCAAGGTTCTTTTGAAGGCAGTGTAAGGTGAGACCAGACTGCAGATGAGAGGCAGTCTGATCTTGGTTTTACTTTGTGCTTTGTCTAACTCTTCACCAGATGAAAATGATTTTGACTTGTCCAAATTTGAATACACAGTTTGTCCAAATTGGAGTCATTTGCAGACAAAAATTCATTGAGGTTCAAATGATGGGATTTACCTACGAAAGGGTTGAAAACATTTTTGGAAAAGGAGAGAATGCTGGTTTCCAGTATTTTCTTCCTTTCTCCGCAATGCTTTCAAGTGCCTTTCTTCTTAGGATCGTCAAAACAAGGGATAGTTTGGTAAAGGGATAACCCATTACCACTCAATCTCAAGTTTTAGCGACCCAGATTGGGAGGGTTTTTGAAAAAAATTGTGGGAAAAAGAGAAAATATTGAAAAACCAGCATTTTTCCTTTTCCTACAATGTTTTCTACAGACAAATCTCACTATTTGAGCCTTGTATGATTTGTCGTCTTCAATACAGACAACTCTAGAACTTGGTAAAGAGTGTAATCTGATGATAAAACTTGCATTTTTCAAAATTTTCATCACTTGAAAGGCTTGCCAATGTTTTTTTTTATTAGCAGATCAAAATTTAAAAAAAGACCTTAAGCTGTTTCCTTCACGCTGACGCATTATTATTATTTTTTTTCATTTAACCTTTCTTAATCATTACCTTACCTTTTTTCAAGGACACCTCCATAGACCACCAGTGGGTCATTTGTGATGGACCCGTAGATGCTCTGTGGATTGAGAACATGAACACAGTACTGGATGACAATAAGATGTTGTGTTTAGCAAACAGCGAGAGAATCAAGTTCACACCCTATATCCACATGTTATTTGAGGTCCAGGATCTAGCTGTGGCTTCTCCTGCCACTGTTAGCAGGTAAGAACTCTCCTGAAACAATGGAATTTTTTCCATATGAAAACTGAACTATATTACAATAAAATGTAGTGATTAGCAAATAGTGATGGAATGAAGCTTCCAAATTTATTCACATATTGTTTGAGGTCCAAGATTTAGCTGTAGCTTCTCAAGCCACTGTGAGCAGGTAAGAACTCAAACCTGATACTTCCTAAACTATTGATTGAGAACATGAACACCATACTAGATAACAATAAGATGTTGTGTCTGGCCAACAGTGAGAGAATCAAGTTTACACCTTACATAGTATGAGCTCCAGGATTTGGCTGTGGCCTCCCCGGCCGCTGTGAGCAGGTAAGGACTTGATCTTGTTATCTCCTGAAACAATGGATTTTTTAACATCAAATGTTTCGTCTAGCCAACAGAACTAGAAGAAATTTCCAACTTTATTCATAATTTTATATGTTGTTGTGTGAGGTCATAGAGTTGGGTTTGGCTTCTCCAGCCATTGTGAGCTGGTAAGAACTTGAACTTTTAACCTTCTGAAATGAAAGAATGAAAAAAATGATTTGTGTACCAAATGATAGCATAATGTGAGAAAATTGAGTTTACGTTTAATATTTACATGTTGTTTGGTGTCTGGATCTGGCTGTTGCTTCTTTGGATGCTGTGAGCAGGTAAAAACTTAAACTTGTCACCTGAACATGAACATTTAACTAAATAAGATGTTGTTTCCAGCCAACTTTTCTAAAGATAATGAAGTTCTCTACCTATATCCAAATGTTGTTTTAGGTCAAGGATCTGGCTATGTCTTCCTCTGCCAGTGTTCGCAGAGAGAAACTCTAACCTAGCCTCTGAAACTATGGACTGAGAATATGAATACAAATGTAGGCTAAATATGGGTAATCATTATGAATTGAGGCTTGATACATGAAGGTATAGATACCTTTGAAAACATCTTGACAAAAGGATAAAAGTCAAATTTTTATGAAAGTGAAGTATTATACTTCATGAAGGATATATGTAGAAAGGGTGAGAGGGTGGGGAAAGTGCATGTATCCATTCACTAAGCAATGTTTACAGTTGACAGAAAGATCAACCCTTCACTGAATAACCATGTCTTTCATGATGCTGAGGAAGGAGGCTATTTGAAACATCATGGTAAAAGGAAGAAAATGCTGATAAGCAGAATTTTTTCCTTTTTCCAACAATGCTTTCTACTCCTTCAAAGACAAATGGCATCATTTTAGGTGCACTTAATTTGTCATCAATAAAAGCCTTCAATTTTAACATCTAAAATGTCCTCCCCTGGTACAGAGTTGATTTTTTTTTTTGTATAGATGTGGTATGGTGTACGTGGATGCTGATGAACTGAAATGGATGCCTTATGTCCACAAATGGTTGAGCAAATGGGAAAGCAAACTGAAAGAGGAAGTAAAAGCCTACCTTCTTGATCTGTTTGAGAGATATGTAGAGTCGGGGCTTAGATTCGTGTCCAAAAAATGTGTCCAGACCATTAACCAGGTGAGGATCATGTTTATCTTATTTTGTAGATTGAAAACTTATATTAAACCTTATCCTGCCAGATAAGTGAAATGAAACTTTTAAGCCGATAGTAAAAACTCAAATTTGGCTATTTGAAAGGTAGTTTTTTGAGGATAATATGTCCTTATCAGACAGTGTAGATTAAAGATCAGACTGCACATTCTGTGCAGTCTGATCTTGATCTATACTGTCTGCAAAAGGTCAGTGAGTCATTCTTAGCAGCCTGAGGGCCCTGAAGAAAAGTCACATTTCAAAGGTATACTGTATATTTAGCAGAAACCTGACCTCTGTTTAGTCTTATTTTATAATTTTCCACTTGTCTCTGTGTTCTATGTTGTCACATACTGCAACTATGTCAAAAGATGTAAAAAATAAAGAAAGTTCGATCTGCCAAGATGGTATTAGAGTTTGAGCGCCTGTCTTGAGAGCAGATCAGTTTGTCGAATCTTTGAGTTACATCAACAATGTTTTATGATATCATGAAAATGATAATTTCCAAGACCAACTTCATCAGATAGGTTGAGATTTCCTGTTTCATCCAATCAAATGGCTACCAGCATTTTCTCCTTGTCCCACTATGGTTTCAAAAGGCTTTCTGTATCAGGGTCGTTAAAACTCGGGACTCTGTAGTAAAGGATTGATATACTGGGCATTGAAAACACTTATAAATCTTGTCTTTTGATTTTTCTTGCTGATCTCTCACAAATGGCTTATCTCTCCTAAATTTAACAGGTGGACATTGCAAAAGTAGAGATGTTGTGCAAGCTGTTAGAATCGTTGCTGTTTTGTCGAGGAGGCCCTGATTTTAATATGGATCCTAACAAATTGAACATTTTGATTACAACAACATTTGTATTCTGTTACTTGTGGTCGATTGGTGGAAATATCATTGAGTCTAATTGGGACTCTTTCGATACATTCATGAGAAATACCTTTGATGATAATGGAGATGCTAAGGTAATTTTATTCTTTCAAGCTATAAACCTTTTGCTTGTAGTATTTTGTATACAATATGATACAGTCAGCATTTTGTGTTTTTTTTTTGCAATGCTCTTTACTCTTCCAAAGATAAATTTTGTCAATTTAACTGGGCACATTTAATTTTTGGTATCAAAATGATTTTGATGTAAAGATATCTTAGACATTGTCTGATAACATGTTTAAATTGTGAATGTTTATTTGTGACAAAGAAAATATTCTTGTAGATTTTAATGCCAAGAGGATGAAAATAGTCCCATACATCAAATACACTTACTTAGATACTATTCAGTGATGCCAGCTTACATGATTTCAATAAATTCAGATTATGCACAGAATTTAGATTCTAGTTATTCACTGATTATTATTCATGTTATAGATGCCTGGAGGTGGAGACTTGTGGAGTTGTTATGTAGACTTTGAGACCAAGAGGATGGATTCGTGGGAAAAAATAGTCCCATCCTTCAAATACAACAAGGAAGTACCATTCTTTGAGATGCTGGTACCCACTGTGGACACTGTGAGGTTTGGTTACCTGCTTGAAAAATTGCTGGCTGTGAGACACTCTGTGCTGTATACTGGTGGAACCGGTGTTGGTAAAGTAAGTGTAAAGGTCATGATCACATTTCTAGTGCTGGGGTGTTATCTTGCAGCAATTTTATGGGTGGTCTTTGTTTCTGATAGAAACTAATGACTTGTTTTTGACAGAAATCATTGACTCGTGTGAGAAAGTTTTCTCCATAAAACTTCCCAATAAACCTAATTTTTAGGCTCAGACTCCAGTTCACGACTGCAGGATTTTTCTCTGTCACAACAATGAGGTTGGCCTCCCCCAGGGTCAATTGACTCCCGACCATCTTTGAAATGCTGGACCCATTTTCAAGCTGTAATGAGCTTTAACACATCCTTACCATCAACTTAATGCAAATTGGCATAAATTTCTACCAACAGACAATGGAGCTGGGTCCGAATTTTACAAGATACCCTCTCTTCAGACATAATTTCTGCAATGTTGAGAGCGCTATTTCAATCTTGTCTAGAAAACTACCTGTTGTAAAACCTCAGCAAGGTATGCACGAGGACCATGTGTATCTTTCACCTGTACACCAATCAACAGGGGAATGTTTACACTAGGACTGTGTAAAAAATCATGTAATCACATATATTCTTCAAACATAAAAATGGCCATGGCATCTGGATTGCTCTTGCTGTTTAACCCTTTACAACACAACAAAATTTATATTTGTCCAAACTAAAAGCACTTGGAGATGACAAAATCTGTGTGGATTACAAGATGGGATTTAAATTTGAAAGGATAGAAAACACTGTGGGAAAAGGAGAAGATTCTGGCTACCAGCATTTTCTCCTTTTCCCACAGTGTTTTCAGAAGCTGTCTTTCTCAAGGTCTTTAAAATTCAGGGTTGTGGGGCAAAAGGTTAAAACAGGTGCCTACTATCAAAGACTTTATTATATTTCAGTCTGTGATTGCAAGGGGACTGTTGAACAATATTGCTGATAGGGCTTCCTATGTCCCATACTTCATCAACTTCTCTGCCCAGACTTCAAGTAAACGTACACAGGAAATGATTGAAGGGAAATTGGAGAAAAAGAGAAAGAATGTACTAGGTATGAACAGAAATGA
The DNA here is from genome assembly GCA_946811185.2 of Hippopus hippopus. Taxonomy (NCBI): domain Eukaryota; kingdom Metazoa; phylum Mollusca; class Bivalvia; order Cardiida; family Cardiidae; genus Hippopus; species Hippopus hippopus. The sequence continues at coordinate 26,091,990 of OX328098.1, read as the reverse complement.
TTTTTATGATAGGTTCTTCTTTTTGTTCTCTTGTAACTTTATGTAAAAGTATGTGTCAAAACTTTACTAGTCATTTAACTCTTTACCAAGTTAAAATTTTTTAGACTACTTTAAATCTATAGCCAGACAATGTAAAAAGTTTACAAACGAAAGATAGAGCAACTTGGCAACTGTTTACCTAGTTTTAAATTTCTCTTCTCTGTCAGTCAATAACACTTGACCTGGCCAAACAATAACAAATTGTCATCTACACAATAAATTTTATACTTTTAAATGGAATAATTTAAATGTAAATGCATATCATGCATTGTAATGCATTGTAAATCCGCTTTGTTTATTTTTCCCGCCAGTGCCCCTTTATGGCACGTGGTTGTTCACCAAAGATATTTTTAGTTTCAAAACCAATATTTTAGAACTTGATATCATTGTTGTTTAATACAGGTTTCCATTAACATAGATTTGATTGTATATTTCTACAGGTGCTCCAAGAGAGAAGAGGGTTATCTTCTTTATTGATGACTTGAACATGCCTAAACTGGATACCTATGGTTCCCAGCCACCCATTGAATTATTGAGACAATACCAGGACTTTGGTGGTTTCTATGACAGAGAGGCCCTGTTTTGGAGGGAAATACATGTATGTACAGTTATATTTTTAGCCATTAGTGCTTTTACAGACAGTGAAGATCAAGATCAGACTTCATAGAATGTGCAGTTGGATCTTGGATCTATGCTGTCATATTTTTGTTGAGATATTTCTGTGTTTTTATGACACTGAGGAAGGAACCTTTGAAAAAGAAAAAGGAAAAAAACAATGGAAAAGAAGATAACCACAAAATTTCAAGATGAACTTCCATTAAAATAGTTATGTCTAATTCCTTTTATCTCTATTTTCCTTTGATGTAACTCAAACATTGAGAAAATTAAAGCTTTCAAATGTAGTTCAGACAGTTACCCAGAAGACTTAGTGTAGATGCCCCCTGTTGATTTTTAGGTGGAAGGTCAAAGTTACAGCAAGGTTGTCTGTCATTACTGAAGTAATAATGTTTATTGACATGACTTTCAACCCATAACTAAACAATGTAGTATTTAATTTTTTACTAAACAACAAAGTTTTGGAATTGTCCAAATCCAAAGCATTTGTGGATTACAGATTAAGTGTTGCTAAAATGGAGGAAATTATCTGTGAAAGGGTAGAATATACTGCGGGAAAACACTTGCTGGTTACATTGCTGCCTTGTTTTTCAAGGTTGTTAGAACTTTGGATTGTGTGGTAAGGTCTTTAACAATCCTATAGAAAGATAGCTTATGAAAGCATTGTGGGAAAAGAGGGAAAATGCTGGCTGTTTGTCTATACTGATAATTTTTTACCTCCTGGTTTAAAGACAAGCCCCATCATTGAACCAAAAACAGTTTGTTTCATAAGATGTTCTCAATATAGAAGAGTCTGAAATTTTGTTTTCTGGTAAATTGATAAGATGTTGGCATTTTTTATGAAAGAAATCTTGTGTTTCAGGATGTGACCTTAGCAGCAGCTTGCGCACCACCTGGTGGAGGTCGTAACAACACAACACCCAGATTATTGAGACATTTTGCTATGTTGAGTATACCACCACCTTCAGAACATAGTCTTAAACACATGTTTATGGTGAGTATGGATTTAGTTTCATCATGAACCATTTTCCCTTTTACATCATTGTCTTGATGACAGTTATGTGGGAAAGCAGCTTAGGAAGAATATTGTGTGAAGTATTGGTAAAAGAAAGGCCAGGAAAGCAGGGATAGGTGCACTGGTTGCCACCATATAACTGAAAAAATGTTGAAAATGGTGTTAAACATCATTAATAAAATATATGGAATGAACCTGTTTACCCAAACAACAAATTTCTGAGTCTTTGAATTTGAAAGTAACTGCAGATAAGAAATTGGAAATTGGCTCAAATGAATTTCTAGCTGTCTGTTACATTGCGAAATAAAGTGGGTAAAGGAGAAAATTCTGGTTACCAACATTTTTTCTTTTCTAACAATGTTTTCATGAGTTGTCTTCCACATTTTCGTTGCAACTCAGGATTGTATGGTAAAGGATGAAAGGCTATTTTTAAACCATAAACCACCATAAATTGTACAAGAGATTAACAATGGAAGGAAAAAGTGATTCTGAAAAGTATAGAAACATTGTTGGGAAGCATAACTTACCTGTAACAGGCAAAAGTTTTTGTAAATGTTTTGAAAAGGCCCTCCAATGCAAACATGTAACATGAAATTTGTGTGGAAAGGAGACGTATACTCTCTTCATTTTTATGAAAAACATTGACAACAAAAGTGGAGTGGGTTTTGCTGACAATTACAAACAGATTGTTTGGGATTTATCTCAAAAAAGTATGTATGGTAATTTATTGAATTCACTTGTGTTATTACAGCAAATCTTGGCAGGATTTTTAATGGATTTCACCCAGTCTGTACGTACCTGCACAGAGCCCATTGTTTCTGCAGCGGTAGAGATCTATGGACGTATGAGCACAGATTTACTCCCAACCCCAGCTAAATCTCACTATGTCTTTAATCTTCGTGACTTGTCTAAATGTATACAAGGTATGTAGATATTTGTATAAGTAATAAGATTAACTAGAATTTCACTTTGTGCTTAGGAAATTTTGGTTTTAATTCTGAATTAGAATAGAACCCAGAATGGCTGGTTAATTAGAAGACAATATTTCAGAGTCATTAACATTAAAAGAGCTTTCAGACAACAAATTAAATTTAACTAAAATGATGGAATTTATTCACAAATCAATAGAAAATATTGTTGGGAAAGGAGTAATTTCTAGTAACCAGCATTTTATTCTTTCCCACCAAGTATTTAAAGCCTTTATTCTCAGCATCTTAAAACACAGGATTGTTTGGTAGGAAATTAATCCATAACCAACATTCTTGTTTTTTAACGATCCAGTGGGAAAAAGGCTTTTAAAAAACATAGTGGGAAAAGAAGAAAATGTTCTTCCTCAAGGTTGTGAAAACTTAAGATTGTATGGTAAAGAGTTAAACAGTGATGACACAGAGTAAAGCATAAAACAAAGTTACCTGTTCACAGGTGTACTCCAAGCTGACACTGGGGTTATCAGAGACAATAAACAGATGTTCCGACTCTTCTGCCATGAGGCCATGAGAGTATTCCATGATCGTCTCATCAACAAGGAGGACAAGGGCTTTTTTTACACTATCTTGTCTGAAATGGCAGGCAAACACTTTAGTGAGGTAAGCCTTGTGTTGTGTTGACCCAAGTGAAACCTACATTTACAGCCCACCTTTGCAGAGTAACCACTTGTTTTCAGCGACAAATGTTTAGCTCATTGACACCGTAAACAAATTCATAGCTAGTGTTGTAAGAAACATTTCTGTAGCAAATGGATAATCAATAAGAGTATGGTTGAACATTTTCCCAAAAAACAAAATTTTAAACTTGACCAAATTGAAAGCATTTGCAGACAAAAAATAAATATGGCTCAAATCAAGGAATTTGTGCTTTAACCCTTTACCAAACAATTCCTGGTTTTTACGACCCAGAGGAAGAAGCCTTTTGAAAACATTGTGGGAAAAGGAAAAAATGCTGGTAACCAGCATTTTCTCCTTTTCCCACAATGTTTTCTACTCTTCTGAAGTCAAGTTTCAATTTTTGAGTCGCATATTTTTTGTTGTCTGCAAATGCTTTCAATTTGGACAAGTCTAAAAATTTTGTCTTTTGGTAAAGAGTTAAAGGGTAGAAAGCATAGTGGGAGTTAAAGAAACTGCTGGTTATCAGCATATTCTCCTTTTCCCACAATGTTTTTAAAAAACTGTTATTCCAAAGGATCTTGAAAAGTCTGGATTGTGTGGTAAAAGGTTAACTAAAAAGAAAACCAAACAAAATTCAACATTTGTTTGCCTTTTTATCTGTCACAATTTCTCTTATTCTTTCTTTCTGTCAGATCATCTTATTTTACTTGCTGTTCATATACAGTTAACCTTGTATATGTGAACACATCTATCAAGCAACCATTTTGATATCCCATTAAGCTATTTTCCTCTGATTTAGTGTTGTATGAAGCATTTTTGTGCACTACGTGACCAACGACCACCAATCTTAGGCCCCAAAAGAGCACTTTTTCTTTCATTAAGCGGTCATTCAACACTTGTCCTCTTCTTAATTGACAGTAAATTTGATAAAAACCCCTGACCTATCCAAATGAAGACATCACACCATTAACACATTTGTATGTCAAAATGTTAACTACCCTTCGACAATAGTATCAACGATGTAGAACTTTGTCGTAATGACCGACAAAATCCCCTATCAGCTTGTCTGTGGACATATGAAAAGGACGGCAAATTACATCATCTTATCCATGTGGTCTCTCTAAATGGAACAGAGCTTTGGTCAGTCACCACTACATGAAGTGGAATGTATCGTTTTTGATTATAAATAGCTACTAAAAATAAAGTATTTCCCTTCACGAACAAATTAAACCTGTAAGCAATGTAAAACAGAATTTGTCTTTGAGTTACAATGAGTCTTTTACACAGGCCTATGTTTACATTTACATTGTGTTTGTCAATTTCATAAATCCCTTGCCATGTATCCCACAAACATGAAGTAATTTTAACAAAAGGTTTGTTATGAGGAAATTTCTTGGTGTCTATTTTTACTTTTGGTTTCTACTTTCACCTACTGAAATTGCTATCTGGTCCTTAAACACTTTATCAAACAATCCCAAGTTTAAACTGCCCTAAGGAAGAAGCCTTGTGAAAACATAGTGGGAAAAGGAGAAACTGCTGATTGCTAGCATTTTTTCCTTTTCCCACAATGTTTTCTATCGTATCAAATACAAAACTTCATTTGTTGTCTGAAAATGCTTTAATCTTGGACAAGGATAAATTTTTCTGTGAGTTAAAGAGTTATAGGATACTTACTCATAATGTGTAACCTAATAACTCCTTCCCCAACTAGCACTGTGTTATTAAAATAAGGTTTTATTAAGTGATTTTTTTTGTCCCTAGTGTGGTTGTTTAATACAAGATTGACTGTATACACATCTGTCAGTTCTTGTCTGATTGTCTTGTCTGTCTCTCTGTCAGTCTGTCTCTCAATTTTTTAAGTGAGGTCTTCTTTTAATAAACTAATCTTTTATTGTTGTATTGTATAATTATTAACCATTTTTGATTTAATGGACAATTTCAGTCTCTGTTTTTGACAGTGTAGATCAGGATCAGCATGCACAGAATGTGTGGTCTCATCTTGGTTCTACACTCTCTATTATTTTCAGAGGGAATGGAACCAAATGAGTTCTTAAATTATAGTCTTAGAGGATCATTTTGTTTGAAGGAAAACATTCATTTCATTTAACTATTTGCAGAATGATCAAAGGTGTTTCCGATGTGAATAAAAAATACCTTTCAAAAACAATGAGAAAAGAAGAAAAATACTGCTTACCAGCATGTTTGCAATTTTTCACAATGTTCCCACTCTTTCAAAATCAGTATTGCTTTCGTTATGAACTAGTCTTGAATTAGTATGTATGGTAAAGGATCATTTTCCACTACTAGATGACAAAATATTAGACTCCTCTTTCTTGAAAGCAGGTAGAAAATTAAATATGGCTCAGACACTGGTATTTGTCTATACTGTCATGGGTCGTTATACACAGTATTGTCTTGTAGAAGGTTATTTAGGGTTATTTAACCTTACCAAACAATCCATTGGTTTAACAACCCGGTTGAAGAAGGCATTTGAAAACATTGGGGAAAAATGAGAAAATGCTGATGACCAACCTTTTTCTCCTTTTCTTACAATGATTCTACCCTTTCAAAGACAAGACTCATCATTTGAGCCTGATTTAGTTTGTTGTCTTCCACAGCCTCAATTTTGAACAGGTCTAAAATTTTGTTGTCTGGTGAAGGGTAAGCTGCCTAAAGGTTTTAACCCTGACAGAAAGGCTTTCAAAAACATTGTTGGGAAAGGAGAAAATGCTTGTAAGTAGTCTTTCTACCCTTTCAAAGCCATATTTCACTATTTGAGCCATACTTAATTTGTCATCTTCAAAAGTGCTCAATATGGATGAGTCTAAAATTTTGTCATCTGGCAAAGAGTTAACCCTTATCCTGCTAAATAACTATAATGAAATTTTCAATTCAATAATTAAGACTCAAAAAGTGCTATATCAAAGGTATGTTTTGGGGAATAATATCTCCTTATCGGACAGTGTAGATCCAAGATCAGACTGCACGTTCTGTGCAGTCTGATCTTGATCCACACTTTCTGCAAAAGGCCAGTGAGTCACACTTAGCAGCATAAGGGTTAATATGTACTAAGGAATTATATGTTGCTGATAATTGTTGTTGTTTTTTGATGTTGTTTTGACTAATGTCTAATATCTGTCTGTTCTTTGTTTTTTCATTGACAGAGGGTAAGATCTGTTCACATTTTCTCTCTTCTCTAGCAGTAGAGTGTTTGAACCAGCCACATTTGTTTTTCATATATTGTTAGCTTGGCAGTTTTTAGAAATAAAAAATACCCCAAGAGGTATTGTCATAAGTCTGTTGTTGTCAGCATCCATGTTGTTTGTGAAAACTTTGACAATTTTTCATATCTCTGTGATTACTGAAGATATTAACTTTATTAACTTACTTGTTGGCTAGTTGATTACTATTGTATGGGGAACCCATACAGCAGGTAACCCACACAGTTTTGCCACTGTTTCAGCTCAGAATTTTCACTGAAAGAGCTGTAACAGCCTCAATGTCTGCATCCATGTTGAAGTATGAAAACTTTGACATTATCTCATATCTCTGTGCTTACCAAAGATATTAACTTCATACTTTGGTAGGTACAACAAAGTGGGTAACCCTGAAATATTTTTGACATAGTTATGCCCCTTTTTCAACTGCAAATTTTCAATGTAAAAGCTGCTGCAGCCGCAACGTCTACATAGGTGTTAATGTGTGAAGACTTGAAGATTTTCTCATATCTCTATGATTACTGAATATATCAAGTTCAAACTTTGGTTAATATCTAACTATCCAAAGGCGGAAACCAATACAACAAGGGCAGTAATGATGAAGTAATGCCCCTTTTTCAACTAAGAATTTCACTGAACAAGCTGTGCAACCTCAACATCTGCGTCCATGTTGTTGTGAAAACTTTTGATATTTTCTGATGTTTCTGTGATTACAAAAGATATTAAATGCAAATGTTGGCAAGTTGATTACTATTAAATGGGAAACTCATACAACAAGGGCAGTTGTTTACTATCAAAAGGGGAGCCAACACAAGAGCATGTAACCCTGAACTATTTTTGACACAGTTGTGCCCCTTTTTTCAACTTCAGCTTAGTGTTTGCATCAGCATGGGGGTGCTCTTATTATATACATATATAGTATCCTGTATTAACCCGTTACCTGACAACAAAATTTTTAGACTCATCCATAATGAAAGCATGTGGTGATGACAAAAGAGACTAAAATGGTGGCAATTGTCTTTGGAAGGTTTAAAAACATTGGAGGAAAAGAAGAAAATGCTGGTTACCCACTATGTTTTCGTATGCCCTCTTTATCAGAGTCGTTGAAACACAAGATTATTTGGTCTGCAACACGCGAAAAGGGACTTTCGGACATTTGCGTAAAGTGTCGTCTAGGATCAGCCTGCGCCGTCTGCGCAGGCTAATCTGAGACGGCACTTTACATCAACATTAGATTTTGTTCTACATTAGACTTGCGTGAAACAGAAAATCACACACGATCGGAAAGTGTCGTCTCGGATGTTCTGATAAGAGGATACTTGGTTTTTATCCTTGATTTTATTTGCAACACATATTACATCATTTTGACTTAATATCTAACCTAAAGCTCATTAGATTGTTTTAGAAATCTATTCAGTCACATTTTTCTAATGATTGAAAATCGAATTGGGTCTAAACCTACACGAGGTCCTCACATTTGTGTCATTTATTAAATTACATTTATTGCAACATCTGTAAGGGAATCAAGGATGATTCCTGAAGAAGGACCAATCTATTATTTGGGTACCTTTGGTCTTTATTTGGCAAGGTGGATAATTTCACTGATAGGAATGCACCCTCCTCCAACACACACACACATTTTCCCATTGACCACTTACCACAACTGTAGTCACTTCTGTGGCCATATATTAAGCTCAGTTTACAGAAAATCATGCTGTCTAAATTTGAACAAAATTATAACCATGAGTCTTTACCAAGTGAAAAGTTATCAGACTCCTTGAAAATTGAAAGTATTTCCCAAGTAAAAATGCAATTTTTTTTTTTCGTCTCTCAAAGGGCAGAGGTATCTTGATTATGAGCGTTTGCAAAGGCCTGATTTTTCATAGGTCATGGACACATTATAACTCTAGCAAAATTACCTCCCTTTATTTAATGTAGCAAAATTACCCCCTTTTATTTAATGCAAATGAAATTGGCAAAGTAAAGTATTAGGATGTTTTTGTGTAGATATAAAATCTAAGGTATTTGTATTTTCTCTAAATACATCAGTCTGTTTGTTAGTCTTTAGTGACCAAACTAGGCACCTTAGTCATATTTGTCTTTGAGTATCTCATTTGCTTTTGTTACGATTTGTTGGTGCTTATAATAGTATATGTCAGATCATTAATTTTGTCAGAATCTAAATTTGTGTAAAAATCTTCGTAGTTAGAAATGATATTGTAACCCCTTTTTTGTCACTCTTAGTTATGTTAGGAATGGCTATACAGTGTTTCGACTTTGTCAGCCCTTTACAAAACCATTTTTTTAATGACCCTGGGGAAGAGGGCTTTTGAAAACATAGCAGGAAAAAGAGAAAATGGTGGTAATAAACAAATTTTTTATTTTGCCGCAATGTTTTTTTCTGATTCGGAGACAGATTTTATCACTTGAGCCATTCAATTTCACAAGTCCTAATGTTTTCAGTTGGTAAAGAGTTTAAATCAACAACACTTAAACCACTTCCAAATTCAAAGCAAATGCAGACAACAAAATAAATGTTACTCAAAACTTGAAATTTGTTTTTCAAAGAGTAGAAAACATTATGGAAAAAGGCAAAAATGCTGGTTACCAGCTTTTTTTTCCTTTTCCAACAATGTTTTCAAAATCTTTTTTCTTCAGGGTCATTAAAAGCCAGGATTGTTTGGTAAAAAGCTGAACTGTTTGCAAAGCATCTCTTCTTGACCAGTATTATGATGGTTAAGGTTATCTTAGAGTTAGAACTGCATGCAAAATATATTTTTTGATTTAGAAAAGAATATAGCATAGCCAGTCACAATATCTTTCTTGCCTTCAAATGTATATCAACAATTCACCCTATACATCATGTAGATCACTTGTATACAACTGCAACGTATCTGAATACATTGTGACTATTTGAGAAAATTGCTAAGTATGTGTAATTTCTCAAGTAGCCACAGAGTTTTTGGATCTGTCTCTTAGTCCATTTTATCTTATGACTGTAGCTTCTAAATTTTTGTTTCTCATAATTCTTTAAGTGTCAGTTCAGCATTATGATGTCTGGTAAAGGGTTAACAACCATGAGGAAGATGGCCTTAGAAAATATTTTAGAGAAAAGGAGAAAATGCTGGTAACCAGCGCTTTCTTCTTTACCCACTATTTTTCTACTCTTTGAAAGAAAAATCCAACTGTTTGAGATAAGTTAACCCTTTACCAAATGATAAAACATTTTGACTGGACCAGATTGAAAGCATTTGCAGACAACAAGTCAAATGTTACTAAAATGATGATTTCTGTCTTTGATAGGGTAGAAAACATTATGGGAAAAGGAGAAAATGCAGGTTACCAGCATTTTCGTCTTTTCCCACAATGTTTTCACAAGGCCTCTCTTTCAGGGCTGTTAAAAGTCAGGGTTGTGTGGTAAAGAGTTAAAAATGGCATCTGCTAATACTTTCAGTTTGGACAAGTCTTACACTTTGTTGTTTGGTTAAGAGTTAACCCATTACCACACGATCCCGACTTTTAACAACCTAGAGAAAAAAAGCTTTTGAAAACATGGTGGGAAAAGGAGAAAATGCTGATAATCAGCATTTTCTCCTTTTCCCACAATGTTTTCTACCCTTCCCAAAACAAATTTCAAATTTTGAGTCACATTTATTTTGACGTCAGTTGGATGTTTGACAAAATGGATTTTATGGATCCATGATTGTGTGATGACTTGCCTGGTATAGTGCATCATGTAGATGCATGAAACTTCCTTTCTTCAGAGCATGGCTCATATTGCTGTATATTATCGTTGTGGAAAAGGTAGCATAGTCCCTCCAAGTTTTACTTTGCAGTGCCTCTTTTTAGTGTGAACAGAACTTTATTGATGTGTTCATGGTGATTGAGCTTGAATTTGAAAGACAGATTTTAGTTTGAAAGTTACATTTAAATTATAAAAAAGAAAGATGGAATTACAGATTGAAATAAGTAGAAAAATGAAAGGTTAATTACAATGGAGTTTTTTATGAAAATGATTGGAAGAGAAAGAGAAAATTGGAATAGCAAGATTGAGATTAGTATGAAAGTTAAAAATTCAAACAGAGATTTAAGAATTTGAAAAGACACAAAGAAGAACATGACTGGAAAGAACTAGTTTGAAATTACAAGATATATTTGATAGAGGGATCAATTTTGTGTACAAAGGATATAATATTTGAAAAATAAAGTAAGGTATAAATGACAGATTTAGACGAAAGGGTGACTGAAAATTTGTTTCAGGAAGTACTGTAGGGAGTAAAAAAAAATATCTTTTGTTTTACCATTTGCAGGAAATCACCCCAGATAGCTTCACAGCTAAACCAATCATATTTGGAGATTTTCTAAAGATGGGGGCTGACAGGGCAGACAGACTTTACGAAGAATTTCAAGATCACAACAAACTAGCCAATGTACTACAAGACGTAAGTATGAGATATTTTCGGTATCAATTTAGTCTCTAAGGTTTTCATAAGCTGTGTTATTAAAAGTGAAATTGTCAGAGAATTTTGATAGCCAAACAAAGTAGTAAAGGACATTTACATACATGATGAATTGAAATGACAACAAATGACTTATCCTCTGTTTTTGTAGGAAAGCATTTATTGGCTTGTAAAGAGAATTGTGCATAGTATTGATAAACACATAGGTAGATGCACTAGTCATTGTGGCATAATTGAGCTACTGTTGAAAATTGCATCAGATACCAAACAAACACGGACATACATAAGAATTCGTATATCTTTATTTTCTATGTTAAGTTTTCATCTTTATTTTCTAATTAAGTATGTACAACGCATGATCTACGACGGGGCTGAGGTAAAATCTACATTGTAAATTGTCAAATAATGTCAACAGTCTTTTTGTGAGAAGTTTTTAGCACAAGAATTGATCTCTTATGATGCTGGGCATGATCTTGGGTACTTTTGAAGATCGTGTAGATTAAGACCAGATTCCCAAGTCTGTTCTTTGATCTACACTTCCTGATGGTTTGAAAATATTCTGACTAAACTTGCCATGATACTGCAAGGATTGGGCAGCTTATACCAACAAAATAGCAAAATTATTTTGTTTAGCATTATAAGGGTGAGAATAGATATTTGCACATGTGATGTATGTTAATGAAAACTGTTGGGTTAGAAAGTAAGACATGATAGAAGTTCAGATCTGTATGCAGTTGGCTGCAGCCGTAATATTTAAATTCTGTTTCATAGGTACCATAATTATGATTATGCACATTATCTTATTATGACAGCATTTTTTGTTCACCATTTACCACTGTGCATTTAAAAAATTTCTTTATAAGTCTGCTTAGAAAAAGAGTAATGTATTACAGCTCATTGTGGTGTTTGGTGGTTAGGCAATGTCTGTTCTGTTTTTGACAAGTGGTGTTAGCTCTATTAACTTTTGCAATACAGCAAAAGGATGCCTATTCAGTATAACGGTAGTGAGTTTCATAAGCAAAATGGTAAAACAAATCATGAATTGAAGGTCCCCTGAATCCAACAACAAATAGTGGGGGGCATTCCCCTACATGCCCCCCCAAATTTTATTACAGATGCCTGCCCCATTTATAGCAGACCTGTCAGTAATAAAAACCGTACAAATGAGGAAAAGGAACAAACTTTGAATGAAATGGAAAAGATTTTTTTTTTTATGTAATTTGTTTGCGAAACCGTTGAGGGGGAAAATAGCAAATGAAATTCCCTAACTATTTTCTGTTTTTATAAGGCTTTCCTTGGGGTCATTTAAACTTAGGATTGTGTGGTAAAGAGTTAATAGGAGAACCCATACGAGAAAGGCGGGTAACCCTGAAACATTATTGACACTATTATGCCCTTTTTGACCTAGAATTTTCACTGAAATAGAGCACCCACAGCTGACCATTGGTACCTGCATGTGGTGCCTTTGTCTAACAGTGTACTGGTGTGATTGTTGTATATATTTACTACTTGATTGTATGTGTGTAAATCTTTGCAACACTGCAAAATTTTAAACTTAGCCAAATTGAAAGCAATATGCAGACAACATTTCAAAAGCAGTTCAAATGATATTATTTGTCTTTGAAAGGAGAGAAAAGTTGGCAGAAAAAGGAAAATGCTGGACACCGACATTTTCTCGTTTTGCCACAATGACTTCAAAGTCTCGTTTCTCAGGGTCATTAAAACTCTTGATTAGCTTGTACAGGATTAACTCTTTCACTGTCTAAGGCAACTTACATAATATTAGGGGATGGCATAGAACAAGATCAAACACAATGTGCAGGCTGATCTTGAATCTGAGCTGTCTGCTACCTGAATCTTAGCTGTCAACTGCAGTGGCAATCTATAATTAGGCCTCAAAAAATCAAATTTATCTAGTTGGCTGTAAAAGGGGTATAAGTGTGAATTGTGAATTCTTAATGTTATATAAGGTAGATTAGCTGCTTGCACAGACTATTTTGGGCTGGAGAAAATGGTGATTACCAGCATCTTCACCTTTTCCTTTCATGAACCTTCTTACTCAGGGTCGTTGAAATCTGGAATTGATTGGTAAAGGGTAAACATTTTCAGCTCAAAATGTATAAACTTGGCCTCTTTACACAGCTCAGAGCTGAAAACTCAATCCTCAGGAACTCAGAAAGATTTTCTTATAGAGCTTGACTTAAGAAGCAGACGATATATATCCAAGATTTGACTGCATATTCTGTGCAGTTTGATCTTAATCCATGCTAAAGCTGCAGTTTTAAACTGTGGCACTGAGTGTTATTGGCCTATGAATAAAGCATTTAAAGGCCCTATAGTGGCCAAAAGTAAACAGTACAGGTGTTAAAGTGCATTGTTTACCTGTGGCCGCTGCTGGGCCTCCAGTGATTATGGGTAGACAAAAGTGGAAAAGTGAATCTACACAAGTTTGTCTCTGAGACCATTCAGGTTGACCATTGTAACAAGACTTCCCAAAACTTGCATTGATGCAAATTTGTTTCAAGAGGTACTGAGTAAAATACTGATTGTGAAACTTTTGATATAGAATTTGACATAGCTCTAGTTCTTTTTTAATTCTTAACATGTGTATTTCTGAAAACAACTGGTGAGTACATTTCAAACTTATTGTAAAATTGTAATATGAAATAGACTTTGAAGGTAATTCTATACAAAACATACATGTACTTCAGATTGCTGTTTTTCCCGCAAAAGTTTAGTCTCTTGTCTGTCCCTATTCACTGTCTTGTGAGAAATTACTGGGAAAGCAGGCTTGAAATGGCAGTATTTTCCATAAGAGCCTTATGTCATATGTTCACCTCCCTGTATATTGTTTGAAATTTTATGTAAAAGAGACTTGAAATAGCCATATTCTCCAATTCCACCTTTTTTGTCTGTAGAGTGTGTCACCCTAGCTACCCTCCCACAAGCATACCATGAACATAAAATAGCCATTAAATCACTTCCAGCCCCTTTGTTGTGGGTACTCATAGTTGTATTTGAAATATCCATGGTTAGGCATTCTTTTAACCTCTGTGAGTTACATATGTTTGTATTAAGAAATGTGGATTATTGGTGATAAGTGAAAAACAATGAGACTGAATACTATCTGTGACTTTTGAATATGTGGGAAAGCATCCAGAGGCTAGGAAAACATTCTGGGAATACTGGAGCAGAACAAGGAACAATAGATAGGTACACTGACTGCAGTAATATCACTGAAATACCATTAAAAATAACATTAAATTAGCAAACAATTAAAAACCATGAGGGAGACCATATTAAACTAGAGTTGAATGTCGCCATCCAACAATCCCCACCAATCTTTTTGCTAATTATTTATTTTCATGTGTGTACTTAGACATAAACAAGACTTACTTTCAATTATTGAACGCCTCCATTGACATTTGATTTTGCCTCTAGACAGGCCTTGAATAGATATCTTATGGTGTATAAATATCCAGCCTTAATGATGAGGCAGTGGACGATTTTTGTACAATTAAAGGATACCTCCTGTCTTACACAACCACCTAAAACAACAACAACAATAAAAAGACCTGGGCTTATAAACACCAGCCATCCTAAATTCCATTCTTAGTCTAATTCTCTAGAGTTGTCTGAAATTCAAAGAAGCATAGCTTCCTATTGGCTACACTAAATTTTTTAGCCAATCATGCAATCAGAAATTATGTTACTTTCTAAATCTAGAATTACACTAAAAGTGCATTTAGGGGGGTTGGTGAATATGGTCTGTTCTGTCAACTGACAGGTGACTGATCTATCTCTTTACCATTTGACAAAATTTAAGAATTGTCCAAATTGAAAGTACTCACAGATGACAATTTCAATAAGGCTCACTTAAAGGAATTTGTCTTTGATAGTGTAGAAAATATTGTTGGGAAAGGCTTCTTCCTCAGGGTCATTAAAACTTGAGATTGTATGATTAATAAATACAATTTCATGTCATAAACTAGGATCTTAGTAATTAAAATGATGGTTGCCTCATAAGGGCTTAAAATAAAGGATTGTTTTCTCAAGATTTTTTTTATATCTTTTTGTTTTCCAGTATCTTGATGATTTTAACATGCAGTCCTCAAAGGAGATGAAACTTGTGTTTTTCATGGACGCCATGGAACATGTGTCCCGTATTGCCCGAATGATCAGACAGGACAGAGGCAATGCCCTTCTTGTTGGTGTTGGTGGTACTGGAAAACAGTCCCTGACAAGGTTAGTCTCAGAACCTTTTTATTAAAGGGATGAATAGTGAACCTACAGTGCTATCTGCAAAGAACATGGTATCTAAATTTATGGCAGTGTGTTAAGATCTTTTAAATTCAAACATGAGTAAGGTCCGATTTTTTCTTGTAAATCAGTCCATTTATATAATGGAATAATTGCTCAAAAGTTGAATATGTGTTAAATTAATGATTGTAAATGTTTAACAGATACTTATTTTTTATATAGAGAATGGGTGTTTTGGTTTTTTTTTTTCGTTAAAAGATTGAAATTTATTTCATCAAGTGAATATATTGCTATGATAGGCTATCAGAAATAGTGCTACACAAGTTGTCAAAGGTATGTTTTGACAAACCCCTTCTCAATCAGGGGCGTTAAAACATTGGATTGTTTGGTAAAGGGTTAATGCATTTTCTTTTCAGACTTAGTGCCCATATTTGTGGCTACCAGTGTTTCCAGATAGAACTGAGTCGTGGCTATGATTACACAGCCTTCCATGATGACATTAAGAAACTGTATGACATGGCTGGTGTAAAGAATGAACATACAGTCTTCCTCTTCACTGATACCCAGGTATCACAGAGATTTTCTTTTTTATTTTAAGCCTATAAATTTTCCGGCTGGAATACATGTGCGACATGCAGATTAAATACACACGACAGAAAAAAAATCTGTATCTCTATGGTGTCAAATACGGTTCCATAATTATTTAATGGTATGGTGATGTATTTTGCAAATGGAACATGCTCATATTGATTGGCGATTTGATTAGTCAAAATGATACACTATAATATTCATCCAGTCTACTGTGTCCGTCTGTCTATCATCTTTAACATGCACATAGTTTATCTTTTCCCTCACCACAAATTTTTCCCAGACAACAAAGTCTCCCAACTTGAAAACATCAGCAAACAACAAACTATAAAATTGTGCAAATAAACTGAAGTTCTTTGACAGAATAAAAAACATTTTGGGAAAAGCAGAAAATGCTGGTTGCCAGTCCTCTTCCACAGGGTTGTTACAACACAGGATTGTTTGGTAAAAGCTTTTATTTGTCCTGCAGCCTCCTGCTTTAGCCTTGGGTGACTCCATTGTGAAACTTTGTACAGTTAATAACCAGATGCAGTAGATATACAAAAGGTGAGTTTTAGAGTTTGAAAGCATTGAAGATAAAGTGCCCTTTGAACTTAGAATTGTTTGTGTATAATAGCATTTGCCTTCTCTTTCACAGCAGTGGTGATATGATATCATTTAAAGTGAAAATTCTTTTTTTTTTTCAATTACAGATTGTTGTAGAAGAATTTTTAGAAGACATTAACAATATCCTGAACTCTGGTGAGGTGCCTAATTTGTTTGAACCTGATGAATATGAACAGCTTATCATTGGCTGCCGACCTGCAGCCAAAGAACTGGGAATTCCTGAAGGAAACCGAGATGCAATCTATGACTTCTGTATTAACAGAGTGAGGTAAGCAGTTAGTGGCATTTTGAATGATTGTATGTTTGTATGTTTTAACTCTTTATTAAAAGAAAAAAATTTTGATTTGTCCAAATGGAAAGCATTTGCAGGCGACAAAATAAATTGGACTCAAAAAATGAACTTTGTTTTCAGAAGGGTTGAAAACAATGTGATAAAAGGAGAAAATGCTGGTTACCATTTGGTCTACTTCTGATTTCTCTTGAAATGCTTGCAAATTGGACTAGTCCAAAATTTTATCATATGGTAAAGAGTTGAATTTAATTTCATTAAGTGTTTCATAAATTTCATATGTTAAATTGAATCTGACTTCGTTTATTTGCATTAATCTCTTTTCATAAACATTACACTTATTTCTTTTATAATATTATTTCAGAAATAACCTCCATATTGTGCTGTGTATGTCACCTGTTGGCAATGCCTTCCGAACACGATGTCGCATGTTCCCATCTCTTGTTAACTGTTGTACAATTGACTGGTTCACTGAGTGGCCAAGAGAAGCTCTGCTTGGCGTATCAAAGTCCTTCTTTGAAAGTGTACAGCTTGGAACAGATGAACTGAAAGTGAGTTTGTGTAGTTTGCAGTAGTTCTCATTGTTGGTGGACCATTTTACCCTTTACTAAATAGCCCTATTTGTTATCGACTCTGCGAAGAAAGGCCTTTGAAACAGTTGCAGGAAATGGAGATATGCTGGTCACTTTATCAAGGACAAAAATCACCATTTGATTTTACTACCTTTGATTTGTTGTCTGCAACTGTTTTCAATTTCATTGAGTCTGAAATATACACATTTAGTAAAGGGTTAATCAAAGCTTAATAAATTATGATGATTCAAATACATGTGGGACTAGGCAATAACTATTATTGTTGGTGTAGACAGATTATTGAAAATTTTTCTGCAGGTTACCTGCATTTTCTCCTTTTCCAACAAAGTTTGCAAAAATTTTCCTCCTCAAGGTCATTCAAACACAGGGTTGTTTGGTAAAAGGGTAAAGTCCTTGTATTTCTAGTCTGGAAAAAACTTCTAAGTTCTTTTTGGGAATATTTCTCAATTTACTGGAAAGTGAAGATGTAAGACTTCACATTATGTGCAGTCCTTTCTAGAGCTAATCTGTCCAAAAAAAAGCAGTAAAGTTTAAAAAGACAATTGCACATTATCTATCAGCATATCACTTTGTATGCGAAAGGGACTTTTATGGGTATGTGAGCTGTGGCCGTAATATGACTGTAATAATGTTGAAAGTGGCTAAAAACACCATTTAGTCTATCAAAAACATCCATCCATCCATCCATCCATCCATCCATCCAAAGCATGTCCTCCTAGTTAACCCAAACCTACTTTAGTACTATCTATCTGTTTCACAGGAAAGCCTTGCAGAGATGTGTGTAGAAATTCATATCAGTGTGAGCCAGATGGCAGACAGATTTTATGCAGAACTAAAGAGGAAATACTACACTACACCCACAAGTTATTTAGAGTTGATCAACCTTTACCTCACAATGTTGGCTGACAAGACAAAGTAAGTAGGACCAATAGGGAAGGAAATGATTTTTAACCATTAAAGCACCTTTCACAACAATAGTTACCTTTGCGGCCAGTGTAGATCAAGATCAGGCTGCACAAAACGTGCAGCCTGATCTTTGATCTACACTGTCCGCTCAGCTGAAACACTGTAGATAAAAACAACCTTGAATTATGATTATTCAGATTGTATTTGTAGGATTAACGTTTCTGTTGGTTTTATTCGGCGCTCTAGGGGTTAACTCTACCGGATGACAATCTTTCAGTCTTTTCCAGACTGAAAGTATTTGTAGTTGACAAGTTAGGTTGTACTCAAAATTTTGTGGAAATGCAAAAAAATGCTGGTTACCTACATTTTCTCCTTATTTCCTCTATGTTTCAGAAACCTGTCTTCTTCAATGTCATTTAAACCAGGGATTGTTTTGTAAAGGGCTAAATAATGTTGATAAGGTGTAAAACTCTTAAAACAAATAAGAGACCAAATAAACAAAGAAAAAAATTGTGTTTTTTTTTTCTGAACAGACAATTGAAAGCAGCCAAAGACAGAGTACACAATGGTCTTATCAAACTCTTGGAGACCAATGAACTGGTCGACACTATGAAGAAAGAACTGGTTGCCCTGGAACCTGAGTTAAAGAAGAAATCAGAGGATACCAATGAACTCATGGAGAAATTGGTAGTGGATCAAGAAAAAGCTGATCAGGTACGTAGAACTTCATAGCATTTTTATGATGAAAAATGTAGAAATTATTTTTGAATTTATCCCGTAACTACCTCATATTTAGTGTAAGACAACCATTACAAATTTTCTTATCTTACATATGTTTGAGACATGTAAGTGGTGCCATATGTGGTAAAATATCAGTAATTCTGTGCCTCATTTCTAAAACATTGCGAACCTAGATTTCAGTATGAAAATAAACCTCAAAATTGACAATCCTGATAATGCTGTGAGTTTTATGATGTTGAGATTCAAAACAAAATCAAGTTTTGCAAGTTTCTTCGGAAATATTTTTCTGTCTGTGATGTACACACCTGTCAAAGAAGCAAATAGGTTTTATGTAAATTTCATTACCCATGGACATGTAGGCCATCAGATCAACCATCATCATCTTAACTACATTTAATTTGTTGTCTGCAAATGTTTTGAATTTTCGTAAGTCTGAAATTATGCCGTCTGGCAAAGATTTGAGTAATCTGAACTGTGATATACTACTATCAAAATTCATGTTCATTTGTGCTTATGCTTCCCAGTTGCACATGCATTCAAAATGTTGCATTTTTGAATAACAGAAATTTCACCATGTATATATAGGTCAGAAAAGTTGTGTTAGAAGATGAAGCAGTGGCCAAAGTAAAGGCAGAAGAAACTCAGGCCATTGCTGATGATGCCCAAAGAGATCTGGATGAAGCTCTACCAGTGTTGGAAGCTGCTATCAAAGCTTTAGATGCCCTAGATAAGAGTGACATTGCTGAAATTAAAGTGTTTAGCAAGCCACCAGAGATGGTACAGGTTGTGATGGAGTCAGTGTGTATTCTACTCAACCAGAAGTAAGTATAAGTAAACCTATATAGAAAGCCACTTGTATTTAGCCCCCACTTGAATTCAGCAATACCATTGTTTTGTTCCAGTGTCCGAGCTTTAAGTTCAGTTGTTTTTTAAGAAAAGTTAATGTATTCATCTGCATCATCATCGTCACAATCATTCTGGAAAAACTTTGACATTTTCTGATATTTCTTTTTCTGACATGTCTTCACTGCAGAAGCTTTTCACTTCAAACTTAGGCTAGTTGTTAATTATCAAAAGTGGAGCCCATATCAGCTGGGTAGGTACCTCAAAATAGTTTTGAGATAGTTGAATAATCAACTGCTGTGGATCATTAGGACCTACAAGTCGTGCCCATGTTTGCTTCAATTTCTTATTTCTTAATTAAACAAAAATATCTTCGGTAGACATCTGCTTTAATCCTTTACCAAATGATCTTATGCATGCTTTCTAGACTCAGTGGAAAATACTAAATACATTTATCAGGCATACATTTTATTTCATCTCATTAATTCTACATTTTTTAAACTCTTTACCAAATGGTAAGATTTTGGGCTCTACCAAATTGAAAGTTTTGCAGAAGACAAATTAGATGCACCTTATAAGATGATCTCTGTCTTTAATAGGGTCGATAACATTCTGGAAAAAGGAGTAAATGCTGGTTACCAGCATTTTCTCCTTTTGCAACCATGTTTTCAAAAGGCTTCTTTCTCAGGGTCAGTAAGAGGCTAGATTGTGTGGCAAAGGGGTAATTCTCCATTGTTTAACTCAATCATTTAAGGACTGATTGGGCCTCAGCCAAGAGCATGCTGGGTGACAATAACTTCCTAAAGAAGCTGACAGACTATGACAAAGATAACATCTCAGATGCTATCACCAAAAAACTGAAGAAATACATCGAAAATCCAAAGTTCATTCCTGATGAAGTGGCAAAAGTATCAAAGGTATGATTTTTAATTCCTTGTTCCACAGAGCTTTGATTGAATGATTGTAAGGTGTTTTAAGCTGCTTTCAACATTATTTCACTTATATCACGGTGACAGCTCACTAATTGACATATGTCCTTGTTTTCACCAGTACAAGGATAGTGTTTGAAGTGTCTTGCTCAAGGACACAAAAAACCCCATGTATCAGGTGAGGCTCGAACCAAGAGCCTCAAGGTTATATTTCAACACTTTATCACAGAGCTACGCAGGACCCATGTTCCACAGAGGTGTATTTTGACCCTTTTAATTGCAGCAAAATGAAGAAACAAAATGTCACTGTGGTTATTATTACTTTTGTAAAGTGCTAATCAATTAAACTAACAAATTTAGGAGTTCATCATAATTATTTCTAAGGCCTGCAACACAGCAATTGCAAGGATAATTCAGTGTGTCAGTGACTTATTTTTTTAGAATTTAAAAGTTTAGGTTAAAAATATAGCACTACAAGCAGTTTTTTTTTTTATTTGTTAGATATACTTAACCCTTTACTAAACAATAAGAATTAGGACCCGTCCAAATTTGAAAGCATTTGAAGACAACAAAGTAAATGTGGCTCAGAAATTGAAAGGTCTCTTCAGAAATGTAGAAAACATTGTAGTGTAACCAGCATTTTCTTCTTTTCCCAAAAGGTCTTCTTTCTAAGGGATGTTAAAACCTTGCATTGTGTGGTAAAGGGCTCAAAGACTAAATTCAGTCCATGATCAAGTGAAATTTAAGTGTAGTTTTACAAGCCATGCAGTCTACATGTATAGGTATGTCTGCATTGAAGTAAAGTAAAAGTTTGAGGAACAGTTTTATTTTTTAATCTTAGATTGTTCACAGTCCATAACCTGGCAAATTTGCTTTTTAGTACAATGTTTTCAAAATTGGTTTTCTGATGGACAAAAAACATTTCAGTGCTTGTGGATATTTAGTTTATGTCATATTAATCACTTTTTGTACAGGCCTGTAAGTCAATGTGTATGTGGGTCAGAGCCATGGATACCTATGCTAAAGTATACAGAACTGTGGAGCCTAAAAGACAAAAGTGAGGAGCCTTATAGAGTTTTCTGATGACTGTAACCCTCACTCTGTCTCTCTCTGTTTCTACCTCTGCCTCTGTCTCTGTCTCTCTCTCTGAGCCACCTTTTGTTCTGGAGCTGTAGATACTTTCATGATATATACATCCTTTCCATCTCTCCTCTTTCTCTGATCAGCCAAGCCTCAGTGGTTACTCGTAGCACTAATGAACCAAGGCTGAAATGTAATACACTTAAAATTCTGTTTAAGAAGAAATATTTTTAAGAAAGTTCTTTGTCTTTCTTGGATGATTTCACAAACATTGCAGGTAGCAAGCAATTTCACCTTTTCCCATGACATTTTCAAAAGCTGTCCTCTGCAGGAAAGTATAGAGTCTTATTTATGTAAGTTAATCCTTATTTACATACCATGTTATTCATGACAGACTGGCCACAGCCCAAGCAGAACTTGATGCTGTCATGTCAATGTTAAGAGAGAAACAACAGAAGCTTGCAGAGGTCGAGGCAAAGATTGCTGAACTTCAGAAGACTTACGATGAAAGCATGGCAGAAAAACAGAAATTAGAACGTAACATCTCAACAACAGCAGCACGACTAAAACGTGCAGCAAAACTCACAACAGCTTTGGGAGATGAACAAGTCAGATGGAGTGAGACAGTAGAAGTAAGTTATATATGAGCCATGCTTTGTGAAAAAGGGGTTAATGCATCCACAAAAAAGCATTGACACATGTCAGCCAGCACAGTCCATGCAGGCTGACCTGAGTTGAAACTTTTTTGCTTTCGGTAAATTTTCTGCATGTCCAAGGAATAGTCAACCTCATCATTCAGTTGGTTGATCAAATCAGTCTTGTTTTACATTTTTTGGACTATCTTACATGCAACTGAAAACTGTTTAAAATACAGCAAGAATTCCTGGTCCTGTCTTTGCATAAAATATCTTAAAATAATCTTCAAATGCAGTCTGCTCTTATATATTTTTATACATATTGTTAAAAAAGGTATCTGATGTAGTACTAAGGAGATGTAGGGTTAAAGTATAATTTTCTTTTCAACTTTCAGAAATTCAATGTTCAGATTGGCAATGTGATTGGAGACGTATTTGTGTCTGCAGCGTGTGTTGCTTACTATGGAGCTTTCACAAGTACATACCGTCAAGAACTTGTGCAGAATTGGTCTGAACGCTGTAAGGAACTACATATTCCCGTCACTGAAGGGATGACAGTGATAAATGTACTTGCAGATCCATATGAGATCAGACAATGGAATACTGATTCACTTCCAAAAGATCAAGTATCAACGGAAAATGCCATCCTTGTGACAAGAGGTCGCCGCTGGCCACTCATGATAGATCCACAAGAACAGGTTAGTCAATGAATTGGTTACAGTCTTTTTATTACAACTGCCCACTTTAGGAAGTGGCAAATGTGAAATATTTGAACAAAAAGTACTTTTTTGTTTATTTTATGAAATAGTATAATTTGTTGGAAAAGGAACATTTGTCGGAAAAGAAACACTGTATTGTATAGAACAATTACTGATTTTCTTACATTCTTTTCAGAAGGTGAGTACCGTAGGGAAATATAAATCTTAACCCTTTACCACACAACCCTGAGTTTTAATGACCCAAAAAGAGGATGCCTTTTGAAAACGTTGTAGGAAAAAGAGAAAATGCTGGTAATCAGCATTTTCTTCTTTTCCAACAATGTTTCTTTCTTATCAAAGGCAGAAATCATCATCTAAGCTATATTTAACTCTTTACCACACAATAATATTACAGACTTGTCCAAATTGAAGCATTTGCAGACAATATATTAAATGTGTCTAAAATGATTTGATTTCTTTCTGAAAGGTTAGAAACACACTTTAGGAAAAGGAGAAATTGCTGGTTGAGAAAATGCTGATTTCTTTCTAAAAGGTTAGAAAACATTTAAGGAAAAGGGCAAAATGCTGGTTACCAGCATTTTGCCCTTTTCCTAAAATGTTTTCAAAAGTGTAACTTCCCAGGGTCGTTAAAACTCGGGATTATTTTGTTGTTTTGTAAAAAGTAAAATTAACATTAAAAAAATCTTCTGATCTATGCTTTTGTAGAATCAACCACTTGTATTGTGCTTAATACGTAGGCAAGACAAGTCAGCTGTTATTGAAATTTGACTGTTGAGAGGTATATAACACAGTTAGAACTATAGAGATGAATGATTTACCAGTGAAATTTTCATATCTTACTCTCTTTATTTTCATTATATGGATGTGTTTTTTATTTCTTACTTTAATTTTACTTTTATTACTTTTTATTACTTAATTCAGGCAAACAGATGGATTAGAAATATGGAATCCAAGAATGGATTGAAGATCATAAAACTGACTGATGCAAACTTTTTACGAACTCTTGAGAACTGCATTCGTATTGGTATGCCAGTTTTATGTGAGGATATTGGTGAAGCTCTGGACCCTGCCCTTGAACCAGTATTACTGAAACAGACCTTTATTCAGGTTAGTGTAGACAGTTTTACTCATCAGCATACAAACAATTCTGTGTTTTGGCAAGCAAGAAAGTTTTTAAAAACATATTGAGAAAAGGAGAAATGTGCTCTCTTAGCCTTTCAAAGACAATTTTTTATTACTTGAGATACACTTAAAGTGTTGTCTGCAAATGCTTTCATTTTGGACAAGTTTATGATTTTTATACCCCCGCAAAACGAATGTTTTCGGGGGTATACTGGAATCAGCCTGTCTGTCCGTCCGTCCGTGCGTCTGTCCGTGTGTCCGTCTGTGTGTCCGCCTGTGTACAAAATACTAGTAATTTTGTGTCGCGAACTCCTCCTACAGTTTTGCTGCTATTGTATTGAAAGTTTGTTGATACATTGATCGTATACTGAAGTTGTGCAAGACGCAGTTTTCAATCATCTACTCCCTATGATTCAAGGGTAATCTCCCCTTGAACTTAGAAAATTTTTTGTTAAATTGCCTGTTTCTGTCAAAGCGCTGGCGGGGGTATTAAGTCACATTCAGTGACAGCTCTAGTTTTGTCTGTTAAAGTGTACAATTAATCACCTCTGCAACTGAATATTGTGTTTTTAGAGCACACCACATTTTTTTTTAACCCTAACCCTTTACCGAACTATCCTGTCCTATAACAACCCTGAAGAAGAAAGCTTTTGGCAGTATTATGGGAAAAGGAAAAAAAATGCTTGAAATCAGCATTTTCTGATTTTCCCATAATGTTTTCTACCCTCGAAGATGATTCCTATCATTTTATCCGACTTTAATTTTGTCTTCAAGATTTGCTTTTTATTTTTACTAGTATGAAAATTTGTCACCTGGTGAAGTGTTAAATCATTCAATCTTAGGCAAAAAAATACTTGAAATGAGTAAAGTCTCCATTTGCCACATTGCTTTCACATATACCTATGTATTGAACCTTATTTCTTGCTGATTATTCATATTTCATAGGAATTTCTTCAAAGTTGTCTGCTGCAAGTTTGTTTGAGGAGATAGCTTGTTAAAAAAGAAATACAGAGTCAGTCTCTACATAGGAACAATTGTCAGATCATACAAGCCCGGAAAATTAAATGACCCATTAATCATAGATCACAAATAAATATTTCTCCCAGAAACCTTAACTTTTACCACTCGATCCCGACTTTTAACAACCCTGAGAAAGAAGCCATTTGAAAACATTTTGGGAAAAGGAGAAAATGCTGGTAACCAGCATTTTCTGCTTTTCCCACAATGTTTTCTGCCCTTCCTAAAGTAAATTACAATTTTTAGTAACCTTTATTTTGTCATCTGCAAATATTTTCAATATGGACCAGTCTAAAATTACCTTGTTTTTGTAAGGAGTTGAAGAAGATTTGAATTTATTTAATCCTATACTATAGCAGGTGTTTTGACAAACCTGGGAAACAAGGCCTTTGAAAACTGGCAGGAAAGGGAAAAATTGCGGGCAACTAGTATTTTCTGTTATCTCTACAATATTTTGTAACCCTCTTTCAACAATCAATCTCTTCATTAGAGCTACTGTTAACCCTTAGGCTGCTAAGCGCGACTTACTGACCTTTTGTGGACAGTGTAGATCAAGATCAGACTGCACAGAATGTGCAGTCTGATCTTGGATCTACACTGTCCGATACGGAGATATTATTCACCAAAATATAGCTTTGAGATAGCAATATTTGGTTTTCTACTATCAGAATGAAAATTTTATTTTAGTTACTTAGCAGGATAAGGGTTAATTGTCATAGGCTAGTGCTTTCAGTATGGTTGAATATAAACTTTTGCTGCCCACAAGAGTCTGCATCTGATCAAGTTGATGTATTCATTACAGGGTGGTAGATTATTGATCCGTCTCGGTGACAGTGATATTGACTACGACAAAAACTTTAAGTTTTACATGACAACAAAAATGTCCAACCCACATTATCTGCCAGAGGTGTGCATTAAGGTGACCATTATCAACTTCACAGTGACAAAATCTGGACTTGAAGACCAGTTACTAAGGTATGATGTTCCTTTTTGTATTGATCAAGATAAGACTGCATAGCACATGCAGTCTGGTCTTTGATTGATTTTACCTGATATGACAAGGCTTTTGCCAAAGAAGATGGTAAACAAAACTTTGGGGCCTCTACTATTGGCTGCAATTTTATATTTAATTCATTTAGCAGTCAAATCATGCTTCCCTTATCTGTTGGGCTTACCACAGTAAGAGTTTCCTAACACTTTATCAAACAATCCAGTGTTATACGACATCGAAGAAGAAAGCTTTTGAAATCATTTTGGGAAAATACTAATAATCAGCATTTCCTCCTTTTTTCCAAATTGTTTTCACCATTTTGAAGTCATGAATTATCCTCTGAGCTTCATATAGTATGTCGTATGTAATTGGTTTCAATTTAATTGAGTCTAAAATGTTGTTTTTTGGTAATGAAATGAGGCATTATGGTCAATCATTTGTACATGGACAATGTATATGAACCATGCTCTATGTAAAAGGGGTTGAGTGTATGTGGAAAAAGTATTGACCCAGGTCAGCCTGCACAGTCCAAGCAGGTTGATCTGCTTCATAGCTTTGTGTTATTGGTCAATTTTCTGCATGTTCAAGGACCAATGTATCTCATGATTCAGTGGGTTGTCATACAAAATGGATTTTATCGATTTATAGTTATGTGATATCTTGCTTGGTATAATGCATTACGGAGATGCATTAAGCCCCTTTTGCCAGAGCATAGCTCCTGTGTATTGGTATCTGTCTGACTTTGCAAGGACCAAACCTTGCTTTCTTGGCAAAAATACTTTGAATACAACTGATCATCTTGGTTGCCCTTATTTAGACTCAGTCAGTGCGCCTCTTGCATGATAGTAGTTCATTGCAAAGAAGTTATGGTCAACATTAGGGGTCAAAAGTCAACATGATTTTGTCAACATTTTGAGCAAAGCAAGCTGGATAATATGCCATTTGACTCATTTGTTTGTGTTAAATTGTTTAAGATAAAGAGAAATTTAGTAGTTTCCCTAAATGAAGGAACTTCATAACATGAAAAGCAGATGAAATCTCTGACCCATGAAATGTATCATAAAAAACAAAAAGTTTTCTGGAATAACCCAGAAATTGCCTCAGTTTTAGCATGGGTCTTAACCTAATCTAGAACACTGTCAAAGTAGTTTTATTTTCTTAAATTAAGCTTTTTTCCCCCTTTTTCAGTGAGGTTGTCAGTTTAGAAAGACCAGAGCTTGAACAGCAAAGAAACCAGTTAATAGTTAAGATAAACACAGACAAGAACCAGCTTAAAGCTATTGAAGACAGAATTCTCAAGCTTCTGTTTGAATCTGAAGGGAACATCTTGGACAAAGAAGAGCTTATTAATATATTGAATGACTCTAAGGTAGGTATTAGGTAAAACATTTATATGGCTAGGTGTCGTCTGATTATGAGCAGATCCATGAGAATGGGTCACTAAAGGTGTTTTGTAGAGTGCAGCTTATTAGTACAATAGGTCTTGGATTTAAAGCCATCAGAGGATTCTAGTTTATAGGACAATCAGTGCCCAAGTTCAAAGCACTTGTTTCTTGCTTGCAGTTATTGACAGCAATAGTTGTAGATAACTGAACATGGCTTTAAAAACCGGAATAATTCAAAGCCAATGGTATAGAAGAATGCTAAATTTATACTACACTTATGATTTCAGGTAACTTCAGGAGTTATCAAACAAAGGTTGGCAGAAGCAGAGACCACTGAAGAGAAGATCAGTGCTGCTCGTGAAAAGTACAGAGTTGTGGCTACAAGAGGATCTGTCATGTACTTTGTTGTAGCAGACATGGGTGGGGTGGACCCCATGTACCAGTTCTCACTGAAATACTTTAAAGCTGTAAGTTATGTTTGTCTCGTTATGTTATGTATTTTGTTTTGTTAAATGTTTTTAAAATTTGTTTTCCTAAAAGTAGTCCATAGCTTAGAGCTTACTACGAATGGAAAAAAAAAAACAAAATGGTGGCTACTTAATCCTTTACCCACAGTGCCAACATTTAACAACTCTGGGGAAGAAGCCTTCTGAAAACATTTTTGGAAAAGGAGAAAATGCTGTTAACCAGCATTTTCTCCTTTTCCAACTGTTTTCTACTAGATGAAAGAAAAATTGCACCATTTGAACCATTTTGAAATTGTTGTCTGCAAATGCTTTCAATTTGGACAAGGCTAAAACTTAGTCTTCTGGTAAAGGGTTAAGGGTCTACCATATACTTTTTGACCAGTGAAAAATACCGATTTTATTTCCTAACTCTTCAATTGAAGGCAGAAACAATAGCTTCTGCGCAAAAGTTACCTAGGTAAACAGCCCGTGCCATTCAACCAGATGGATTTATGACGTAATTTACCCTACATTTCTCGCGCTTTACGTAATATTGTAATGTCTTCTTATGCGGAGGGGGTACGCCATGGGGAATTGCCGAAATAACTGTACTGTATTTTGATGTAAGTACCCCCAAAAAAAGAAATTAGAAGCATGAAATTATTAGAATAGTTGTTCTTTTCGGTGAAAGATCGAAATTTATTTCATCTTGTGAACATCATCTGTAATATTTTCACTCTTGGCTGCGCCACTCGTGAAAATATAACAGATGTTGTTCATTTGATGAAATAAATTTTGATCTTTCACCATAAAAAACAAATATCCTCTCTATCTTGTAGTCTAATTCCGTGGCTTTCAACATCTGATTTGCTGTACCTGTAGCAGTTAACACTTTTGTTATCACTGTATTATTATCCTCTCATATCTAGAGCCTTGTTGATTCTAAATTATTTGTTCAGTGAAACCCTTAACCAAACCATATGGTGATTATTAACAATCTTAACTCTTTATCACATAATCCCGACTTTTAACAACCCTGAGAGAGAAAGCTTTTGAAAATATTATGGGAAAACAAGAAAATGCTGGTAACCAGCATTTTCTCCTTTTCCCATAATGTTTTCTACCCTTCCGAAAACTAATTTCAATTTTTGATTCACATTTGATTTGTTGTCTGCAAATGCTTTCAAATTGGACCAGTCTAAAATTTTGTCATTTGGGAATGAGTTAAAGATAATGGCCTGTACGGAGTTGAAATTGCTTTGTTTCAGGTTGTTTTTCTGTTTAAGAAAGTCCATTTATTTGGCACTGTGAGGGAAGAATTACATTATTGGTAGCTTTGTAACCCTGACTCTATCCAAGCTGGAAATGCTACTGAAATGAGTATTTCTTTGGGCAAGACACTTTATAGCCCCAACCTTGAACTGATGGAACTAAGAAAAGACATGAGTGAGTTGTTGCAGTGATATGCCTGAAATACTATTGAAACAGACATAAACCTCTATTAACTCTTTACCAAATGACAAAATTTTAGACTAGGCCATCATTTGCAGATGACAAACTAGTGTGACCTAAAAATTGAAATTTGTGTAGGGAAGGGTAGAAAACATTGTGGGAAAAGGAGAAAATGCTGGTAACCAGCATTTTCTCCCTTTCCGACAATGTTTTCAAAAGTTTTCTTTCTCAGCATCTTTAAAAGTTGGGATTTCATATCAAAGGGTCAAAACAAACAAAGAAACAAACAAATAAACAATTACAATTTGTTTGACAGCTGTTTAACTCGACCATAGAGAACAGTGAGAAGTCTGATGATCTTAGTACACGACTACAGATTTGTTTGGATGTCACAACAAAAGCTGTATATCAGAATGTGGCCAGGTAAGTGTTGTCTGTTGCAAGTCTTCAACTCATTTCCTCTCTTGCATTTGAATAGACTGTGACAGGAGGAAAAATTTCTCTCATGAGCAATTTCTCCTTTTGCCACATTGTATTATCATTAATTCTTTTTATCAGCCGTTCACAACATGAGTCAAGTTTATACTCATCCATAACAAGAGCATTTGCAGACCCCAAATTAAATGCAACTCAAATGATGGGTTTTGTTTTTGAAAAGGTAGAAAACCTTGCAGTAAAAAGAAGTGCTGGTTACTAGAATTTTCTCTTTTTCCCATATTGTTTTCAAAAAGCTTCTCCCTCAGTTTTGTTTTAAACACAGGATTGGTTGGTAATGGGCTAGCTCTTTACCAAATGACAAAATTCTAGACCTGTCCAAATTGAAAGTACTTACACATGACAAATAAAAGGTTGTCCAAATGATGGTTTCTATTTTTTTGAAGGGTAGAAAACATTGTGGGAAAATGAGAAAATGCTGGTTTCCAGCTTTTTCTCCTTTTCCACATTGTTTTCAAAGCTGTCTTGCTCAGGATTGTTAAAACATGGGATTGTGTTGTAATAGATTTAGCTGCTATTCTTTTGGTGTATCCATATTAACAAGGATGTTTTCAAAGCCTTGTGCAGCATATTTGCTTCAGGTGGTTTGAGTTAATCAAAGCCAAAGAAAGCTTTTTGCAAATTCTTTTTACATCAAATTATCTATCAATTTTGTTTTAAAACCATTAAAGAGAGATTGGCTGAGAGCCCATTTCCAGATTCTTCTGAAATGTAGATTCCTATCAGATAGAGTTGGTAGATCTGTTAAAGTGTTATACAAGGGCTGTTTTAGAGGCATTATCAGACTTGTATGCTTTAAATCCTAGAGTATGATTTTGCAAGATAGTCATTTGTTAAAGTTTTGTGTTAGTTGAAAGATTTCCGACTGACTGTAGAATGGTAGTGCAATTACGTTAATTCCAAAGTGTGCTAAATGATAGGGAAGCACCTCTGCAAGAATTATGGACAAAGGTCAGCCTGGGCAATCTTTGCAGGCTGACCTTGGTCAAAACTATTTGCTATTAGTCAATTTTCTGCATATCAAAGGATCAGTTTATCCCATGATTTGGTCGGTTGTTAGTCAAAATACTATGAAAGTCTTGCTTAGTATAATGCATCATATAGACACATCAAACCTCCCTTTGCCAGAGCACTGTCTAAATAATGTTATGAACACAGAGTGATATTTTGAATACTTTCAGAGGCTTGTTTGAGAAAGACAAGCTAGTGTTCTCGTTCATGCTTTGTGTTGAAATCATGAGAAATGATGAGAAGATAAGTGTGCCAGAATGGAACTTTTTCTTACGTGGTGCTGCAGGTTAGTATCAGATGATTATCATATTCTTTTACAAGGGTTCTTTGTGGCTCCGTGGTAAAGTGTAGGATTCGTAAACTGGTGGCCCAGTTTGAGTCACACTGGAAGCAATAGGTTTTTTGCGCGAGTGTCCTAGGATGAGACAATTTAGAGTACTAGCCTAGTACTGGTGAAACCTGGGATATGCCTGAATATGTGAGCAGTTGCCCTGATATGACTGAAATAATGTTGAAAGTGGTGTGAAAACGCCATTCATTTAATCAATCGATCTTGTTTTTTATAAACATACAAAAAAACCCAATATTTGTAGACAGATGAAATAGTCTTTTCATTAGAATTTGAGCTCTGAACTCAGTGACTGCAACACCAAACAATCCCATGGTATCATTATAATGAAAATGAAGGCTGCTGTTAACATTTTTGAAAAAAATGAAAATGGTGTTTAGAAGTATATCAGGTTTTTCCAGCAATGTTATCTCCCTTTCAAATACATATCCTATCATTTAGCCACCCTTGAATTTTGATGTCTGCAAATGCTTTTAATAAGTTTAAATTTTGTCATTCTGACAAGAGTTGTCCCATTAACACACATTCCCTTTAAGATGAGGGGGGGGTAAAAAATTGTGGGAAAAGGAGAAAATGCTTGTAACAAGCATTTTTTGTAACAAGCATTTTTTCCTTTTCCCAAATAATTTCTATTCTTTCAAAGATACATGTAAATCTCTCAACTTTAGCTTCAAACATTTTTTCCTTTTCCCAAAATGATTTCTATTCTTTCAAAGATACATGTAAATCTCTCAATTTTAGCTTTGTTCCATTGGTCTTCTGCTCTTGCTTTGATTCAGACAAGTCCAAAGTTATTTAGTTTGGTAAAGAGTTCAGGCATTAATGATTAAATGTCCTTGAATGGATTTGAAAACATTATTGGATTGGGAATAGTTGCGTTTTAATGGTTTATGCTTGATCCCTAAAATGTGGCAGACAACTGGCAGCAATTTACACAGTTTAAATCTTGGATCCATTCACTTGAAAACAAAATCCGTCAAAGGATGAATAAAGGCTGTTGGATAAAGAACTAAATCTTTCTAAACTATAGAGTATTAACTTCGTCCTGTTTAGTTGTCTTAGATGAATAATAAAATTAAACAGAAAGTTTACCATGCAACTGTCTTTTAGAAATTAATTTTGTTATTTTTTACATATAGCTTCAGCAGAAGGTACAATTGAAATCTGTAACTGGGTCATTGTTATTGAACCATCCTTTTCATGTTTATTGTTTGATTCATTTTGATATTTAATGTTTTCCCATAGTATTTCTACCATTCTTTCATCAAAGTTTATTGCTTATGGTCATTACAAATGAACTTTGAAAGATTATTTGTTCTTGACATAATTATTATATGACAGCAACAAACACTATTATTGTAATTGACTGATATATGCAATTTCATCAATCCAAGGTTACATATCGCTGATATCGACCAATTACTGTAGCACTGCATTTTAACCTTTTATCAAATGATCCCATGTTTTGACAACCCTCCAGTAAAAGAATTTTGAATTCGTTATTGGAAGAGGAATATATGCTGGTAACCAGCATTTTTTCTTTCCCCACAATGTTTTCTACCATTTCAAGGACAGAAATAATGTTTTAAGCAACTCTGAATTTGTCGTCTGAAAATGCTTTTAATTTAGTCAAGTCTAAAATTTTGTTGTTTGGTAAAGAGTTAAAAGACACCTATTCTTCGACTTGGAATTTTTACTTCTTTTTCCTGGATGGATGATTTTTTAGCTGAAGCTGTAAATTTGGGGAGACATTGTCAATATGAAAGGAAAGTAAAATTAAATTGAATATGGTAATTCAATTTGGTTTTGTACAACATGTTCTTGAAGTATACTTAATCAAAACAATCCCAAATTCATTGATGACATTTTTTATCATAAATTATAAATATATTGATCACATAAAACCAAGGTCACCTTTTCTCAACCCTAAATTCATGCAAGCTTCTGATGTTTTAACCTTTGAATGTTGTATTTTTGTAATCTGATAATTTCATTCCTATACACTGGCACATTTTTGGCTCTCTCTAGCACCAAGTGCTTGAAGTGGAGTTATCAGAATACTTCTATATTGTCCCTTGTCATGAAAATTTGGATGATAATTTCTCTGGTTTTGTGTGTTTTCTTTCATTATTCCAACATTATTCGTGTTACAGGATTGATGAAAGTCATTGCCACAGGATTCATTCCTCTCTAACCACTGATCATTGCTTTGATGATGGATATATGGGAAAGCAACCAGTGCCCTGGGAAGAATAGTGTGTGAAGTACTGGTTAAAAAACTCAGGAAAGCATTGGTAGTTGCACTGGCAAGGGTGCTGAAACTGAATTTAACGTTGAAATCAGTGTTGCATACCATACAAAAAAAAAACAAATTATTCATGTTGCAGGTCTTGATAAACAGAGACCTCCTAAGCCTGGTGTGGGTTGGATCAGCAGGCTCGTCTGGAACCAAGCATGTGACCTGAGTGACTCTATCCCAGCATTCCGAGGAATTTACAATGATCTAGATAAAACCCCTTGCTGGGTTAAGCTTGGTGAAAATCTGGTATGTTTTCTATCTTTTTATTGGTGGATCTTTCTGTAACTAAAGGATAACTTTTTCATATATGGCTAAACCAAGATAGGAGATCTATTGAGTTCAGGTCATCAAAAGCCAAGGATTGGTTGTCATGTTGAATTTTTAACTGTTAGGATGCTAAGCTCAACTCAGGGTGCTTTGGCAGACAATTTAGATCAAGATCAGACTGCACAAAACATGCAGTGTGATACTGGATATACACTGTCGGATACAGTATTTTTCCCTAGTGAATTCAACTTTGAAATCACCATGTTTTGGATTTTATTATTGAGTGGAAATGTTTGTTTCATTTATTTAGCAGCTTATGGATTAAATTCTATACTGTTAGAATCAGATGTTGTTTGACTAAGACTAATGTAACCTCAAAATGTACCTTTAAATGATATACTGTATTTCACCTAATTAACGCACCATCCCTAATAGTAGCGCCCTCCACAATATTACTTACTCCAGAGGCCTCGGGATAACCCCAATGCACACGGCGACTGGAGTGACAAACTTCCAAATGCAAGATAACTTCACTAAAACGCAAACTGATGAAATTTATTGATGACATATATCATATAAATAAACTTACCAGTGTGGCATTGACATAATCCTAATTACATGCACTTCACAAATAGATGTCATTAACGCCTGACTATCCAAATATAGATACACTTCCAATACCATTATAAACTTCTGGCAACACAAAATTTGTCAACTTACTTAAAAAAAAAGAAAAAAATTTTAAGAAAGTGAAGTATCAAAAACTAGTGTTCCATATAAATTGTGAATGCTATTTCATGTCGAAATGCATCATTATTGGCAGTAGAATTGATCAATACATTCTGCATTAATACAGCGGGTCTTTCAAATGGTGATCATTTTGTACACGGCACTAACTAAATCCCGGATCAAAGTACCATACTTACTCTACATGACGGCGCTGAAATTTCGGCAAATTGGCTATGAAATAAGAACGCTTGTATTTTGTATGGCGCCCCGGCGTGTTAATTAGGTGAAATACGGTAGGAATGATATATTAAAGAACAAAAAGAAAAACAGGGTAAATGTTTTATGTGATAACTATTGATTGGCTCACAATAACTTACAAGCACTAATCTACAAATACTAGTCATACTGTAATGAAACTCTTACTATTTGTCAAAAATTGCTAGCACAAACCGAAAACTGAATCAAACAATTAAACTCCTTTCATTTTAGGGTGTGAAATGTTGATCTAGGGTTTCTTTAGAGTATATAAAATATGGATCATTTTGGTTAAAGAATAGAAATCAAAGTAACTCCACATTTATGAACGATTTTTCTTGCAAAGAGGTTGATGTGTTTCATCTCAAACCCTTGTGCTTAAATGTTTACCAAACAACAAAGATGAAGTATTGTCCTCATTGAAATTATAAATTTGCAGGCAATAAATTTAGGGTGATGCAAATTATTGGGTTTGGCTTTTAAAGGTGGGTATTTAGATTTTTTACATCTCACCAAATTAAAAAATATATATATCACTGAAATTTATATGAGAAAACAATACAAATCATCAATAATTAAGAATCATAAAATTGCAAAAAAAATTTTTTTTGATGGTGTTCCCTTAAAGGTGGGTATTTAGATTTTTCACATCTCACCAAATTAAAAAATATATATATCGCTGAAATTTATATGAAAAAACAATACAAATCATCAATAATTAAGAATCATAAAATTACAAAAAAAATTTTTTTTGATGGTATTCCCTTAAAAGGCTACGTAGCCTCTTAAGGTATTTTTAGATTTCGTGCCAAAAATCAAAAAAGCATTGTGGGAATGTCAAGTGACTGGCACGTGACTAATGATGTTTAAATTCCATAACATAACAGACATGTAATTATTTTCCATAATGTCTTCTTCAGACGCTATGTTTGAAGCTTCGTCTGTGTATTTCCGGTATGTAAATGAGCGAGTTACTCATGTAAAAATAGACCGTGTTTCCCGTCGGTGTCGACCTGGGCCGCAGTAAATCTCTAATTTCTCTTGTCGTCGGATGGTTTTCGACTACTGGGGTTTTATGAATGAAAATTAAAAGGCTTTGGGAGTATAAGGATGATTTCTTTGTATTTTAGTAAAATTTTCATCCCAAAATCTGAAGGGCCACCTTTAAAAGGCTACGTAGCCTCTTAAGGTATTTTTAGATTTCGCGCCAAAAATCAAAAAAGCATTGTGGGAATGTCAAGTGACTGGCATGTGACTAATGACGCTTAAATTCCATAACATAACAAACATGTAATTATTTTCCACTATAATGTCTTCTTTGGACGCTATGTTTGAAGCTTCGTCTGTGTATTTCCGGTATGTAAATGAGCGAGTTGCTCATGTAAAAATAGACCGTGTTTCCCGTCGGTGTCGACCTGGGCCGTAGTAAATCTCTAATTTCTCTTGTTGTTGGACGGTTTTCGACTACTGGGGTTTTATGAATGAAAATTAAAAGGCTTTGGGAGTATAAGGATGGTTTTTTTGTATTTTTGTAAAATTTTCATCCCAAAATCTGAAGGGCCACCTTTAAGAGATAGAAAACAGTTTGGGAAAAAGGAGAAAATGCTGGTTACTAACAGTTATTTTCCCCACAATTTTTTAAGAGACTTCTTCCTCATGGTCTTTTAACCCTTTACCACACAATGATGCCTTTTAACGCCCCTGAAAAAGAGGCCTTTTGAAAACATTGTGGGAAAAGGAGAAAATGCTGGTAACCAGCATTTTCTCCTTTTCCCACAAAGTTTTCTACCCTATCAAAGAAAAGTTGCGTCATTTGAGCCACTATGAAATTGTCCTCTGCAAATGCTTTCAATTTGGATAGGTCTTAAATTTTGCCGTGTGGTAAAGGGTTAAAGAAGGGACTGTTTGGTAAATGGTTTCAAAGCTTAACCTGTACATTTAATGTAAATTTCTGTCACATTAGATAAGGGCCAATCCAGAGACAGACAGTTCCTATGGACCTGAGCCTGCTGCCCCCCAAGAGGGTGAAGACACAGAGATCCCGGATGATGGAACAACAAAGGGCCACTGGGACATGCGTCTGACAAGCTTCCAGAAACTCATGTTCATCAAGGTCTTCAAGGAGGAGAAAACAGTGTTTGGTGTCACAGATTTTGTCCGAGAGAATCTGGGTTCCACTTTTGTGGAAAGTCCCAATGTAGCCCTGCAGACCCTTTATGATGATATGAATAAAGTGACACCATTGGTGTTTGTCTTGAGCACAGGATCAGATCCAATGGGAGCCTTCCTTAGATTTGCCCGTGAAAAAGGATACACTGACAAGTAAGTTTGAAAATTTACAACACAAAACTGTGATGAACAGCTGATACAAAGTTGACAAGAAAGACATTACAGTTTCGCATAACTACCTGTATTTTCAGTTTGATATAGCTTTAATGAATTTTGCAGTCTTGAACACATGAGATGGAAATTATGTGAAATCACAGATCATAGCACTACATGTATATAATCATACCCTATTTCCAAAACATGACTGGTAGAAATCATTTTTTCAAAGTTGTCACTTGCAACAAAGCTAAGATTGTGACAAACCAAGATTGTGGCAAAGCTAGGACTTGTTTTGTTACTTAGTTTAAGATCAAGAAATGTTGTCTGTAGGCTTGACTGGAACTTTTTTGATCCCAGATGTACACTTACATCAAAGAAGTTGGTCAGTTCACATTAGCTTTTGTGTTTTAGCATGATATGAACTACAATTTATGAGATGCAGTTTTTTGATATAAAAAAATTGAAATTTGTTAGCATTTAAGTATAAGATCTGGTAGTCTTTAAGCCATGAAATCTTCTTTGAGTTGTCAGATTGATACACTGTAAACTTTTAAATGAAAAGAATTAGTTTTTCTATACTTTCCCAGGATTCAGTCAATCTCCCTTGGTCAAGGTCAAGGACCCGTGGCAGAGAAAATGATACGAAGTGCTATTGGTACTGGAGACTGGATATTCCTGCAGGTAGGTTTGGGGATATACATATATACTTGTACATGTAAGTACATGTACACATACTTGCAAAATGCATGGCTTTCATGTACATACATCTGAACTTGCTGGACATATTTTTTAACATAATATACGTATATGAGTATTAGTGTATTTCACTTCTTCGTCCTGTAATAGCAGGGTAATTCCTGGGTTTAAAGGATATTGCTAACGGCGTTTTTTAGATTAATTTTGGTCTAATCTAGAGTTACATCATGGTTTTTGTATGGTAATATTACATGTTTTTTTTGTCTTTCTCCACCAAATACATCCAATGTGACTATGTTTGATACATAGTTTCAATACATTGAAATTTTTGTGCCAACTGGGTTTATGACAGAATTGGTGGGTGGTGCTGTGATACATGTATTTCAGTAGACTCATTGGTCATGTTGTGTTATGATATTGAAGTTTTTGAGCCATATTTTTGAGTTTAGGGGTCGGAATTTGTAATTGCGGTTGAATTTGTGGGTCATATTGTAGTGTTTCTCTGAACTTTGGGCTCATAGTGTTTTATCACATGTGTATATAAGTTACTAGGAAAATGTTTAACTCTCCACCAGATGACATAATTAGACTTGTCCAAAATGAAAACATATGCGGACAACAAATCCATTTTGGCTAAAAGGATAATTTCTGTCTATGAAATGGTAAAAAATGTTGTAGGAAAATGAGAAAATACATGTTATAAACATTTCCTCCTCCCACTATGCTTTAAAACAAACCCTGTTCTTAGGGGTTGTAAAACTTTGTTTGGAACTGTGTGATAAAGATGAATCTTGTTTTTCTCTATTACTTATAGAACTGTCATTTGGCTGCGTCTTGGATGTTGTCTCTTGAGGAACTGGTCAAAGAAATAACAGAGAAAGCGGACACCATCCAAGATGATTACAGACTATTCCTCAGCTCTATGCCCTCCAATAAGTTCCCTGTCAGTGTATTACAAAACAGTGTCAAAGTTACGAATGAGCCTCCCAAAGGTTTGAAGGTAATTTTTTTTTAAACCCTTTACAACAAAATCCTGAATTTTAAAGACCATGGGAAGGTAGACTTTTGAAAACCTTGTGGGAAAAAGGAGAAAATGCTAGTAACCAGCATTTTCTCCTTTTCCCACAATGTTTTCTACCCTTTCAAATAAAGATTTCATTATTTGAATCACATGAAATTTTCATATATAATCAAGTTCAAATTTGACCAGTCTAAAATTTT
This sequence comes from Hippopus hippopus, assembly GCA_946811185.2. Classification (NCBI taxonomy): domain Eukaryota; kingdom Metazoa; phylum Mollusca; class Bivalvia; order Cardiida; family Cardiidae; genus Hippopus; species Hippopus hippopus. The sequence continues at coordinate 26,052,787 of OX328098.1, read as the reverse complement.
GTTGTGAGACTAACTGATTATTACACCATGAAACAGACATGCAGGAAATGACTCTAAAAACATGCATAAAGGGTGAATTTAGGTTTATCACTTTATCAAAAAATTCTCTGTTTTAACGACCCTGAGGAAAAAACTTGTGAAAACATCAACTCTTAACAAAATGACAAAACTGACTCGTCCTAATGGAAAGCATTTGCAGAACAGCAAAATAAATATGACTCAAAAACTGAAAATTTGTTTTGGAAAGGGTAGAAAACTTTGTGGGAAAAGGAGAAAATGCTGGTAACCAGCATTTTCTCCTTTTCCCACAATGTTTTCTGCAGAAAGTTCAGGATTGACCGTTGCATGGAAAAGTTTTTTTTGTTATTTCTTTTAGTGCTTTCTTCATCTTGCATCTTGTCTTTTCTGTTACAAGTTACCCCTTAGAGTTTCTTTTGTTACTCTTTGTGCAAGTGTAGATCAAAATGTGTACATTGATCTTTGATCTATGCTGTCCATTTTTCTTAGATTTTCTTAACAAAAGCAACATTGAAATTAAAAGTATTTGGGTCTCATTTCTGGACTGGAAATATCTGTTGAGTTCTGCTCCTAAAGGGTTAACTCTACCACTCAATCCCAAATTTAAATGACCCAAGCGGAGAGGCCTTTTGAGAACATTGTGGGAAAAGGAGAAAATGCTGGTAACCAGCATTTTCTCCTTTTCCCACAATGTTTTCTACTCTATGAAAGACAAATTTCATGCTTTTGAGTGACATGTGATTTGTCATCTGCAAATGTGTTAAACTTGGACAAGGCTAAAATGTTGTTGTTTGGTAAAGAGTTAATATGCCATCAAGAACTTTTAAATTTTTTGAAGAAAAATTAAATTAAAATTTTATTCCAGGCAAACAGCCGCAGAGCTTTTGCTGACATCACACAAGGTTTCTTTGAGGACAACTCCCTTGGTAACGACTGGAGAAGGATTGTGTTTGGAATCTGCTTCTTCCATGCTATCATACAGGAGAGGAAGAAATTTGGTCCACTTGGCTGGAATATAAAGGTGTGTTCAATGATACATGGGCTCTAGCATAGGAAGGGTGATAGCATATTTTGATGTCAGACAAAATCTATTTTTTCTTGCGGCTTATATGTGGCGTACTTGCTGTTTACTTGAAGTGTACTAAATTCACAGACTTACAATAGTATGCGGGATATACACAGCATATTCACCAGTTATACATCTATAGTACACTTTTCACATGCAAATGAGCTCTGTGGTGTACTTCCTCCTGTGTATATCCTGTGAACTACCCAGTACACCAGAAATACACCTGAAAATTGGTACGTAAGATATACGCGGCATGTTCACTAGATGTACGTCAGAGAATCTATTAACAGCATGTACACAGCATATACACTTTAAATATGCAAATGAGCTTGTGGTGTACTACCCTATGGTGTATGTGCTGTGAACAGGTTCTGCACTAGGAGCATCCATGGCTCATTTACAGCAGACCATAGTTCAGTATAGACCTGGGTTCGAATACTGCAGGAAGTGGAAATCTTCTCAACAGTCTGCAGTATTCAATGCATAGGGCCTTTCAGTATTTTTTCTATCTTCTTGATGTGACAGAAGTACAGTTGAATGGCTTGTTGAACAACAATCATGTTTAATAAAAAGTCAATACACGTACAACAATCATGTTTGATAATATGTCAATTCAGTATTGATAATTAACACAGCTTTTTTGCACCCCTGAGTCCACAATTTCATGGCTGCACAATTATGGGAGCTCCATCAAGAAATAGGGGGTGCAGTTTACAAATGGTATTCTAAAAACTAGAAGTCAAATTGCTATTGGTTATTAATTTGCATTAAAATGACAAAATGATTGACTTATAGAACTATTATGATAATTCTTATTATTAATTTCTTAACATGCTTCAACTTTCAACACTTAACAATATCATTATATTGTTGCCATAATTATCAGTCACAGTGTGCCTTTGCTTATGAATTGCAGATGACATTTTTATCAAAGTTCTCTATCACTCTATAATTTCTTCAAGCTACAACAGTCATCACCAAGGGGTTCCGACTAAATTCATGACCCAGGGAAATCCTTTATTGGTTTAACCTGTTCCATCAATTTTCGAAATTGGCAGTATCGGAAATGATACATGTAGGTAACCAAAGGAATTCCAGTTTATTCCAGCTTCCACCATTACCGAATATATCAGTTGTTTCTTGAAGCATCATTAGAATAAAACAGGATGTTTATCACACTTGTCATCATACAAACTACACTTTAAAAGATATTTGCTTACATCATGGTCATGTAAAGTTTCAATCTTTTATCACAGTGAGTACTTTTTTATTTTTTTCATTACAAATTACACCTGCATCCACATAATGATTTACATGTATGGAAACACTACAATCCAGATAAATATTATAATGAACCAAAATCACAATATCAATATGGAACTAAGAAAACTGCCTTGAAGCCACAGGTCGTTAATCACCTTGAGTGCAGAAATACCTTCATAGGTATAATATGAAAATTGTGGTTTCAGTCCTTAATTTCAAAACTTTTGAAGGTAAGTCAGCAATTATTACATGGCAATAAGTGAAAAGAACAAAGTCAATACAACAAACACAAGCCAGGATTGAGGACGAATCTTCTCCTTACTGGGTTGAATTGTCTTGGGTCCCTCAACTATTTGTATTGCGCCGAACTGTCTTTGAGCCGAATCCTCCTCCACCAATTTGAAAATATCTCCAGCAGTCAGTGAGATAAAAACCATGCATGTCATAAAATTGTTTATTCATATTCAGGAATATTAGCCAGAACGTGTTTCTATTCAAACAATTTCATTACATCGTAAGCCATTCACATTTAACATTTCCCAACCAAGCAATCGTCGATTTCACCTTGCACTTAATTCAATATATTCCCTCCAGTCATTTCCTTGTCTGATACTTAATCTGCCTAAGTGTCACGCCCATCAGTCGATTTCCTAGATTTGCTTGCCATTTTTTAAAAAAAGAAATGGAATACTTTCGGTCAATTTAACAGTAATAAACATTTGACTTCCTGGATTTTTCAAATGTACCGCTTCAAAATGCGCATGTCAGACAGGAAATTTACACTCTTCTTGATCTTTATTTCTAAAGAGTGTATGCAAGAGGAATAGGCTTTTTCGTCCCACTGCTTGTTCACCTTAGGTCATTCGTCCGGACTTGTTTGTTTCAACCGAATTTAACATAGTATGAACAGATGTAATGAAGTTCCCTTGATCCAGAATGGTCTTATTTCATAGATTTAAGCCATAAATATAGAAATATGGTTGTATTTTTATGTCCTTTTCGCATGAAAGGGTTAGCAGCAAATGGTGGTGACATACCAGTGGATTCAATTATATTGCATGAAATACATGTAGGTTAAGAGTTTATCTGACCATGTCAAACATTCATTGGCACTTTTCATCATTCAGAATTAATTCACAGACTCTGTAATACATATACTTTATGTATAGTCTGTGCAATATATACTTTATGTATGGGTCTGTGCAACCATACAAATTAAGTTTACTGTAAAGTTGAAAAAGCCAAAGAAATTTTTTACAAGTCCTTCAAGTGTATGTGAAGTGTACTGCAGTGTTGAGAAAAAAAAACTTAAGTCAGGATGCCAAAAGAAATTGTCTAAGTCCATGTAGTGTATATGAAGTGTACTGTTAAAAATACTAAAGTTGTTGCAGGGTAGAAAAGGTGTACTAGTAGAAAAATAAACTTCTTGCTGTGAACATGAAGTGTACTAGGGTTCTGTGGTGTACATACTGTGTACTATGTGAAGTAGTATGCAGCATATACACCGCATGCAGTGTATTTAAAATGTACTTCTGTAGTGTACTACTATGTACGCAGCATATACACAACAAGTACATTTCATGTACACCACAGGTGCTTGCTTTCGTAAGGGTCTACCTCTCCATACAAATGTTTGTAGTTTGCAAGTTTTTAGTGGGTATAAAAAGGTTATGTTTGTTAACGGATTAAACAATGTGAAATCTACAATAAATGGTTTCTAATTAGCTGGTAAAAATGGCATTTTTCATATGTCGTGATGATTGGAGCCCACAACAAAGTTAAAATGTGTTGTGCAAGAAATTTTAAGCATTTTAAAATACACATGTCAGCTGTTTTGAAAAACTTCTCTCATCAAATGGATAAAAGACCCTAACCATCAATAGCCTGCCTATTTGGATCTGCAGTATTTATGATTTCCCTTAATTTGTTGTCTCTATCTGTGTATCGGTTCAAAAGGTTTTAATTGGTTGTCTGTTTAACCCTTTACTATAAGATCCCAAATTTTGATGACACTGGATATGAAAGCCTTTGAAAATACTTTCGGAAAGGGTAAAGATGGTAGTAACCAGCATTTTTTCCTTTTCCCACAATTTTTTCTACCTTTCTCAGGAAACTTTCCCAATTTGAACCATATTTTGTTGTCTGCAAATGTTTCCAATTTTGACAAGTCCAAAATGTCGTCATCTTGAAAAGAGTGAAGGTAATGGTATGTTGCAGTTTTTTTTTGTACTTTCAACTCTCATCAAGAATGATATTTTTCAATACCTGTAATATTTTGATTTTGTCTATTTACAGTATGAGTTCAATGACAGTGACAGAGAATGTGCTTTACTGAATCTTCAGATGTTCTGTGCTGATGGGCATATACCTTGGGACGCTCTTATTTATATTACAGGAGAGGTATTCAATTGATATGGCCTGCAACACGCGAAAAGGGGCATTTGGACATTCGCGTAAAGTGTCGTCTTGGATTAGCCTGTGCAGTCCACGCAGGCTAATCGGAAACGACACTTTCCGTTTTTATGTAATTTTCTGTTTTGCGCAAGTCTACTGTAGCACAAAATCTAATGTAGTCGTAAAGTGCCATCTCGGATTAGCCTGCGTGGACTGCGCAGGCTGATTTGAGACAACACTTTACGCAAATGTCCAAATGCCCCTTTTCGCGTGTTGCAAGCCATGTTAATTCAAATACATGTATTGGTTTCACACATTTTGTTTAGTTTAGGAAACAGGGTACGTATTCACCAACCATTCTCAACCCTTTACCACACAATCCCATGTTTTAATGACCCTGAGAAAGGAAGGTTTTGAAAACATTGTGGGAAAAGGAGAAAATGCAGGTAACCATGCAGCATTTTCTTTTTTTCCCACAATGTTTTCTAACCTTTCGGAGACAAATCCCATCATCTCTTTCAATTCGGACCAGTCTAGAATTCTGTTATATGGTGAAGAAGAATTAAGAAGTTTCCTAGTCTTATTCTCCAAGTTTTTCTAAATTTGAAAATAACACAATTTCTGATTCACTAAATCAAATTATTTAGCCAATCAGAAATTGTGTTACTGTCAAATTTAGAAATTATGGAGAATGAAATTAAGAATGTTCTTAAGAATGGTTGGTTAATAGGGGGCCATGTGTTCTCGTTCGGTTAACCTTACTTCAAAAAGATATTTTACTTGTCATTATAATAGAAATGTTGGCTCAACCCTTTACCACCCAAAACTGAGTTTTAATGACCTTTAAGAAGAAGGCATTTGTAAACATTGTGAGAAAAATGTTCAAAATACCAGCCACATTCAATTTGTCTTCTACAAATGCTTTGGATTTTGACAAATAAAAAATTTTGTCATTTTGTAAAGAATTAAGCTCCAGTTTGATATACATGTAGCAAAGCTGTATTGCTGTATTCAAAGTTATCTGAAGGACTTGTTTAGATTCTATGTTTCTCATATTCTGAAAGAAATGGGGAATGATACAATTTTTTTTTAACCCTTTTAGATCACGTATGGAGGACGTGTGACAGACTACAAAGACCAGAGATGTTTGAGAACCATTCTAAAGATTTTCTTTGCACCAAATACCTTGCAGGACACCTACAAGTACTCTCCATCAGGTAGAATTCTTAAAATACTCTATCCATATAACACTTTACCTACTTTCAATTAAATATCAAGTGTTATTTGCACTGTCGAGCCCCGGTAGCTCAGTCGGTAGCTTACAGGACTTGAGAACAGGGGTCGCTGGTTCAATTCCAGGCTTGGCCAATTTCTTTCCGAGGATTGATAATAGTCATTGTGACAAGATTCATTTCTCTGTCACTGTTTTTCATTGTTTCGATGGTTGTTATACAGGAAAGCAGGCAGTGGCTTGGAAAGAATATTGTGTGGAGTACTGGTAAAAGAAACTCCAGGAAAGCATGGATAGGTGCACTGGCCGCCACGATGTAACTGAAATAATGTTGAAAATGGCGTTAAACACCATACAATTGTTATTTGCATTGTGATGTTTTTTGTACCAAGTGCTGGTACTAGGCATTGAGCTGCTCTTTAATTTCTGAGCATTACAATAGGGTTGGTAAATTTGGTTTCCACTCTTAAGGACTGGGTTTTATTTCCAAGAAACAAATCAAAGCCAGGTATTGAGTATGAAAGTAGTCACGGTGCTTTGAAAGTACATGATTAGTCTGTTACTGAAACCTCCAATCACTGTAAGTCCCATTTACAGAACTTGGCTGTTACCAAAACATCTGTCTCTCTAAAAAAATATAAGGTATATTTGATGCCAAGCAACAGTTCTACATATGGGTGATAGATGTTTGGGTTACAGACAAGTTCAGTAAATTGGACCTAGGTTTGTTTCTCTGGAATAAAACAGAGTGCTAAATGTAAAAAGCAGATCTACTAGCACTATTTTAATGCTCTATATTTCAAAACTATTATCATCTATTGCCCCCCCCCCCCCCCCCCCCCCCAAAAAAAAAAACAAAAAAAAAAACCACACACATACACACAAAAAAGTTTTGTAGGAATTTAAAATGGAAACAGGTTGTCCATATTTTTTGTGTGTCTATACAAACAGTTTTGTCTCATCTTTTGGCTGATATATTAATGGAAGATTTCCTACCATGGGATTTGTGCACCTGCAATTTCTGTAAAGATTGGTCATCAATTATAGGAGTTATAGCCCTTTATTTTTTTACTGGAATTTGTGCTGATCCAGTGACAAGGTACGTTTTGGGGAGGGTGGAGTGGGGTTATTGGTTGGCCCTAGGCAATTCTAATTAGTTTTTAAAAACAATTTTTATTTTTCATTTTCAGGTATTTACTATGCCCCACAGTATAGCACCCTAGAGGAATACAGGCAGTATATTGATGGCCTGCCTTTGATAGATGAACCAGAAATTTTTGGCATGCATGAAAACGCAAATATTGCATTCCAGGTGAGGGCTTACATACCAGATATTATGTTGCGGATAACCAGCATTTTCTCCTTTTCCTACAATGTTTTCTGATGTATCAAAGACAAATCTCACTATTTGAGAAATTTTTAAGTTGTCTTCTGCAGATGTGTTTGATCCAGTTTAAAACTTTGTTGTTTAGTATAGAGTTAACAAAATTGTCATTTTGGTAATTTTGTGTGTGATGGTGTGTATGCACAAGTGCATTTGATTTTGTCAAAACCTTTCTTTGTCCAGGAATTTGAAGCGTACAATTGTGTAACAGGCAATCTTTCATTTTCATCTAGTATTTTCTAATCTGTCTTATATAGGGACCTGAGCAATTTCAGTTGTTTATTCGTAATTTAACTTTTACCACAGAATCCCTAGATTTAACACCCCGGTGGAAGAAGGCATTTTATAACATTTTGGGAAAAGGAGAAAATACTGGTAACCAGCATTTTCCCTTTCCCATGTTTTCTACCTTATCTAAGACAAATTCCATCATTTGAGCTACATTTGTATTGTCGTCTGCAAACTTTTTCAGTTTGGACAAGTCTACATTTTTGTCTTGTAATAAAGAGTTAACTGGTATAGCTGTATTTTCTATTTTAGACCCAAGAAACACAAAACCTGGTGAACACAATTCTAGACGTCCAGCCTCGTCTCTCCAGTGGAGGCACAGGAAAATCCAACGATGAAATTGTGTACGAGCTGGCTGAGAGTATTCTGGGTAAATTAATGGACAAATTAGACATTGAACTGGCTAATCAGGAGATGTTTGAGCCTGACGAGAAGGGTCGCCTCAATTCTCTTACTACAGTCCTGACACAGGAAGTGGAGAGATTTAACAAGTTACTTAAAGTGATTAAGGTAATATATGTAGTGTTACACTTGTGACTATGAAAGCCCCATTGCTCAGTGAATAGTGCACAGGAATAGTGCTAACTAAGCAGAAAATTCAATAGCAAAAAAGTTTCAACCAAGGTCAGCTTGCTTGGACTGCCCAGGCTGGCCTTGCTTGATACTTTAGCAGATGCATTAAAACCCCTTTTCAATGAACATGACTCGTACTACTTACTATCGTTAAAGTAGAGTTCTTGAAATTTAATTTGCAGTTGATAGAGATTGTATATTTGAATGTATTGATAGAGAATTAGAGTATAGATCAGGATCAGACTGTAATAATGTGCTGGTCCATACAATGGATAAATTACAACCACGGTCCTGAGTTCAACCACCTTGGGGAAAGAGGCTTTTTAAACACCATGGGAAAAGAAGAAAATGCTGCTGATTACCAGCATTTTCCCGTTACCACAATGTTTTCCTTATTTTCCAAGATAAATCTTGTTATCTGAGCAAAAATTATGGACCAGTGTAAAATTTTGATGTCTGGTAGAGAGATAGGAAAACTCGCACACACATATACAAATTGGAAGAAAAAAGCCAATTCTTGACTTGTAGATTCTGTAAAGTACCAAGTAAGAATGGACGTGAGTGATAAATAAGTGTTATATTATTGTAATTAATTTTTCTCTTTTACTTTTTCCTTCCCAGAATTCCCTTGTACAGCTACAGAAGGCAATCAAAGGTTATGTAGTGATGAGTGAACAACTAGATGCAGTCTATAACTCCTTCCTAAATAACCAAGTACCAGTCATGTGGGCCAATGCTGCTTACCCATCTCTTAAACCCCTGGGAAGCTGGGTACAAGACTTGGTGTTCCGATGTGCATTTGTGGATGGGTGGATTCAACATGGACAGCCAAAATCTTTCTGGATATCTGGCTTCTTTTTCCCACAAGGTTTGTCTCTAGCTACCCTTACACACAGCATTTAACCTATTACTAAACAATCCTGAGTTTTAACTAGAGATTTTTTTCTAATCTGTGGAAGACAAAGGTCTTGTTCTAAGTAACATTTAATTTGTCATCTGGAAATGCTTTCAAATTGGATAAGTCTGAAATTTTGTCATCTGGTAAAGAATTTAGCATAGCTATACGAATACTTCTAGAGCAGAGTTCAGTAGCCCAGTTGGTAGCTTACAGGACTAGAAACCCAGGAGAAGCTTGATACATCCCTAGCTTAGAGAAATAAAGTTAAAAGCAACCTTAGACATACACACACACAAAATTCAACAAGCAATATGTCGGCTCCTGCATGCTGTTGTATGAAAAATTTTGACTTAAGAAGGAAAAAACATACTCACATAGTTAACCAGGTGAGAAAAGGAGGAAATGCTGTGTACCAAAATTTTCATCTTTTCCCATAATGTTTTCAGAGGTCCTCATCCTTGTAGTTTGGAATATAGGAATATTTAAAAAAAAAGATGGATACAAGTGGTTTTTGAAGCCATTTAGAAACTTTGAATTGTGGTTGCATAATACAGGACAGATGGTTACTAAACTCAGATGGTGCCTAACATAGAAATGATCATACAATAGAAATTATATATTTCACAATCAAACCTGCACTTAGCAAGCACCCAAGGGAAGCTAAAAATATGCGTAACTTTTTATCCAAACAAAAAAATTTTAGACTTGTCCAATTTGAAAGCATAGGCAAACAATAAATTAAATGTGGCTCAAATATTGAAATTTGTCTTTGAAAGGGTAGAAAACAATTTTGGGTAAGGAGAAACTAGCATTTTCTTCTTTTTCTAGTGTTTTCAAAAGTGCTCTTCTTCAGGGTCGGTGAAACATAGGATTGTGTATAAAAGGTTTAAGACAGATGCTTCCTTAAGTACAGGTATATTTAAACCCGTTTGCCTTATCTGCAACTCAGTATATGCTTCCTTTACCAATGAATAAAGAGTTTCATCAACTCTAAAGAAGACTTGAAAACAAAGTGCAAAAAGGAGGAAATGCTGGTAACCCTTCCAAGAACTAATTTAATTTCGAAGTCATATTTAATCTGGTGTCTGCAAATGCTTTGAATTTGGACCAGTCTAACATTTTGTGGTTTGGTAAAGAGTTTATACAGGTTTATAGAGGGTCTACTGTATTTTATATCTATCATACATCTTTGTTCCAGGTTTCTTGACCGGTTCCCTACAGAATTATGCCAGAAAATACAACCTACCTATTGATCACCTCAGCTTTAAGTATAAAGTGTACCCAGTAAACAGGGATCAGAAGGAAGTCTATAAACAGATGGCTGAGATGAAATTTGGAGAGGAGATGGAGATGGATAAAGATGTAAGAGACAAGTTAACCGCTTACCAAATATCCCAAGTTTTAACTACCCCCTGAGGGAAAATGGCTTTTGAAAATATTGTGAGGAAAGGAGAAAATGCTGGTTACCAGCATTTTCTCCTTTTTCCACAATGTTTTTTGCCTTTCCAAAAACAAATTTCAATTTTTCATTCACATTTATTTTGTTGTCTTTAAATGCTTACTGCTTGATCAAAGTCTAAGATTTTGCCACTTGGTAGAGTTTTAACCTGTTTATCCTTTTCTGTATCAAATATAACTTTTCATGCTCCTGTGGTTTTGAAAGCTTCAAAAACCTTGTGGGAAAAGGAGCAATTGATTGTAACTATATATTGATGTAAAACAATAAGTTTTTTTGTCATTGGTTAAACATTTCCCATTTAATCCTGAGTTGTAATGTCCCTGATGAAGAAGGCCTTTGTTAACATTGTGGAAAAGGAGAATGGCAAGGGATCCACCAGGTCTATGCTGCTCTCTAATTTTATGTACATGGTCTCCTTAAGTATGACAAAAGGGTTGGCTGGATCAGAGCTGATGAGACAAACAAACATTTCATTCAATTGTAATTTTTTTCATGAATAATTGTAACTGGTTTCTTCTAAGTCAGTAAAAGTAAGAAGATTGATTTAGGTCTTTCTGGGCCTCTTGCTTCTCTTACGTGAGTCTGTAATGGTTAATCATTTTGTTTTTACAGCTACAAGTGCCAGATGATGGTGTTTTGGTACATGGTATATTTATGGACAGCTGCAGGTGGGACATGGAGACGATGGCATTGGTTGATGCCCTGCCAGGAGAAATGAGTGCAGAGCTTCCCATGTTACACATGGAACCAGCCATGGACTTCAAGCCAGACCCAGCAGATTATGATGCCCCGCTTTATAAGACTGCTCTTAGGGCAGGTGTTTTGTCAACTACTGGTGAGTTTTATCTTATTTTCCATTCTATATGATGATATTTTGGCAAATTGTGTTGCAGGATCATACTTCATTGACCTGGGGCTATATTTACCAATCACTTTAAAATGCATTTTTAGTCTTATTTCTGAATACTTTTTCATGTTTATGATGTCTGACAGTACTAGATCAATGTGATTAGTTGGTACTTGTACTTTGGTATGTATCAAGCTTTGCTAAAAAAGTAATAATATCAGGTGTCTGTCAACTTGATGTCAAAATTTTCATATTTTAAATACATGAAAATACATATTTCAATCAGAAAATTGGTCTTGTCTTCAACGATACAATAAGAAAATATTTTTTCATATTTTTTTTTCAGGTCATTCTACAAATTTTGTAGTTTCTGTGCAGTTACCATCTGCTCTCCCACAAGATTATTGGATTGCGAAAGGTGCTGCCCTCTTGTGCCAGCTCAGTGAATAAGAAACAAGGGAAATAACTCACAGTGTACACAGTGATGTGTGATGTTGATTACACTATAAACATTTAGTTTTGTGATGAACTGATAATTTATCATCTGCTTACGAAATTTCCATTTATCATAACTGATATTTGTTATAAGCAAGTTGTTACAATGCATGATCTTTTGTGTTGAGTTTTTTTGACTTCAAAAAAATTCTAGTAGAATAGATCTAATATTGACACAGATAAAAGTCTTTCACCTGAATACATATGAAAACATTGTCTCAAAGGAAGAATTGCAAACTATTTCCAACTTTTCCATAGAGTTTTCAAAAGTGGTCTTATGCAAGAAGAAATACTAATTTTCAAAATTTGCCCTTGTTATCTGAAGAAATCAAGTCATTAAGGTACTGGTAAATGCTTTTTGTAAACCACACAGAGAATATTAAATAAATTTAGATTAGAAAACAATATACAACATAAAGTTCAGAGAAAAGTGTTAGTTAAGGTTTTCCTTGTTTTTAAGATATGTTTTTCTTTAGAATTTTATTTAGAATTTCTCTGTCATAGAACTCCCAATTAGTAAGGTTTACCCCTACTTCGAAATTATAGGCTTTTTCTAAAGCCTTTATTGTGGGTATGCATATATTTCTTGAAAATATGGATGCCTGCAATATTGATTTTGGTGTATTTCTTTACTTGTGATGTACATGTTAAATGAAAAATATCAAAATTTAAGTCTTCTGTATTTTCTTTTTTATTGTTTTACTCAAAGATTATATAATTATGCTTTATTTTTCTGTCGAGTTTGTAAAAAGTTAGTTAAGTTATATATATATGTGCTGAGTTATATGTGAACCGTCCATGATTATCTGTGATAAAAACTTGCAGATTGTTTGTTTATGCACATGTTGTAAATATTTTGATACTGTCAAAATAAAGTTTACCTGACCTCAGATGTATTCTTTCCAAATAAAAGGCTGATACATTTAATTATAAAGTTTTGCCAAAACAAAATACTTACCGAAGACAATTTCAGCTGATAAGTGATCAGTATTTGATATAATTTCTACTGTATGAACAGAAACACCAGAAAGAAAATCAGACACTAAAATGTTAATAAACTGCTCTGAAAGGGAAGCAACATTGTAGGTTGTTAGAGAAAACATTATGGAGAAGGAACATTATGCTTATGCTTTGTAATTTGCATTTTACCCATAGTGTTTTCAAAACAACCTGTGCTGCAGAGGCGTAAATGCACATTTTTGTCTTGCAATTATTCATTCCTAACATAAAGGTAGCATTTAAAGGTTATTGCCTCAGTAGTTTTAAATGAGGACTAGTAAGAAGTCTTTTGTATAACATTTTATATTATCATAGTATTATCATCTTTCTTTTTGTGGCTGTGATAAAAATAAAGTTTATCATCAGATCTCAGTCTTTTTGTATTTTTTGACTCTGGTAGTTTGGAGAAGAGCAAAACAAGGTTCAATTATATGAAATTTTAGCCTATCCTACTTTGTACTCCAACTTTCCTTTCTGACTTACAGTTCTATTGATAAAATTATACAGAAACCATCTTTGTTTGTCCTTTTTTTTATGCTCTCTGAAAAGGGAGGGTAATGTATCAACAAAAAGACAACATGAATTTCATGAATCCATAATTATATGACGACTTGGTTGGTATAATACATCACAGAGATGTGTTAAGCCCCCTTGTCATAGAGCATGTCTCATAAAAATGCTTGTGAGAGAGGATAGAGAGGACAGTGAATTACAAATGTGATGTATTATACCAAGCAAGTCGTCCCTTAATTATGGATCTCACCGTGAAATTCATGTTGTCTACTAACCGACTGAATCATGAGGCAGACTGGTCCTTTTACATGCAGAAAATTGACCAACAGCAAAAGTTTCGACCCAGGTCAGCCTGTGCAGTCTACCTGGGTTGAAACTTCCATCTCATTCCTGGCTATCCTTTATGGCTTATCCATCCTCCCTGGCTTTAGTCTATTCACTCTCTCACCGTGTCCCCATTCTATTCCCATTTGTCTCGCATATCTTTGGCTATCCTGCCTTTATCAGGCTGTCTATACTCCTCTCTATACTCTGTCTCTCATTTTTATCCTGTCTATACCATATCTTGCATCTGTTTATTCCTTCTATTTTTTTTTTTGTCAACTGTCTTTCTCCTGGTCCTCTCTCTATTTATACCCCCCACAAACGAAGTTTGGGGGGGTATACTGGAGTCACCTTTTCTGTCCGTCCGTGCATCATGGAAAGCTTGTCCGGGGCATAACTGCAAAAGTATAAAAGCTAGTGACTTCAAATTTCATATACAGATAGGTCACATTAAGGAGAAGTGCAGTGTACAAGAACCATAACTCTGTCTTCAGTATATTCAGAGTTATTGCCCCTTTTAAATTTTTGACTTTGGATTTTTGTCTGGGGCATAGCTTCGAAAGTATAGAAGCTAGTAACTTCAAACTTCACACACAAATCGCATTTAGGAGAAGTGCAGTGTACAAGAACCATAACTCTATTCCAACTATTTTTGGGGTTATGATGGACCACATTAACGAGAAGTGCAGAGTACAAGAACCATAACTCAATTCCTACTATTTTTAGAGTTATTGCCCTCTGTAAATTTTAACTTTGGATTTTTATCTTGGGCCTAACTTGCAAAGTACAAAAGTTAGTAACTTCAAACTTCATATACAATTAGATCACCATAAAACAAAGTGCACTGTACAAGAACCATAACTATATTCCCACTATTTTTAGAGTTATTTCCTTTTGTAAATTTTAACTTTGGGTTTTTGTCTGGGGCATAACTTCCAAAGTATAAAAGCTAGTAACTTCATATACAGATAGACCACATTAAGAAGAAGTGCAGTGTACAAAAATCATAACTCTATTCCCACTATATTTACAGTTATTGCCCTTTGTAAATTTTAACTTTGGATTTTTATCTGGAGCATAACTTGCAAAGTACAAAAGCTAGTAACTTCAAACTTCATATACAATTAGATCACATTAAAGTAAAGTGCACTGTGCAAGAACCATAACTCTATTCCCACTATTTTCAGAGTTATTTCCTTTGTAAATTTTAACTTTGGATTTTTGTCTGGGGCATAACTTCCAAAGTATAAAAGCTAGTAACTTAAACTTCATATACAGAACTTCATATATAGATAGACCATATTAGCGAGAAGTGCAGTGTACAAGAACCATAACTCTATTCCCACTAGTTTTATTTCAACTCTTACTTTTGTAGTAAACCATTCTGCGTTTTGTGACAAAGAGCTGTTTTTTGACAAGGAGCTGGTGGGGGGTATGATCACGTTTGGTGATAGCTCTAGTTTGTTCTTTCTTTCTGTCCTCTGTCTATGCTCATTTTCCTGGGTGTTAAAGTAATGACTGAATAACAGAGGAGATAGTCGATAGACAGGACAAATAGAATTATTATACTGCAAAGAAATTTCTTCTGATATTTCTTATTTTCAGGTATTTACTATGCCCCACAGTATAGCACCCTAGAGGAATACAGGTAGTATATTGATGGCCTGCCTTGGATAGATGAACCAGAAATTTTTGGCAAGCATGAAAATGCAAATATTGCATTCCAGGTGAGGGCTTACATACCAGATATTATGTTGCGGATAACCAGCATTTTCTCCTTTTCCTACAATGTTTTCTGATGTATCAAAGACAAATCTCACTATTTGAGAAATTTTTAAGTTGTCTTCTGCAAATGTGTTTGATCCAGTTTAAAACTTTGTTGTTTAGTATAGAGTTAACAAAATTGTCATTTTGGTAATTTTGTGTGTGATGGTGTGTATGCACAAGTGCATTTGATTTTGTCAAAACCTTTCTTTGTCCAGGAATTGAAGCGTACAATTGTGTAACAGGCAATCTTTCATTTTCATCTAGTATTTTCTAATCTGTCTTAAATAGGGACCTGAGCAATTTCACTTGTTTATTAGTAATTTAACTTTTACCACAGAATCCCTAGATTTAACACCCCGATGGAAGAAGGCATTTTATAACATTTTGGGAAAAGGAGAAAATACTGGTAACCAGCATTTTTCCCTTTCCCATGTTTTCTACCTTATCTAAGACAAATTCCATCATTTGAGCTACATTTGTATTGTCGTCTGCAAACTTTTTCAATTTGGACAAGTCTATATTTTTGTCTTGTAATAAAGAGTTAACTGGTATAGCTGTATTTTCTATTTTAGACCCAAGAAACACAAAACCTGGTGAACACAATTCTAGACGTCCAGCCTCGTCTCTCCAGTGGAGGCACAGGAAAATCCAACGATGAAATTGTGTACGAGCTGGCTGAGAGTATTCTGGGTAAATTAATGGACAAATTAGACATTGAACTGGCTAATCAGGAGATGTTTGAGCCTGACGAGAATGGTCGCCTCAATTTTCTTACTACAGTCCTGACACAGGAAGTGGAGAGATTTAACAAGTTACTTAAAGTGATTAAGGTAATATATGTAGTGTTACACTTGTGACTATGAAAGCCCCATTGCTCAGTGAATAGTGCACAGGAATAGTGCTAACTAAGCAGAAAATTCAATAGCAAAAAAGTTTCAACCAAGGTCAGCTTGCTTGGACTGCCCAGGCTGGCCTTGCTTGATACTTTAGCAGATGCATTAAAACCCCTTTTCAATGAACATGACTCGTTCTACTTACTATCGTTAAAGTAGAGTTCTTGAAATTTAATTTGCAGTTGATAGAGATTGTATATTTGAATGTATTGATAGAGAATTGGAGTATAGATCAGGATCAGACTGTAATAATGTGCTGGTCCATACAATGGATAAATTACAACCATGGTCCTGAGTTCAACCACCTTGGGGAAAGAGGCTTTTTAAACACCATGGGAAAAGAAGAAAATGCTGCTGATTACCAGCATTTACCCCTGTTTCCACGTTTTTCTTATTTTCCAAGATAAATCTTGTTATCTGAACAAAAATTATGGACCAGTGTAAAATTTTGATGTCTGGTAGATAGATAGGAAAACTCACACACGCATATACAAATTGGAAGAAAAAAGCCAATTCTTGACTTGTAGATTCTGTAAAGTACCAAGTAAGAATGGACGTGAGTGATAGATAAGTGTTATATTACTGTAATTAATTTTTCTCGTTTACTTTTTCCTTCCCAGAATTCCCTTGTACAGCTACAGAAGGCAATCAAAGGTTATGTAGTGATGAGTGAACAACTAGATGCAGTCTATAACTCCTTCCTAAATAACCAAGTACCAGTCATGTGGGCCAATGCTGCTTACCCATCTCTTAAACCCCTGGGAAGCTGGGTACAAGACTTGGTGTTCCGATGTGCATTTGTGGATGGGTGGATTCAACATGGACAGCCAAAATCTATCTGGATATCTGGCTTCTTTTTCCCACAAGGTTTGTCTCTAGCTACCCTTACACACAGCATTTAACCTATTACTAAACAATCCTGAGTTTTAACTAGAGATTTTTTTCTAATCTGTGGAAGACAAAGGTCTTGTTCTAAGTAACATTTAATTTGTCATCTGGAAATGCTTTCAAATTGGAAAAGTCTGAAATTTTGTCATCTGGTAAAGAATTTAGCATAGCTATACGAATACTTCTAGAGCAGAGTTCAGTAGCCCAGTTGGTAGCTTACAGGACTAGAAACCCAGGAGAAGCTTGATACATCCCTAGCTTAGAGAAATAAAGTTAAAAGCAACCTTAGACATACACACACAAAATTCAACAAGCAATATGTCGGCTCCTGCATGCTGTTGTATGAAAAATTTTGAGTTAAGAAAGAAAAAACATACTCACATAGTTAACCAGGTGAGAAAAGGAGGAAATGCTGTGTACCAAAATTTTCACCTTTTCCCATAATGGTTTCAGAGGTCCTCATCCTTATAGTTTGGAATATAGGAATATTTAAAAAAAAGATGGATACAAGTGGTTTTTGAAGCCATTTAGAAACTTTGAATGGTGGTTGCATAATACAGGACAGATGGTTACTAAACTCAGATGGTGCCTAACATAGAAATGATCATGCAATAGAAATTATATATTTCACAATCAAACCTGCACTTAGCAAGCACCCAAGGGAAGCTAAAAATGTGCGTAACTTTTTATCCAAACGAAAAAATTTTAGACTTGTCCAATTTGAAAGCATAGGCAGACAATAAATTAAATGTGGTTCAAATATTGAAATTTGTCTTTGAAAGGGTAGAAAACAATTTTGGGTAAGGAGAAACCAGCATTTTCTTCTTTTTCTAGTGTTTTCAAAAGTGCTCTTCTTCAGGGTCGGTGAAACCTAGGATTGTGTATAAAAGGTTTAAGACAGATGCTTCCTTAAGTACAGGTATATTTAAACCCGTTTGCCTTATCTGCAACTCAATATATGCTTGCTTAACCCTTTACCAATGAATAAAGAGTTTCAGCAACTCTAAAGAAAACTTGAAAACAAAGTGCAAAAAGGAGGAAATGCTGGTAACCAGCATTTTCTGCTTATCCTTCAATGTTTTTTCCCTTCCAAGAACTAATTTAATTTTGCAGTCATATTTAATCTGGTGTCTGCAAATGCTTTGAATTTGGACCAGTCTAACATTTTGTGGTTTGGTAAAGAGTTTACACAGGTTTATAGAGGGTCTGCTGTATCTTATGTCTATCATACATCTTTGTTCCAGGTTTCTTGACTGGTTCCCTACAGAATTATGCCAGAAAGTACAACCTACCTATTGATCATCTCAGCTTTAAGTATAAAGTGTACCCAGTAAACAGGGATCAGAAGGAAGTCTATAAACAGATGGCTGAGATGAAATTTGGAGAGGAGATTGAGATGGATAAAGATGTAAGAGACAAGTTAACCGCTTACCAAATATCCCAAGTTTTAACTACCACCTGAGGGAAAATGGCTTTTGAAAATATTGTGAGGAAAGGAGAAAATGCTGGTTACCAGCATTTTCTCCTTTTTCCACAATGTTTTTTGCCTTTCCAAAAACAAATTTCAATTTTTCATTCACATTTATTTTGTTGTCTTTAAATGCTTACTGCTTGATCAAAGTCTAAGATTTTGCCACTTGGTAGAGTTTTAACCTGTTTATCCTTTTCTGTATCAAATATAACTTTTCATGCTCCTGTGGTTTTGAAAGCTTCAAAAACCATGTGGGAAAAGGAGCAATCGATTGTAACTATATATTGATGTAAAACAATAAGTTTTTTTGTCATTGGTTAAACATTTCCCATTTAATCCTGAGTTGTAATGTCCCTGATGAAGAAGGCCTTTGTTAACATTGTGGAAAAGGAGAATGGCAAGGGATCTACCAGGTCTATGCTGCTCTCTACTTTTATGCACATGGTCTCCTTAAGTATGACAAAAGGGTTGGCTGGATCAGAGCTGATGAGACAAACAAACATTTCATTCAATTGTAATTTTTTTCATGAATAATTGTAACTGGTTTCTTCTAAGTCAGTAAAAGTAAGAAGATTGATTTAGGTCTTTCTGGGCCTCTTGCTTCTCTTACGTGAGTCTGTAATGGTTAATCATTTTGTTTTTACAGCTACAAGTGCCAGATGATGGTGTTTTGGTACATGGTATATTTATGGACAGCTGCGGGTGGGACATGGAGACGATGGCATTGGTTGATGCCCTGCCAGGAGAAATGAGTGCAGAGCTTCCCATGTTACACATGGAACCAGCCATGGACTTCAAGCCAGACCCAGCAGATTATGATGCCCCGCTTTATAAGACTGCTCTTAGGGCAGGTGTTTTGTCAACTACTGGTGAGTTTTATCTTATTTTCCATTCTATATGATGATATTTTGGCAAATTGTGTTGCAGGATCATACTTCATTGACCTGGGGCTATATTTACCAATCACTTTAAAATGCATTTTTAGTCTTATTTCTGAATACTTTTTCATGTTTATGATGTCTGACAGTACTAGATCAATGTGATTAGTTGGTACTTGTACTTTGGTATGTATCAAGCTTTGCTAAAAAAGTAATAATATCAGGTGTCTGTCAACTTGATGTCAAAATTTTCATATTTTAAATACATGAAAATACATATTTCATTCAGAAAATTGGTCTTGTCTTCAACGATACAATAAGAAAATATTTTTTCATATTTTTTTTTCAGGTCATTCTACAAATTTTGTAGTTTCTGTGCAGTTACCATCTGCTCTCCCACAAGATTATTGGATTTCGAAAGGTGCTGCCCTCTTGTGCCAGCTCAGTGAATAAGAAACAAGGGAAATAACTCACAGTGTACACAGTGATGTGTGATGTTGATTACACTATAAACATTTAGTTTTGTGATGAACTGATAATTTATCATCTGCTTATGAAATTTCCATTTATCATAATTGATATTTGTTATAAGCAAGTTGTTACAATGCATGATCTTTTGTGTTGAGTTTTTTTGACTTCAAAAAAATTCTAGTAGAATAGATCTAATATTGACTCAGATAAAAGTCTTTCACCTGAATACATACGAAAACATTGTCTCAAAGGAAGAATTGCAAACTATTTCCAACTTTTCCATAGAGTTTTCAAAAGTGGTCTTATGCAAGAAGAAATATTAATTTTCAAAATTTGCCCTTGTTATCTGAAGAAATCAAGTCATTAAGGTACTGGTAAATGCTTTTTGCAAACCACACAGAGAATATTAAATAAATTTAGATTAGAAAACAATATACAACATAAAGTTCAGAGAAAAGTGTTAGTTAAGGTTTTCCTTGTTTTTAAGATATGTTTTTCTTTAGAATTTTATTTAGATTTTTTTCTGTCATAGAACTCCCAATTAGTAAGGTTTACTCCTACTTCGAAATTAAAGGCTTTTTCTAAAGCCTTTATTGTGGGTATGCATATATTTCTTGAAAATATGGATGCCTGCAATATTGATTTTGGTGTATTTCTTTACTTGTGATGTACGTGTTAAATGAAAAATATCAAAATTCAAGTCTTCTGTATTTTCTTTTGTATTGTTTTACTCAAAGATTATATAATTATGCTTTATTTTTCTGTCGAGTTTGTAAAAAGTTAGTTAAGTTATATATATATGTGCTGAGTTATATGTGTACCGTCCATGATTATCTGTGATAATAACTTGCAGATTGTTTGTTTATGCACATGTTGTAAATATTTTGATATTGTCAAAATAAAGTTTACCTGACCTCAGATGTATTCTTTCCAAATAAAAGGCTGATACATTTAATTATAAAGTTTTGCCAAAACAAAATACTTACCGAAGACAATTTCAGCTGATAAGTGATCAGTATTTGATATAATTTTTACTGTATGAACAGAAACACCAGAAAGAAAATCAGACACTAAAATGTTAATAAACTGCTCTGAAAGGGAAGCAACATTGTAGGTTGTTAGAGAAAACATTATGGAGAAGGAACATTATGCTTATGCTTTGTAATTTGCATTTTACCCATAGTGTTTTCAAAACAACCTGTGCTGCAGAGGCGTAAATGCACATTTTTGTCTTGCAATGGTTCATTCCTAACGTAAAGGTAGCATTTAAAGGTTATTGCCTCAGTAGTTTTAAATGAGGACTAGTAAGAGGTCTTTTGTATAACATTTTGTATTATCATAGTATTATCATCTTTCTTTTTGTGGCTGTGATAAAAATAAAGTTTATCATCAGATCTCAGTCTTTTTGTATCTTTTGACTCTGGTAGTTTGGAGAAGAGCAAAACAAGGTTCAATTATATGAAATTTTAGCCTATCCTACTTTGTACTCCAACTTTCCTTTCTGACTTACAGTTCTATTGATAAAATTATACAGAAACCATCTTTGTTTGTCCTTTTTTTTATGCTCTCTGAAAAGGGAGGGTAATGTATCAACAAAAAGACAACATGAACTTCATGAATCCATAATTATATGACGACTTGGTTGGTATAATACATCACAGAGATGTGTTAAGCCCCCTTGTCATAGAGCATGTCTCATAAAAACGCTTGTGAGAGAGGATAGAGAGGACAGTGAATTACAAATGTGATGTATTATACCTAGCAAATCGTCCCATAATTATGGATCTCACTGTGAAATTCATGTTGTCTACTAACCGACTGAATCATGAGGCAGACTGGTCCTTTTACATGCAGAAAATTGACCAACAGTAAAAGTTTCGACCCAGGTCAGCCTGTGCAGTCTACCTGGGTTGAAACTTCCATCTCATTCCTGGCTATCCTTTATGGCTTATCCATCCTCCCTGGCTTTAGTCTATTCACTCTCTCACCGTGTCCCCATTCTATTCCCATTTGTCTCGCATATCTTTGGCTATCCTGCCTTTATCAGGCTGTCTATACTCCTCTCTATACTCTGTCTCTCATTTTTATCCTGTCTATACCATGTCTTGCATCTGTTTATTCTTTCTATTTTTTTTTTTGTCAACTGTCTTTCTCCTGGTCCTCTCTCTATTTATACCCCCCACAAACGAAGTTTGGGGGGGTATACTGGAGTCATCTTTTCTGTCCGTCCGTGCATCATGGAAAGCTTGTCCGGGGCATAACTGCAAAAGTATAAAAGCTAGTGACTTCAAATTTCATATACAGATAGGTCACATTAAGGAGAAGTGCAGTGTACAAGAACCATAACTCTGTCTTCAGTATATTCAGAGTTATTGCCCCTTGTAAATTTTTGACTGGATTTTTGTCTGGGGCATAGCTTCGAAAGTATAGAAGCTAGTAACTTCAAACTTCACACACAAATCACATTTAGGAGAAGTGCAGTGTACAAGAACCATAACTCTATTCCAACTATTTTTGGGGTTATGATAGACCACATTAACGAGAAGTGCAGTGTACAAGAACCATAACTCAGTTCTTACTATTTTTAGAGTTATTGCCCTCTGTAAGTTTTAACTTTGGATTTTTATCTTGGGCCTAACTTGCAAAGTACAAAAGTTAGTAACTTCAAACTTCATATACAATTAGATCACCATAAAACAAAGTGCACTGTACAAGAACCATAACTATATTCCCACTATTTTTAGAGTTATTTCCTTTTGTAAATTTTAACTTTGGGTTTTTGTCTGGGGCATAACTTCCAAAGTATAAAAGCTAGTAACTTCATATACAGATAGACCACATTAAGAAGAAGTGCAGTGTACAAAAATCATAACTCTATTCCCACTATATTTACAGTTATTGCCCTTTGTAAATTTTAACTTTGGATTTTTATCTGGAGCATAACTTGCAAAGTACAAAAGCTAGTAACTTCAAACTTCATATACAATTAGATCACATTAAAGTAAAGTGCACTGTGCAAGAACCATAACTCTATTCCCACTATTTTCAGAGTTATTTCCTTTGTAAATTTTAACTTTGGATTTTTGTCTGGGGCATAACTTCCAAAGTATAAAAGCTAGTAACTTAAACTTCATATACAGAACTTCATATATAGATAGACCATATTAGCGAGAAGTGCAGTGTACAAGAACCATAACTCTATTCCCACTAGTTTTATTTCAACTCTTACTTTTGTAGTAAACCATTCTGCGTTTTGTGACAAAGAGCTGTTTTTTGACAAGGAGCTGGTGGGGGGTATGATCACGTTTGGTGATAGCTCTAGTTTGTTCTTTCTTTCTGTCCTCTGTCTATGCTCATTTTCCTGGGTGTTAAAGTAATGACTGAATAACAGAGGAGATAGTCGATAGACAGGACAAATAGAATTATTATACTGCAAAGAAATTTCTTCTGATATTTCTTATTTTCAGGTATTTACTATGCCCCACAGTATAGCACCCTAGAGGAATACAGGTAGTATATTGATGGCCTGCCTTGGATAGATGAACCAGAAATTTTTGGCAAGCATGAAAATGCAAATATTGCATTCCAGGTGAGGGCTTACATACCAGATATTATGTTGCGGATAACCAGCATTTTCTCCTTTTCCTACAATGTTTTCTGATGTATCAAAGACAAATCTCACTATTTGAGAAATTTTTAAGTTGTCTTCTGCAAATGTGTTTGATCCAGTTTAAAACTTTGTTGTTTAGTATAGAGTTAACAAAATTGTCATTTTGGTAATTTTGTGTGTGATGGTGTGTATGCACAAGTGCATTTGATTTTGTCAAAACCTTTCTTTGTCCAGGAATTGAAGCGTACAATTGTGTAACAGGCAATCTTTCATTTTCATCTAGTATTTTCTAATCTGTCTTAAATAGGGACCTGAGCAATTTCACTTGTTTATTAGTAATTTAACTTTTACCACAGAATCCCTAGATTTAACACCCCGATGGAAGAAGGCATTTTATAACATTTTGGGAAAAGGAGAAAATACTGGTAACCAGCATTTTTCCCTTTCCCATGTTTTCTACCTTATCTAAGACAAATTCCATCATTTGAGCTACATTTGTATTGTCGTCTGCAAACTTTTTCAATTTGGACAAGTCTATATTTTTGTCTTGTAATAAAGAGTTAACTGGTATAGCTGTATTTTCTATTTTAGACCCAAGAAACACAAAACCTGGTGAACACAATTCTAGACGTCCAGCCTCGTCTCTCCAGTGGAGGCACAGGAAAATCCAACGATGAAATTGTGTACGAGCTGGCTGAGAGTATTCTGGGTAAATTAATGGACAAATTAGACATTGAACTGGCTAATCAGGAGATGTTTGAGCCTGACGAGAATGGTCGCCTCAATTTTCTTACTACAGTCCTGACACAGGAAGTGGAGAGATTTAACAAGTTACTTAAAGTGATTAAGGTAATATATGTAGTGTTACACTTGTGACTATGAAAGCCCCATTGCTCAGTGAATAGTGCACAGGAATAGTGCTAACTAAGCAGAAAATTCAATAGCAAAAAATTTCAACCAAGGTCAGCTTGCTTGGACTGCCCAGGCTGGCCTTGCTTGATACTTTAGCAGATGCATTAAAACCCCTTTTCAATGAACATGACTCGTTCTACTTACTATCGTTAAAGTAGAGTTCTTGAAATTTAATTTGCAGTTGATAGAGATTGTATATTTGAATGTATTGATAGAGAATTGGAGTATAGATCAGGATCAGACTGTAATAATGTGCTGGTCCATACAATGGATAAATTACAACCATGGTCCTGAGTTCAACCACCTTGGGGAAAGAGGCTTTTTAAACACCATGGGAAAAGAAGAAAATGCTGCTGATTACCAGCATTTACCCCTGTTTCCACGTTTTTCTTATTTTCCAAGATAAATCTTGTTATCTGAACAAAAATTATGGACCAGTGTAAAATTTTGATGTCTGGTAGATAGATAGGAAAACTCACACACGCATATACAAATTGGAAGAAAAAAGCCAATTCTTGACTTGTAGATTCTGTAAAGTACCAAGTAAGAATGGACGTGAGTGATAGATAAGTGTTATATTACTGTAATTAATTTTTCTCGTTTACTTTTTCCTTCCCAGAATTCCCTTGTACAGCTACAGAAGGCAATCAAAGGTTATGTAGTGATGAGTGAACAACTAGATGCAGTCTATAACTCCTTCCTAAATAACCAAGTACCAGTCATGTGGGCCAATGCTGCTTACCCATCTCTTAAACCCCTGGGAAGCTGGGTACAAGACTTGGTGTTCCGATGTGCATTTGTGGATGGGTGGATTCAACATGGACAGCCAAAATCTATCTGGATATCTGGCTTCTTTTTCCCACAAGGTTTGTCTCTAGCTACCCTTACACACAGCATTTAACCTATTACTAAACAATCCTGAGTTTTAACTAGAGATTTTTTTCTAATCTGTGGAAGACAAAGGTCTTGTTCTAAGTAACATTTAATTTGTCATCTGGAAATGCTTTCAAATTGGAAAAGTCTGAAATTTTGTCATCTGGTAAAGAATTTAGCATAGCTATACGAATACTTCTAGAGCAGAGTTCAGTAGCCCAGTTGGTAGCTTACAGGACTAGAAACCCAGGAGAAGCTTGATACATCCCTAGCTTAGAGAAATAAAGTTAAAAGCAACCTTAGACATACACACACAAAATTCAACAAGCAATATGTCGGCTCCTGCATGCTGTTGTATGAAAAATTTTGAGTTAAGAAAGAAAAAACATACTCACATAGTTTACCAGGTGAGAAAAGGAGGAAATGCTGTGTACCAAAATTTTCACCTTTTCCCATAATGGTTTCAGAGGTCCTCATCCTTATAGTTTGGAATATAGGAATATTTAAAAAAAAGATGGATACAAGTGGTTTTTGAAGCCATTTAGAAACTTTGAATGGTGGTTGCATAATACAGGACAGATGGTTACTAAACTCAGATGGTGCCTAACATAGAAATGATCATGCAATAGAAATTATATATTTCACAATCAAACCTGCACTTAGCAAGCACCCAAGGGAAGCTAAAAATGTGCGTAACTTTTTATCCAAACGAAAAAATTTTACACTTGTCCAATTTGAAAGCATAGGCAGACAATAAATTAAATGTGGTTCAAATATTGAAATTTGTCTTTGAAAGGGTAGAAAACAATTTTGGGTAAGGAGAAACCAGCATTTTCTTCTTTTTCTAGTGTTTTCAAAAGTGCTCTTCTTCAGGGTCGGTGAAACCTAGGATTGTGTATAAAAGGTTTAAGACAGATGCTTCCTTAAGTACAGGTATATTTAAACCCGTTTGCCTTATCTGCAACTCAATATATGCTTGCTTAACCCTTTACCAATGAATAAAGAGTTTCAGCAACTCTAAAGAAAACTTGAAAACAAAGTGCAAAAAGGAGGAAATGCTGGTAACCAGCATTTTCTGCTTATCCTTCAATGTTTTTTCCCTTCCAAGAACTAATTTAATTTTGCAGTCATATTTAATCTGGTGTCTGCAAATGCTTTGAATTTGGACCAGTCTAACATTTTGTGGTTTGGTAAAGAGTTTACACAGGTTTATAGAGGGTCTGCTGTATCTTATATCTATCATACATCTTTGTTCCAGGTTTCTTGACTGGTTCCCTACAGAATTATGCCAGAAAGTACAACCTACCTATTGATCATCTCAGCTTTAAGTATAAAGTGTACCCAGTAAACAGGGATCAGAAGGAAGTCTATAAACAGATGGCTGAGATGAAATTTGGAGAGGAGATTGAGATGGATAAAGATGTAAGGGACAAGTTAACCGCTTACCAAATATCCCAAGTTTTAACTACCACCTGAGGGAAAATGGCTTTTGAAAATATTGTGAGGAAAGGAGAAAATGCTGGTTACCAGCATTTTCTCCTTTTTCCACAATGTTTTTTGCCTTTCCAAAAACAAATTTCAATTTTTCATTCACATTTATTTTGTTGTCTTTAAATGCTTACTGCTTGATCAAAGTCTAAGATTTTGCCACTTGGTAGAGTTTTAACCTGTTTATCCTTTTCTGTATCAAATATAACTTTTCATGCTCCTGTGGTTTTGAAAGCTTCAAAAACCATGTGGGAAAAGGAGCAATCGATTGTAACTATATATTGATGTAAAACAATAAGTTTTTTTGTCATTGGTTAAACATTTCCCATTTAATCCTGAGTTGTAATGTCCCTGATGAAGAAGGCCTTTGTTAACATTGTGGAAAAGGAGAATGGCAAGGGATCTACCAGGTCTATGCTGCTCTCTACTTTTATGCACATGGTCTCCTTAAGTATGACAAAAGGGTTGGCTGGATCAGAGCTGATGAGACAAACAAACATTTCATTCAATTGTAATTTTTTTCATGAATAATTGTAACTGGTTTCTTCTAAGTCAGTAAAAGTAAGAAGATTGATTTAGGTCTTTCTGGGCCTCTTGCTTCTCTTACGTGAGTCTGTAATGGTTAATCATTTTGTTTTTACAGCTACAAGTGCCAGATGATGGTGTTTTGGTACATGGTATATTTATGGACAGCTGCGGGTGGGACATGGAGACGATGGCATTGGTTGATGCCCTGCCAGGAGAAATGAGTGCAGAGCTTCCCATGTTACACATGGAACCAGCCATGGACTTCAAGCCAGACCCAGCAGATTATGATGCCCCGCTTTATAAGACTGCTCTTAGGGCAGGTGTTTTGTCAACTACTGGTGAGTTTTATCTTATTTTCCATTCTATATGATGATATTTTGGCAAATTGTGTTGCAGGATCATACTTCATTGACCTGGGGCTATATTTACCAATCACTTTAAAATGCATTTTTAGTCTTATTTCTGAATACTTTTTCATGTTTATGATGTCTGACAGTACTAGATCAATGTGATTAGTTGGTACTTGTACTTTGGTATGTATCAAGCTTTGCTAAAAAAGTAATAATATCAGGTGTCTGTCAACTTGATGTCAAAATTTTCATATTTTAAATACATGAAAATACATATTTCATTCAGAAAATTGGTCTTGTCTTCAACGATACAATAAGAAAATATTTTTTCATATTTTTTTTTCAGGTCATTCTACAAATTTTGTAGTTTCTGTGCAGTTACCATCTGCTCTCCCACAAGATTATTGGATTTCGAAAGGTGCTGCCCTCTTGTGCCAGCTCAGTGAATAAGAAACAAGGGAAATAACTCACAGTGTACACAGTGATGTGTGATGTTGATTACACTATAAACATTTAGTTTTGTGATGAACTGATAATTTATCATCTGCTTATGAAATTTCCATTTATCATAATTGATATTTGTTATAAGCAAGTTGTTACAATGCATGATCTTTTGTGTTGAGTTTTTTTGACTTCAAAAAAATTCTAGTAGAATAGATCTAATATTGACTCAGATAAAAGTCTTTCACCTGAATACATACGAAAACATTGTCTCAAAGGAAGAATTGCAAACTATTTCCAACTTTTCCATAGAGTTTTCAAAAGTGGTCTTATGCAAGAAGAAATATTAATTTTCAAAATTTGCCCTTGTTATCTGAAGAAATCAAGTCATTAAGGTACTGGTAAATGCTTTTTGTAAACCACACAGAGAATATTAAATAAATTTAGATTAGAAAACAATATACAACATAAAGTTCAGAGAAAAGTGTTAGTTAAGGTTTTCCTTGTTTTTAAGATATGTTTTTCTTTAGAATTTTATTTAGAATTTTTCTGTCATAGAACTCCCAATTAGTAAGGTTTACCCCTACTTCGAAATTAAAGGCTTTTTCTAAAGCCTTTATTGTGGGTATGCATATATTTCTTGAAAATATGGATGCCTGCAATATTGATTTTGGTGTATTTCTTTACTTGTGATGTACGTGTTAAATGAAAAATATCAAAATTCAAGTCTTCTGTATTTTCTTTTGTATTGTTTTACTCAAAGATTATATAATTATGCTTTATTTTTCTGTCGAGTTTGTAAAAAGTTAGTTAAGTTATATATATATGTGCTGAGTTATATGTGTACCGTCCATGATTATCTGTGATAATAACTTGCAGATTGTTTGTTTATGCACATGTTGTAAATATTTTGATATTGTCAAAATAAAGTTTACCTGACCTCAGATGTATTCTTTCCAAATAAAAGGCTGATACATTTAATTATAAAGTTTTGCCAAAACAAAATACTTACCTAAGACAATTTCAGCTGATAAGTGATCAGTATTTGATATAATTTTTACTGTATGAACAGAAACACCAGAAAGAAAATCAGACACTAAAATGTTAATAAACTGCTCTGAAAGGGAAGCAACATTGTAGGTTGTTAGAGAAAACATTATGGAGAAGGAACATTATGCTTATGCTTTGTAATTTGCATTTTACCCATAGTGTTTTCAAAACAACCTGTGCTGCAGAGGCGTAAATGCACATTTTTGTCTTGCAATGGTTCATTCCTAACGTAAAGGTAGCATTTAAAGGTTATTGCCTCAGTAGTTTTAAATGAGGACTAGTAAGAGGTCTTTTGTATAACATTTTGTATTATCATAGTATTATCATCTTTCTTTTTGTGGCTGTGATAAAAATAAAGTTTATCATCAGATCTCAGTCTTTTTGTATCTTTTGACTCTGGTAGTTTGGAGAAGAGCAAAACAAGGTTCAATTATATGAAATTTTAGCCTATCCTACTTTGTACTCCAACTTTCCTTTCTGACTTACAGTTCTATTGATAAAATTATACAGAAACCATCTTTGTTTGTCCTTTTTTTTATGCTCTCTGAAAAGGGAGGGTAATGTATCAACAAAAAGACAACATGAACTTCATGAATCCATAATTATATGACGACTTGGTTGGTATAATACATCACAGAGATGTGTTAAGCCCCCTTGTCATAGAGCATGTCTCATAAAAACGCTTGTGAGAGAGGATAGAGAGGACAGTGAATTACAAATGTGATGTATTATACCTAGCAAATCGTCCCATAATTATGGATCTCACTGTGAAATTCATGTTGTCTACTAACCGACTGAATCATGAGGCAGACTGGTCCTTTTACATGCAGAAAATTGACCAACAGTAAAAGTTTCGACCCAGGTCAGCCTGTGCAGTCTACCTGGGTTGAAACTTCCATCTCATTCCTGGCTATCCTTTATGGCTTATCCATCCTCCCTGGCTTTAGTCTATTCACTCTCTCACCGTGTCCCCATTCTATTCCCATTTGTCTCGCATATCTTTGGCTATCCTGCCTTTATCAGGCTGTCTATACTCCTCTCTATACTCTGTCTCTCATTTTTATCCTGTCTATACCATGTCTTGCATCTGTTTATTCTTTCTATTTTTTTTTTTTGTCAACTGTCTTTCTCCTGGTCCTCTCTCTATTTATACCCCCCACAAACGAAGTTTGGGGGGGTATACTGGAGTCATCTTTTCTGTCCGTCCGTGCATCATGGAAAGCTTGTCCGGGGCATAACTGCAAAAGTATAAAAGCTAGTGACTTCAAATTTCATATACAGATAGGTCACATTAAGGAGAAGTGCAGTGTACAAGAACCATAACTCTGTCTTCAGTATATTCAGAGTTATTGCCCCTTGTAAATTTTTGACTGGATTTTTGTCTGGGGCATAGCTTCGAAAGTATAGAAGCTAGTAACTTCAAACTTCACACACAAATCACATTTAGGAGAAGTGCAGTGTACAAGAACCATAACTCTATTCCAACTATTTTTGGGGTTATGATAGACCACATTAACGAGAAGTGCAGTGTACAAGAACCATAACTCAGTTCTTACTATTTTTAGAGTTATTGCCCTCTGTAAGTTTTAACTTTGGATTTTTATCTTGGGCCTAACTTGCAAAGTACAAAAGTTAGTAACTTCAAACTTCATATACAATTAGATCACCATAAAACAAAGTGCACTGTACAAGAACCATAACTATATTCCCACTATTTTTAGAGTTATTTCCTTTTGTAAATTTTAACTTTGGGTTTTTGTCTGGGGCATAACTTCCAAAGTATAAAAGCTAGTAACTTCATATACAGATAGACCACATTAAGAAGAAGTGCAGTGTACAAAAATCATAACTCTATTCCCACTATATTTACAGTTATTGCCCTTTGTAAATTTTAACTTTGGATTTTTATCTGGAGCATAACTTGCAAAGTACAAAAGCTAGTAACTTCAAACTTCATATACAATTAGATCACATTAAAGTAAAGTGCACTGTGCAAGAACCATAACTCTATTCCCACTATTTTCAGAGTTATTTCCTTTGTAAATTTTAACTTTGGATTTTTGTCTGGGGCATAACTTCCAAAGTATAAAAGCTAGTAACTTAAACTTCATATACAGAACTTCATATATAGATAGACCATATTAGCGAGAAGTGCAGTGTACAAGAACCATAACTCTATTCCCACTAGTTTTATTTCAACTCTTACTTTTGTAGTAAACCATTCTGCGTTTTGTGACAAAGAGCTGTTTTTTGACAAGGAGCTGGTGGGGGGTATGATCACGTTTGGTGATAGCTCTAGTTTGTTCTTTCTTTCTGTCCTCTGTCTATGCTCATTTTCCTGGGTGTTAAAGTAATGACTGAATAACAGAGGAGATAGTCGATAGACAGGACAAATAGAATTATTATACTGC
Source organism: Hippopus hippopus (assembly GCA_946811185.2). NCBI lineage: Eukaryota > Metazoa > Mollusca > Bivalvia > Cardiida > Cardiidae > Hippopus > Hippopus hippopus. The sequence goes on along the minus strand of OX328098.1, from coordinate 26,021,001 downwards.
AAAGAAATTTCTTCTGATATTTCTTATTTTCAGGTATTTACTATGCCCCACAGTATAGCACCCTAGAGGAATACAGGTAGTATATTGATGGCCTGCCTTGGATAGATGAACCAGAAATTTTTGGCAAGCATGAAAATGCAAATATTGCATTCCAGGTGAGGGCTTACATACCAGATATTATGTTGCGGATAACCAGCATTTTCTCCTTTTCCTACAATGTTTTCTGATGTATCAAAGACAAATCTCACTATTTGAGAAATTTTTAAGTTGTCTTCTGCAAATGTGTTTGATCCAGTTTAAAACTTTGTTGTTTAGTATAGAGTTAACAAAATTGTCATTTTGGTAATTTTGTGTGTGATGGTGTGTATGCACAAGTGCATTTGATTTTGTCAAAACCTTTCTTTGTCCAGGAATTGAAGCGTACAATTGTGTAACAGGCAATCTTTCATTTTCATCTAGTATTTTCTAATCTGTCTTAAATAGGGACCTGAGCAATTTCACTTGTTTATTAGTAATTTAACTTTTACCACAGAATCCCTAGATTTAACACCCCGATGGAAGAAGGCATTTTATAACATTTTGGGAAAAGGAGAAAATACTGGTAACCAGCATTTTTCCCTTTCCCATGTTTTCTACCTTATCTAAGACAAATTCCATCATTTGAGCTACATTTGTATTGTCGTCTGCAAACTTTTTCAATTTGGACAAGTCTATATTTTTGTCTTGTAATAAAGAGTTAACTGGTATAGCTGTATTTTCTATTTTAGACCCAAGAAACACAAAACCTGGTGAACACAATTCTAGACGTCCAGCCTCGTCTCTCCAGTGGAGGCACAGGAAAATCCAACGATGAAATTGTGTACGAGCTGGCTGAGAGTATTCTGGGTAAATTAATGGACAAATTAGACATTGAACTGGCTAATCAGGAGATGTTTGAGCCTGACGAGAATGGTCGCCTCAATTTTCTTACTACAGTCCTGACACAGGAAGTGGAGAGATTTAACAAGTTACTTAAAGTGATTAAGGTAATATATGTAGTGTTACACTTGTGACTATGAAAGCCCCATTGCTCAGTGAATAGTGCACAGGAATAGTGCTAACTAAGCAGAAAATTCAATAGCAAAAAAGTTTCAACCAAGGTCAGCTTGCTTGGACTGCCCAGGCTGGCCTTGCTTGATACTTTAGCAGATGCATTAAAACCCCTTTTCAATGAACATGACTCGTTCTACTTACTATCGTTAAAGTAGAGTTCTTGAAATTTAATTTGCAGTTGATAGAGATTGTATATTTGAATGTATTGATAGAGAATTGGAGTATAGATCAGGATCAGACTGTAATAATGTGCTGGTCCATACAATGGATAAATTACAACCATGGTCCTGAGTTCAACCACCTTGGGGAAAGAGGCTTTTTAAACACCATGGGAAAAGAAGAAAATGCTGCTGATTACCAGCATTTACCCCTGTTTCCACGTTTTTCTTATTTTCCAAGATAAATCTTGTTATCTGAACAAAAATTATGGACCAGTGTAAAATTTTGATGTCTGGTAGATAGATAGGAAAACTCACACACGCATATACAAATTGGAAGAAAAAAGCCAATTCTTGACTTGTAGATTCTGTAAAGTACCAAGTAAGAATGGACGTGAGTGATAGATAAGTGTTATATTACTGTAATTAATTTTTCTCGTTTACTTTTTCCTTCCCAGAATTCCCTTGTACAACTACAGAAGGCAATCAAAGGTTATGTAGTGATGAGTGAACAACTAGATGCAGTCTATAACTCCTTCCTAAATAACCAAGTACCAGTCATGTGGGCCAATGCTGCTTACCCATCTCTTAAACCCCTGGGAAGCTGGGTACAAGACTTGGTGTTCCGATGTGCATTTGTGGATGGGTGGATTCAACATGGACAGCCAAAATCTATCTGGATATCTGGCTTCTTTTTCCCACAAGGTTTGTCTCTAGCTACCCTTACACACAGCATTTAACCTATTACTAAACAATCCTGAGTTTTAACTAGAGATTTTTTTCTAATCTGTGGAAGACAAAGGTCTTGTTCTAAGTAACATTTAATTTGTCATCTGGAAATGCTTTCAAATTGGAAAAGTCTGAAATTTTGTCATCTGGTAAAGAATTTAGCATAGCTATACGAATACTTCTAGAGCAGAGTTCAGTAGCCCAGTTGGTAGCTTACAGGACTAGAAACCCAGGAGAAGCTTGATACATCCCTAGCTTAGAGAAATAAAGTTAAAAGCAACCTTAGACATACACACACAAAATTCAACAAGCAATATGTCGGCTCCTGCATGCTGTTGTATGAAAAATTTTGAGTTAAGAAAGAAAAAACATACTCACATAGTTTACCAGGTGAGAAAAGGAGGAAATGCTGTGTACCAAAATTTTCACCTTTTCCCATAATGGTTTCAGAGGTCCTCATCCTTATAGTTTGGAATATAGGAATATTTAAAAAAAAGATGGATACAAGTGGTTTTTGAAGCCATTTAGAAACTTTGAATGGTGGTTGCATAATACAGGACAGATGGTTACTAAACTCAGATGGTGCCTAACATAGAAATGATCATGCAATAGAAATTATATATTTCACAATCAAACCTGCACTTAGCAAGCACCCAAGGGAAGCTAAAAATGTGCGTAACTTTTTATCCAAACGAAAAAATTTTAGACTTGTCCAATTTGAAAGCATAGGCAGACAATAAATTAAATGTGGTTCAAATATTGAAATTTGTCTTTGAAAGGGTAGAAAACAATTTTGGGTAAGGAGAAACCAGCATTTTCTTCTTTTTCTAGTGTTTTCAAAAGTGCTCTTCTTCAGGGTCGGTGAAACCTAGGATTGTGTATAAAAGGTTTAAGACAGATGCTTCCTTAAGTACAGGTATATTTAAACCCGTTTGCCTTATCTGCAACTCAATATATGCTTGCTTAACCCTTTACCAATGAATAAAGAGTTTCAGCAACTCTAAAGAAAACTTGAAAACAAAGTGCAAAAAGGAGGAAATGCTGGTAACCAGCATTTTCTGCTTATCCTTCAATGTTTTTTCCCTTCCAAGAACTAATTTAATTTTGCAGTCATATTTAATCTGGTGTCTGCAAATGCTTTGAATTTGGACCAGTCTAACATTTTGTGGTTTGGTAAAGAGTTTACACAGGTTTATAGAGGGTCTGCTGTATCTTATATCTATCATACATCTTTGTTCCAGGTTTCTTGACTGGTTCCCTACAGAATTATGCCAGAAAGTACAACCTACCTATTGATCATCTCAGCTTTAAGTATAAAGTGTACCCAGTAAACAGGGATCAGAAGGAAGTCTATAAACAGATGGCTGAGATGAAATTTGGAGAGGAGATTGAGATGGATAAAGATGTAAGGGACAAGTTAACCGCTTACCAAATATCCCAAGTTTTAACTACCACCTGAGGGAAAATGGCTTTTGAAAATATTGTGAGGAAAGGAGAAAATGCTGGTTACCAGCATTTTCTCCTTTTTCCACAATGTTTTTTGCCTTTCCAAAAACAAATTTCAATTTTTCATTCACATTTATTTTGTTGTCTTTAAATGCTTACTGCTTGATCAAAGTCTAAGATTTTGCCACTTGGTAGAGTTTTAACCTGTTTATCCTTTTCTGTATCAAATATAACTTTTCATGCTCCTGTGGTTTTGAAAGCTTCAAAAACCATGTGGGAAAAGGAGCAATCGATTGTAACTATATATTGATGTAAAACAATAAGTTTTTTTGTCATTGGTTAAACATTTCCCATTTAATCCTGAGTTGTAATGTCCCTGATGAAGAAGGCCTTTGTTAACATTGTGGAAAAGGAGAATGGCAAGGGATCTACCAGGTCTATGCTGCTCTCTACTTTTATGCACATGGTCTCCTTAAGTATGACAAAAGGGTTGGCTGGATCAGAGCTGATGAGACAAACAAACATTTCATTCAATTGTAATTTTTTTCATGAATAATTGTAACTGGTTTCTTCTAAGTCAGTAAAAGTAAGAAGATTGATTTAGGTCTTTCTGGGCCTCTTGCTTCTCTTACGTGAGTCTGTAATGGTTAATCATTTTGTTTTTACAGCTACAAGTGCCAGATGATGGTGTTTTGGTACATGGTATATTTATGGACAGCTGCGGGTGGGACATGGAGACGATGGCATTGGTTGATGCCCTGCCAGGAGAAATGAGTGCAGAGCTTCCCATGTTACACATGGAACCAGCCATGGACTTCAAGCCAGACCCAGCAGATTATGATGCCCCGCTTTATAAGACTGCTCTTAGGGCAGGTGTTTTGTCAACTACTGGTGAGTTTTATCTTATTTTCCATTCTATATGATGATATTTTGGCAAATTGTGTTGCAGGATCATACTTCATTGACCTGGGGCTATATTTACCAATCACTTTAAAATGCATTTTTAGTCTTATTTCTGAATACTTTTTCATGTTTATGATGTCTGACAGTACTAGATCAATGTGATTAGTTGGTACTTGTACTTTGGTATGTATCAAGCTTTGCTAAAAAAGTAATAATATCAGGTGTCTGTCAACTTGATGTCAAAATTTTCATATTTTAAATACATGAAAATACATATTTCATTCAGAAAATTGGTCTTGTCTTCAACGATACAATAAGAAAATATTTTTTCATATTTTTTTTTCAGGTCATTCTACAAATTTTGTAGTTTCTGTGCAGTTACCATCTGCTCTCCCACAAGATTATTGGATTTCGAAAGGTGCTGCCCTCTTGTGCCAGCTCAGTGAATAAGAAACAAGGGAAATAACTCACAGTGTACACAGTGATGTGTGATGTTGATTACACTATAAACATTTAGTTTTGTGATGAACTGATAATTTATCATCTGCTTATGAAATTTCCATTTATCATAATTGATATTTGTTATAAGCAAGTTGTTACAATGCATGATCTTTTGTGTTGAGTTTTTTTGACTTCAAAAAAATTCTAGTAGAATAGATCTAATATTGACTCAGATAAAAGTCTTTCACCTGAATACATACGAAAACATTGTCTCAAAGGAAGAATTGCAAACTATTTCCAACTTTTCCATAGAGTTTTCAAAAGTGGTCTTATGCAAGAAGAAATATTAATTTTCAAAATTTGCCCTTGTTATCTGAAGAAATCAAGTCATTAAGGTACTGGTAAATGCTTTTTGTAAACCACACAGAGAATATTAAATAAATTTAGATTAGAAAACAATATACAACATAAAGTTCAGAGAAAAGTGTTAGTTAAGGTTTTCCTTGTTTTTAAGATATGTTTTTCTTTAGAATTTTATTTAGAATTTTTCTGTCATAGAACTCCCAATTAGTAAGGTTTACCCCTACTTCGAAATTAAAGGCTTTTTCTAAAGCCTTTATTGTGGGTATGCATATATTTCTTGAAAATATGGATGCCTGCAATATTGATTTTGGTGTATTTCTTTACTTGTGATGTACGTGTTAAATGAAAAATATCAAAATTCAAGTCTTCTGTATTTTCTTTTGTATTGTTTTACACAAAGATTATATAATTATGCTTTATTTTTCTGTCGAGTTTGTAAAAAGTTAGTTAAGTTATATATATATGTGCTGAGTTATATGTGTACCGTCCATGATTATCTGTGATAATAACTTGCAGATTGTTTGTTTATGCACATGTTGTAAATATTTTGATATTGTCAAAATAAAGTTTACCTGACCTCAGATGTATTCTTTCCAAATAAAAGGCTGATACATTTAATTATAAAGTTTTGCCAAAACAAAATACTTACCTAAGACAATTTCAGCTGATAAGTGATCAGTATTTGATATAATTTTTACTGTATGAACAGAAACACCAGAAAGAAAATCAGACACTAAAATGTTAATAAACTGCTCTGAAAGGGAAGCAACATTGTAGGTTGTTAGAGAAAACATTATGGAGAAGGAACATTATGCTTATGCTTTGTAATTTGCATTTTACCCATAGTGTTTTCAAAACAACCTGTGCTGCAGAGGCGTAAATGCACATTTTTGTCTTGCAATGGTTCATTCCTAACGTAAAGGTAGCATTTAAAGGTTATTGCCTCAGTAGTTTTAAATGAGGACTAGTAAGAGGTCTTTTGTATAACATTTTGTATTATCATAGTATTATCATCTTTCTTTTTGTGGCTGTGATAAAAATAAAGTTTATCATCAGATCTCAGTCTTTTTGTATCTTTTGACTCTGGTAGTTTGGAGAAGAGCAAAACAAGGTTCAATTATATGAAATTTTAGCCTATCCTACTTTGTACTCCAACTTTCCTTTCTGACTTACAGTTCTATTGATAAAATTATACAGAAACCATCTTTGTTTGTCCTTTTTTTTATGCTCTCTGAAAAGGGAGGGTAATGTATCAACAAAAAGACAACATGAACTTCATGAATCCATAATTATATGACGACTTGGTTGGTATAATACATCACAGAGATGTGTTAAGCCCCCTTGTCATAGAGCATGTCTCATAAAAACGCTTGTGAGAGAGGATAGAGAGGACAGTGAATTACAAATGTGATGTATTATACCTAGCAAATCGTCCCATAATTATGGATCTCACTGTGAAATTCATGTTGTCTACTAACCGACTGAATCATGAGGCAGACTGGTCCTTTTACATGCAGAAAATTGACCAACAGTAAAAGTTTCGACCCAGGTCAGCCTGTGCAGTCTACCTGGGTTGAAACTTCCATCTCATTCCTGGCTATCCTTTATGGCTTATCCATCCTCCCTGGCTTTAGTCTATTCACTCTCTCACCGTGTCCCCATTCTATTCCCATTTGTCTCGCATATCTTTGGCTATCCTGCCTTTATCAGGCTGTCTATACTCCTCTCTATACTCTGTCTCTCATTTTTATCCTGTCTATACCATGTCTTGCATCTGTTTATTCTTTCTATTTTTTTTTTTTGTCAACTGTCTTTCTCCTGGTCCTCTCTCTATTTATACCCCCCACAAACGAAGTTTGGGGGGGTATACTGGAGTCATCTTTTCTGTCCGTCCGTGCATCATGGAAAGCTTGTCCGGGGCATAACTGCAAAAGTATAAAAGCTAGTGACTTCAAATTTCATATACAGATAGGTCACATTAAGGAGAAGTGCAGTGTACAAGAACCATAACTCTGTCTTCAGTATATTCAGAGTTATTGCCCCTTGTAAATTTTTGACTGGATTTTTGTCTGGGGCATAGCTTCGAAAGTATAGAAGCTAGTAACTTCAAACTTCACACACAAATCACATTTAGGAGAAGTGCAGTGTACAAGAACCATAACTCTATTCCAACTATTTTTGGGGTTATGATAGACCACATTAACGAGAAGTGCAGTGTACAAGAACCATAACTCAGTTCTTACTATTTTTAGAGTTATTGCCCTCTGTAAGTTTTAACTTTGGATTTTTATCTTGGGCCTAACTTGCAAAGTACAAAAGTTAGTAACTTCAAACTTCATATACAATTAGATCACCATAAAACAAAGTGCACTGTACAAGAACCATAACTATATTCCCACTATTTTTAGAGTTATTTCCTTTTGTAAATTTTAACTTTGGGTTTTTGTCTGGGGCATAACTTCCAAAGTATAAAAGCTAGTAACTTCATATACAGATAGACCACATTAAGAAGAAGTGCAGTGTACAAAAATCATAACTCTATTCCCACTATATTTACAGTTATTGCCCTTTGTAAATTTTAACTTTGGATTTTTATCTGGAGCATAACTTGCAAAGTACAAAAGCTAGTAACTTCAAACTTCATATACAATTAGATCACATTAAAGTAAAGTGCACTGTGCAAGAACCATAACTCTATTCCCACTATTTTCAGAGTTATTTCCTTTGTAAATTTTAACTTTGGATTTTTGTCTGGGGCATAACTTCCAAAGTATAAAAGCTAGTAACTTCATATACAGATAGACCACATTAAGAAGAAGTGCAGTGTACAAAAATCATAACTCTATTCCCACTATATTTACAGTTATTGCCCTTTGTAAATTTTAACTTTGGATTTTTATCTGGAGCATAACTTGCAAAGTACAAAAGCTAGTAACTTCAAACTTCATATACAATTAGATCACATTAAAGTAAAGTGCACTGTGCAAGAACCATAACTCTATTCCCACTATTTTCAGAGTTATTTCCTTTGTAAATTTTAACTTTGGATTTTTGTCTGGGGCATAACTTCCAAAGTATAAAAGCTAGTAACTTCAAACTTCATATACAGAACTTCATATACAGATAGACCATATTAGCGAGAAGTGCAGTGTACAAGAACCATAACTCTATTCCCACTAGTTTTATTTCAACTCTTACTTTTGTAGTAAACCATTCTGCGTTTTGTGACAAAGAGCTGTTTTTTGACAAGGAGCTGGTGGGCGGTATGATTACGTTTAGTCATAGCTCTAGTTTGTTCTTTCTTTCTGTCCTCTTTCTATGCTCATTTTCCTGGGTGTTAAAGGTAATGACTGAATGACAGAGGAGATAGTCGATAGACAGGACAAATAGAATTATTATACTGCAAAGAAATTTCTCCTGATCTTATTGGATAATATGCCTCGGACATATATATCATGTTCACTAGCAAAACCCACGTAAAAGCAGTTTCCCTTTCGGGAGCCCCGTATACATGACTACACTTTCAACATAACATTCAAAATGGCGGCGTCGATCGATCGATTCGAGCCGCCCACAAGACAAACATACTGAGTAGCCTGCACCATATTATTACCAGTTTCCCTTGATGGTTGTCATTAAAACAGAAAGAATGGGCTATTTTTAAAAATAAATGAATACATAACATTACATGTATTATCGTTGGTTTGTCATTCTAAAACAAATACACAGGGGGTTAAAACGAGCCATCCCTTCGTCAGGTAAGCAAATTGTGAAGTGTTGAAACTCATACATTGTGCATAACGTTAAAAGGATAATCTAATGGTCGTTTGAGGCAACTAATGGTAGTTTACTTTTGTCAACAATTCATTAAAATTCATAGTTACTTACCTTGAAGTTGTTTAAATCCATGTTTAAATAAAAATACGACGAATGTCTATCGCAGTGACATCATCAAGATTATGCACCAAACTGCACGTTTTACTTAGGTTTCAGTGATGTCAGTTCCCAGTAACGTCAGTTTTCATTGAATTGGGGCACTCAGAAGGGAAATTCTAATTCGTCAGCATACTCAGTTTTTGAGACCATCAAACAGGGAAATTTCGCTCTCTCTCTCTCCTCTATTTATCCTTTCTGCCTTGCCTATCCTTTGAGGACTTTGAGTGCGTTGATATCCAAAAGCACAAATCATTTGATGATGTTGTTTTCTCTACCTATTTTTTGTGGAGGAAACTAGACATGTATTTTATAAATGAACGTCTACACAGCAAAGCTCTTATTTCAACATGAAGAGATCAGCAGAGAATCGAAGATAATTAATAGATATTGTGAGCGATTTGATACATAACATTTATGAACCTAACAGCGCTGAGCGAAACTTTAATTGTATTTGCGGACAGTGTGGATAAAGATTATACTGCACATAACGCAGTCTGATCTTGGATCAAAACCTTCCGCTTCCTTGTTAAAATCCTGGCAAAAACTACTTTATAAAAACGATATTAACTTTTTACCACACAAATCCCGACTTTTAACGACACTGAGTGAGAATGATTTTGAAAACATTGTGGGAAAAGGAGAAAATGCTGGTCACCAGCATTTTCTCCTTTTCCATAATGTTTTCTTCTCTTTCATAGACAAATCCCACCATTTCGGCCACGTTATATTTGCCATCTGCAAAGGGTTTCATTTTAGACGAGTGTAAAATTTTGTCGTCTAGTAAAGGTTTAGGGCTGCTTTTGCTCTTTGGAAATGTCTGTTTCAATAAGTTAGCTCTCTACGGCCAAGATCAACTGAAGGAACTCTTATAGAACAGAACTGTACTTAATGAAACGTTAGTTTAGTATTTTTTTCTAGCAATTTCATTTTCACGTTTCCACATAATATCTTAAAACCATTGCCGTGGACAAGATAAGCACCATTTTATTCGGCAAACAACTGTTGACAAACGAGTCGTGTCACGTGAGATATAAAACGATAAGTCTCATACTATCTCGCGTTATCTCATAGCTGTAATCGAGCAGGTGCTTTCAGCTAAATTCTTGAGGTACATGTATATTGTAACAAGCCATTTACAGAACCCGGTATATCAAACTGTTGGTGACATACAAGGCATGAAACCCAGGGATCACTGGTTCAATTTCAAGCTCGGCCTAATTATCTCTGAAGATTGGTGATAGTCATTGCGCTTCTCTCTAATCGCTGAACTTTGTTTCGACGTTTTTTATGTGAGAAAACAGGCAGTAGCCTCGAAAGAATGTTGTGCAAAGTACTGTTAAAAGAGGAAACACTAAAAAAGCATTGATATGTGAGTCATGCTCTGGCAGAAGTTGGTTTAATCTTTCTCCATACTGCATTTTACCAGGCAAGTCATCACATAATTAAGGATCCATTTTTTTTTCTTTCAATCGGCTGAATCCTGCGGTAGAGTGATCCTTGGATATGCAAAAAATTGACCAATAGCAAAAAGTTTCGACGCCGTATTGTAACAAGTTTGCCGAGCCCCGGTAGCGCAGTCGGTAGCGAACAGGACTCGCTTGTCCGAATCTCCAGCTCGGCAAATTTCTTACCAGGAATTGATGATAGTCTGGATTCTTTCTTCTCTTACCGCTGATCATTGCTTCGAGGATGGTTATGTAGGAAAGCAGCCAGTGCTTTTGGAAGAATATTGTGCGAAGTACTGGTAAAGGAAAGCATGGATAAGTGGACTGGTAGCCGAGATATAACTGAAATAATGTTGAAAACGACGTTTTACACCATACAATCAATCAATCAACTGAAACAATCTTATAAATAAGAGTAGGGGTAAAGTTAAAGTTTTTCGTCAAACTCTTACGAAAATTTCCTGCCAACTTTAACCTACACAAAACGGTTAAAAGATATAAATGAAGCAATACGCAATAAACCATACACAAATGAATAGAAAAGGAATACAACTTTTGAATTAAGCGATTTACTGACTGAGTTACCATCTGACCTTCAACCAGTCAAACGAACGAACGAACGAATGATAAATTAAGTAACGGTGGAAAGAAGGAACGGACGGTGGACGTATGACAACCAAGATTCATGTAGTTTTATTTTCCCACCGAGAAGATAAGCGTAGTTTGAAATATTTCTTAAAGATATATCCCTACAGCTAGAGAGGAAAACCTCTGTTTAAACTTAAAAGTGTGTACAATGGCTCAGCCGTGTAAACATAGATAAATTACAAATATATTTGTTGTAAGGGATTGAGAACAAGGGATTTGTCCTCACTCAAAGCTTGAAACGACAACAGCGATTGCCTTGGAGGCCTCCAAAACATGATATGCATTTTCTATCCGTTGTAATCTGTGCAAACCTGCAGCCGTCAGGGGCAACATTTTACATGAAGATACACGAATTATTATAGTTTCATAAAATAAGGATGAAATGGATTAAAAGCTGGCTGAAAAACGAGACGTGTCTTTAAAAATATTGAGTAATTAAATTCCGAGTTTTATCGTCTAAGCTACATGTAAGTCATCAACCAACGAACTGGAGGTCGACGGTTCGAATCACGGTTTGGAAAGGGATTCGTTTTGATACGGTCGGTTGATAGGCCGCCACCTCGTTAAACGACGTTACCGAGTATTTACCTGCAATTCGCCTTTGTATAAGAAAACTAAGAACCAATCGAAAATAAACGTGGACATTATATGAAAATATTCCCCCCTTTCTCTCTCTGTCTCTCTGTCTCTCTCTCTCTCTCTGTGTCTCTCTCTCTGTCTCTCTCTCCTTCTCTCTTCCGCTCAAGTTTCCGGCGATATTTTGAAGCAAATTAATTGGAAGAAAATTGCGATTAGAAAGAAATGACACCAAAACGAACCCAAAGACATATTCCCGCCCACTTGTATGTTTTTGAGATAGAGAATCGATCTATTGTTTTAATTAACAAGTGCACAGAGAAGACATGGTGCGCTTTTGCGGACAGTGTTGATAAAATTCAGACTGCACGAAACTTGCAATCTGATCTTTGATCTAAACTGCCCGAAATAGAGAAGCTTTGCAATTGCAATGCACAATATATTTTCAGTTCTTATTCAAGGTAATTCGAAATTTCATTTCTATGGATTCTCTAACAGGCAAAGGGTAAAACAGCTATCGATAACTGTGTTTGATAAAATTCTAACGAAGACGAGGGGGGGTGGGGTGGGGGGGGGGGGGCGGGTGTCAGGTGTTGTTTAACATTCTTAGTTTATTGCTTTCTTTAAATAATGGAACTTAGCCAAAATTAGTGTGAAATATGAATGTACTAACTGGAGTATAAATTGACGTGATAAAAAATTCTTTTCGTATTTTTTTCTCCCTATCCTCCATCAAAAAAGATAAAACTGAAATTGTGAATAAAAGAAACAGATAAATAGAATACAAGAAAAATAGGTTTAAAAAAACGTTTGATAAGAAATAAAATAAAAAATAAGATAAAAGGGAAGAATAAGAATTTGAGCATTTCATTTTAGTTATCTTGTGTTAATACTTTTTTTTTGCCCCCGCCCCTCATTTTTTTAAACTTCAGATCGCGAAAATGACTATTTTTGAATATCTATTGTATATACAAGTACTAGGATTAATGCACTCAATCTCAGGTAAGTCTGTCGAGGCCATAGCTTTAACACCTATTCAGTTTTTTGTAAAGACCTGCGACCCACAGGCCTAAGATTACAACACTGACTCCTACTTTAATTGGTAATACTAAATTTTGTCGACTGAATTAGCTCTTACGAGCGCTGGTTGAGAAGTTGTGAGACTTGTATTGAAGGAGCTTAAGCAGGGATGTCTTTTTCAGCCCTTCTATTCCCTGAATATTTAAGGCTGTGTACCCGAAGACTGGCATAATTTGGTCAGTTTATGTCGAAGAGGTTGCACTCAAAAGAAACAAGAAAAATGACTCAGTAAAGATGGGTTGTTCCACAAGAACAATGCACCTGTTCACTAGTTTGTCATCGCCATGTCTGCCATTAACGATTGTGATTTTGAATTGATTGAACATCCGCTTTATTCACCTGATCTCGCTCCACCAAACTTTGATCTATTTCCAAAATCGAAAGAGGCTATTCTAGAACCTAGTACCGTCAAATGATGACGTCATACAGGCAGTTGAGGACTTAAAGAACAGTCAAGAAAATGTCTTCTTTAAAAGTTGCATTGTGACAATTAAACATCGCTGGCAAAAGTGTGTAGATACCGAAGGGGATTATGTTGAAAAATAACGTAATATATCCGCAAAAAGTCAAACCCGTACCTATGATGCTCACAACTTACCAATCAGCCCTCATAAGATGCCGATCACAAGTTTAATCGCTTCTACGGCCAAAAAATGAACAGGATCTGACAACAGAAGAATTGGATTGTTTCTACACTGCCTCATATTTTGCGAGACATTCTGTTTGTGTGTTTGTTTGGGGTATAACACCGTTTTCAACATTATTTAAGTTATATCGCGCTGGCCAGTGCGCAAAGTCATGCCATACTGGAGTTTCTTGTACCAGTACTTTTCACAAAGTTCTTTCATTTAATTCTTTCTGGCTTTTTTTTACCGCACCGTGCCGACTTTCAACGGCCCTGAGAAAGAAGGCTTTTGAAAATATTGTGAGCAAAGGAGAAAATGCTGGTAACCAGCATTTTCTCCTTTTCCAACGTTTTCTACCATATGGAAGACACTTTTAATGATTTGAGTAACATTTAATTTGTCGTCTGCACAGGCTTTGAATTTGGAGAAGGCTAAAACTTAGTCTTCTGATAAAGCGTCTGCTAATCATTTTATTTTGGACAATTCTAAACTCTGTTTTATCTGATGAAGATTTAATTCGTGTCGTTTATCATTTTGCAACGAGTGTGTTTTCGAACTGTTTTGTAGCAAGTTTGTTTTAGGTTGTAAGTCAAGAATTAAAAACAAATAAAGCAGTTTTCGAATTTCTGAATGACTGATACTAACAAACAATTGATTTTATTGAACAACTTTAGTAGGTGCACAAGGAGACGGATGCCCGCCCGCCGATCCAGACTGCCACCCATCATGTATCGTGTACACACCTGATCATTGTCGCTACTGCCGATGTGGAACTGGTATGTGCAACTTTTTGATTCACGATACTTTGATTTTACATTACACTTAATCACTGTACCGTGGGGCAATACCATGTGTCGTGTAAACATCTGATCATTTTCGCTACTGTCCATGTGGCACTTGCATGAAGACATCGTTTACTAAGATACTTTCTCATTATATAGCACTTCATCCGTGTACCGTGGGACATTACTATCGTGCATTCAGCTAATCATTGTCGGTATTGTCGATGAGGAACTAATACGTATATATTACTTGTTATCCTCGATACTTGTCTCGTATCGTGTATATACCTCTGATCATAATTTCGTTCGATTGTATTTTTTTGACGCTGCTTCCGACAGTATTTCAGTAATATCGCGGAAACAGCTCACTTTTTTATGACTTTCGCGGATTTCCCCGGCACTAGGCTGGTCATCTGTTGTGTCTTTCCAAAAGATTACGTCATGTAACCGTCGCCGCCAGTGGGGATTGTACTGTCATGGAGAGATATTAGATATATGATCACTTCAAAACTGCCTTGCTGTAGAACTGGCTATTACAGCGATGCGGTTTGTTGTAGTTCTCTCCGTGCAAGTTAAGCAACGTGGTTATATTTAGTTAGTGCCTTGATGGGTGACCAGGCCGTAGCACGTTACAGTTCTATGACTTTCTGATTAGAAATCTAACCATTTACTCACTTAGGTGATCCCTTTCTTTTCCACGATACAATGACAAGACCTATAATTTTATATCAAACAAGGTGTATTCCAACTGTATCAATAGAGGCGATGTCAAGGCATACCATACGCTCGTCTACGTGAAGCGAAACGGGGGAAAAACATACCTGAAGGACAAGAAAATACATGTTCAGAATTATTTGGAAAACATCGAGAGAAAAGGAGTAGTTGGTTGTAAAAAGCATTTGCTCCTTTTCCCACAAAGTTTTCAAAACCCATATACTTATATGCCAAAGCTCGCACTGGCATGATAATGGGTTTAGGAATTCTGATAAGTCTCAATATTCAGATTCGAATCCCGGTATTGATTTCTGAGGTTTTCACCGATATACCATAAATTTATGCAGGTGCAAGGATGAGTAAAATGAATGAATAGATATATAGGATCTGACATAAGTAAGAGATAGAATCTTATTAAACGAGCATAGGAAAATTTTATAAACCCTTTCCCAAACAACAAATTTTTGACTTTTCCGAATCGAAATTACTGGCAAAAGACAAATTCAAAATTGATGGAATTGAGCTGCAGTTCTAAGATAGGGAAGAAAACATTGTGGGAAAAGAAGAAAATACTGTTTAATGGCATTTCTCCTTTTCCTAAAATGATTCCAAACTCTTTCATTCTAGGGTCATCAGGGATGATGAGTAGTGCGGGTTAAGCAAGCCTTTGGCAACCTTAGTACGGCTTAAGCAAGCCTTTGGCAACCTTAATAACATTTTTTCTTGACAAGTTTAATAAAATATCATCTCTAGCGCCAAAGAATGTCAGATTTTTATTACATACCTGTATTTAAAGAATCACTGACAAAATCAGTTGATCAATATTTGAAACCTACACAAGCTATTCATGAATAAGGCCGACCCACTCTCTTTGCGCATGTGCACGTTCTGAAATAAAACAAACAGTTCCAGAGAAGCTAACATAATATAATTACTTATTCTTAAATCTGAAAATGACACTAAGTTTAGCTTCACCACAGTCATCAATTCCAGGATTGAAGTTACCGGAAAATTTGTGGCGGACACTGGTTTTGGAAATAACGGGAAAGACTCACTCGGCATACCTCGGCTGATGGTAGCCATCGAATCCCTCGGCTGTATCTGGTAGTTTGATATGCACCTACACTCTACATTTCATGGCCGGAATTATGCCGGTTCACCGCCCTGAAAATTGTAAGGCTCCTCGTAAAAAAGAAAACTTGCGTTTCAATTTTCTATCGAAATCTTTCTAACTATATTTTAGTTGACAAACAGTTCGAACATTCACGACTGACAATGGCGCCGCCATGTATAAGATCACGTGATTGGAAGTTCAAATGGAAACGACCGTTATACAGACGAGGTTAGATGTAGGTACGGAATCGGCCGAGTTGTGACGAGTGGGGCAAGACTATAACCCTTTTACAATTGGCGTCACGTACGGCATCTATGACGCCACGAAAATGTGATCGCAAACGCGTGTGAAATAAGAAAATTCGTAATGACTATGTTATACTGAAAACAAGGAAGGTTATGTGATTTTTTTTTGTTTGGCATTAGGCTACACAGAAAATATTGCTTGTGTAAGGCAATCGGTCCTTTTCCAGAGTGTTTTCAAAAACCGTATACATTTGTACTTACACGCATATTTGAATGGTAATGGTCTTTACCTTTTTTGAAAACAAACCTCATTTTGCAGATTCGAGACCTGGTGTCGCATCAAGCGATTGGAGCTCCGGGATGTCGACAGATAAGTCCTGGGACTCGGCTATTTCCGGCGGAGATTGGTCTAGTACAGTAGATTCGAAGTCCGATGTATGGGGTAATGGTGGCCAAACAGGATACGGAAGTAGCTCTCAAAATGAGGCCGATGTCAAATACATCATCATCGAAAAATTACAAGATACAGATAACAAAGAAAATCAAGTGCTACCGCAATCATATATGAGTAGGACTGGAAGCTCCTTTCCCGGCCCAATGTCTGGCCCTCTTGTCCCTCCCTCAGCCCCATTTTCACCCTCATCACGTATTTCCTTTGATCTTTTACCGGAATCATTTTCTACCACCAATACTGACTACACATCGAGTGATATCATCCACGTGCCTCTCATTTCTCCCGGTGTGCCGAAATATTGTGTTAGGTGTCCTATTTTAAACTGTCCGAGAACTTGCGAACGGGTTGATGATTATGGCTGCCACAGTTGTCCGTGCGCTCCATCAAGATTCCAGACAATGCCAATAAGTCGAGATTGTTCCAGGAACAGCCGAGAAAAAACATGTACCGCCATTGAAAGATGTCGAAGACTCTGCAAAGATGGTTACAAGATCGGAGAGAGAGATTCTGCTGGTTGTCAAACGTGCAGTTGTATAACTCATGGTAAAGTAAACCATTATAAAGCTTCGTGAATAATTTGGGTAATAGTGCTTGCTTGATCCGGAAAGGTCATTATGGTATGGACTTGATTTGTCAAGAGGACTGTATACAAAATCAGACTGCACGTTTTGTACAGCTGATCTTGATCTATGCCATCCACAAAAGCCATTGTGTCATGCATTTAACGTGCAGTCCGGCACTTGATCTATACCGTCGCTTGGATTTTTTTTTAATGTACTTCGCAGAACATTCCTTCGGCTACTGGCTGTTTTCCAATATAAATATCGTTGAAACGATGTTCGATGGCAAGAGAGGAGTGCATCCTGCCACAATGATTAGATCATCAATGCCAGCTAAGAATTTGGCCGTGGAGCTGTGGAATCGAACAAGCAATCCCTTAGTTTTAAAAGCCCTGTCCGTAAACCGATTGAGTTATTAGGCTCAACCCAATCATTTACCAGTACCACAAAGCAAAGAAGATACCCAATAAAAACAAAACGTTTTTCTTACTTTGCAGCTTTAGGAACAACCCAAAAACCGAAGGAACAGCAATGTCCGGGGACCTTAGCTTGTATGTTAAAATGTAAAAATGGTTATATTCTTGGAGAAAAAATGGCGAACGGATGTCCATCATGTACATGTCTGCCAAATGGATCCTCTGTAACGAACAACAACATGGGCAACAGTTACCCAAGTAACGGTAACCATGGTAACGGTTTTAACAGTTATGACAACAAAAAAGATGATCACATACCAACCAACAACGCAAACAAATACTGGAACACCGGAAATGGGTTATACAATTCAGAGAATTTCACCGGAAGTGGCGTATATTCGGGTATCTATCGAACTTTAGTACTCCACAGAGTAAAACCTTAATGTTAAATTTTATGTTAGTACTTTTCTTTCGTTCATACTGCATTTCACAATAAATACCCTTTAACCACAGGTGCCTGACATGTCTGGTATCATACAACCCCTCTATATAGATATAATAAAGTCTTTATTATATCCATATAGAGGGGTTGTATGATACCAGACATGTCAGGCACCTGTGCCTTTAACCATTACAAAAAATACAGTCTTCATGTCCATTTGATAGAATGCATTTGGCAAAATTGCACTATTAGGGGCAGCTTAGCTCCCTCTTGGGTAGTATTTTCGTTGTCATTCAAATAGGATACTTTCGATAAATCAGTTATTGAACAAACCTGTATTTCAACGACCTTGAGGTAGAAGGGTTTTGAAAAACTTGTGGGCAAAGGAGCAAATGCTGGTATCCAGCATTTTCTACCTTTCCAACTATGTTTTCTACCCTTTTATAGACATATCCCATCTTTTTAACCGTTTCTGATATAGTCTGAAAATGCATTCAATCTAGACAAGCCTAAAATTTTGTCGTATAGGCTGCGTTTCAATAAAGTGCGTACATTTAGGCAAATTATTTAGGATTGTATTAAATACATACGATCTCTACTTCACACAAATGTATAAGCTGGCGTAAAGTTAAACAAAACTGAGCCATGCTCTGACAAAAGGGGGCTTAATACATCTCCGTAAAACATCATACCTATTAAGTCATCATATCACTATGGATCCATAAAATCCATTTTGTATAAAAACCAACTGAGTCATGAGGTACACCGGTCCTTTGACATGCAGAAAATTGACCAATAGAGAAAAATATCGGCCCATATCAGCCTGCGCGGACTGCGAAGGCTGACCTGGGTCAACGCTTTTCGCAGATGCTCTAAGCCCCTTTATCTCAGAGCATGGCTCTAATATTTAATCAAAATCGTAAAGCTACGCAGTTTAGCCAAACCTGTTTTTCAGACTTGATGCTTGCTAACTTAAACTGCGTATCCAAATTTCGTGCATACGCAGTTTAGTGAAAGGCAGCCCTAGTATTCGTGCCTTGTTACTTAGTACAACCTACCGTCGAGATGTTTCTGGAAGATGCTTGGTTGGCAAAAATCGAATTGTACGCATAATCAAGTGAACAAGGGTAGTCAAAAGTGATTGACGTGTTAGACATTGTTGCGTAAAGCTAGAGCGTGGGCCGCTCATTTCAGAGGTTGTAGGTTCTAGCCACATCACGAAAAGAGTACTAGTTAAGGTTTCCAGAAAGCAATTGTCAAGATTGTCAAAGGACAATTCTACCTTCAGATTCAGTCGGTTGTTAGACAAAATGGATTTAATGGATCCTTAATTATGTGGTGACTTCCTTGGTGCTATACATCATGGAGGTGCATTTTAACCTCATTTTATCAGACCGCCTCTCAAATAGGTTTGAAAACAAAATAGCAGAGTCCTCTAGCCGTCTAGTATGCCCTTTTTGACATTGAAATTCGAAACTATGCTCTTTAAGTTTGGGAAATTCAACGTGTGATATTGATTAATCAAAGTGCTGAAAGTACTGACAGACTAGCGAATTTGAAATAAGTAGCTATGGTAAATGTAAATCTTGGTTGGTTTATACAAGACTGAAGAAAAATTGTCAAATTTGGTTACCGAGTCCGTTCCAGTTCCATCGGTTCATTCCGCTTATTAAGTCCAATCCGGTCTGATTTAGATCCAGTTCAATCCATTGACTTTACCCGACGCTCTTGACTATTTACTTCTCAAAACAAGATATATCATGAAAAACTTCAGTTTGTTAACTTTCAATTTAAAACAGGTTATTTCGTTGAAATGAAATCTCCCTCCTAAAAAGACCTCTTTAGATAGAAACATATAAAAGGTATTGTGTTTTGCATGTACACGTGGCCTTTTTGTTATTGGTCCATAATGAAATTATCCATTAAGCCCCCTTTTTCCATAGCATAGCATTTCATTGGATAAAAACAAATAATGATTGTCTGTGGCTTTTGATAAGCAAGATGAATATGAAGTTTCATAAAATTTTGTCCAATAGTTAAAGAGATATCAGTCCATAATGGAAATATACATCAAGCCCCCTTTTCCGATGACACGACATCAAATGAAAAAAAGGAAAAAAATCTTTATTGGCGGACTATCATAAGGAATACATGTATGAGGTTTCATCAATTTTCATCAAGGATTTTAAAAGATGTCTGTCCGGACGGACGAACGGACAGACAGTGTAGATCAAGATCAGACTGCACAGACTGTACAGTCTGATCTTGGATCTATACTATCCGATAAGGGGATATTTTTCTCAAAAATATAACTTTGAAATAGTAATATTCAGGTTTTTACCATCAGCCAGAAAGTTTTAACTTTTTTTTTTTTTTAGCAGGTTAAGGATTAACTTGGATTATACAGTTAATCAAAAGCACAAGATGCAATAGTTAACTATTTAACTCTTTACAAAACGAAACATTTCACACCCCTCCACATTAAAAGCTGTTCCAGACCATAAAGTTAAATGCTCAATTGATGAAAGCATATTCTAAAAGGGCTGAAAACAATATGAGAAAAGGAGAAAATGCTGGTAACCAGCATTTTCTTCTTTTCCCGCATTGTTTTCAAAGGGCTTCTTCCCCTCTTTTGTGAAAACTAGGGATTGTGTGGTAAAGGGTTAATATACAAGACGTAAAATAAAAGTTTAACATATCAGTTTCACGTTCACAATGACCTAAATAATGAATGACTGAAGGAATGAGAAGGGTTCCCTGGCCAGTGAGGGTTTGTGTAGCTGGGATTTGCTACAAGTCACCTGGGGGTATCTATTTTTAGATCCATTCATACTTTTATGTACTGCTGAGTAGGAATCAGTGATATGAGCCTGATTTGCATAGGTCACTTAATTTACATATAAGCAAACATCATGTACCTTATCGATGACATCTTGTACTGTCTATTATTTTGTAAGTAGACATGTTCAAATTGGGATGCTAGAGATCCTGTGCTTTCTGTCAAAATTGTCATATATGACAGAATTAAGATTCCTAACAGTAAGGAGTTATTTTTCTGTGAGGCAGTATTTGGCAACTGTGGGGTCTTTTGTTTACATTGAGTCTGGCTCAAACTGGATGCCTATAGACTAACTTTGCTAGTCTAAAAATTGACTTTTTCAAAACCACTGTTTTCCTACTACTTTCTAAAATCATTCGTTCATTGTTCACTGGAGCTCTTTCACCATTAACTTCGTACAACAGTCTGTCAGAGCCACTAGATGCTGTCCCACAAAGCCAAACTGGGACGCAGGCGACCGATCCTTAGGTTTCAAGTCCTCTATGTTACCTGCTTGTCTAGCTGGCTTGACCAATATTTACATACTGTTTTTTTTTCTTCAACTCTTAGGCCGCTTAGCGTGAATCAGGAACCTTTTGCGGACACTGTAGATCAAGATCAGACAGTACAAAACGTGCAGTTTGATCTTGGATCTACACTGTCCGCTGAGGAGATCTCCCCCCCCCCCGAAAAAAAAAAAAAAAAAAAAAAAAAAGGAAATTACAATATTTTGGTCTTAACTATCGGCCTGAAAGTTTCACTTTATTTATTTAGCAGGTTAAGTGTTAAAGCGTACAAAATATCCTACGTTGTCCTTCCCGATTCCCTTTTCAGGTATATCCAATGGTATTGGGGGTGGCAAATGTGTGCCACCAATGTGCTTGGATGGTAATATGTCTGGTAAGCATTTCTTTACTAGCTTTAACTCTTTCACCGCCAATGGTAACTTAAACAGCATATGCGAAAGTTAAGTGTAAAGATCAGTTTGCAGGATCTGTACAGTATGATCTTGATCTAGAACGTATGCCTCCTGTTTCAGAATTTTATCCAAAAATATTCTTAAACGCCGAGGGAATTTACTTTCATACTTTGAAAAAAGAAAAAAATCGAACCTACACTGTCAGCAGTGCAGGCGTTAATTCAACTGTATTGAAAGGATAGCCTGTCCTTTTTCTATCTGTGAATCGATTTTTTAAAACACTGATTAAAATGACTAAATACGAGTATTTTTTTACTGGGATCTAGGTGTTCGTTCAACAATCATTCTAAATTCAGTTTTGAAAGGTGATTCCGAGACAAGTTATCTGATTGGCCGAATCGACTTTTGCAGTTTACGATAAGCTACATGTAGATATCACCTCAAAACTGATTGGTATGAAAGTATTATTTATAATAAGTGACACAAACGACTTACTAACCAAGCCATAGGAATGGTTTATGGGTCGATCTATTAGCCCCAGACATGTAGCATTTGAAGCATTAGCAAGTTGTTTCATATCAAACCATCCCCTGTTTGGACGACCGCAAGAGGGGTATGCTTTGAAAATCAATGTGGGTCAAGGAGAAAATTCTGGTAATAAGAATTTTTCCATTTTCTCTCAATGTTTTCTACTCTTCTAAAAACAATCCCATTCCTTGGAAAATTTTTAATTTGTCGTCTGCAAATGCTTTTAAATTTTACAAATTAATTTATTCTTTATTTAGTCTTGTAAGGGGTTGAATAGTTTTATCTTAAAATTCAAGTGAACATATTTAAATTTTGTAGTCGGAGAAGCTATGAAAATTGGTGAAAATAGTGCCGGAAGCGGAGCCATGAATGGAGGAACATACAGCGGTATGACACCAGGAATGATGACGTCATCAGGGGTGTCAACTGACTCCAGCAACTGTTATCCAATGTGTGCCGGTGGGTCAGGTATGGCATGTTCGAGGTATAGACAATAAATACTAAAACTGTAGCTATAAAAAAAGAAGGTAAACTTTCGATGTTAATAAATTTTGTACTGGTTCATCTGAACTTTCTGACAAAGATCATATTTGCACAAATTTTTGCACAAGTACTTCAAAAAACAAATATATTTAGCGACCCGTTTTTCTCTGTCAAGTAACGCTTTACGTAACACTTTGATTTACCGCCGCTTCCAATATCACAGCGTTGGTTAATTCGATTGATGTGCTGGTTTGCTATGTTGGGAAAAAAAACATGTTATTTGATTACCTATCGCTGCTCCGTACATTCATCTGAGATCCGCATTTCTATGCTGAATTTTCTGATTCCTCTGCTTTTTTAAAAATTATGCTTTCGTCTAATGAATGACGTCAAAATTGCACCATTGTCTTGTATTTCTAATGAAACCTTTGCACATTGAACGTTTGGTTTCTTTTTTGATAGCTTTTGTTCGGAAATTTAATAATTATACCTCATAACTAACCTAGCGTACGAGAAAAGTGTCATGGTTGCTTTTTTTAAGTACGTATCTTCTTTTACATTCTCGCCATTTCAAAGGAGGAGGTGTGTCGTTAGGAGGAACCGGAACTAGCAGTGGAATAGCTTCAGGCGGTGGATGCACAGGACCTTTCTGTGCAAACATGGGGGGATTAGGTGCAAGTGGAATGACAACAGGAAATGACAGAAAAGATGGAACTGGACAAAAACGTAAGACTTTGATCACTTTTTTTCACCAGAGTGTTTATGAGTTACTTTTAACGACGTATATAACAAATGTTCGTGCGCATCCTACTGCGTATGTGCTTTTGTTATGGATAGTGAATCAAAAGTGCACCTATGTATTTTTCGCACACATGGTAATACTATTGGTGCAATGAAACGGGTAGCACTTTCTTCGGGTAGTATTAGTATAGAGAAAAAAAATGGTTCTGTGAGCTGTCACTATCAAATAATTAAAATACTGTTGACACGGAGTTTCACCCCAAACAAGTAAACAAAAGCAGGAAATTTAAAGCTGTGGAGGTATAACTGTTTTCACTTCGAAAATTATTGTTGAAAAAGGAGAAATCGCTCCAAATGAGCAATTTCTCGTATTCCCACTGTGTCTGCTGAGCTTTTATCCTATTTTTTCCCTTAAAAAAAATTAAGTTCCACAGTGACCTTCATCCCTGTTTTCTGACGAAATAAGCACGGATAGGTGCCATTTTTATTTTTGTTATAGTTTAGAATTATAAATGTTATAAGTGTGGAAATTTAAAAAAAAATCTGACCTTTAGAAAGTATGTATTTTATTAAAGATTAACCCTTAATTCGGTCAAATTATCTCCCTTTTTAACTCGATGGTCTATATAAAACATGAATATTTGTACATTTACCATGCTCAAAACCAGGCTTTTATACATTTTTTTGTGCAAAACGAAATAAATTTTCATTGAAATGATGTATATTTGCATATTCTTCCGATAATTTTCCTGTTTTACTGACTATTAAAGAAAAGCGTGTTAAATCCAATATAAGCTGAATTTTGGAGCTTTATATACCTTTTTCAAAGGCGAATTTATCAGAAACGAGCACATTGACCCCTACCCTTTTTTATTGTAATCTCCTAGAGACATGATGAGCTTTGTACGTGCAAAGTTTTAAAAAAATCTGTCTGTTAGAAAAAATTGTGATATCCGTCGTTAAGTCCTTGGGTCGAATATTCAGTCGGGGAAGAAGTTGGATATCAGTTCAAATCAACCTTCTCGTAAAAATATGTAGAAATTTATAAAATATCTCGGGGTGAAAAAGGAGAAAATGGACAACAAACTGGTCAGCCACCGTCAATTATCCCACATGATTTGGCACAATTTTACATTTCAATAGACTAAACTGTAGAATGAGCGAAGAGGCGCTTCCTTATTTACTTTCTCTTCTTTCTTCAAGCATTCAGTCCTTTCGCAGCATCTATGTCCGGGGTGGGCCCTGGAATGAGCATGTCTGGGATCGGAGGAGGTTCGGCAATAGGTAAGGCATACTGTGTCACCTAGCTTCTATTTTACTATTGTTTGTAAGCTGTTTTTATATAATGAATTTCGTTTTTGTTTTGTTAGATTCATAATTGTTATCTAAAAGCAAAATTTCCAAGATTATTTCTTAGTATCACTCTTTCACAAAAAACAAGCTATCCAAAATCAATATTGTATGTCCTAGCATCATATACTACTATGGCTTGCAACACTCGAAAAGGGGCATTTGGACATTTGCGTAAAGTGTCGTCTCGGATCAGCCTGCGCAGTGCGTGCAGGCTAATCAGAGACGGCACTTTCCGTTTTTATGTAATTTTCTGTTTTGCGCAAGTCTACTGTAGCACAAAATCTATTATTATACTGCAAAGAAATTTCTCGTGATCTGATTGGATAATATGCCCCGAACATATATAACATGTCCACTGGCAAAACCAACGTAAAAGCAGTTTCCCTTTCGGGAGCCCCGTATACATGACTACACTATCAACACAACATCCAAAACGGCGGCATCGATCAAGATTAACATCAAGATTATGCGCCAAGCTGCACGTTTTAGCACGTATTACCAAGGTTTCAGTGACGTCAGTTCCCAGTGACGTCAGTTTTCATTGAATTGGGGCACTCAGATGGGAAATTCTACTTCGTCAGCGTACTCAATTTTTTAACCCTTTACCACACGGCGAAATTTAAGACCTATCCAAATTGAAAGCATTTGCAGAAGACAATTTCATAGTGGCTCAAATGAAGCAACTTTTCTTTGATAGGGTAGAAAACTTTGTGGGAAAAGGAGAAAATGCTGGTTACCAGCATTTTCTCCTTTTCCCACAATGTTTTCAAAAGGCCTTTTCTGTAGGGGTGTTAAAAGGCGTCATTGTGTGGTAAAGGGTTAAACCAAAAAACAGGTAAAATTCGCTTAACAAACTTTGGAATGGTAAAACTTTGCAGTATAATAAATTCGTTGTACGGTCAGGTGGCAGGGGACTTGGAAACTTGTTCACGGCTGTGGTGAATCATGTCGCCACCTCGCCTTCGGCTCGGGGCGACATAATTCACCACAGCCGTGAACAAGTTTCCAAGTCCCCTGTCACCTGACCGTACAACTAATAATGTAGTCGTAAAGTGCCCTGTCGGATTAGCCTGCGCGGACTGCGCAGGCTGATCCGGAACGACGCTTTACGCAAATGTCCGAATTCCCCTTTTCGCATGTCGCAGTCCATATCCTAACACCTATCGCATAAATTTGACATTAATCTTGATTGGTAGCCTCTCCTGATATAGTAATTGCGTATATCACGAAATATCATACTAACTAATTCCCCGAGTCTCGTAGTCTCAGTTTCAAAGCCTCATACCAAATAATTCAAGTGTCTCAGTCTCATACTAAATTACTCCCCAAGTCTCGTATGCTCATACTGAATTACTCCCTATGTCTCGTAGTCTCAGTCTCAATGTTTCATTCTAAAAATCTCCCTATGTCTTGTAGTCTCATACGAAATAACTACCCAAGTTTCGTAGTCTCAATCGCAAAGTCTCATACTAAATAACTTCGCAAGTCTCGTAGTCTCAGTCTCAAAGCCTCAAACCAATAACTCCACAAGTATCGCAGTCTCATACTAAATTACTCTGCAGGTCTCGTAGTATCATACTTCATAACTCCATAAGTATCGTAGTCTCATACTAAATTACTCCACAGGTCTCGCACTATCATACTTAATAACTCACAAGTATCGTAGTCTCATATTTAATTACTCCGCAGGTCTCGTTGTGTGATATTTTATAACTCCACTAGTATAAAAGTCTTATACAAAGCCTCATAGTCTGATACTAAATACCTCCGCGATTCTCGTAGTTCTATACTTGATAAATCCCATTAGCTCATAGTCGCATAATAAATAACTCCCCAAGTCTCGTATGCTTTTACTATTTAACTCCCCTAATTCTGTATATAGTAGATAAGTCATTACGTTTTGTATGCTTAGGATGAATATATCCGTAATTCTTGTCTCATGCTGAATAACTGCAAAACTTCGTAGTCACAATTTTTTTAAATTCCCGGGTCATTAAGTCTCATATTTAATACCTTCCAAAAGTTCGTAGTGTCATGCTATATAACTTGTCACGCCCTGTGTACTCATACTAAAAACTATCCAAGTCTTTTAGTCTCATTCTGAATAATTCCCATATTTCGTAAGTCCCCAAGTCTTGAAATCTCACAGTATATAACTCTCCTAGTCTCGTAGTCTCATATTTTATAGTCTACCAAGTGTCGTAGTTTCATACTTGAGAATTCCTCACTTCTCGTAGTCTCATACTTAATAACTGCCCAAGTCGGGTATACTCATACTTGATGACAGTAACAAGATTTTTTATGTATTTAGTGCCGGTAGTCTTATTGGTATGGATAAAATTTCTCATTGCCTTTTACTCTTACCTGACGACAAAAACCTTAATTGTGTCCAAATTGAAAGCATTTGCAGACGAAAACTAATGTAAAGTGTCCATGAAATGATAGAAAAGGTTGTGGGAAATTGAGAAAATGCTGCTTACCAGCAAGAAATGGAGGAAGTATTGGAAACCTACATTTTCTTCTTTTCGCATAATGCTTTACCTTATCAGTTAATTATTCATACTTGGGCATCATCATTGGGATAAAATCATTATCAGCATGCTTGGCCGACTAACTCTGATTTTCCTTGCCCCTGTTTTTTTCAAGCTGGTGATTTCATAAACACGTAATACAAGTGACAAAAAGCTTGAATTCTTTTTTCCTCTGCATCATTGCCAAAAACTGCTTCACAAATATACTATTTAGAACTCTGAGTCTTTTCACTTTTTTTAGGAAGCATGTCAGTATCTCCAGGTAGCCAACCTGTTGGTATGTATACCATTTATTGTTTCGATGTTGAGAGCAAAGTTAACTATGTATTTTTTTCGTAAAACATTTAATCCTTTTTATGCTCCAAATGAATCAGACGGACTATACTAGACATGGAAAGAAAAAGATCAAAACATTGCAATGTCAAGACTGCTCTTTCATAATTCACCTCATAGCGTGCTGTTGATTTAAGATCTCGTTCTGTACAATCTGATCTTGATATGCACTCTCCGCAAAAGACAGTCTGAATGTTCTAAGTATTAAAGCAAAGTACTAAATCATCACAGAATCGGTACTTTTGAAAATAAAAGAAAAAAGAAAGCTCACATATAGAAGTAAGTGGAGTAAAGCAACATGGAAACAAAAAATCACAGCCCACGTAAATTTAATTGGATTGTACTGCATTTTGTTTGACTAAAAGTCATACATCTCTTGAAGTAATACACCTCTTCTACACATACAGGTATAGGAATAAACAGATATATTTTGAGAAATATGGCGAAAACGCTAATTACAAACACTTCAACCTTATCACAAGAAAAACTGTTGGAATATTTATTTGTGCTTTCTTTTTGAAGTAGAGAATGTTGCATACAACCATGGGTGTCTTGAAGGCGAGTGTCAAAATAAGGATGGAATGCGTAAGTCTTTCTGTTTATTTATTAAATTCAATTCTTTTGCGAACAGTGTAATAACAGTGCTTTCTTAATTGGCAAATTAGGGTCTGTATTCACCAACCTTTTTAAACAACAGTCTTAGTTTTATTCTCAAGAATATTCTAAATTTCAAAGTAACGCAACTTCTAACTGGCTAAAACAAGTTTGGCCAAACCGGGAATTCTGAAATCTGGAAGTCTCATGTTTGGTGATAATTAATGTGAAGAATACGTCTTGTTTATGCTTGTACTATTTTGAAATCAGGACTGCGCCGAGAGCCATAACGAGCCCATTGCCATTCAGCAAATTTTTTAAGTCTTATTTTGGAGCTATACTTTCCAGTATGTTTTGAAGATATTCTATCTGTCTTGCCGACTGGATATATATCTGTTTTGTGTAGCCTTTTAACTATTTATCAAAAGATAAAATCGTAGACTGGTCCATATCGAAAGCATTTGCTGACAACAAATTACATGTACCACGAATGACGAGATTTGTATTAGAAAGAGTAGGAAACATAATGGGAAAAAGAGGAAAATGCAGCTTACCAGCATTTTTTCCTTTGTCTTCATTGTTTTCAGAAACCTTCAAAAGGTCGTTAGTGTAAGGTATTGTTTGATTGAGTATTAATTGCATTCGAAAATCATTACTATTAAAATTAGCTGCTATATTTCATGCTGATCTTAATCTACATTCTGTGCTAAATGCACTTTTGTTCACTTTTGACATGTGAAAAGATTAATGCAATGGCAGAGCGATAAATCATTAGTTGTTCTTGTAGATCTTAGGTGTACTTTGCAACTTTGCACGCCGTTAGGGGCACCTGAATGTGGCTTTACAGTTATGTTCTCAGATCAAGTCACCATTATGCTGTCTATAATGAGGGAACGAGCAAAACTTTTTTTTCTGTTTTACAGGTCACAAAGACTGTCCACAACTTATACATTGTATGATGACCTGCGATAACTACATGCTTGGTGAATTGGATAAAGATGGTTGTCAGACCTGCATCTGTAATTGATGACGTCATAAATGGTGTACTATGTCATCGCTTGTGTTTGAGTTTCTAACGAAAAAAAAGGAAAATATCGCCTTTGTATACGCTTCGTCTTACAAAACTACTTCGCACAAAAAATTTATCCCTGCTTAATGCCAATGTTCGCAATTTTAGACATCCATCAGTCCAAAATGCCCTAATTCCCTTGACATATTCGTATTCGATATATCTATTTTTTGTCTTAATCGTCTGCCTTTTTTTATGAATTTCAGCCGATCCGAAATCCATGTATTTGTCGCAACACTTTTCTCAACAAGAGTCGTTTGTAAACACTTACCTCTTGTTCTTTTCGATATTATATTATAGTCATACAAATTAGTGCTAAAGAGCAAGGACTTGTAATTGCACCTTGGCGCAGTCCTTTAACCCTTATTCTTTTAAATAAGTAAAAAAAAAAAAAACCAAGCCGATTGCAAAAGCCAGAATAATGTTATTTGAAGTTTAAGTTTTGGAGGAAAATATCTCCTTATCGGACAGTGTAGATCCAAAATCAGACTGCACGTTCTGTGCAGTCTGATCTTGATCTACACTGTCCGCAAAAGGTCAATAAGTCGCGCTTAGCAAATTAGGGTTAACAAATTACCACACTTTGTTACCGAAAAAAATTCAGCCGACCCAAATTCAATATGAGCGGCGCTCTGCCAAATGTGGAGTTTAGTTTTTGCATCTAAGTGACGCATCATACCAAGCAAGTCAACACATAATCATGGAACACAGTATATTTCATCCTAACAGCATGATGATGATGAGAGAGAGAGAGAGAGAGATCAAGCTGAGAGACAGGAAAAGAGAACTTTTTGTATAAAATTAATGTGTATTCATACAAAAAATGAAACAATCATTCAAATACATTTATCATCGTATTTATTCACAGCTAATATAAAATATGTGTAAACGCAGTTAAAATTTCAATATGTGTAACAACACGGTTGTTTATGTAGATAAAAGAAAAAGAAAATAAAACTGATAATAATATTTTACCAAAGATTCACTCTCTACACACAAACAAACTAATCAACAAAATCGATTTACCTAATTTATTTCATACAAACGTGCTCAAGCTATTTCGTTGAAAGTATCGAAACGGTCTTGAATTTACCGATCAGTATGTTCAAAAGAAGCCGAGATATTGATAGAACTACATTTTCTGCCTATGTTCGAGTTGTTTACCCGAAAATAGCTGAGTCGCTGATATACCCCAAACATTGGTACCCTGGAAAATTTCTATTTACCATTTTTCATTACAAATAATTTGGTCAAATAACACCTCTTTCACGTCCTTTCACGTGCGAGTAGTTGAAGCATCATGTTATGACAATCATGACAATTAGTAAACCATCACTGACAGTTAACTTTTTCCGAAGTAGATGAATACGCTGACTTTTCACCTACTTTTTTGGCATAGAACAGTACACACAAATGAATAAATAGTAATTTGCCATTGGTCAAAATTGTGGACATGTTTATTCGGCGGGCCATGCAGGCCTATTTTTGGGCACATTTATTACACCTATATTCCCTTTATTCTTTCTTTCAATGTTAGACCACAAAAGAGTTTCAATATAGATCTACATATTCCGGTACCTCTTACGCCGTCTACTAGTATCTTTATTGAAAGATATTCCTTGTTTACTTTTGAAGAAGAGAAATACTTGCACATCTAGATCGATGACCAAACCTTCAAAAGAAATATACTTAGATCTGTATAGTACAAGGTTTGACATGAGTCAAAGGACAATTTTTTTTTAGTTTCATTTACCACTACAGTTCACGCTATTATCATCATATTTTTAAGTCAGCTTTGAACTAGTTAGCCAATTTCTGATGGACCAAAAATGATTCTTACAACCCAGTGATAATGCCATAAAAACATGTAGACTGTCTTTATTATTCATTGTCATCAAGATTCCCGAAAGAAAGGAAATTTCCTAAGTCAATATTTCTAAGTTAATCTTGATCTATGTCGTCCGGAAGAGCCCTTGTTTTCACCTATGGCGCTGAGAGGGCTGAATGAAAAAACCCTAGTATCTTAGATCTAGACGATAATTCCCCCCCCCCCCCAAAAAAAAATGGATACGGTGGGAAGTGATCCCGTTATTATTAATTATTTGCTTTCAGTATGGATCCCTAAATGCATCTCTGTTACTTATAAAGGTACATGCATGTACTTGTATCTCTTCTCAACCAAAATTATGCGTTGTTGCCACACTAGAAATGGTTTGTACGAAAAGAAATTACAAACCTCACGAGGTTTTTACAAAACCTCACGAGACCTATAATATACAAAAAAGCCTTTTAAAAGTCTAAAAATTTTGCCTCTAAATAGGCTCCAGAAGGGCGACAATAAAATATTTATCTCACTGTCGTGTTTTGAACAGGAAAGGTTTAAAGTCACAAGAACAGGTCCCGTACTCACCGACCAATCTTAATGACATCCATAGTCTCGAGAATTTTCTGAAGTTCAAACTAATGGAATTTCTGATTGGCTTAACCAAGTGGTTTAGCTAATCAAAAAGGGCTAAATTTCTAAACCTAGAATTAGACTAAGTCTGCACTTTAGAATGGTTGGTGAATACAGGCCCAGGATTCTGAAGTAAACAGATCATTAAAATCTTCACGTCAAAGAAAAATAACATCGTAAATAAACTAAACCGAGCCAAAAATCACACAATTCTACAGCAGTTCAAATATATCTAATAACAGAAAAAAAAAAACAGAAAAAGGAATGCTTAAGTTTACCAGCATGAGTACATTTGTGTATTTACAAACTCAAGAAATGGATATTTTGCCAACATTGCGAACTTAAGTTAAAATAATTCAATATTAGTTTTTTTCATGAGCATTGGCGAGTTCTGATTGGCTGAAAATTTTTTTTCATAGCTCCATGAAAAAAAAAATTCATCAGTGCCGGAACTACTTTTGCAGTTAATGTAAACATAATTTTTTTCTTTCTGATTTTATATCCAGTCCGAATTTTAAATTGCTAGCTCTATTTTCTCTGAATATTGAAAAAATATCCAACAGTAAATTTAAAGAGAGAGCTTAAAACTTTGTCACCTTGCTGGGTTCTAACAATCTTATTTTCCACTTACTTCTAGCATAATGAACTTCTAATAATAAATCTACTAAATCTGCAAATGTTCAATACTATAATGACGTCATGAATTACGTCATCTTTACGTCATAAACGAGCAGTTTTGCCGCGCTATGAAATATGAATGAAATGGGCATTAAATAAATACGCAATGTTGGATTTACAAAAAAAAGGCAGTTAGTATTATTTAAGTGCATATTTGTTGTCTGTGATATTGAATTATAAGGAATGAAGAGAATTTTTTTGTTTTCATGGAGGTATGAAAAAAAAAACCTAATCACACTTTTGTATGAAACCGCTTTGCGGTTTCATACAGTGTGATTCGGTTTTTTTTTTCATACCTCCATGAAAACAAAAGAAGTTCTCTTCATTCCTTAACACGATATCTATTACCATTCAAATGCGAGATTTCACTTTTACAAAAAACAGATCTTTATATAAAAGAGATAAACTTTTCCTTCAATAGTTTTGTGTCCCTTGTGCTCACTCTTTCGCCTAAAAGTCTGTATTATGACATAACTTTTTAGAGTAATATAGTCAATGTAACAAATTTTGTCATCTTACATATATTTCAGATAAGCATTGTGTGACGTCAAGTGTGACGTCAATTTTATGCTACTTTCAGTGTAGTGCGTCTGGTTTTATTCATGCAAGTTATCACGTGTGTATGTGCGGAATTGCATTTTCTGACCTAGATCCATAATCCGCCAGATATCGTTATGTTATAAAAAGAATCTGACATTCATTGGGATTCGAAAATTAAATTTTAGTAAACTCGTCTTCAAAAATGTTCTTAAGCTCGCCCGTAGCTTGCTTGACAATGCTTTTTAGACTCGTTCAGCCATTTACAACACCATCCCGACTTTTAACGACCTCGAAAAAGAAGCCTTTTGAAAAAACATTGTGGGAAAGGGAGAAAATGCTTGTAACCAGCATTTTCTCCCTTTCCCACAATGATTTCTATCCTTTCCAAATCAAGTTTCAATTTTTGAGTTAGATCTACATTTATTTTATCATCTTCAAATGCTTTCAATTTGGACTAGTCTAAATTTTTTTTGTCGTGTTAATAGAATTTTATCTCATACGCCAACTTGTCAGACCTTGTATGTCTGGACAAAAGTCAATTTCATGGTTCCATGTTAACTCATTCATTATTTTTCATTAGTCAATCTATGTTTTTTGTTCATCTTCAGACAGTCTCTTCATGAGGTTGTTAGACAGAACCGATATGGTTCTGTTTCAAACTTTTAATTCTTTTTCATAGAGCGATGCTCCGACAAAAGAAGATTTATGCACCCCCGTGATGCATGATACCCAGCAAGTAATCACATTATTGTATAACAACATTTGTATTATAACCGTCAAAACCCTGTGGTAGATTGGTCCTTTGAGATGCAGAAAACTCACCAAAAGCAAACAGTTTCGACCCAAGTCAGCCTTTGCGGACTGGGCAGGCTGACCTGAGTCGATACTTTTTGCGGTTGCAATAAGACTCCTTGTCTCAGAGCATAACTCGTATATTTGTTCCAGAGGTCATTAATATTGATCATTTATAAACAACTTGCTCATGAGGTTGTCCGCCATTTTTCTATGTACCGTCTATTGTATTTGTTTGTCAAGAAATAGTAAACTATTCTGTCTTTACAGTAATTGATCTTGTCTTACGATGTACTTGATGTGTAGAAACAACCTAAAAATGATACTCAAAAAATAATTCAAAGCAGTGCATTAAATATAAAATTTGGAAACTAGAAAAAAACATGACCACCGAGTGTAAGGAGGTAAATGACGTTTCATGGATTTTATGTACCTCAGCTATGATAAAAACATCAAACATCGGCATTTTTCTATAATTGTTCTTGGTAAAATCATTCTTCGCATAATTGTCGAATCGGTATCCATCGTCACATTCCGTACATGTTCGTCAAGACCGAAAGTGGCGAGACGGACATTGCCGATATCCTAACCCTTAGGCTGCTAAGCGCGACTCACTGACCTTTTGCAGACAGTGTAGATCAAGATCAGACTGCACAGAACGTGCAGTCTGATCTTGGATCTACACTGTCTGATGAGGAGATATCTTTCTCCAAAAATTAAGCTTGAAGTAGCATTATTCGGGTTTTTACCATCGGCTTGAAAGTTTAATTGAACTGACCTAGCAGCACAACGGGTTAACCCATAGTTTACACTTTACCAGTGGACAAAATACAGTATATAGTTGTCCGTTTTAAAAATATTTGCAAAAGACAAACTGAGCTCACTTGTTGAATTCTATGTCAGAAAAGGAGTAAAACATTGAGTGAAAAGGAGGAAATGCTGATTATCAGCATTTTCTCCTTTTCCTACTAGGTTTTCAAAAGCCCTCTTCTTTTCGGTCATAAAAGAGTGGACTCATTTGGAAAAGTGTTAACTAAAACACTAATAAGTCAGTCTATTTATTATATTCTTACCAATGAATTACTGGGACTTCAATGTGAATTACACCACTAATGATGATAAATATAGTATTATCACTAGTGATGATATAGTTTTAGAATGTTTGAACTACTTTTTTCCTATATTGCTCATATTGTACCATTCTTGATTATTTTTAAGATAAAAAAGGGTGAATTAGAAATATAATAAAAAGGATAATCAACTGGTCGTGTGTGATATTAAAAATCTGTCAGTCGAATGGGATGTGATGTGGTTGAAAAAACGAGTCTTTCCTTCGGACTCGTTTTTTCAACCACATCACATCCCATTCGAGTGACAGATTTTTAATATCACATACGACCAGCGGATTATCTTCTATTTATTCATGCAGATTTCATTGCCATAGACTGTATGATTTGAAAAACAGTGTTGGATTTCTGGATCTATTAATAATCTTCATATGGATCCATTCATATGTAATTTTCGTACTTATATTCTTAAAAATATTTATTTACCCATTGCGAGCAAATGGGTATTGCAAAAACATGGATTTCAAGGTACAAATATGGCTTTCTCAGATCTCATTTAACCTAATGCCTTTTTACAGAAAGCCGTCATCTAACATACATGTAACACAGGGCCAATCAACAGACATGGCGATATTCTACGGCTGGCCAACTAAAATCACTTATAGTCTATCGGATGAGACGTTAAACCAAGGTCCCGTGTGCCAGTACTACAAACAAATCACGTTAAAGAACCAGGCTTAACTTAGGATGGATTTGACCTGTATCTTGCACAATCTCCGTAACAATTATAACAGCCTTTTTCGGGCGTCGACTATAAGGGCAAATAGTGGCTTAGGTAAAAAAAAAAGATGGTAAAATAGTTGTTGATGCGACTTTTTTTTATCTTCTGTAGCTTTGTCTCGAAAATTAAATGCTGCAAAACTAAAGGAAAAGGTCTGCAGGGGTAAAATAATTCACTGAGAACGGCTGTCAATTTCATTGAATCATATTCCAAACATCTATACTCTTCCATATTGACAGCATTTTGAAACAAAATATTACATATGGCTCAATATGGCTTTAATTATTTTATGAAAAGGTTGAGTATATTATTGGAAAAGGAAAAAAATGCTTGATACCAGTATTTTCTCCTTTTCTCATAATGTTTTTTACAGCCTTCTTTATCAGGGTTGTGAATAGAAAGAACTGTGTGTTAAAGGGCTAACCACCATTCAAGTATCCTTGACACCGTAAAACTAGTATAACAGCATATCATACTTAAAATAACAGCACATCATACTTAAAATTTCAATATTACTATTGATGTATTTACACAAACCTTCATGCAGATGATTTTTATCACATAACCTCCATCTATTTCAGTGTAATATACCAATTACAAATTTTCTTGTCTTACACAGGTTTGAAAAAGCATTGTGTGACGTCGTTTGTGACGTCATCTTTCAGAGAAGCAAATCAGCTTAAATCAATCACGGAAATTAACACGTGTGTGTGTGTATCTTTATGTACATTCTAACTCAAGATTCACGAGAGTTTGTTGTGTGATAAAAAGAATCTGACATTCGTTGACTTTTGAGATAAAATTCCATTAAACTCGTCCACAAATAAGTCATAACGTTCCACAGAGATTCGCTCAATAAACTTCTTCTGTAAACGCTTAATAAAATTTTATCTCAAATGCCAAATTATGCCAGATCCTATATGTATCGCATAATCTTCCTCGTTTTCAGTGTAAGATACCCATTACAAAATTTCTTATCTTGCACATGTTGGAGAAAAGCATTACGATGTGACGTCACTTTGTACTTCTTTCAGGGAAGCTAATCACGTTTTGTTCACAGAAATTATGATCTGTATGGTTTGCATATTCCGACCTATAATTTGCGCGATACCGTTATGTGATAAAAAAAATCTGACACTCGTTGGCTCTGAGGTAAAATTGTTATGAAACTCGTCCACAAAAGTGTTATTAAGCTCGCAAGAGGCTTGCCCTATAACATTTTTCTAGACTCGTTATCAAGATTTTATCTTAAAAACCAGCTCATGTCAGATTCTGTATTTCACGTAATGCAGCTTTCTAAATACTTTACATGACAAAATGGGGAAATGGTTACTTTCAGGTGTAGTTCTTTTCATTTCACATCGAATGGTAAATGCAACAGCAATAAACAGACTTAATTATTTTCAAGGGATATCGAAAACAAATGGTTTCTTTGAAGAAAAAACATCGACAGGATATTCGTCAAAATTACATATCTATACACTGTACAATTTTATTCACACTACTGGCTTTACGGTGAACATTTTAATTAAAAATTCCATAACACTGACGCACATGATTCAACTTAAATCTGTCGACTTTAAATCCTGTATATTCAACACTGTGTGCATCAGCTATTTACACCGCTGAAAAAGCCATTCTAATACGTTTCATATGAGGCTAAGCCTTCCCTCTCTGGTTGTCCATCACATGCTTATCTGGATTCTAGTTCTCTCAAACGTTTCTATACAAACACTGTCTTGGATTATCTGGGAAAGGGTATTTTTATTTGATCACCGATTCCAGTTCTTTCCCCAAGCAACCAGTATGTCGTCACAACACCTTTACCCTGTACGGAAATAGACAAATTATAAAATAATTTTCGACAATATAAACTGCATCTTTACCGACCTAGTGGTCCAAGTATGCTTATGGTTTGGTTTGCTTATTTATTTGTGTTTAATGTTTTACAACAGCATTTCGATTCAAAGGCACTTGGATTTGACAAACTTCTTCTACGAGTATAACCTAATACATAAAACAATGTGTCCAACACTATTGCCTGCCGTACATGATCCCCTTTTTTTGTCAGTATTTTCACTCATTTCTGAATTGAAATAGAAAGCCTTCGTTAATTCTACTATACTCTTCGGTAATTCATCTTCGATCTAATACACAGAACTGAACAAACAAATAAATGTCAAGCGAACAATTAACCCTTATCCTGCTAAATAACTAAAATAAAATTTTCAATTCGATAGTAAAAACCGAAATATTGCTATTTCAAAGTTAATTTTGGGGGAATAATATCTCCAAATCGGACAGTGTAGATCCAAGATCAGACTGCACGTTCTGTGCAGTCTGATCTTAATCTACACTGCCCGCAAAAGGTCAGTAAGTCGCGCTTAGCAACCTAAGGGTTAAGGTCAAAACCTTGGTGGTGGAAAAATATTTGTTTTCCTATCGTGAGATGGAAAATTTTAATGCTACAGTGAATAAATTGAACGAATTTGATTGGTCAATAAAATTCAAAAATAAGCCTTAAAATAACGGCGCAATGCTAAAAATAGTTTTGACCAATCAGGTACGTCCAGTATGCCATATTGGGCATGCTGTTCCGTTCTGTATACCAGATTGAGAATAAACTATTGCAAAACATGATGAAAGGAACGATTCTGGTTTTTTTTTTTTATTCCAGTTAAGATATATGTGAAAAATACTGACTCTGGGTTGTGTTCGACACCTAGCCTTACATATCAGGTTTGAGAGGGTGAAGCTTGCCAAAAAGCAAGTGCCTTTGTGTCAGTCATATCATGGTAGGCAGCCTGCCTTAACATGCGATCTTCAAGTTCCTTAAACCTTTTACCACACAATCCCAAGTTTTAATAACCATGAAAATGAAATCTTTTGAATACGAAATGGAAAAAGGAGAAAATACCGGTAACCAAAATTTTCTGCTGTTTCCAAACTGTCTCCTGCCTTTTCAAAAAGAAATGTTTATCTTTGAGTCTAATTCATTTGATCGTCTGACAATGCCTTCATTTTGGAGAGCCCACCGGGTAGCTCAGTGGCTAGCGTATCTGACTCGTGGTTGTGAGTTCGATACCTGGTTGAGGCAAGCTTTCTTTTCGGGAATTTTTCGCCTCTCACCTCTGATGCATGTGAGAAAATTAGTCTGTGACTTAGAAAGTTGTGTGTCAGTACTGGTGTGAGAAAGCCAGGAAACACATGTGTAGGTTCACTGACCGCTGCGATATGACCTAAGCTGTTAAAACGGCGTTAAACTTCAGTCAATCAATCGATCAATCAATCAATCAATCAATCAATCAATCAATCAGTCAGTCAAATTGGAGAAGTCTAAAATTTTATGCTTTTGTAATGAGTTAACCGTTACGACATACAGATTTTTTTCAAAGCTACAGTACGTGTTGGCCGTATAGATTAAGACTAAAACAGTGATTAGACAAAGTGCATGTTACAATAGCTTCAGAATGGCTCAGAGCCCATGTTTTTAATATGGCCGAGTCTAAAATCTTGTCGTTCGTAAAGAGTTAGTAGGACGCTACATTTGAGTCATGTTTTGTCTGAAAAGGTTGGCTCAATTTCACATATTTATGTATTTCCTGGAATCGACCAGTACTAGGCTAGGGCTCTGGAGTATCTTGCCCAAGGGCACTCCCACGAAAAACCCAGTAGATCGAGTGGGGCTCGAACCCGGGGCCTCCAAGTCACGAGTTCCACATATTTTATCGCCCCTGATTTCATTTTCCTGTTGTAGCGGCCTTCGTATATGGTTCAGGTGAAGACTGACACTCAGGCTTTGACAGTAAAGTGATCTCAGAGAGAACCAGTTATAAACAGTCTGACAAAAGGGAAAAAAAAGAAGTGCATACCTTCATCTCAACCGGTCCTCGCAGTTCAAGGTCAAACGTACCAAACTGTTGCAACACTTCCTGTGTTTGAGGACTGACGTGAATTCTCAGCGCTGAAAAATCAGTGGATAGTACAGCTAGTCAAGTTTCTATCAAGCACAAATCTATAACAGACTGACTTTTGTCAATGACTTTTATAAAATATCACTGCGAGTCAAATTTTATGCAGCGAAAACCTTTTGGAAAGAGTAATTTATGAAAAAATACTGTGAGTCAAGTTTATATACAGGGAAAAACCTATGACAGCAGTTACTGAATTTTTTAAAATAATATTGCAAGTGAACTTCTTATGCAGCGGAAATCTATAGCAGAAATCACCGACTTTTATAAAGTAGTACTGCGAGTCAAGTTTATATGCAGCGAAAAAGTGATGGCAGTGATCACAAAATTTCATGAAATAGTTCTGCCACTCTAGTTTATATGCAACGAAAACCTATAGCAAAAGTCACAAATTTTCTGACTTTTCTCTACTTACATATTAGAATTTGAATTATCTACTTTCATAAATGGCTAAAATTTTTACGATATATAGGAGCCACAAGTTCTTTTTTTTGTGAAATGCGAGCAGTACTTCCATTAAAACGCCATAAAATCTTGAAAACGCTGCTATAACTACCACTCATTAAAAATCAACACTACATACTGCATATCACTTTTACCACGTACATGGTAGAATCTTTTTTTTTTTAAAACAAATGTATGCCAACTATTGTTTTTACATAGTCAACATTGTAAAATGCATGAAGGTTTGATAGAAATGCATAATTTCCGTTCAAATTGTATGGAAATGTGCATGTACAATAACTTGAGGAAATCCCCAAGTACTTACGAAGACCATTCGATTCCATCCGAGAGCACGTGTTAACAGTGTCACCAAACAGACAGTACCTTGGCATCTTGAGACCAACAACACCAGCGCATACAGACCCTAGAAAGAGGTAAGAAAATGTATAATTAACCTAACGATGGTTAATCCTTTACCAGAAAATGCCGAGTTTTAAACACCCTGAGGCAGAACGCTTGTGACTACATTATGGGAAAAGGAGAAAATCCTGGTAACCAGGATTTTCTCCTTTTCGTATAATGTTCACTCTCCTTTCATAGAGAGGCACCATATTTAACCCAATATCGAAAGCCAAAATTTTAGACTGATCCAAATTGACACTATTTGCCGACAATTAAGATATGAATGAGAGGATTTGACAATAAAGGTTAGAAAACTTTTTGAAAATGGATAAAAGGCTGGTTAACATCATTTTTCCTTTTTCCACAAGTTTTCTACAGCCTTCTTCCTTAGTGTCGTTACAACACAGGATTGTTTCGTAAAGGGTTCATTTGTCGTAGGAAAATGCTGTCAGTTCGGTCAAATCTCAAA
The DNA here is from genome assembly GCA_946811185.2 of Hippopus hippopus. Classification (NCBI taxonomy): domain Eukaryota; kingdom Metazoa; phylum Mollusca; class Bivalvia; order Cardiida; family Cardiidae; genus Hippopus; species Hippopus hippopus. The sequence goes on along the minus strand of OX328098.1, from coordinate 25,979,863 downwards.
TTTTGTCGTCTAATAATTATGTAAGTAAGTACAAATTATCATTGGTGAAGCATATGATTTGCTCAAAAACATTTCTTGACCAGTTAAACAAAAATATTATCTAAATCGGCAATCTACATTAATTACTATTTTTTTTTTTAAAAACTGACTGTATCTATCACGAATGTGTGTTTAGAAATTTACCAAAAAAAGATAAATCTACTCCTTTGATAATGTACTTATAATAGCCTAGATGAAAAACATTTTGAAAAAAGCTCACATTTTTGTTAAAGATTTAATTTATAAAACAAAACTACCCTAGATACTTTTGCCATGATCATACTCGTAAATATCATTAAATTAAAAAAAAGAAAACAATCACCTTAGATATAAAAACTGTTCCCATGACTATAATTTCCGCAGTGTTTTCAAAATACATGGGCATAAAAAGTCATTTAAGAAATGTGAAGGAAAAACAGATGAACCATACTCTGGTAACAGGGGGCCTACCGCATTTCCAGGATGCATTACACCAAGCAAGTTACCACATAATTATGGATCCCTAAATCCATTTGAGCCTAACAATCGACTGGCTCTGGAGATATAATCGTCCGTTGACATGCAGACAATTTTCCAAGAGCAAAAAGTTTCGACCCAGGTCAGCCTGCGCGGACTGCGCAGGGTGAGCAGGGTCGATACTTTTTGCAGATGCATTCAGCCCTCTTTTCACAGAGCATGTGATATCTTTTGTAGAAAATATCTCAAACATACCTGTATGCAATCCAATTCGTAACTTGAGTTGTTCGTTTGGTTTATGTCGAATTCTAAATGACAACACAGCGTTAAGTAAACTTATGGACATCCGGGCAATTTCACGTGCGTGGAGATTTCCGTTTCGTATCGGTAAGCCGGAAACCACCATGTAAGCGTCCCCGATTGTTTCAACCTGTAAAGGAAAATGAAAATGTTACTGCCTTGTACCGACATGTCCCACAGAAGGGGCATACACTTGTTAAAAAAATTGGCCAGACGCACAGCCGGACGGACAACGCGAAAATAATTATTTTTCCACCTGTGCAGGGGTACAATAAAACGAAGAATACTTTGTTTGTATTTAATAATGTGTTAACAGGTCATATCACGGCAGTCAGTGCACCCACGCATGTGCTTATTGGCTTTCTCACACCAGTACTAGCACAACTTTCAACCGATGCTGACAGTGGTTTGGAGATGGGGTCTTCTCGGTCGGACCCACTTTTGTGCGTACGGTTTGAGTCGAAACACTGACCCCAGAAGCATTTTGAAGGTCAGAACGCAGCCGAGTTGCAGTCGCAAAACGGTTTCTCCGAGCCTGGATGACCAAATATCGATCATCAGCTGCGGATACAGCCCTTCTCGTGCCACCACCATGTCGCCTGATAGGTGTACCATACTGCTAGTATCTCTCCCAGGCTCTGGTGATAACAGTATGGTGCACACCATGTGCCTCACCAACCCCACGATGAACAGCCCCTTATTGCAACATTCCAACTGTCCGTTACATGTCTGCATCTGATAAATGTATTCTGACATTCGCATTTGCCATATTAACGCCAAAACCGTTCAGCCTTTCAAAAGAAAGTGAAGAATAAAGAGTGTACACAAGTTTGGTATAATGTATGCAGTGTCTCAAAACGCTATAAAAATTTAGAGTATCTGCATTTGCAAAACTTGCACTAGGAATTTGCCTGTCTTACAAAGCAGTGTGAGCACTGAAGACCTTCTCGATACACCACCGAATGATTTCCAATATTAACATCATAGAAATATAAAACACAGATTCTGCTATGGTTCTAGGAAATCTTGGTGCTTAGCAAACTTTGAGTATATTTAGCGCTTAATGAGTTTAAATCGTCCCATGATTGGTTCGCATGAGGAATTAGAGATGAAAATAAGCATAGAGTGGTCTTAGTAGAAATTGATTAGATAATATAAAATCCATAGTTCATCACCTTATAGACATCGAAGTTTTCAATAATGGAGTCAAACGTCGTGTAGAGATCGTTTAGCAAGTCCACTACCTGTAAATATACCAAATATAATGTTAGCTTCATTGTTTCATGTTCTGTGTAAAAACAACTTGGAAAATGTGATATTTGGGGGCTTTTTTTACAAACGGAACTGCTTCTCGGCAGTTTACGCGTGAAACCTTTACCACATAATTCCGAGGTTTAACGACCCTGATTGAAAGGCTTTTGAAAAGATTGCGGGAAAACGAGAAAATACTGGCAACCAGCATTGTCTCCTTTTCCCACAATGTTTTAAATCCATTCACAAACAAAAAAATCGTGTAAGTTATATTTGTTTTCTATATATGCTTTCAGTTCGGACTAGTCTAAAATATTACTGTGGAGTAAACGATTAAACGGGTACTATATAAATGAAGAATAGTTTGAAGACTTTGAATCACAACATTCCAGTATGTTTCCGTTCTTTTTCATTGCTCAAATCAAGATGACAAAAAGTTCTTTGGCCTTCCCGGCGAGTTATATGGACGGTGCGAGAACGTCAGAAATGTTAAAAGGTGTTAAGCTTTTCACCATACGACAAAACATGTATACTTGTCCAAATTAAGAGAATTTGACAAAGACCATTCAAATGTGGCTTGCATGATAGAATTTAACTTTGAAAGGGTAAAAAAACTGTGGGAAAAGAGAAAATGCTGGTTACCAGCATTTTCTCTTTTCCTTGTCCTGTTTTCAAAAGGCTTCTTTCTCAGGTTCGCTAGAGTCGGGATTGTGTGGTTAAAGGTTAACAAGAGGAAAAACATGCATACAATCCTATAGTTGGTCACTATAAATCACACGGCTATTTCAAAACAGATTTCGTGAAGTTAATAAGCGTTTATTCTCTTTACAAGACGATCCAAATTTGGACTCGTTCAAACTAAGAGCTTGTGTAGACGAAAAATTCAATGTAATAACAAGGCGAGATTACTTGGTAAAAGATTAATTAGAATTACATCATAGAGAGAAACCATAGAGGGAAACCGAGAATGTAGATCAAGATGTAAGTCTGTATTCACCAACCACTCTTAAGAACTTTCTTTGTCCTAATCCCTACGCTGCTAAGCGCGACCCACTGACCTTTTGCGGACAGCGTAGATCAAGATCAGACTGCACAGAACGTGCAGTCTGATCTTTGATCTACACTGTCCGATAAGTAGATATCTCTCCTTCAAAAATACCCTTGAAATAGGAAAGTTCGAGATTTTACTATCGGCTTGAACGTTTCATTTCTTTTATTTAGCAGGACAAGGGTTAATCTCAAGAATATTCTGAAATAAAATAGTTTAGCCAATCAGAAGTTGTGTTACATTTCTAAATTAGACTATGACTGTTCTTGAGCATTGTTGGCGAATACGGACCCTTGACTGTTTGTAGTCTTGATCTTCGCTCTCAATAAAATATTGCCAAGATGCGCGTACGGCTGGATAAGACGTAAGTACCTGCATGGGCGTGCTCTCGGCGGACAAGGCGGTAAAGCCACAAATATCACTAAAGTAGATGGTCACAGCTTCGAAACTCTCTGGCATCACAGTCTCACCACGGATCAATTGTCCTGCAACTTGTCTGAAGTAAAAAAAAAAATAACATAAAAATTTTCTATGAGGAAAAGAAAGATAAATCATAGTCGGATGCAAAGGGTTACGCTTCACTCTGCTTCTCTATTGGTAAGGAAAGCGTAGTGATGCGTCGACTTTTCCTTGCGAGGAAAAGCATAGATTAAATTGCCTTTAGAGATTATATACTCACACACCTTCCACCTTCCCCTGCGATCATTTTTCTTATCTACTAATGTGCCATGGACTAGATGTTCAACGAGAGATCTGTTGTACTACAACTTGTGTGAAATATACACGATAAATGAAGCATCCTCGCAAGCAAAGGTTGACGCTTTACTCTGGTCCTCTGTTGGTAGGAGCAGAGTAGCGGATATGTGGCGTTGGCTGGCAAAAATTAACATAAATCACAATCAAACACGAGGACAATACGCCCTTTAAATTATGTGATGACTTTGTTTTTAAAATACATCAAGGATATGTATTACACCCCCTATTGCCAGAGCATGACTCACATGTACTTTATTCATCTTTCAGTAGTAACCTTCGTCTTAAACTTTGGTAAAAAAAATAAATTAGTTCTTCCTTATGTTAATGTCAATTGTGAACTGACCAAACATGCTTTTAGTTTGCATCGATTTCTAATAATGCTGATAAAATAGTTCGATGTTCACAGCTACCTTGTCCATTTCATCATAATCTTGCAGAAAAATGCATTTCAAAATCATGTAAAAAGCAAAAAGAATATATAGCGACCTTGCAACTTTAAACTTGCTTTTAGAATTCTTTTTTCTGCCAGCGACTAAAACTTGGACCGGCCATACAATAACAGATTGTCATCGTCACAATAATTTCCATACTTTTAAATGTCATGATTGAAATTCAAATGCATTTTAACACCTACACTGTTTACTTATGGTCATCATTGGGGCTTTAAAATTGCAGCTACTTACTTGGGTAACATCATATATAGCAGGTCTTCAGCTTTCTTTTTCTGTTCCAGAAAGTCTGCTGTACGTTCCTCTACTAGAGATTCCAAATTGTTTGCGTATTGCTCCATACGCGATAGTAGATTGTCCAAAATGTTGCCTTTATCACCATCTCTGAAAAGATTCAAGGGAGCCAAATCAGTAATCAAATTGATAGAGCAGGGTCCAACCATTCTCATTTGCATTCTTAGACTTCGATGCTTAATTTTCAAATTATTAACTTAATAGTTTTTTTCTTTAGTTCTACACTTATTTGGTTAATTTTCTAAATGATAGACATACTTGTTAATTTTTCCTATGAAATACTTAGGTACTAAATTTTCTGAAAGTATGATTATCTTTTAAATTTTCTGATGATGAACGAAGTTGTTTAATTTTCCAATTGTAAATTTTATAAAGATATACTAACTTGTTCTCAATTTTCTAATGTTTGAATGACTTGATAATTTTTTTAAGAATAGACTGGCTAATCTCTTTGCGAAACAACAAAAAATTGCAGTTGTTCATATTTATAGCATTTGAAAACGACGAGTAAAGTGCAGCTCAAATTTTGGGTAATGCCATTTAAACCGTAAGCAACAGTCTTTCGTTTCCCTACATCTTCAACGTCATTTAAACTTGGGATTGGTCGGCAAAAGGCCAAGGGCCAACTTCTATTCATGAATATACTTACTACTTATTATTTTTTTTTTAGATATAGACTTAATTGCTTTATTTTCTAGTGAAAGTCATTTCGTTCAATATTCGTAATTTTCTAACGAAAGACTTACTTGTTTAATTTTCTAACGAAAGACTTATTTGTTAATTTTCAAAAGAAAGTCGTACTTGTTTGAATTTCACACGAAATACTTATTTGCATAATATTTTTAGAGAATGACTTACTTATTTCATTTTCAAACAAAATACTTACCCGCTTAATTTTCTAATGATAGATTTACTTGTTTCATTTTCAATCGAAATACTTACTTGTTCAATTTCTAACGAAAGACTTGGCTGTTCGATTTTGTTTTACGGAAGTCTTACTTATTTGATAATTTACATATTTGATTGTCTAACAAAATACCTAAGTGTTTAATTATCTAATGACTAACTTGTTCAACTGTCTAACGAAAGAAGTACTTGTTTGATAATCTAACGATAGGTTTACTTGTTTTATTGTCTAAAAATAAACTCACATATTAAACTTTCAATTTCCATCGATAGACATACTTCTTTTATTTTCTAATGATAGACTTACTTGTTTAATTTTCTAATGATAGACTTTAAGGCAGCAAAGTCGGGCCGCTCCATTGGATCCTCAGCCCAGCATTTGCGGATGACAACGGCGAGCTCGTCACACGGGCAGTCAAATTCTTCGAGGGTCGGGCGGAATGGTGGCTTTATACCGTTTCGCACTTGTTCCACAATTTCTGTAAAGAGATCAATCACACATTTATTGCTGAACTTTTTCCGACATTTAACGCTCCTACACAAGAGAAGGTTTGAAAATGTTGCCGGAAAACTGATTTTCCAAAGTTTTCTCCTTCATGCAAGTAAAATACACATTCAATTCCTTCAGATATTCTCATTTCATCATTTGTAATGATCTTAAATATGAGCTTTTGTCTCTAAATACAAAAAACTTTATTGTAACTGGTTGAAAGTTAAATGTTATTTTTTTCTTGGGAAATACGCTCGTACAGAACAACGAAGACCGAACATAGAAACCTGTACAAGTCAATAGCAGATCTTTTCCCATAATGTTTTTTAAGCTACGTACTAGAGAGGCGTAAGAAGCTGTATTTGCATTACAAACGATCATCACCATCATTATTATCCATAAATGATGTTTTGCACCGCTTTCAGTCATATCACGAGGACAGCTCTTATATTCATTCGTACCCCCGGGTTTCACTAGTACAATTTTATCTAGGGATCGGAAGTGTGTTGTCTGAGTGAATATTAAACACGGGGGCCTCCAAGTTTCGAAACATACACCTTCGCCACGAAACGACGTAAGTCTTCTTATAAAAGGGAAGACACACTAAAAAATCCGTTTATTCTTTTAAACAGCAAAACAGGTTCTCCAGTCAGTCAGATGTCCAAACAAGAGATAGTTATTCTAACCTAAAAAACACTGAATCTACGATTTAATATTTGTTAGAAGCCATTCATAAGATTTGTTTCGATGAGACGATTCTAACGAGAACCTACAGCACTGGGTTTAGTGAAGAGTTACGAAGATATTGCTCTTTGAACAAAAAAAGAAACCCCCCTAAAATACACGTACGATTTTAAACAATCAATCGATCAATCAACAAATCAAGCCATCACTTATTGCGATATAGGATAACAATTTAATCAATTACTAACTGCAATGTAGGATAGAAGTTTAACTAATCACTTACTGCGAAAAAGGATGACAATTCAACCAATCACCGAGATATACGATAATAATTTAATCAATCACTGACTGCGATATAAGATAACAATTTAACCAATCACTTACTGTGATACAGAATAACAATCCAACTGATCACTTACTGAAATACATACATACATTTTTATTCAGCAAACGACAAAACATGTCTTTGGCTATTTACAACAAATTCAACAATGACAGACAGAATAAACAAAGCTCAAGTATGACAAAAAAAATAAACGAAAAAAGCACAAGATAAACCGGACAGTTAATGCATTACAGAGCACCGGTTCGACATATACATCTTTCTTTAAGTTACTAAAAAAGTAATTTGCTTTGTAATATATTACAGTACTATAAAATATCAAGGGAAGTGAAGCTACTGTTTAAAAAAAAAAGATACCATACGAACTTAATTAATTGGATCCTCTATGCTAAAATACCATCAAGATAATTTTTCCTTAAAGTCATTGCTTCCTTAATGTATTTGGACAATTTGTACAATGTTATATCATCTGTTTGAGACATAAGTTGATTAAATTTTTGTAAAGAGAGCCATGCAATTTTTCCAATGTATTGTTGGCGTAGATTGTAATATTTCGGGCAACTTAAAATGAAATGATATTCAGACTCAATGACTTTCATATTACATAACTTACTAAGGCGATTATTTCTATCAATACCATTTCTCCTACCAGTTTCAATTTCTAATGCGTGAGAACTTAATCTAATTCGAGTGAGGTGAATTCGTAGTTGATCATTTTTAATTATATGAAGGTATTTTTCAAACTTAAAATCAGTTTTAAAATTGCAGTAGTACATAAGTTTTGGGGTTCTATTTATATAGCTATGCCAATCGTGTACAAACTGATCCCTAATGCGGTTTTTCAAACTCTGGAAAGGTGGTATATATAAATTCATTGGAGTAATATTTGTCAGGAAACCAAAACCTAAATGGTCAATAACTTTCTTCATTTTTGACGCCCAGAAGTTACTTCTATTGTCCGTAAGTTGACTTAAAAATGCACTATGCGTGATACTTTGGGGATTTTGCTTCATTTTAAGAAAAAAATTAATTGATCTCTCTTTGGCTAAGATATTCAGCGGAAAGCGACCAAGTTCGCCATAAACAGCGTAGTTCGGGGTTTGTTGGCTTACTCCTAATAAATAGCGACAGAAACGTAAATGAATCTTGTCAACAATTTTGTAATTATAGATACCCCAGGCCTCAGATCCATATAATAAGATTGGAACAATCAGTGAATCAAAAAATGATAATTTAGTTTGAATATCTAATGCAACTCTATCGAAGACTCCAAGTAAACTATGATATGCCTTTAGTGCTTGGTCATTAAGTTGTTTTACTGCTGAGGTCAAAGTTCCATCACTAGTAAAATTAACGCCTAGATAGATAAAATTGTCAACATTTTCAATAGATTCACCATTAATAATGATATGATCCGATATTTGTTCTTTCTTTTTTCGAAAAACACATACTTTAGTTTTCAATACGTTAATTTTTAAGCTCCATTGGTTTGAATACCTGACTATATTATCAACTTGACTTTGAAGAGATTCTCGATTAGTAGTAAACAGCACAATGTCATCAGCGAAAAGTAATAGATATATGGATAAGATTCTCAGATCGTTGTCAGTAAGTGATTCGACATCGATAACATTTCGAATATCATTTATAAATAAAATAAATAATAAAGGCGATAAAGGCTCTCCTTGTTTAAGACCAACAGAAACATAAAAAAAATCAGAAAAAGACATGTCAAAACTAAATTTTACGCATGACTTAACTGTGGAATACATGGATTGTAAAATCTTGATCATTTTACAACTGACGCCACATTCAATTAACTTGGACCACAAGGCATCCCGATTTACTGTGTCAAAAGCACGTTCAAAGTCAATATAAATACACCATAATTGTTTCTTTTCACTCAAAACTTTTTGGACCAGTGAGTGCAAAATAAAAATTGCATCTGACGTCGAACGTCCATTACGGAACCCAAATTGTGCGTCATCCAAAACATTCTCACTTTCGCTCCACGAATTCAACCGATTTCGGAGAGCTAGTAAAAATATTTTGGCGATAGTATTTACAATAGTTATGCCTCTATAATTACATGGATTAGAGGTATCACCTTTTTTGTAAATGGGAACAATAAAACCCTTCGACCAAGACTCAGGGTATACACCGCTATCGTATATATAATTAAATAAAACAGTTAAAAAACGCGCAATGAAATCTTTCGAATCCAGGAAAAAATCTGCCACAATGTTTTCAAAGTCGGGACTTTTGTTACGCTTTAGACAAGAAATTATTTTCTTAATTTCGTCCTCCGTGAAAGGTCTGTCTAACTGATCTATACCTAACGGTTCGTCACGTGTAGAATGATCGACATTCAATATAATGTCAGGATCAACTAAATTGGTAACATTTGACGTGTTTGAAAAGTGCTTCACAAAGTCGTCAGGGTGTACTTGCATTCCTGACTCACTCTTTTTCTTACGAAATTTATTAATATAGGACCAAAATTTACTAGGACAATTTTGACTTAGATCGGACAATTTTAGTTTTTCGGTGTTCTGGTATCGAAATTTGGCATTCCTTTTAATTTTACAAAAAAGAGATCGCTCTTGTAAGAACAAAATCTTATCTACATCAGATCGGCTCCGTGCATATCTTCTTTTTGCACGATAAAAAGAAGCCTTAGCTTCTTTGCACTTGCTATCAAACCAAACAGATTTGGTAGAGCGCATTGATTCTCTAGAAGGGATGCAAACCCGCTTTCCAAAACTTGAAAACGATATATTCTGTACCAAGGAGGTAAAAGATCCAACAAATTCATTAATTCCAATCTCATTTGAGACCAACTGCTGAGTCAGATTTTCAAAATTAGTAGAGTTAAGATGCAACAACTGATTAAAGTAACTTAGATCATTGCGATCCCACTTGATACTATCAAATGAAGTAGCCCCAATCTTCTTCACTTCAACAGGTTTGCATCTCAAAGTAAAGTTAACTGGCGAATGATCCGAAAATTCGGTAATGTCTAAAACAGTCATACTACTAACTAGATGTATAGAAGTCAAATCCGAAATGACATAGTCAACAGTGCTTCAAACTGGAGTATTTCTATAGATAGAATGGTATGTGCATTTACCATCATCAAAGCGGCGTTTAAAATACAACAACTGTTTTCTTTACAGACAGACAACAATTTGTGACCGTAATGGTTAACGGAAGAATCATGGTTTTTCCGTGCAGCTAAGCTGCTGTAATTAATATCGACGCACGGGAGATCAAGAAAACGGTCAAGGTTAAGATCCTCGATACAGTCTGATTGCTCGCCCGTGCGTGCGTTAAAATCACCCATTAAAAACACGTGACCAATGTCCTCGTATTTTCTGATTTCATTGGATAAGTGTTCAAAAAAGTCAAACTGAAAAAGATCAGAATTAACATTGTGATACAAACCAGAATCTTCTGGGGGTATATAACAAATACCAAAATATGCATCCTTATCAGATCGTAAGAGATCCTTCTTAAGTTTTAGCCATAACAGACCTTTGAAATCAATGCTTGCAATGGATAAATAGTCACGGAATTTCTGTTTGAAATAAACAGTAATTCCGCCACTATTTCTCCTTGCTTTTCTGTCATATTTCGGGCGCGGACAGTTTACATACTCAAAACCGTCCATATTTAAAATGGATGATTTCGATACCCAAGATTCTGTTAATAACAAAATGTCATATTTTGAAATAAACGACAAAAAGTCACTGTCTTGTAGTTTTGATGTAATACCCTGAACATTCCAGAGTAAACAAGATAACTGTTCCGGTTTCAGTTCCTACCCACTTTTGTAGGTTGAGATGGTGTCAACAGTAAATGGTTTACCATTAATAATCAATTTGTCAAAGGATAGCACTTCAGATTTACCGTCTTGTTTTGCTTTTTCAAGAAAGGGTCTCAAAATCTTGCGTTTCTCGCGTACAGCCTGAGGATATTGGTCACTAACTGGAAAATTGGTATTTTTCAATTGCTCATATGCCTTCTTCCTAACAGTCAGTTTTTTTGGAAGAAACAGAATTTAGCTACAATTGGTCTTGTGGCGCCGTCTCTAAAACGACCCAGACGATGTGCACGGTCAATTCTAAAGTTTTCATGGGCATCTGTAATCCAAGCTGTTCGGTACAAAAATTCAAGATTTTAAGGGTGCAATCTTCATCTCGCCTCTCTGGAGCAGTGGTACACTCTTCAACTCCGAAAAAGAGTAAGTTGTCCCGCATGGATCGTGCCTGAAGATCAACGATCATATCATTAAGTGCCGAATTCTCGCGTTTCTAGTATTCATAAGATTTAGACATCTCTGACACACGGTCACCATGTTGTTTTATCGACTGTTCGATAGATAATTGTTTTGATAGCAGCTCATCACATACTTTCGAATCATGAGCACGACTTGCGTCAATCTCTATAAGCTTTCTTGAGTTGCCCAAGGCTGTGTTTTCAAGGGATGAAACTCTCTTGTCAAGGTCGGTCATTTTCTGTGACACAGACGATAATTGTTTACCTATACTTTCCAGCTTATCCAAAACTGACTGCTGAAACGATGGTTGTTGCGTCTGTTGGGAAACCGTTTGGGTAGCTGATTGGGGTGACGAATTGGTAACAAACTGAGGGTATGGTGACTGGGGATATGGATAGAATGGTCCGCCATAGGGTGGAATGTGTTGTAGTATGCTCTGTGACTGAGACCAAATCCAAACAAAGACCAAAATCTAAAGTTCTAGACAAACATTAGTTCTTTGCTTTACATTCGCAGTAATAGTATCTCTGCACAAACAATAACTGACTGGAACACTGTTATTCACTACAGTTCAAACTTGTGGTAAAATCCCGCAATAAATCCAATTAAACTAAAAATCAGTGAGAGCGATAAAATTTTCTGCCTGTCATTACCGGAAGTCACGTGTTTAAAGAAATAAAGGACAACAATTCAAGCAATCATGTACTGTGATAATGGATAACATTTCAAACTTATCACTTATTGCGATATGGGACAACAATTCAAAATATCACTTAATGCAGTATAGGATAACAATTCAAACAATCACTAACTGCGATATGGGACAATTCAAAATATCACCTAATGCAATTGGATAACAATTCAACGCATAACTTACTAATATATCGGATAACACTTTTACCAATCACTTACTGCGGTACAGGATAACAATTCAAGCAATCATTTCGGTATAAGACAACAATTCAAAATATCACTTACTGCGGTATAGGATAACAAAGCAAGCAATCACTTACTGCGACATAGGATAAGTATAAAAAATTCAACACAAATGTTGATCACATCTAAAGGTCCAAGTTGTATCAAAATCATCCTTTTAAATTGTTAAACGCATTTCCAGGCAACCACGTGGATAACTTTCCTCGTTTAGGTATGGAATACCGACCGAAATTTAACTGAACATGAATACGTACAAAGTTTTATACATAAACATGTGTTTAATTGAAGTGGCAAACACGATACTCATTATAAGCATTTCCTCTTTGGTCACTTTTTTTTTCAAAAGTGATTGGCTGTAAGTTAAAAATATCCTCTGACGGTCGTAAAATATCAGCCCCTTACTTAACCAATCCTAAATCTGAACGACCATGAGAAAGAAAAAGAAAAGTAAACATCGTGGGAAAAGGAGAAAATGCTGGAAACTAGCATTTTCTCCTTTTCCCACAATGTTTTGTAGCCTTTGATAGACAAGTTCCTACATTTGAGCCACATTTTATTTGTCGTTTACAATTATAAGTCTAAAACTGTGTTGTCTCGTAAAGAGTCAACCAAATAGTTATATCATTATCCATCCCGAAGGTGTTCGATACATTATACCGGAACAAGAACAAAACCTCAGCTCTGTAAACAAAGTCATATGGCGGGAAAATCTCTGCAACACCTTATTCCCATGGTAACCAAGGGAAGATCGCGTGTGCACAGTATCAGAAACAAAAGTCTGGGAGAGAAAAAGCAATTAATCAACAGTAACGCATGTGACAATGTTTGACTGGTATTCCAAAAATAGAACGTATCAAAGGCTTCTGAAACACGATCTTCTGCTGTTATCAAATGCGGCCAGAAAACCGCGATTACTGATCGATTGACTGTATCTTTTTCACGCCGCTTACAACATTATTTCAGTCATATAATGGTGATAGTTCACTTATTCATGTTTGTCCCAGGTTTAACTTTTTACCAATAGACAAAATACTAGACTGGTCTAAACTGAAAGCATTCGCGGCTGACATATCAAATATTTCTCAATATTGAAATTTGCTTCGGGATGGGTAGAAAGCATTGTGAGAAAAGCAAAAAATGCTGTTTACCAGCAATTTATCATCTTCCCACAATGCTTCTAAAGTTTTTTTTCCTTCACGGTCGTTAAACGTCGAAATTGTGTGTTAGAGGGTTAAACGGTACTAGGCTAGGGCTTTGAGGTGCCCATGGACACTCGAAAGAAAGAAAGACAGCGCTTCCAATAAAAATCGAACCTAGGGTCTCCAAAATTTCAAATCCTAAACATTCACCATTGAGCCAAGCAGGACCCTGTTACTGATCGAAGGGTTTATCCCGATGTGAGGGACTGGGTTCGATTTATTTGGTGCTTTTTATTTTATTAACCCTTTCGCTACCATTGAAATATATTCGACTTTTTTCTGGGTCTAAAAGTAGACTTCCTACCAAATGGAGGTGCCAACGCTCGGCTGCAGTTGCTTTTCGTGAAAATTCTAAGTCGAGAAAGGAGCATAACTTTGTCAAAAATACTTTCGTAGTTACCTGTCCTTATTATATAGGTTCCCCTTTTAATAGTTAAGAGCTAATTCAAGTTTGAAGTAAATATCTTCATTTATGACGGAGATATTATAAAATGTGAACGTTTTTGAAAATGTCAACTTTTTGCATGATCACGCAAATGACGACTAAGACGACGACGCCAGGGCTACTTCAACACCTCGACGAGCTACCAAGTGAAACGATAGATCCGAGAATGACTTACCGTCCGGTCCCAAATCTAGATTGGCTAAATGAAACACGCCGTTTCTGTACACTATCTCTTGACAAATCACCGCAAAGCTGTACACGTCGCCTTTCTGGGTGCCGTTGGGGGGCGGCATCCGCATTCGCAACAGTTCGGGAGCGGTCCATAATAAGCCTTTGAAAAGAAAATATGTATTTGTTTTGGTAAGTGCCGTTTTAATCATTTCAATGCCATGGGTGAAAACAGGGGGCTTTGGGGATGGCACTGATCAAAATCAGACTGCTCATAACGTGCAGTCTAATTTTTGATCTATAGCATCTGCATATTTAGTCAAAGTTAAAGATAAAAAAAATCCGACTTTCAGCGGATTGTTTTATCAGCCGTTATCGTCATCGTGGGTTTCGATTTTCTAAAATCCAGCACAAAAAAGGTAAGACTAAATCTTATTTCGGTTACATTGATACGAACCCTCCATGTTGATTTAGAGAGTAAAATAAATTCTCACATCATCGATGATAATTAGCCGGCCCTCCATATCATACTTATAAAGCAAAAATAATCTCACTTCGATGATAATAATACGACCCTTCCATATTGATAAATTGAGTTACAAATATACAAATTTCGCTTCGATAATATTGATATAATCCCTCTATATTGATAGATAAAGTTAATCTTACTTCAATAATATTGATGCAACCCCTCCACAATGACCAATAAAATGATAGTATATTTCGCTTCGACCCCTCCATTGTTGATAAAGCATGTAATATCACAAACAGGTAAATTTCACTTCAATAATATTGTTACAACCCCTCCACATCAATAAAGAAAGTAATGGTAAATCTCACTTCGGTAATATTGATATGATCCCTCCATATTATCCTCGTCACGTCCACGAAGCTCATGTAAACCAAAGTCTGTAATTTTCAACACAAAACGAGAATCCACGACACAGTTGGTCGATTTCAAAGCTCCGTGACTTCTGACGTCCGTACTGCACAAGTATACCATACCCTGAAAAGGTCAGAGTGCACAAATTCATGTTGGGAATCTATAAAAGCTTTTCAAATATTTCTCTTAAGTTTTTGCTTAAGAAAAAAAACCTCTTTTTCACCAAAGATCTAACAATACCCGTTTTCTAGTGATCTTTGCAGCTAGAGTTGTCTAAGATCAAAAACAGTGTGATCTTGGGGTGCTCTAATTAACATTAAAATCACCTTTTAGATTCTAACAAACGCAAAATTATAATAAATTATTAATAAAATTATACAAACATTTTAAAAATGACATGAAATAAGTACTTTCCACGAAGCAGTCCTTATTTTGACTTCATGTTACAATAGATTATAAGCTCGATATTCACAAACGCCTCCCTCTCAACCAAAACGTCTATTTCCCTTTTTGAAAGACCAGAGTCGTGGAAAATCATGTATCTACATGTATATAAATGCCAGATGTCTGTTTTATAATGACTTCCTTGGTATAAATATTGTCAATAAAATAGAAATCGACTATCTCGGCCAATTCAAAGGTTATGTGTCAAACATACATATACATGTACCTATGAATATCTTTTTTATTTCATTTATTTTTCTACTTCTTTCACCTACGTTTTTATGCAAATCTAAACATTGCTTTTTTCAATCACTTTTTCCTTAACTTCTGTATAGTGTGTTTTATTGACATCAATCAAAAGCATCTGGATAACTTCATCTAACTTTCATTCCATACCAAATTATGTCAAGACATAGAAAAACAGTATAATTACATGACTGCCACGGCATCTAAAATAAAATCTTATAAACTAAGTATTGTTTATTCTCTGCGGCACGCCAGTTATCTTTACTGTACAAACTGTTCTATTCAAAATTACCATATTGACCATCTTAGTAAAAACTTACTATGCGTTTTAGTTCTCCGCGACTAGTTATTAACATATATTATATTTCATGTGTCTATTTTTAGAAATGTTATGAGTAAAGAAATGTCGTAATTTAAGCTGGGGGGGGGGGGAATTATTTCCCCGTCACAGTGAATATTTTCCTCCTGCCGAAAATCTGTAACTACTTTTTTAAGTTTTTTAAATTTTTAAGTTTTAAAAGTGGCATTCGTTGACAAAATAATCAGAGGAAATATAATATATAATTTATTTCATCAGCTTGTGGTTAATATTGGGAAATATTTGCCTCAAAAGGGAAAGGTCCGCGAAAATAATTCGTGCCTTACGGCACTCGTTATTTTCGCATACCTTTCCCTTTTTCGGCAAATATTTCCCCATATTAACCACAAGCTGATGAAATAAACTCTATTAATTGTTTGCAGTTCTATGCCAAAATATCATACATGACATTTTTTTTGGGTAAAACTCTATTTTGAGGTAAGAAATTCGTAAGGATTCGATACAATATTAACAATTTTGAACAGCTGTCTTACCCTTATTATATCTTGCAGCAGGGAATAACGGAACATCCAGTCCAACTTGATCTGTTCATTTTCTAGAACGTCCTGTAAGAGACATATCAGTTTAAATCGCGAGGCTGCTTTGAACGATACAATGCTCTTTTGCAGATAGTGTAGATCAGTATTAGATAGCATATTCTCAAGCCTTAGCCATTCCGTTGGCTCAGACAGAACGTCAAAACTAATAAAATGTGAACATTATAATGTAGAAGAAGAACAGTACTTGAAAAAGCTGGTGAGTACAAACCCTGACATAGGTGAAACTTGCAACATACATAATGTTAATTTAGTATAAACTAGAACTGTCGCAAATCGGAACAATACCCCCCACCAGCACAATCAGAGAATGGAAATGATTTTCTAAACAAAGTTCACATGTGACCTTGACCTTTGACCAATGTGACCCGAAAACAATAAGGCACCTCCTAGGGTCATGAACAACACTCATATATAGTTTCAGGGTCATAGATCAAACGGCTTTTGAGTTAGAGAACGGAAATGAAAAAGTCTACAGATTGACGGATTGACTGACGGACGGATAGACAGACAGACGTGGTGAAACATTATCCCCTCCTCTAGTTTGTAGGTGGGGGGTATAAAAAAGTATTAAGCATTACCTGTAAGCTTCCCTTTTGGCAATATTCTGTCAGTATGCACATATGTGGAGGGTCAATGCATGATCCAATAAAACGAACTATATGATCGTTCTGTAAGTCTTTTATCTGAAAGAAAACGTGTAATGATTCATCCTTTGAGAGCTAAGGACAACTTCAACAATTATACAACTATAGTTGTTTAGTCTGTTTAGGCCAAGATCGGACTGTCCTTTGCCGACAGTGTAGATAATGAACAAACTGTACAAAACTTGCAGGCTCATCTAAGATCTACACTGTTCGCCATTTTGTGAAGTAGTTCTATTCTGACAAAAACAAACTAAAGATTGCAATTCTTTTGTATGGTTTGCTGCCTTAGAAAGTGAATTTCATTTATTTAGCGTTTAACCCTTGACTAGACTTTTGAACACATTGTGGGAAAAGGAGAAAGTGCTGGTAACAATCATTTTCTTGTTTTTTCTACCATGTTTTCTACCATCTCAGTTTGATTTATTTAGCGCTTTAACCCTTTACCTATCCGAGTTAAACGACCCTGAGAAAACAGGCTCTTGAAGGCATTGTGGAAAAAAGGAGATTATGTTTGTGACCAACATTTCCTCTTTACGCACAATGTTTTCTACCATTTCAATTTCCTTTATTTAGCGCTTTAGCCCTTTACCAAGACGCCATTTAACGACCCCACGGATAAAGACTTCCGAAAATATTGTGGGGAAAAGAATAAAATATCATTTTTTTCTTATCTCATAACAATATCGTAAGAATGATCTGTAGCTATGAAAAAGTCAATATGTGAAACACACACATTTGTGAAGAAGACCAACTTACTGTTTCGACAAATGTGCTTTATTGATTGTATGGTGTTTTACGGCGTTCACAACATCATTTTTAGTTATATCGCGGCGGCCAGTGCACCTATCCATGCTTTCCTGAAGTTTCTGTTAGCAGTACTCCGCTCAATATTCTTTCCAAGCCACTGGCTTCTTTCCCACACAATGAAACAATGATCAGCGGTGACAGGGGAAGGAATCCTGTCGCAATGACTATCATCAGTCCTTGGAAAGAAATTGGCCTAGCCGTGGATCTAAGCAGCGACCTCCTGTTCTCAAGTCCTGTATGCTACCGACTGAGCTACCGGATGTGCACATTAGGAATAGAAATAGTTTGAAAGAAGCTGACATGTACATGTATATGACTACTACATTTTAGATTTAAAAGTAAAACAAACCTAATAAGCTTTACCAAGATCACCATTTTTTACAGTTGAATTAATCTAGAAATTAGTGGTTGAATTATTTAGGAAATAACAAGCATGAATACAATGCATAAAAAATGACGGCTCCTATGACGTCATAAAATCTTATTTGAAACGTGTGTAAGATAAGAAGATTTGTAACGGATTTGTCATTGAAAACATGGGTTGACTGATAAATACATTTCTGTTTGAAGAACAAGAAAACAATAAGTAATGAATGTCAATTTACCTTTTTCACTTCCATAAGTAATGGTTTATTTACCGTGACGCTGCTCTTATGTATTGCTTTGATCGCTACAATGGCACCCTGTAGTAAAGAGAAGAAAATTCATGGTAGTAACACGACACAAAATTCATATTTTAAGAGACTTCTGTCTCAGTATAAACTAAGATCTCTCGGAACTTGCTCAAAAACATTGAAAAGTCAACCAAATATTTCTCTGGTATCAAACACTCAAATTTTAGGATAGCACCGATGAGTTATCGGATACACTGTTGGAGATAAACTGTTGTCCATGCTAACAACAACAATTCACACAGGTCTGCGTTTATGTTTCATTAACATGGAACGTGCCAGTTTTTGTAAACAAATACCACAATTATCGCTTTCGCGTCATACATTGATTGTCCAAGACTGATAATAACTTAATACGAATGTTTAAAATGCCTTTGCAGGTAACCATTTTCAGAGGTTGCTGCACACATGTTCTTGTAGCTTTGATTGTACATAACTGTTAAAACTAAACCTGAGGACTAGGGACTTAACTTACGATAGCTTGATTACTAAATCTAAGGCTATGTGAGCACAGTCACTAATATCAATTATAAGGTATCTGAAATATAGTTTGTTGACAGTATTGTAAAAGACAGACAGTTTGTATATGTACATTCAGGGCAAAACTGTTTCTGATAAAGTATTAAAAAAAAAAAAGCTTCAACAAATAAGATGGCTAATCTTGGAATTAAATAGTTGAACACTGATTGAAATAACAGGTACATGAGATCAACCCGCATGTAAAGACAATATTGCACTACCTTATAATATCCTGTTTTTGTAAACAACTGTCGTTGACCAACGTCACTCAGATGTACAGCTATCGTGTCTCCACTACAGGAACTATTAACTGAGTATCTCTGTAATAAAACACCATAAAAATGTCAGTAACATTTACGAAAGATACTTAATATAAGCAAGACCAGAAGTCTGATTGTGCCATCTTGTATCAAAATTACAATCAATAATTCGGTAAGCCGGTAATCATAGCAAGATTTAATCAATTTGAATATGCAGACATTTCTGTCGTTTGATGAGCAAAGGGGCTTTAAAACATCTCCATTATGCATTATACCAAGCATGTCATCGAATAAATACGGATCCATAAAACCTATCTTGTTCAAGAATCAACTGATTCATGATGCAGAATGGTACTTAGACGTGCAGAAAATTTACAACATTCATGGACTTCGCTGGCTGACATGGAGCGATAGTTTTTGGCAGATGCAATGAACATCATTCACAGAGCATGGTACCCCTTTTGGGATTTCAATTGCTTTTAAATACAATCATCGAGTGCAATATGGTACAACGTGGCATATATAAGCTATAATACTTACCATTAAACAAAAAGTTGACCAATAGAATAGCTCAACACACGACTTACAAACATATTCATATTTGAACAAAAGTCTCTCTTGAGAATTCTTTGTCCTGAACAATCACTCTTGCAACCTCTTAACACTTCACCAGGCGACAGAATTTTACACTCGTCCATATCAAAAGCATTTGCAGACTATAATAAAACTATGATCTATAGTGTTGGGTATGTCCTTGAAAGGGTAGTAAAATAAAGAAAATAGTGATAACCTGCATGTTCTCATTTTCACTCAGTATTTTCAATTGCTTTCTTCCAACGTTTCTTTACAAACACATGTAAAAATAATAGAATAAGGGCTACAACTGCAATGTTCAAATTAATGTTAAAAATATGAAAAAGTAAAACATGTTTTAAAATCTTTTAATACAATACTCTCTTTGAATACATGATAAATATGAATTTTGGGTTGATCTATTCGTATACGATAACTTACGATGTTTGTTCACACTCCCAACTCTTTACCAAACGACAAAGTTTTGTACTCGTCCATATTGAAAGAAAGTGTAGACAATAAATTGAGTGGGGTTAAAATGATTGAATTTGTCTTTAATGGGATAGAAAACATTTATGAAAAAGAGAAAATACTGGTTACCAGCATTATCTGCTTTTCCCACAATTTCTTTCTGATTGCTTCTTCATTAGGCTAAAAAAAAAATAATTGTTTGATCAAAAGTGAATAATACTTTTATGTCAATACTTATTAGATAAGGCAATCACTCATTTTCCCATATTGCTTTCAAAACCTTTGAGCTTCAGGATTGGAAAAAAAAACTGTACTTGAGCAGCAATGAATGACGGAAACTATTTATTTCTTATGACAGGTAGTTTGGGTAAGTGTTTCATTCTTATACACTACAAAATACAAAAAATCTGCTCATATGTTGGTTTAGGAATCTTTGCCAATTATTTAGGACACAATTTCGCCAAGAAAGTGTTTATCTTAGCCCACAAATCTATAGTAATTTGTCGACGATGGACTTTTTTCCCGTAAGCAGTTAAAATTTGATTCATACATGTATGGGTTTCTCGGAGAAATGAAGTTAGTGCTCTAAACCATAACGTACATGTATTTAGAGATTCCATAAAAACTAAATTTTACAGGATGAAATCATACACATGACAGCATGAAAACAACTATTCGCGATCCAGTAGTAGATTTATAAACCACTTGATTTTTTTGAAAAAAAAAAAAAAAAGGTTTGTTTTATTTCTTTTTGTGACAAGAAGTCCCCTTTTTTTCCTTTCAGGACATTTTTTCACATATCATGCATGAAACATCGATTCATGTTCATAACCCGCACAGGATATGTTTTCAGAACCGTCGGCTGTAGATTTGTTTCATTTTGCATTTAGTAAAACGAAACAAAAGGAAGTGTACGTAGCAGGTAATTACCAATTTTGATACTTTTGATACCCTGTTTTCCATAGAATTCAATAGGTGTGTTCATCTTTTCTTTGAATGTTTACCCCTTGAGTAAATCCTGCTAGATTTTAATTAATCCGAAAATTACTTGTTTGATAATTATGAGAATCTATTAATCGTTGTCTAATGGAAGCACACAAATGATCTAATTTATTCTATAATGATTTCATAAATACATTTTTTTTAAAATTCTTAAAGTCTACAATTCATGAAGATGAGATGATAACTTGTAAGATAAGCGACAAAATAGTCTAACTAAACAACATATGAGTTTAAAAATGTATGACAGCGTGTATAGCAATTTTTGAATTGAATTGTGTACATTCATAATATTTTGAATACTTGATATTTGCTACATAAGTCGCGAGATAAAATCCGATCTTATGATTTAAAGACAGGAAAGTGTCACCAGACAACAAAAGCACATACATGTATGTCCATCTCAATAAGCAGGAAAGTCAAGTTGTTTGAATTTCATACAAATTTGTAAACATTACAGAATATATTCAGACACATTTGACCCAAAACCATACTCCATGTTCTAAGCAAGGTGATTTTGGTTTACACTGTCTGCAAAAACATGTGAAAAGTACTACCATCAGAACAATACAATGATGATATTTTCATTCAGAAAAGTTCTCAATCATCAAAATACCAATATTCGAACTTATTGATTGGCAGGAATCTATATGCGATTGGAAACATATGCACAATAAATTGTGCTGCTGTAGTTAAAAGGAACAAAAGATCACACATATACATGTGTCTATGACAGGCAACGACCCATTAGACATAACCGATCATCATATGATGCAGATCGCCGACTTAAGTTCTCGATAATCCAAATATTTCAAACGTTTTAAACTTTGGCCTCCTCTCTACTACTCTAATCATCTTTATACATGTAAACACATACACAAACACACACACAAGAGATGGCGCACGAATTAAAAATTGAAAGCTTATGTCACCCTGATTCTTAAGTCTGTAAATACAAGAAACAAAATAAAACAGAAGATAGCTATACATATACAAACTAAAGACAGAAGAAAAAAATGAAAATGATCTAATATAAAAAAAAACCTGGGAAAATGAAATGATATGGCACATTGATATCTGTCGAGCAAATTTAAAAAAATGAAACAAATGAATGAATAATTAATGATAATGAGAAAAATGTCTTTTTTTAGGTTTCATGTTCACTCTTCTTTATTTTTCTAAAGTTAATTTCTAGGTTTGATAAATTAAAATCTTTTGTGCTAGTCAGAAGGATAAATATTTGCAATACTTTGAGGCATTGAATGGCTTTTCATAGTTTATTTTTTGGAAAAAGAGGGGAATGAAAAAATAGAGAAACTAATTCAAAGATAGTAACAACAAGGCCATAATGGCTTGTATCGCTCTACTGCCCTACATAAAACTTGACATCGACAGAGACATTTTATCGTAAGAAGCCTGAATTGAAATAAAATTTTACAGAAAATATACACTTAGATGATGTCAAAGAACACAGACATATCTTATCATCTATCATACTCACCAAATATCAATGAATTCTGACAAGCGGTATTTTGAAATGAATTTCAAAGATTCAGTGGTATAAAAAACATTTTTTCTATGATGTTAGTGGTAAATTTTTCGGGAAATATAAAATTACACGAAAATTGCTTCACTTAAATATTCAAGACATCAGAGCGTAGCCATTACCATCAAAATATATCATTATGAGGGAAAACTGATCATTTTCTTCAAATTGCTTCGAATGTACAATACAAATTATGTTGCAGTGTAATATGTTAAAGGAGATAAAATATGACATACTTTCATGGGAAAAACGCCAAGCCCCGGTAGCTCACTTGGTAGCGTGTAGGACTTGCGAACAAGGGGTCGTGGGTTCTATCCCTGGCTCGGCCAATCGCTTTCTGAGGATTGATGATAGTCATTGCAACAGGATTCATTCCTGTCCCACCGCTGACCATTGTTTCGACGATGGTTTTGTGGGAAAGCAGCCAGTGGCTTGGAAAGAAAATTGTGCGGAGTACTGGTAACAAAGACTCCAGGAAAGCATGAACAGGTGCACTGGCCGCCGCGATATAACTGAAATAATGTTGAAAACGGCGTTAAACACCATACAATCAATCAATCAATCATGGGAAAAACAGGAGATAGTTTTCTTAAACAATATATATATACACACACACACACACACACACACACACGCACGCACGCACGCACGCACACACACACACACACACACACACACACACACACACACACACATATATATACACACACACACACACACACACACACACACACACACACACACACACACACACCAAAAAATACGCAAAACCAAAAGCAAACATGTTGTTTTCCCGATCGAAATTATCGCAAGAAACCTCAAAGCAAAGGCTCATTCTGGCCAATTCTTAGAGAATTCCAAACTGCAACTATGGAGAAGAAGACAATAAAGGATTTTCTACTTTTTCAGATATGTTGCCATAGCAAAAAGAGTTCTTAATAGGTTCAAATTCTTTGAAGAAATTCTGAAGAAAGCAAGGGTAGAATCATTTATATAAAGTTTCATCAAGAATGGATAGGTCATTTCAGAGAACAAGATGTCTAAAATAAAAGTTAGCGCGCCACACGGATGGGTCCATGGACGGACCACCGCTCGCAAGACAGACACAGATCCATGGTATAACCTGGTCGGACCTTTAGCCAGTAGGAGCTCAAAATTACAAATATCTAATGTTTCTCTGCAATGGATGAAAAAAGGCTGTCTTTCTACTTAATTAAAAGACACATTTATTTTGTTTTTATGCCCATGTAGTGAACAAATTTTGAAAATTTACGACGAAAAAAGTTTTTTTCTATTTCAAACGTAGCTGCTCTTTTTCCAACGATCATTTTCCTACCAATGTATTTTGACATGTGCAGTAATATGAGACCGGTAAATGTTAAAAAAAAAAGATCAATATTGTAGACCACCCCTTCAGTTCATAATTTAAAACATTATGCTGTTTCCTTTCCTTCAGAAAGAAAAAAAATGTATAGCAATACTGTGAAAATTAAAAATGAAAAAAAAAAGAGAAAATATTAGAGTCAAATGTAAGGACATATGAGATGACGAATAACATGTGTATCAAACGGAAATACATGTACATGTAGAATGACAATGAAATGGTGCAAAATGGTGAAAAAAAAATTAAAAATGGTTCCATAATCATATAAGGGTAAAAGTCAAAACAAAATGAAGGTTAAGAAGTATATTCTTTGGATTATGACTAGGATGATTCTAATATTAATTAAAATAATTATTAGGATAAATAATGGGCAGTAAAGCCATAACTGATATGGTTTTTTTTAAACAAATATGAGAATAAATTCAAAATAATAGTAAAACTTAAATAGAAATGAGCATCTTATCAATGTTAAAATGATATGATTTTAAAATGGTAACAAACATTTCAAACAAACACATACCAATCGTAGACCTTATATAAAAGTCAAGATATTTTTCTTCTTTCTTTACTTTTTGATTGTGGTGTTTTAAATATCACCACATACAAACAAAAACTATACAAGAATATATATGAATTTTTATTTCAGTGTTACTCAAAGTTGTAAATTTTCCACCAACTGCAAAACTAAACTTATCAAAATTTAAATGATTAATATGATGACAAAAATGAACAAACAACCTGACCTTCATAATCTATTTTTCCAGCAAACCAATGTCAGTTTGTCTATCTTTTTTTTGTATGCAAACATTTAGTTGGGCCAATGTGAATTCAGGTGACATTTCTCATATATAGAAGATAATTAAGTATAAACTCCTTTGTGTATTTTTTCTTATCTGTGCTCCAAAGCCAAACATGCTTTTTGTTTGTTTTGTTCTTTTTTGTCAAAAATTAAATAAAAAATAAGAATAAAAAAGAAATGAATAAATACTTATTTTATTGGTTAAAATGGTGTCTTATGGTGAGTGCTTTATTTCATAACGTGTGTTTAGAAAGTCATTTATCAGCAGACATGATGTGTGTATGAAAGCCTTGTATGTAAATGTTCCATGAAAAGCCGTCTAAAAATCTGTCATTGCAGTACACACATATATACAAAACTTAAAAATAAACGTATGTTCTTTGACAATAAATAATTTCTCAAACGGTATAAATATCAACAAATGTAACACTGTAAATTCTGCTTTGCTTGGTTTGTGTCAAGAACATACATTCCTCGTGACGACTAGTAAGGCTTTCAAAATTAACTCTATGGTAAATGTGATTGCAATAATTGTAATAAACGAATTTTTTAATTGGCTATTATAAAATAAAAATAATAATGATTGATTTCTATTCATACAAAATAAGTGCATAAGGGGCAAAGTAATGCCAGTCTTTTACACCATATCCTTACGCTATATCTGCTTTTCTTTCGCAAATATGTAGTAACTTATGCTTTACAATATCCTGCTTTCAAAACCGTAAGTTGTCTAATGATT
The DNA here is from genome assembly GCA_946811185.2 of Hippopus hippopus. NCBI lineage: Eukaryota > Metazoa > Mollusca > Bivalvia > Cardiida > Cardiidae > Hippopus > Hippopus hippopus. The sequence continues at coordinate 25,953,917 of OX328098.1, read as the reverse complement.
TATTACAGAAATGTCGTGCCTCAGGTGAGAGAGAAAAAACTTGGAATAAAGTCTATGTGGAAACGAACATTTCAAGTTGCCTGAACTTTCACAGTACTTCATTTTTTGCAATAATGACACGTACGCAGAGATTAGCATTAATATAGCTTTAGTCAATTTTATCCACCTGCTTACCACAAACCTGTTTTTTTTTCCTGAAGAATCGCAAAAATAAAACATTTACAATTAAAAAAAACTTCTTTACAATAACATGGATAACACAGTACGAGGTACGATTAAAAATTATCTCCGCTTCTTGTATTTCGGAATACTGGAATGAAAAGTTGGCTATTTCTTTTCATTATAATCTCCGTTCATCTTGATGCAGTTTGTTCATCGCAATTCTAGTTTGCTTATCCGTTCAAATTAGAAATCTTTATCCTGGTCCCCAAAGTACGAATCTACTGCATCTATGACGCCTTCATTGCTTCCGAATTGTCTACCACGAAAGTTAGTTTTCGGCTTTGGGAACCGACAGATGTCAGAAGGGGCTAAATAAAAAGGATATCGGGTGTGAGGAGGGAGTTCAAAGTCGCATTCAGTCGCAGCATCCATGGCAACTTGCAACTTGTGAACAGGTTCAATGTCCTGCAAGAGCAGAACGCCTCGAGTCAGTTTGTCAGCCCCTTCTCCTCTTTATAGTGACTTCCTGATGTTATCAAAGGCGTCGGAATCCTATTCTGTGAAACCATAACCTTCAATAAGATTTAATTATCGACTGAATTGAACCTAAGTATATACAGCCGAGAACCTTTTGATTGTACCTCGTATATCAATTCCTTCCTACAATAATCTACGTACTTTCTGACTCTGAAAAAAAAAAATTTTTTTTTCACTACAATTATAACATTGTTAAATGTACCACGTCTGTTATATATCTTAATTGAAAAGGAAAAGTCGAATGAAGTGAAGGCTAAATGTGTATTGAATTTTGCCATATTATTGTCACGAAATCAAGTAAAAATTAGTTTGGACAAAATAATACACAGAATCTAATATTTCAAGTAAGACGCTTTATGAATGGACATAATCCAAAGCTACACAAACAAACGAGTTTCGTCTATAAATTGAATCATTTTTAGACTATCATTAAAGCAATGCGTTGCACTGTCACTTGCACTGCTTTATGACAGAGATTGCCTCAGTTAAGACATAACCTCCTTGCTGACTTATCCTGAATCTGCCTATGTAATTACAGTAAATTATGCTAGGATTTAAGTATTATCGCATGATTTGAAACGAAGATATATATGGCAAGCTTAAAAAGATGAGGTTTTATGTATTTCAAAATGAACACAGTTACAAGACAATACCAGGTGTCCATAAATCAGCTCTCTGACCATTAATCTAGAATGAAAATCCTGAATCTTCTCATTGGAAATATACCCGTGAATATCTAAAAAAAATTGTTCTGAGACAGATCAAGAAAAAAGTATGACTCATCACAAGCAGTTAGTTTTACACAGTAGCGACATTCAATGACTGGAAAATGTTTTGCAATATTCTTTTGATTGTACGATGCAATGTGTATCACATTTGCACTGATAACTTAGGATGAACATGAGCTAATCTGAGGAAATTTACATTCCTTGTAAAACACATTTGCATAAGAAACAAATACATCGAATAACATAAGAACTTATCTCCCTGTGTTAAGCATGTTTTAGTCGTGCCCGAGTTGCTAAGCCTAAAACAGGAAAAATAAATGTAATAGTTGCCTTTAAAGGTTAGATAGTCTTCCTAAAATTCAAGCACATATTCGCCTAACTCAGTGTTATCCCAATCGTAATTTTCTCAAAATATAATGTCATTGATATGTACAATATCAGTTGTCCAAACTAAGTTGGGGTAAAATGCATAAAAAATCAATTCTGTTTAGAATGGAACTCCCGTGAGAAAAAAAAAAGTTTACTTGTGCTGAAAACAAATAAAATTGCAATCGAAATTTAAATGTCCGCCATACATCGATTATTAAAAAGTTGGAACTCACTACCACAGTCATTATTTGCGAAATATAATACCATTTTATTTCTTTTCTTGTACGCTTCTGAAAGGAATGTAAGAAGCAGTAAACTTGCAGTATACAATTTGCATGTCATCAAAAATGTATTCATAAAATTGGAAAATGGCGTTTTGTTTTCTCGCACAGACTTTGAAGGTTCATGAAAATATATATATTTTGTTTTGCAAAATATCTTTTCGGGTACAAATGTCTTATTCAATCTAATGCTAAACACTAGTGTGGTTATCAACGGTTAAAACGTCGTCTAGCGTAAGGGAACATGCGTCGTCTCCTGACGTCATTTCTGCTCCTATTTCCGGGAACATAAGCTTTATCGCTCTGATGACGCAAGCAGGAACTGCCCATTGTGTTTCCTTTTTAAGTTCTTCTCCAGTGTGAACCCAACATAGAAACTGTCTTGCCGCCATTAGTCTGCATTTACTGAAAAGAAACAACAACTCCCATCTTTGTATGGGGCATTAGAGCGTTTCATCACCAAAGTTTAAAACTCAGATAATCTCGAAAAAACAGTATGTCGTTAAGTCTTAAGAAAAAAAAAACATGAAGGTATTGCATGAGGTTTATAAATAAAAGCTTGTGGAATTGTCTATACACAATTATGCCAAAATGTCTTGAAGAACATATCGATGTTATATTTCGATCGTAAAATCAATGAAATATTGTGCGATATCAAAAATCAAAATAAATAAACTATTTTGCTGTAAGGAACAGTGCATGCTGTATATTTTGTTGTTTTATATAATATTGATTTTTCCTGATTAAGAGAAAAAAAAAGAGAAAAAAAATGTTATCGATTAACCGCTATCTATTAATGTGAAAACAAACATAGAAATGGAAATGTGTGGTAGAGAGAGAGAGAGAGAGAGAGAGAGAGAGAGAGAGAGAGAGATTTCAAAGAAGAAGAAACATAAACAGAATGTTGTAGAATTAAGGCTAATAACAAAACAGAGTCGGCAACAAGCGCAACATAAACGCATTTTTTGTGTCTGCTAAAGATAAACGCACATTCATATTTGCTAAAATGAATATGTTCTTTAAAGTTACCAATTTTAAGATTGCCTTTAAATAGCCAACAAACCACTGTATTGTCTAAAATCAACACACATCGTCTGCAAATATACCTCAACTCATGCTCAGTATCCTCAAATTTAAGCAATGAACACTTACGATAACAATTTTTCTTCTCGTGAAAGTTGAATTAAGAAAAATCTCAATCGTTGAGTGTTTTGAGTTGTCTTACAATACTTAACGAAATAAAGTAATCAATAATTTAAATGAAACTGAGTTAAAATGAAAGTAACACAAACAGGAAAGAAACGATGTAAAAAAAGACGGTATAGTACAAGAAGAAAAGATGAGGAAGACTGTGGGGATATATAATACAAAGACAGTACATGAGGTTGATAGATGTAAAGCCACTTACTACGGGGTCAGATCAGCAGGTGCAGATCCACGATGCTTTCGAACCAGCATTACATGAATGTACACTGTGAGTAAAACTTGACTATTAAGCACGACGTCCTGAAAATCTCGGGTAGAGGTTATGCATCGTTCAGAATCAAGGCGGTCTTCAAGCTTGATGAGATGTCGGCAGCAAACCTTGTGGTTGGGCTCGGTCTCTTCGCATTGGCCACACTTGCACCAGTTATTCCCAGAGGAGAAGTTGGAAGACCGCGACCTTTCTATCAACAAGTGGCTCTCCAAGCTTGAGTCCTCCGTCTGTAAATTTGGGGAACTTCCGTCGTATTTTAGTAAAATGTGCACGCAACATATAACTGTACAAATACATTGCATAATCCGAACGTAATTTCAACTGTTTGCTTAATAAGTAGAGAACCTAAAAGTTGGGCATGAAGGTAAAATCCTTTTGTAACAAGTTAATATGATCAAATTCCTTCATTAAAATGCATTGACACAACCACTCAAAACCTTTTACAAAAGAATTGAAAGCTTTCTTGTAAAAAAGGAAAACTACCATCAGTTAAGGTTTTAGATACAAGAATCTGTGTGAAAGCATTTTCATAAGTCTAGAAATTGCTCGCTGCAAGCGAATTATTCTTCATTTTTCTCAATTAAATTAAAGGACTGCTAAACTAATTTCAAAGTAAATCTTTTGCAGGACAAAAACAAGTTGTCGGTGAGGAGGTAAGTCACGAATTTTATCATATTTCATATAGGGTTCACGAAACATCTGTGTGATAGTTCAAATAAGATGCAAGAAACATTTAGACTCTGCTCGATGCATGTGCTTGATTTTATATGTTTTCATGTGGTATCATTTAAATATTAACCCGTAACCGGCTAAATAAGTGAAATGATAATTTCAAGTCGATAGTAAAAACCAAAGTTTTGTTCTTTAAAAGGTATTTTTTTAAGAAAAAATCTTCTTATCAGACAATGTAGATCTAATATTAGACTCCACGATCTGTGCAGTCTGATCTTGATCTACACTGTCTGCAAAAGGTCACTGAGTCGCGCTTAGTAGCCTAAGGATTGATAACTATCTATGTACGAGGGGTGTTCTGAAAGTTTTGAGACTGTGTTTACATCTTCTGAACTATAAGTCGCACGGTAATAATATTCATACCAACAAGAAGCAACACGTCTCCCGACTGTTTACGCAAAAAATAAATTCTATCAAAACTATCTCATTAACATAGCACATCACCAAGGCAACACAGATTTAGCGTCATGGAGCAATTTGAAATATGATGTTTTCTGAAATAATTCAATTTCGCAAATCCTTCTGTAAGAAACAAAAAATGGCGCCAAATACTGCTAATGAATTATGCGACACCTAATGAATGTTTATTTAATCCAAGTGCAAAATATTGACGTCATAGCACGAATAAGGGCTACACAAACCCAAAAAGAAAGAAACAGTTGACTTAAAATGGCGACAAAAATACCGACGTTAACGTCGAAAACCGAACACCGAGTCGTGATAAATATTGTTCAGACATAGGAATGACTCCTGCGGAGACTTATAGATTCATTTCAAGCGATAAAACTAGACCTATGTGTTCAGGAGCACTCGTGTTTCGGTGGCACCGAAGGTTTATGGACGGGGATGACAGTATAATGGACTCACACCGGGTTGAAAGTTGGAAATCTGATGAATGCGAAGCATGTCATGTCTGTGAAGGCTTTGTTTAGGAAGGATAGAAGACAGACAATGCTGTACAGGAACTTCCTATGGCTGTAAGATCAGCAGTGGAAGCCTACCCAAAGTTATAGTTTAGAGACATATTCTTACAATGGTTCACAAGGCACAAGGAATGTGTGGATGTTAGCGGCAAGTATTTAAAGAAAAGTTGTACTAAACTACGTCAACGTTGTCAAACTGGTCCGTGTAGAGTTACTATTGTACGTTCATATGATTGTAATTAATTGGCTTGTCCAATTTTAATGAAATTTTTCACACATACTCACCAAATGTGCTTTTATTACATCTAACCCCTGAATAAAATCGGACCTGTTGATTTTATCTTATAAAGCAATCTCAATACTTTCGGAAAAACCCTCGTATTTTGGTAACCAATTCCATAAATACGGTGTCTTTATACTTATGCCGTCGGCAGAAAACAGTAATGTACGTGGTCGTAAAATAAAATTGACGTCATAAATGCGACAAAATCTCTCCAAAATCAATTCAGTCTGATGAAAAATAAAGTGATATTTCATTATACCTATATATATTTGAGGTTAATAAAACTATCTTCTTTCCATTTCGACCCTGTTTACCTAAATCTGTTTTGACCTTGTTTATCTATGTCTAATAAAACTACCTTCTATTTTGACCGAACTTATCGGAGTCTAACAGAAGGCTCTTCTTTCCATTCTGACTGTTCTGAAGCTAAAAACTATCTTTTTTTCTAATTTGACCCTGGTTATCTGAGTCAAATAAAATTATATTTTTTTTTCTAATTTGACTTTGTTTATATGAGTCTTATAAAACTATCTTCTATTTTGACCGTGTTAATCTGAGTTTAACACATTCTTTTTTTCTATTTTGACCTTGTTTATCTGAGTCTTATAAAACTATACTTCTCAAAATTTGCTAGGAGTCACCATGTTTCCCGCAATCCCCTTTAATTTAAGAAAATCTGTTTTGATATAAAGAACTTGTGCATATATTTTAAGTGTGCTTATATTTTGGATACTTGAATAATTCATTGTGACTCTGATTAAACCGACTGCTGTAGAAACGCATGTTTTTCTAATGCGAAACTGAATTGTAAATTTTTTCGAAATATCAAAATGATCCCTCTCAAAGTGTGAGTAGCATAGTTTGACCTTGTTTACCAGTCTAATAAAACTATCTTCCAGTTTGACATTGTTTATCTGCGATTGATTAAATTATTTTCCTTCCAATTTGACAGTGTGTTATCTGACTCTAATAATACTATCTTTTATCCACTTTGATCGCCATTATCTGAGTCTAAAAAGCCTGTCTCCATTCTATTTGACCGTGGTTTTCTAGGTATAATAAAATCATCATTTTTTTCTAATTTAACACGGTTTATCTGAGTCTAATAAAATTATTTTCTTTCTTATTTGACTGTATGTATCTGAGTTTAATAAAACTAAATGCTATCTGACCGTGTTCATTTGAGTCTAATAAAACTACCGCTATCTATTTGACCGTGATTTCCGGAGTCTAATAAAATTATCTTCTTTCTATTTTAACCGTATTTATCTGAGTTTAACAAAACTATCTTCTTTCTATTCTGACTGCATTGATCTGAGTATAATGAAACGTTCCTCTTTACATTTTGACCGTGTTTATCTGAGTAAAATAAAAGTATCTTCTTTCCATTTTGACCGTGGTTATCAGATTTTAATGAAATTATCTTATTTTGACTGTGTTAATCTGAGTCTAATAAAATTATCTACTAGTTTGACGGTGTTTATCTTAGTCTAACAGTACTACCTATTTTTATTTTGACCGTGTGTATTTGAGTTCAATGAAAGGTTCTTCTTTTCATTTGACTCATTTATCTAAGTCAAATAAAACTATCAACATTCTGTTTTGACCGTAGTTATCTGACTTTTATAAAAAATATCTTCTATTTTGACCGTGTATGTCTGAGTGTAATAAAAGTAACTACTATTTGGACCCTGTTTATTTGTCTAATAGAATTATCTTCTTTCCTGTTTGCCTGTGTTAATCTGGGTATTGTAAAACTATCTTCTATTTTATCATTGTTTATCTAAGCCTAATAGAACTATCTTCTTTCTATTTTGACCGTGTTTAGCATCTTCGTACTGGTAACTTTTTTGTTTTGATGTAAGTTCGAGGTTATTTTATGTGTGAACACCAAAATTCAACGTTGTAGCCCTGTACCACACAATCGAGAGTTTTAACGACCTTGAGGAAAAACACTTTTGAAAACACTGTAGGAAAAGAGAAAAAGCATTTTCTCCTTTTTTCACAATGTTTTCTGCCATTTCAAAGACAGAAATAAACTTTTTAGCTACTTTGAATTTGCTGTCTGCAACTGCTATAAATTCGGACAAGTTTGATTATTTTGTGTGGTAAAGATTTAAGGAATGGCTTGGCCATCAACGGATAAGTCAATTTCACACGCTAAAATGTATCTCGATATTTCATCAAAACGATCAATATCTATTGACCTCTTTAAATCCGAATCTAATAAAAGCATAGACCTACCCGTGCTAGGCTCATATTGCTGGCTGCCTGCTTCTTCATTTTTCTTTCTCCTCTTTCGCCTTCAATGGTACCCAGCATAATATCTTCCCATTTCACGCGCCAGTTCATCTCCTTCAATTCTGCTTTTAACTTCTCATGCCTAGCAAATGTATACAAAGATTTCTCATTGTCAAATACCTGTAAAAGATCTGATTAAAATACGGACATTATTTGAAACATATGTAACAGACAAGAATACAGTTTCTCTGTCACGCATGTTCTCTGTGTAAGTTTTCTTTCGGCGTAGCTGAATGTGCTGGCCTTTGACCCGCTTTTTTGTATTGATAATAAATGAGTAAACAGAAATTTGTGATTGGTAAAAAATGTAGACTTGTGATTGGTAAAAAAGGTAGACATGTTTATTTTAGAGTCACTTGCCCATTTGCTGGCCAATTTACGCCATCTACTTTTTTTTTTAAATGATATTCCTCGTTTCCGTATGACGCATGCACTCTGTTTAGAACATCAAATATTCACAGACTAATTCTATGTATTAATCTTTGGCTCTTCCGTCAAGTCCCCAAAACTATGCAGCTCTCTAATTTATTTTTTTGTACTTCATTTATTGTTTTTTTCTTTTTACAGTTAGAAGGGAAGTATATAATAAAAGGAACATTACAACAGTTTGCATTCCTGTGTGGTCGGATTAGGTCTCGTTGCGTGTGTAAAGAGGTCCGTATCGGATTCGATCGTCGTTCTCATCCCATACATTCCCCTTTACACACACAACTCGACCTGATTCGACCACAAAGCAGTTCAGTCTGTCATGATATTCGATTTTGCGGCCGTAAGCACCAAATAGAATATCAAATATAACTAAAATTCTAAATTCCAAGAATAGCGATCGATTTCGTTTGGTGGGAAATTGTTTTTATGGTTGTTAACGTTGTTTTCAACTTTATATCATGTACATCGCAAACACAAGTGCACCTATTCATGCTTTCATGGAGTTTCTTTTACCAGTACTTCGAACAATATTCATCCCAAGCAACTGGCTGATTTCCGACATAACCATCGTTGAAATATAATTACCAGTGCAAAGGAGAGTTTGATATGATTCTGGCAAAATATTTTGCATCTCTATAACTCCAAGAATTTTGAATTTAGCGAGTAACACAATTTCTGAATGGCTGAACCAAATGCTTAAGCCAATCAGAAATAATGTTGAAAGCAGCGTAAAACACCATTCAATCAATCAATTCAGAAAGAAACACGTATTCTAATTGGCATAGCAGAAATAGCGATCCATTGAAATTTATTCAATTTCTAGAAAATTAGAATAAGAATGTAATTAAGAATTGCTGGAAAATAGAGCTCCTGGACAGGATTGAAGGATACTTTTTGTTCACTTCTATTACTTCATCATTGAGATTTGTATATAAGCCATGCTCTGCGAAAAGGGGTTCAATGTGTCTGCAAAACGCCTCAATCCAGGGCAGCCTGCACAGGTTAACTTGGATCGAAACTTTTTCCTATTGGTAAATTTTCTGCATGTCAAAGGCCCATTTTACTTCATCATTTAACCGGTTGTTAGACAAACAGGATGTTATGTATCCATAATTATGTGGTGACTTGCTTAGTATATTGCATCGCGGAGATGCATTCTACCTCCCTCTCCCAGAGCATGACTCATGTGCGTATATGTGACAGTATTCATTAACCCTTAGGCTGCTAAGCGCGACTCACTGACCTTTTGCAAACAGTGTAGATCAAGATCAGACTGCACAGAACGTGCAGTCTGATCTTGGATCTACACTGTCCGACAAGGAGATATCTTTCCCCCTAAAGTATCTTGGAATAGAAAAAAAACTTGGCTTTTTTACTGTGGGCTTGAAAGTTTCATTTGAATTTATTCAGCAGGATCAGGATTAAAATACTTATTTATAATTTCACAAGACAATGTGCGACAATATACGTCAGAATATGTCTATTCTGTTCCATTGCGATATAGTTTTTCTTCCTTATACGGGATGAACCTTTTTACATGAAGCTAGCTTGCTGAAGAGACTTTGTTTTCTACGAAAAACAACGAAACGTGTCTCATCCAGACAAAGTAATTACACCAATTTTACCGACAAATCATAGGTCTATCTGATATTTCGCCTATTTCTTGAACAAAAGATCCTATTATTTGCGTTTAGATTTGATTCAATTATTCTGTTACTCGCCAGACTTTAACTGAACTGACGTGCCACGTGACAGCCTGCTTAATGAAAACTACAGAAGGTCCATACTGACTTTTTAGCGGATTTGCTATAGCAAATCCGCTTACTGTGATCGTTTTGGCCGGAACCAAATACATCATGCGTAACGACGCATGCGCGCTCACTTTCAGTTTTGCATGGCTGGCGTAGGGACGAACAACACAGATCTACCAATGATATTCAGCTCCGACTTTGAACAAATCATACAAACTATGTTTGATTTCTTTATCGAAATTTCGTCAAAACTACAACAACTGTCAGTTTGAAATACTCTAATTACTTAAACAAAGTTTGTTCTTTTTTTTTTTTCATTAAATGTTGCCATATGCGTAATATATTGTTTACACAGACTGCCCCCATTTTCATTCGAGAAAATGTTCATTCACAACTTGTGTCGTCCGCCGTCGAAATAAGCAAGGAGATTTAACAATAATTCCTAATCGAAATGACATTTTTAAATTCAGTATTATATCAAATATCTTTAAATGTTCAGATAGCTACCTAGAATTTGGCGGTAAATAATTTAAAACCCTTTCGATAACGAATACACAGAACCCATTTAGTCGATTCGGCACCTTGCTAGGTAAACCCCCCCCCCCCCCGTCGTATAGCACTAACGATGAATTTCCGCATTGTTTGAAACATATCTGTGAAACATTTTAAAAAATGAAGATCGTGTAGTCTATTAAGAAAAAAATATTTGACATTTGATTTATGCAAGACTGCTTCCAAAATTTCTCTCCAGTTATCGATGGGACATAAAGAAATCCTTCGTTCACACAAACGGCCCCGATCAAATACGAACCCGTGACATGAATTTATACTGAGGATTTTCGATGGGAAATCGTGTCCATCTCAGTGAACTGGACATCCACTAACTTAACCTAACATCCTGGACTTTAAGCCTCGGGTACTCAATTACCTTCAAGGTGCAAAAATCCATTCAAAGTCCTTCTAATATGCTTGAATTTTATTTTGTTACCTTTTTTGCAAAAGAATTAAGAATGCAGAATTTTCAGACAGATGTTTGATGTAGGTAAACAGGAATATATCTTAGTCTAGATCTATATGCCTTACTATTTGGACACGTAGATTTAAATTCTCTGATATGTTTATTATGCTTGGAGATGGAAGTATATGTACTTTATTTAATAAAGCACATATATTTATGATGAACTGCATCTCAACCCATACTAGAGATGTCAAAGCTTGTGCTTCATGTAAACAGCAAGTAATTCAAACCTCAGAATGAAAGTATGCCTATAGTTTTTATAGTTTTATGTAGAGGGACCAATTCCTTTAACCCTTAGGCTGCTAAGTACTACTCAAGGACCTTTAGCAGACAGTGTAGATCAAGATCAGATTGCACTGAACGTGCAGTCAGATCTTTGATCTATACTGTCCGGTAAGGAGGTATTTTCCCCCCAAAATAACTTTGAAATAGAAATATTTGGATTTGTGCTATTGACTTGAAAGTTTCATTTTAGTTATGTAAAGGTCAATTTTTACTTTGCATGGCAACTTGTCACACTGAGTGTGATCTTGGTCCATTTTGGCTGCTTCATCTGTACCCAGGGCAGGAATTTGCAGATATCCAAATGCAAATAATATCTGGATTATGTTCTTCCAGGTGATGAGTGATGATTTTAATTCTTTTCTTCAGACCATGAAAATGGATTCACTCAAAACTGCATTGGAAGTAATGAATAGCCATTTTATCAGTGTTAATATTGAGTTTCAAGTATCTCATCATGCTACATCATGTTTTCTTTTTTTTCTGCAAATGTACCCGCAGTGGTTCAATAATGTAATATGACTCAAATTCACAAAGACGTGGCTCAAAACTTCAAAAAGGAATCTACATCTATATGTAAATTAATAAAAGTTACATAATCAATGACAAAATGTCAAAATCCCATCATACTTTAACAGTAGCTTTCATTATATGTGAGACTAAATTCCACTTTTTACATTGTACTTATTCACACCTGCATTTTTTGACTAAATAGAAATGGACCCAAGAATGTGAGTTTGCATATTAAATGTAGGTCTCTAATGTTTTATGTGATACTCATGAAATGAACTTGAAATTATTAAGTATTAGTCCATTTTTTATAGTTAAGTGTAACACCGTTTTTATTTTTGAAACTGTGAATGATAATCTAATTTCAGAGTGTGCAGAATATGAGGTCTAAGCTTGAACCTATACAGCCTATGTTTTTCTTTTATTTATATTTGGACCAATATAGCAATGAAATGACATAATCCTGTTCATTTATTTAGTCATTAGTGAGATTCTGTGAGACTGTGGCTGATTGGTGAAGGTGTCGGTTGAGTTATTCCAGATTTTATCCTCACCTACTTGCTAGGATTTTGTAGGAGTGCCTATAGACAAGACACTGTGTAGAATCAGACTGGCCCTAGTAAAACCCAAGCCATACACAAATAAATGGGATGTTGTCACTGTAAGACTGAAATAGTGTTGAAACTAATGTAACCCAAAGAAATCAGTCAAACATCAAATTATTCTTGAAGGCAGTTACAATCAATTTCATGTTTTGTGGCACTGCATGAGTTGACCTAGCTTACTTTTCTTTAGTGAAATCATTATTTTCTGGACTTATTTCTTTATGAAGATATAAGGTGAATTTTCATTTATGTAACAAAAGGAAGGTATATTCAATACTCATGAATTACACATGGCCTAAATCTTAGAAAATACTAAACACACCATTTTGTTTTAACCTTTCAGACTATTACATAGCAAATATTTTTAGGTCAGGAATAAAACCAAGAATTTTCTTTTTAAAAGAAAGAAGAAATCATTGTATCTGAACAATCAAATTGTTGTGTCTAGTTTTATTTTGTATTTCATTTTGAAATTAATAGCTTCAAGTTGTGTAGTAATAAGGAAGAACCCTTCAAGAGATTCCTAGGCATTAGAGTCATGGAAAGGACAATGTGCTTTCAGTAAGAAATTACATACAAAAAGCCATTGTTTCTATTTCCCTGAGAGGACTCCAGTGTTGTTTTTTTTTTAACTCTTTATCACACAACAAAATTTGAGACTTGTCCAAATGGAAAGCATTTGCTGATAACAGAATCAATGTGACTCAAAATATGAATTCTATTTTTGGAAGGTTTGAACACATTGCAGGAAAAGGAAAAATGCTGGTTACCAGCATTTTCTCATATTCCGAAATTCTTTTTAAAAGCTTTCTTCCTCAGGATCGTTTAAAGTTGGGACTGTTTTGTAAGGGCTTTACCTAAATCATACTAGTTTCAAAACAATACATGCTTTATACTTCAGAATGAGGACAGTTTGTTTCCTTTGTAGCAAGAGTAGATTAAGATCAGACCACTAACATAGTAAACTCCCACTTCTATAGGCACACTATTTTAGATTTGAATTGTTTGCAGTCTATATGATTATACACACTGTATGAAAGTTTAGAAAGTGTTGTGTTTATAGTCTGATTAGATTTGTAAAATGCTGTTTTGAAAATCAAAACTTTGATATCTGAGTACAGAAGTTTCAATATTTCAAAAGTGTCTTGCATTATGATGATCAGTAATGGTTTTAGAAATGCTTAAAATGCTATGGTAAAGGAAAATATAGTCACCATGTTTAGTGTATTTATTTAAGCTCACATGTTTACAAACTCTAGGGTGAGCTGTTGATATTTTCAATCTGACTTAAGGCATAATCTCAGACAAAAGCCACCATCACTAGTCCATCTGAAAACCCTTGATTTTTAGTACAGCCAAATAAAGCTCAGCCAGTTGGAAAAGTTGTTTCAAAAGTTTTTCTGAACATCCTTGAAAATGGGATAATATAGCCACACTTACCTTAGTTTAAACACATTGTATCCTATATGGTGTTATGGAATGGGGAAAAATTGACTTTGGTAAGAATGAAAAAAAATCTGTTTGTCTACCTTTGTTTTCAAAAACTTAAAAGCTACATTTTGTGTGGCTGACAGAAATGTCAGATAAAGGTTAACCTTGCAGGAGGTCAATGTTAGATCCACTTTCGATTAATTGAATTGCGTTTAATGTCGCTTTCAACATTTCACTCATATAACTGCTACAACTAGCTTATTTATGTATGTCTGGGTTTCAGCAGTACTAGGCTAGGGCTCTGAAGTGTCTTGCCTAAGGACACTCCCACAGAAAAACATATGGCCATCAGGTAACAAGTCCTAAACTTTACTAGTAAGCCATGCAGGACCCCAGATCCACATTTGATAACCCTGAAGGAAATAGGCAACTGATAGCATCATGGGACAAGGACAAAATTCTGGTAGACAGAATAACTCAAATGATACCTTCAAGTTGATACTAAAATCCCAAAGGTTGCTATTACAAGGTAATTTTGAGGACGATAAATATCTTCTTATCGGACAGTGTAGATCAAAGATCTGACTGCACGTTCTGTGCAGTCTGATCTTGATCTACACTGTCCGCAAAATGTCAGTGAGTTGCACTTAGCAGCCTAAGGGTTAACATGAGTGTTCAGTAAAGTGTTAAAATAAACCCCAATCAAAATTTTCTCCAGATCCAGTTGTCAGATGCCAAGGAAACCTGACATGGATCCATTTGTTGTATACTGGTCTATCCCACAGATTGATATAAATGTATATAGCTTGTGATTGTATAAGGATACACTTATCTGATTTGCTATAGAGCTAGCTTTTGTAGCAATGTGGTACAGCGTTTGCCTACAGAGTTTGGGCCTGAAGGTTCTAGGTTCAGTCCCAGCCGTTGGAGCTATTTAACAGAACTGTTACAGATACATGTAATCAGTATTCATAATACCTTATGATTTGTCCAAACATGGCCTATATTTGACCCTTGAATTTTATGTAAAAAATAAATTGGGAGAATTTTTGAGGATTTTTCCTTTTTATAGCCCTTTAACACAATAAATCCCATGTTTTATGAGTTCTGTGTAATAGGGCTTATGAAAACAGTGTTGGCAAATAAGACATCAGTATTTCTTTTCTTTTTTTCTTACAGAATTTTTTCTACCCCTTTACAAATACAAACCACATAATCTGAGGGCTCCATATCTATTGAATTGTTTGTTTATGCTCTAAATAGCAAGCTATTTAGTTTTAATGCCACAAATCAAATTATTTCGTAAAAGGCCAATAAATACTACCAGATATATATTTCTTTTCATACAAAGTGCATGGTTAAATTCAGTAAAATGATGCAACTTTGTGCATTAGATAATAGAATTGTAGGATGGCTACTTTAGCAATAGGTCACTCTGTTTATTTTTATCAAACAAGATATGACGTCTTGATACTGATTTGAATATATAAATCCTTGTTGATGGCACATGTTAATGAATAAGTACCTTTCCCTCAAAGCCCTCCAAAACTGTGGCATGAAATCTAATAATACCCAAAGAGGCTGAGTAGTGCATTAAGGAAATATCAATTTAGATTTTTTTTTTCTAAATCTTATCTTTCTTCTTTACTAATGATTTTCCAGCTATAACGCTGTAATTCATTTTTTAGTTTGTTGAGGGTATGAAAAGCTGAATACATGTAGTTGGTTTTCATCTGGGGGAGTAAAAAATCTTGTCCTCTGGTAAGAAGTTCAAGAAGGAGGCACAAAAATGTCATATTGCATACATGTGTAAGTAGCGATATATTGTACTCTTTTATCAGATCTGCTCATGATTGCTGAAACTGATTGATAGCTGTAAACCTTAACACTGTGTTTTTATAGAAATATAATTATATATCATCATCCTATTTTGTACAGTTTTTTTTAAGTCTTACTCATCAACAAATCAACAAGTGAAGTGTTCTATATATTTGTCAAATAAGTTTCACTTATAAATCCATCTTGGTTTTTTTCCCAGTCCTAAGCGCAATACACTTGGTAGAACGACTCCCATTCCCCTTGCTTACTCTACTAATTCCTTACATATTATACATGTATTACATGTGATAAAAAAGATTAATTTTCATTACATCAAATCATAGCTTAAAACTGTTCTACAAATCCGCTTTTCAGGACTTTCAGTCCTTTGATTAGTTCATTGTTCGTATTTCACAGTTCACAGTTCAAACTTCCCGTTCGACAAAAATCCCAATTTTATCCAGACCTGGGGTTTATATACAAGTTTTTCATATCCCAAAATTTACACTTCATATTAATAGTTCACACCTCACTTCATTTTTTCATACTTTACTCTTACCAACCTGTAGAACACAAACAAACTTGCTTTTCGAATTCAGCATTTCATTTGAATCCATTGCTAAGACACAAAATCCAGGAAAAACACTTTGATTCTATTTGCGTAAGGAGAACTAAATATCTGTAAAGCTGTTTATTTGTTTAAAATCCAATTCTTCATGTACAGGTATAAACCTAAAAGCAAGACATCTGTATGGTGTGCCTTCCTTTTTAGAGGATTTGCTATAACAAATCCGCTTACTGTGATCGTTTTGACCGAAACCAAATACATCATCCGTAACGACGCATGCGCGCTTACTTTCAGTTTTGCATGGCTGATAATTAGGACGAACAACGCAGATCTACAAATCAGATAAACTCTGACCCTGAACAAACCATACAAATTAAGTTTGATTTCTTTATCGAAATTTCGCCAAAACTAAAAGAATTGTCAATCTAAAATACTTTAAAAACTGAAACAAAGTTTGGTTATTTTTCAAAATGTAGCGTATTAACATTGTTTACACTGCCCTCGTTTTCATTCAAGAACTTTCATTCACAACTTGTGTCGTCCGCTGCCAAAATAAACAAGGAGATTAAGCAGTTTTTCCTCGATAAAATTACATTTTCAACTATGTATTATATCAAATATCTTTAACTGTTCAGATAGCCGGCTAGAATTTGGCCATAAATAATCTAAAGCCCTGTCGATAACGAATACACAGAACCCATAAAGTCGACCTAGTTACCACCACTCATATAACGATACAGTATCGATGAATTTCCGAATTGTTTGAAATATTTTTGCTGAACGTTTGAAGGAATGGAGATCGTGCAGTCTATAAAAAAAAAAAAATGTTTGATTTATGCAAGACTGCATTGGAAAAGCTTTGAACCAAGATTTCTCTCTTGTTATCGGAGGTAAGAAATATTTCGGCCCCGATCAAGTACGAACCCGGGACACGAATTTATACTGAAGGTTTTTGATGGAAAATCGTGTCTTTCTCAGTGAACTAGACATCCACTAACTTGAAGCCTAAGAGACTCAGACAGGCTTACAATTTTGTCTTCAAGATGTAAAACTCCATTTATAGTCCTTCTGATACCTTGAATTTTATTTTGTGACATTTCAGCAAAAAAAACCAAAAATGCTGAACTTGCAGATAAATTTATGATAAAGGATCCACAGGAATGCATCTATACGTCTTTCTATTTAGACATATAGATTTGAAATCTTTGATATATTTTTGATCCTGTGAATTAGAAGTGCATGTATAGAGCAAGTTATATAACTATTTTTACTTATAAATTCTTATTATGAACTGCTGCTCAACCCATATTTAAGACGGTGACTGTGTTTTATGTAGTTCAAACCTTAGCATGAAAGTATGCCTATAGTTTTTAAACTTTTATAGAGTGACCCAATGCTATTAACCCTTAGGCTGCTAAGTGCTACTCAAGGACCTTTTGCAGACAGTGTTGATTAAGATCAGATTGCACAGAAAGTGCAGTCTGATCTTTGATCCATACTGACTGGTAATAAAGTATTTTTCCCCAAAGAATAACTTCAAAATAGCAATAATTGGATTTGTAAATTCGACTTGAAAGTTTCATTTTAGTTATGTTAAGGTCATTTTTTACTCTGTATGGCAACTTGTCACACTGAGTGTGATCTTGATCCATTCTGGCTGCTAAAGTACCTTCACCAAGGGCTTGGATTCACACATATAAAAAAAGGACTATGTTCTGCCAGGTGATGAGTGATGATTTTAATTCTTTTCTTTAGACCATGAAAATGGATTCACTCAAAAATGCATTGGATGTAATGAATAACCCTTATCCAATTTAAATATTAATTTCATGTATCTCATAATGCTACATCAGGTATTTTTTGCACATATCCCTGCAATGATTTAATAATATATTGTGCAAGGTTGGCAAAGAGCAGGTCAATATGAGTATTGACCAGGCTGGCAGTTTTAACCGGTTATAAATGGTCAATACTGTTCACAATTGGTCGATTTGTGGTCGATTGGAGTGGTTGATTTCGTTGATTATATCACTGGCTTACATACCTGTCTGGTTTCTAAATTAATATTAAAAGCTATCCTCTTACATCCTGTACATGAAGGTTTATTATATATTGTCATCAGTATCATAGTTTTTATTAAAAAGGTCTTTTTTTATTTGATCATAATTCAAAAGACAGTATTGCTGGTCAACTGAAGAGGTTGTCGGAATGACTTTCCTTATTGAACCTGCATAGAGGTCGGTTCTTTTTAAGCAAAAAATTTTTGTCTATCATCATTTCTTACAAGTTAGATAATGTTTATAGTTCTACACACACTCTCTCTCTCCCTCTCCCTCTCTCTCTCTCTCCCCACCTCTTTCTCTCTCTTTCTCTCTCTCACCACAAACACACTTAGGTTTTAAAAATATAGATAATTAAACATAGTCTCTGGACATAAAAGTTCAAAGGTAGCATAAAAAAAGCAGCTAATATATAATTTTCATGTTGAATTGCAGAAAAAAACAGCCATTCATAGGCAAACATGTGAAATATACAGGTTTGTCATTAATCTTTAGGAATATTGAGGTACACATGAAGAAGGCACTAACTGATTAAATAAACAATAGTTAAGGATACATTAATGTTGTTGAAGTACATTTAAGTGTCTACCTACACGTTTAAATTGCTGTCAAAACAGTTAAAGGTTTAAAAGTTGTCCCATTCTACCCCCATTTGGGTGTGGCTTAAGTCTTTACCACACAATCCCGACTTTTAATGACCCTGAGTAAGAAGCCTTTTGAAAACATTGTGGGAAAAGGAGAAAATGCTGGTAACCTGCATTTTCTCCTTTTCCCACAATGTTTTCTACCCTTCCCAAACCAAATTTCAATTTTTCAATCACATTTATTTTGTCGTCTGCAAATGCTTTCAATTTTGACCAGTCTACAATTTTGTCGTTTGGTAAAGAGTTAAATCAAATTACCAAAGGGACAAATCATGTGTCCTTATTTGGGATATTATCTTTGACACATGATGTCAAACATGAAACCTAAAGACCTTATTAGGAACTTCTACAGTTTGGAAAAGTTGCAAAGGCCAGCTGGTGAGTACCCTTGGCAGGGACAAAACAGTTTTTCCACTCCTCTCTTTCACATTGATGAAATCAACTTATCTGAGGAAAAAAAAATCCACACAACAAATCATCCACAAATTAGCATAACTGCCGTTTTAAAACTCATCTGACCATTAAAACTTCCAAATGACTTCTACAAGTCGACCACTATTGACCACTTATGGATTATCACAGGTTCTATCCTCTTCTAGATGCTAGGATTTTTTAGAATGCCCATAGACAAGACACTGCAGAGAACCAGCCTAGCCCTAGTAAAACCCAAAAGGTACACAAATAGATGAATTGTTGTCACTGTAAGACTGAAACAGTGTTGACACTAATGTAAACACCAGAAATCAGTCAACCATCAAATTATTCTTGAAGGTAGTTACAATCATTTTCATATTTTGTGGCACTGCATGAGTTGACCTTACTTTCTTTTGTAAAATCATTATTTTCTTGACTTGTTTCTTCATGAAGATACAGGGTAAATTTTCATTTATCTTATGGAAGAAACGTACATTCAATATTCATGAATTACACATGGTCTAAATCTTAGAAATTACTGAACACATCACTTAGTTTTCACCTTTCAGACTATTACAAAACATATTTGAGTTCAGGAATGAAACCAAGAACATTCTTATGAAAGGAAAGAAGAAATCATTGTACCTGAACAATCAAATTATTGTTTCTAGTTAGATTTTGTATTTCATTTTGAAATTAATAGTTTGAAGTTGTGTAGTAATTAGGAGAAACCCTTGAAAGGATTCCAATGTGTTAGAGTTATGGAAAGGACGATGTGCTTTCAGTAAGAACTTGCATACAAAATACCACTGTTTCTTTTTCCCAGAGAGGACTCCTGTATTGTTTTTTTTTAACTAAACCATACTAGTTTCAAAACAATGCATGCTTTATACCTCAGAATGAGGACAGTCTATATAGTATGTAACAAGTGTACCGGTAGAGTAAGATTGGGCTGCCTAACATAGTAAAATTCCATTCTTATAGGCACACTATTTTAAATTTGAATTGTTCAGTCTATATGATTATACCAACCATATAAAAGTTTAGAAATTGTTGTGTTTGGGCTAAAATTGTAAAATGCTACTGTAAAAATCAAAACCTTGATGTCTGAGTACAGAAGTTTCAATCTTTTAAAAGAGTCTTGCATAATGATGAATAATGATGAATGTAGAAATGCTTAAAATGCTATAGAAAAGAAAGATATAGTCATCATGTCTTGTTTATCTACGTAAGCTCACATGTTTACCAACCCAAGGCTGAGCTGTTAATATTTTCAATCTAATTTAAAGCAAAGTCTTGGAAAAAAAAACAAAAAAACACCTCAGCCAATTGGTTAAGTTGTTTCAAAAGTTTTTTCTGAACATCCTTCAAACTGGGATAATATAGCCACACTTACGGTACCTTGTATCCTTTATGGTGTTATGGGATGGGAGAAAATGACTTAACTCTTTACCACACAATGAAATTTTGGACATGTCCAAACTGAAAGCATTTGCAGACAACAGTTCCAATGTCGCTCAAATGATGGAATATGTGTTTAATAGGGTAGAAAACATTGTGGGAAAAGGAGAAAATGATGGTTACCAGCATTTTCTCCATTTCCCACAATGTTTTCAAAGGGCTTCTTTCACACGGTTGTTAAAACTCGGGATTGTGTGGTAAAGAGTTAAGTAAGAATGAAAGCTGAAAATCTGTTGGTCTACCATTTTTTTCAAAAATCTTAACAGCTACATTTGGCTGACAGAAATGTTAGATGAAGGTTAACCTTGCAGGCCAATGTTAGATCCACATTTGATTAATTGAATAATGTTTACTGTCACTTTCAACATTATTTCAGTCATATGACTGCTACAGCTAGTTTATTTCTGTATGTCTGGGTTTTAGCAGTACTAGGCTAGGGCTCTGCATTGTCTTGCCTAAGGGCACTCTTGCAGAAAAACATTGTGCATCCAATGAGGCTGGGCCATCAGGTAACAAGTCCTACACTTTACCAGTGAGCCATGCAGGACCCCAGATCCACATTTAGATGGTTGTTAATTTTTGTAAGATTGTTTAGGTTAGTCTATGTCGACCATCTATGCATAAGTTACATCTTGTTTTTTAATCAAATATGGTAATCAAATTGATGCCATTTCATTGTTCATTCCTTTCCCATATGACAAATTTTTGGCACTTTAACTCTTTCACTACTAAACAAATTAATTGCATTGTCTCAAAGGCTAAAAATACATTTCTTCTGCAAGATCAAGAAACAATTCGGTCATAATCTACAATATAGCAGTGAACAGTGGAGATCAGAGATCAGACTGCATGTTCCATGCAGTCTGATCTTGATCTACACTGTCCACAAAAGCTTCTGGTGTTGCCTATAGTATGGAAAGAGTTAAATGCATCTGCAGACAACAGAAAATGATACCTGTAAATGAACTGAAGTTCACCTGTATAATTGAAAACACTATTGGAACAGGAGAAAATACTTAAAAAAAAAATTGCTTACCAGAATTTTGTCTTTGTCCCATAATGCTTTCAATTGCCTATTTCCTTAAAATACTGCTTACCAAAATTTTGTCTTTGTCTCATAATGCTTTCAATTGCCTATTTCCTTCAGGATTATTAACACAGAGTATTTGGTATTTACACTTTTAAGTGTTAAAATAAACCCTAATCAAAATTTTCTCAAGATCCAGTTGTCGGATGCCACGACCAGACATGGATATGTTGTATACTGGTCTTTCCCACACATTGATGTAAATTGTGTTTGTATAAGGGAATACTTATACTGTCTTGCTATAGAGCTAGCTTTTGTAGCAATATGGTCGACCGTTCGACTTGGGACCTGAAGATTCTGGGTTCAATCCCAGCCTTGGGGGGCTATTAGCAGAACTGTTACAGATACATGTAATCAGTATTTGGGATGCCTTATGGTTTGTTCAAACATGACCTGTATTTGACCCTTGAATTTTGTGTCATACAAAGTTAAATTGGGAGAATTTTTGAGGATTTTTCTTTTTTTAGCCCTTTAACACGCAATAATTCCTGTGTTTTATGAGTCCTGTGTAAAAGGGCTCATGAAAACGTTGTTGGAAAACAAGACATCGGTATTTCTTTTCTTTTTTTTTTGTTCTAGAATTTTTTCTGTTCTTTACAAATACATAATCTGAGCCATATTTATTGAATTGTTTGTTAATGCTCTTAATATGGAATTATTTAGTTTTTATATCACATATCAAAATTTTTTGTAAAAGGCAAATAAAAACTATCAGAAAAATATTCCATTTTCATAAAGTGTACGGTTAAATTCAGTAAAATGATGCAATTTTGGGCGTTTGATAATGAAATTGTACTTTAACAATAAGTCACTTTTTGTACTTTAACAATAGTTCACTCTTTTCATTTTTATTACACCAGATATAACGTCTGGATACTTATTGGAATATGAATCCTTGTCAACCGTGCATGTTGTTGACATAAAATATAATAATACCCATAGAGGCTATGTAGCTCAATGAGGAAATACCAATTAAGATATTTTTTTCTAAATCTTATCTTAGTACTTTAACAACAATTTTCCAGCTATAATTCAGTGATAAGTCATTTTTTAGTTTGGCGAGGGTATGAAAATCTGAATAGTTGGTTTTAATTTGGGACAGGCAAAAATTTTGTCCTCTTGTCAAGAGTTCAACAATAAGGTCCAAAAATTTCATATTGCACACATGTGTTAGTAGCAATTTATTGCACTCTTTGATCAAATTTGTTTATGCTTGCTAAAACTGATTGACAATTGTAGACCTTAACACTTTGTTTTTACAGAATTATCATGATCATTTGTCCTTGAGGCAAAAACTATCTTATTTTGTACAGTTTTTTTTTAAATCTTACTCATCAATAACTGAAGTGTTTTATATATTTGTCAAATAATTTTTACTTATATAAATCCATCTTGTTTGTACTTTCGGTTAGGTTTACATGTAGCTACACTACACCATTCTGCTTCAAAAAATGTTAAATGTTTGAATAATTCTGAAAGCTTTAGAAGGATCTTAGATCTCTGAGAAAATAAACAAGTGTAAATTAGACAGACCTTTTATATAGAACCATAATTATCTCTAAAAATTCTTCAGTTTATGCTGATGTTAGCCTTGAAAAATATTCTTTTTTCAAGATCGTACAATGTTATCTGTTTGATCTAAACCACATACTCTCATGTGTGCATCCTACTTCAAGTTTTAGCTAGTACACCACAACTTCATTTTTTTCAAACACTGTATACTTCGGATCAAATTACTACCCTAAAACAGTAGTAAAATAACAGTTGCTGTACAGCACACTCGGTAGAACAACTTCGACTTCCATTGTCCTTGCTCAATCTATTTATTGTTTACATTTTATAGATCTATATGTATTACATGTGATAAAAGATTTTAATTTTCTTACATCAAATCATAGCTTGAAACTGTTCAACAAATCCGCTTTTCAGGACTTTCAGTCCTTTGATTTTTCATATTTTGTGTCCATTGGCACTACATCGCATCTTGTGAAAGTATAGATCCTAGCGTACATTTCTGTGTGTATATATCCGTATCACAAATGCTATCATACACGACTTCTCCTGATGTATTCTGTCAGAGTGTAGAATTTGTTTGTCTGTTTGTACATGTATATGGTGTTTAACGTCGCTTTCAACATAATTTCAGTCATATCGCGGCAGCCGGTGTACCTATCCATGCTTTCCTGGAGTTTCTTCTAAATCATTGGCTGCTTTTCCTAACAACCATCGTCGAAACAATGATCAGCGGTGAGAATGAAATTCGATGCATAAAAATGTTTTACTGACTTAAAAATATGCTCAGCAATTTTGTGTTTACTTTTACCAAACAACTCCATGTTTTAACGATCTTGAGGAAGATGCTTTTTAAAGCATTGTGGGAAACGGTGAAAATGCTGGAAACCAGCATTTTCCCCTTGCCCCGAAATGTTAACTACCGTGTCAAAGAACTGTAGTTTATTTGTAACTCTTTCGAATTTGTCCCCTGTACATGCTGTCAACTTGGAAGAGTCTAAAAATTCACTGTTATCACAGAAGGTCCCATAAAACACTGCAAATACGTGACATTTATATTTTGACCAACAATAAAAACCCCAGAAAAGTATTATCATTCTTTCGAATTCAAAATTTCATTTAGTTATTTAGCAGGATAAGGGTTAACTGCAAACGGAAAAAATAAGATCATATTATCTCCCTAAACTCTTTACTAAAAGACAAAATCATGGACTACACCAAATTCAAAGCATTAGCAGACGAAGTATTCAATGTAGCTAAAAATGATGATTTCTGTCGATGATAGGGTAGAAAATATTGTGGGAAAAGGAGAAAATGCTGGTTACCAGCATTTATTCCTTTTCCCACAATGTTTTCAAAAGACTTTTTTCTCAGGGTCGTTAAAACTCTGAAGTGTGTGGTAAAGAGTTATGCAATTTTCCCTTTATAACACTAGAATAGTAAAGCTGTTATTTCACATTTTTTACCTGTATATAAAGAATGCGGCGACTAACACAATCACGAGTAAAGATCCGAGCACGATGATTACTATACCATAATTCGGGAAGGGTTCTGAAAATAAAAAAAAGTACACTTGGTTAAATGTAACCTAGATAACCAAATTTAAGATTTGTCAAAGTAGAAAAGCATTTGAACAAGACAAATTCGGTGTGGCTCGTTTTATGGAACTCGTCTTTAAAAGGTTGGAAAACAATGCCAGGTTGTGCGAAAAAGGAGAAAATGCTGGTTATCATCATTTTCGTCTATTTCCTCTATATTTTCAAAAGTCTTTTCCCTCAGGGTCGTTGAAACTCAGGACAATTTAGTAACGAGTTAAAGCCATCACCATTTCCAGAAAAACTTATTGGGTCTTCCAGCAAGCGACTACTTTTGAACATTGTGTCAGATTGAGACGCTGCTGGTTAATAGACAATTTGTTAACATTATTTTCTCTATTTCCTTTTACAAAACATGTACTTTTACGTGTGCTCATTGAAATTCTATAAAATGGTGTTTATGCCTATTTCACGTGGATGTTTTTGAAAGTCATCTGCTGAAACACTGTTGTGTAAAAAACGTGGCTATAATGAAAGTTTCAAAATTGTTTCAAGAGCTAGCTGTATAAAAGGAAATGGCTTCAATCAGGCAATCAGCATTAGTCGTTTATAAATTCGATAGTAATAAAATATGAAAACAAAAAGTTAAAGATTACAATGTCTTCTAGGTAAATCAAAGGTAACTATTTTGTTCACGCTCAGTGCACATTTTCAGCAGGCATCAAATGTGGTAGTGCAGAGAATGTTTTTCCTTTTATTTTTTATAAGAGCAATAAGAACAATAGCTTTTCTTTCGAATCCAAAAGAAGTTTTTGTAATATAGAACTCTTTTTTAACTGGTCAGGGAATAGAATGAAATGCAAAATAGGTGCCGGTAGCACTTTCGTAATCACCACGGAAAAAAAAAGTCACTCAGGTTAGTAGAATTATTTCAGTTAATTGGCCATCTTTTTCGGCAATGGCCAAAAAAAGGAAAGCGTCCAAAGCTATCATTGTAATTATATTAGCCGCTTCCTCTGAGCGCATGATCAATGTTGCACATAGAGTAATTATCTTATTGTCACAATATAATGCCGCATAATGATAATAGTCACATAGAGTGAACAAAAAGAACTAAAATAAGTTTTTTCAATTAGATATCTTCAAAAGAACCACAGGATAGAAAATAGGGCTCTCACTTAGGTAATGTGAAACAAAAAAGTGAATATTAAACGTTGATTTTTGTGTCTATATTTTCTGGTAAGGTATGAGAAAAAACGAAAATGAGTGGTCACATAACAACCCTTGTGTTCAGTGTAGTATAGCCATAACATTTTTTTTTTCAATTCTAAATACGTTTGAGATATATAGGATCTGACATGAGACTGTGTTTGAGATAAAATTTTATTAACCAGTGTACAACAAATGTTATTAAGAGAGCCTTTGGCGAGCTTAAGAACACTTTTTTTTTTGTGGACGAGTTTAATAATTTTTTACCTCAAAAGCCAACGAATATCTTTTTATCACATAACTGTATAACAAGAATTATAGTTTATAATGTGTTAAAACAAAGGCATACATGTATAATGTGTAATGAAATTCACATGAAGCCTATTCGCATCTTTGACAGGTAAATTACGAACGAAAAATAGTTCCAAAGAAACTTGCATACACTGATTTTGTTTTTAATCTAAAAGTGATTAAGTTTACAACTTTATCATGATTACGAGTTTTGACCTTTAATTTTAACCAGGAACCTAGGTCAGCAATGTTTTAGAAATGAGGTCTATAATTACAGAGTGTTGACCAAATACAGCACTATTCTTTAATCTCGCACGTGTGTGAGACAGGAAAATTCTTAATGGCTGTGTTACATTAAAAACAAGGGGAGTAATGTGATAAAACATTTTCCGACATTATGGGAGCATTATGTGACATTATTTATTAAATCGCTGTATTCCTGTTCGTTAATTCCAGAGCACGTCAGACAAATTTTCGGGTCAACTCGATGTCAAAACTGATGATCTTACTACAGCTGAGATTTTTTTTTATCATATTGTTATTCAAAATTGACTATTATAATAAACCGTAGCTTCTTCGGAGTTGTTTCGTCGAAGCGATGTGCTATCCATGAATAAAAAAGTTCCCATAATAATAGATCTGATCATGATAGATCTGATCATGATAGATCTACTGCAGTTCTGCAATAAAGCTATGTGATAAACAGAAGCTGATATTTGTTGGCTTTTAAGATATATAGGATCTGATATAAGTTGGCATTTAAGATAAAACTTTTTTTAAATTGAATCTAGAAAGGTGTTATAAAGCGAACCTCTGTCGAGCTTAACAACATGCTTATAGACAAGTTTAATAATATCTTATCTCAAAAGCAAACGAATGCCAGATATATTTTTTTTAACACATTACGATATCTCATAAATCATAGGTCAGTGTATACAAAACCGTACACGCATGCGTGGGAGTCTGCATGGTAAAATTTGACTAAAAATCTCCAAGAAATATAAAATGACGACACATTATGCTTATCTAAAACGTGTGTAAGATATGAACATTCGTGAGCAATGAGAAGTTAAATTTTCGTTTTTCGATTTTCGAGATTAAAAAAAAAACAAGTTATTTCGACTCTCGTTTTTCGATTTTCGATATTCAGATTTTGCTGTTTTTAAATTTTTTTTCGCTAAAAAATTTAGTTTGGCATGTGGACCGATGCCGAATATCATGTTCTCATTGTCAAAACTCAACATGGCTCTTCAACCAAAGAAGTTTGAGTTTAAACATATTTTATTGTCATTATTTACGAATTCTTACATAGAATACATTTTTACATACAATACAAATAAGACAAAAGGGTTTGGCCACAAGTTCTCGCAACTTAGATTCGGCCATCCCCTTATTGAACATACATGGTATAACAGTCTTCAGGAGAGAAAAAAAGAGGAGAATATCCTAAATATAAGTTTTTTTTTCACAGAATATGACTGAAGACAGTTTTGTTCCAGGTATAGAGAACATTTTTTTAACTGACAATAAATAAACTGTAAGACATTAAACGCCAAAGAAGAACCTTACAGAATTTGAATATCCAAATACTGTTTGTATTTTGATTTTCGATTTTCGATATTCGGACTCTTGCTGTTTTTAAAGTTTTTTATGCTCAAAGCTTTAACAGATGAAGGGCATAAAATCTTAGGAAAAAAAAAAAACGCAGATAGAACGCAACAAAACGGCTCGGACATATCTGAGCAAGCCGGGAAAACCGCGACAAAACCTGAGAACTTGAAAGGTACCGGTGAAAAAAAGTGCCTCAACGTCCCAACACGGATCGTCTCGGAGTCTTGTTATTGGTGGTTATTTGCTGGTAGTTCTGTTGCGATCAACCCATTCCACTGAGGTCTGTTACGTTTCTCATCTGCACCGGGACTGCCGTGGCAAATGTTTTGACAGTTTAAAAATCTGGCACGGCAACCCTGGCAATTAAGGTCTGTCAAGTTTGCTTATCCCGTACCTATGTGTTGTATTACGTCAATCCCGTTTTGTCAACTGTTGTCAGAAATGTGGCTGCCGTGGCTTCCGAGAACATGGTGTAAACGTAGTTTAGGGAAGCAAACTTTGCTCCTATCTCGTTGTTATATCATTGTACTGACATTAAACCTGGTTAATCAAAGCTTTGCAAGGGAAACATTAGCGGTGACGCTTGACCTATACAACCGCTACACGGAACTCTTTGTTTTTTCCCTTCGAGACATAACGCGGACATTTTAATGTTCAAACAATTATCGCAAAAGCATTAGTGCTTTAATACTCCCCTGAAGTAGACAATATTTGGACGATAATAAGATTTCGTTATGCGTACGTTTATCTATAACTTGGTTCTGAGACAACTTTATTAATCTTCGCAACAAAACATGCCCTGTTATTAGAGTAAAATGACATAAATTTCATTCAATAGAGTAGAATTCCTCATTTTATGCCTACTATAAATGTTCTGTCTGATATGTAGTGATTTTGAAATTTAGATAAATAAAACTGACAATTTTACCCAGTGACAAGTATCAAGTTATTGAAAAACGGGGGTTATGTGATAAAATGATCTTCTTGGAACAAGTTTGAATATCGTTTGACCTAGAAATCGCCAGAGCTAAGGTTTCCTGTACTCGTACATGCAACATCTACGGTACATTGGAAGTTTTCGCTTGAAGAAGGCACAGACCGATATCAGACTTTACAGAGAGAACTGTATTGGCTCGTGTTAACCATTTAAATAAGTTTAACTAACCCTTTCAGCGTCACAGGAGAAAACAGAGGCTTTTGCTGACGGCATAGATCAAGATCAGACAACACAGAACGTAAAGTGTGATCTTTGGTCTTTATCGTCCGCTTGTACAGTCACGCTTGTAAGGAAACTAACTTTCAGGGTTTTGATGGAATGTATTTTTAGTCATCAAGTGAGGTCGAGTTTATATCAACCATGCTCTGCGAGAAGGGGACTTAACGCATCTGCAAAAAAAATATCGCAATATACCAATATGCACTCCGCGCAGGCTGAGCTGGTTCAAAACTGTTTGCTGCATGTTCAAGGATCAATCTACATTAGGATTCAGTCGGTTGAAAGACAAATGGATTTTATGGATCAGTAATTACATGATGCCTTGCATGGTATCATGCCTCATGGGGATGCATTTAGTCCCCTTTTCACAGAGCATGGCTCATATATATGGTGCCGAAGAGTAAATATTAAACTTCAGACGTAGAAACAAAATTTGCATTCGTAGACTGAGCACATGATTGGCTAACTTTTTAAACATTGGTAAATAAGCGTTTTTTTTTTGTCAGAAACACAGAAAACCCTAGCCCTTGAAAAAGGCATCTATAACTGGAATCAATTATATAGGTATTTAGGTATTTATTTGTCTGTCTATCCGTCTTCAAGTCTGTCACATCAATATAAAAATGGATTGAATCCTGTCGGTTCGTCTGCTTTTTTTTTACAATTATTTTTGGAAATTAAAAAAAAAAAAGAATAAAATAAAATTTAAATAGTTTTCTAATGAAAGAGTTCTTTATTTTTCTCCCTTCCATTTTTTTTTTACTTTGCTTTTGTATTACGACTCAAAAGATGAATGACATATTTCTAATGATTTATTAGCTAGTGACGACGGTATCCTCAACTGCATTTGCATATCTATTATACCAAACCCAATAAAACTCGTGGAATCTCTTCATACCGAGACGAGATTCCGCGAGATCGAAAACAAAATTGAAAGTTTTACTACCATTGAGAGATGGATATATGACCTACGTTCATAAGTTTCTCATTATTAAAGCAGTAACCAAGGTAACGGGCTGTCCATTGTCATATTTTCGGTATTTATTTCTTTACAAGACAACACAATATTAGACTTGTCCATTTGGAAAGCATTTGCAGACGACAAATTAAGTATTGCTCAAATGATGGAATCGTCATCAAAATAGAAGAAAACACTGTTGGAAAAGCAGAAAATGCTGGTAACCAGCATTTTCTCCTTTTCCG
This sequence comes from Hippopus hippopus, assembly GCA_946811185.2. NCBI lineage: Eukaryota > Metazoa > Mollusca > Bivalvia > Cardiida > Cardiidae > Hippopus > Hippopus hippopus. The sequence goes on along the minus strand of OX328098.1, from coordinate 25,923,469 downwards.
ACAATGTTTACAATTACTTCTTTCCTCATGCTCGTAGAAATACGGGAGAGTTTGGTTAAGGATTATCTGGCTTTGAAATATAATAGTGACGGGCAGATATTTAATATTTTTGATCTAACGTCAAGATTGATTGACTTGTCGTTCAATAATTTTGACAATGGCTGGGGTAAACTGATTTCCTTTGTCATAATTTTGTTTGTTTATATGTTTGGTGAAAAATGCCGTCTAAAGTTATATCGGTTAAATGGCGGCGGCAAGTGCACCTATCTATGCTTTCCTTCAGTTTTGTTCTTCAATACTTTTTCCAAGCCAATGTGTGCATTCCCGCATAAACATTATTGGCACAATTTTCAGCGGTGAGAGAGGAATGAATGCTATCATAATGACAGACAGTTGTCAGACTGAAAATGAAATGATTTAAACTTAGACTCTTATCGAAGGGTCCTTAGGCATCAGCATATTGACTGGAAAGAGGGATGGGTTCGCTAGCGGGCGGAGAACCAACCTAACCTGGGGTATTAATAATTACTCACATGGCCCCGTCTACTTTGTTTTTTGCAAAACACAGCCAGCGTAACATTTAGTCTGTATCTAACGACATAGTTGTAGACATATTCATATAAAAAACTTGCAGACGACAGAGATAATGTAACTAAAATGGTGAGATGTGTCTTCGAATTGGTACAAAACATTATTTAAAAAAGAGAAAATGTGGGTAATGAGCATTAATTTTCTCCTTTTCCCATGATGCTTTCAGAAGTCTTTCTCCCAAGGGTTTTAATAACGTAATTGTTAGGTTACGGGTTAAACGTTATTTATTGACCAACCTTCTGGAGGACATTTGGAGTTGTCGAAGCCACAAGTAGGGGTATCCGGAGGGGCATGTTCCCGGCCACCGGCCCACTGAATCACCTTCCCCGCCACGGGTTCGTATTGCTTTGTGTTGCCAAAATAGTTGGCCACCACCTATAAGAAACATGTAGTTTTAATAATTAACTACCAACCATTCTTTAAAAGATTCTTCGTCTTATTCTCAAGAATTGTCTAAAATAAAAAAAAGTAAGGTAATTTTTGGTTAGCTAAACCAACTGGTTTAGCCAATCAAAAAATGCGTTCCTTTTTTAAATCTAGGATTAGCCTAAGGTTGCAATTTGGAATGGTTGATAAATACAGCTACCATCTACCAGTGCATTTACAATTAGGATTCTTAATCCAGTTTAAAATTTGAAAACTAACACAACTTTCTGATTGGTGAAAGCAAATGGTTTAACCAGTTAGAAATTGAGTTCCTTTGAAACTTAGAATACTCTTTAGAATGATGATTTGCATGCAATTTCAAATCGTTAGTGAATATGGTTCAGAACTCATTAAAAATGTTGCAAAAGGATACTACGTTTATTCAGATTAAATGTGTCTTTTATCCCGTTATAAATAAAAATTACAGTCAACTAAAAGACAGCCTCGCTAGATCGCTACTCTGTACATGATGATAGCAACGTTCAGTGCATAATGTCAAAAGTCAAAGACCCTTTTCTCCTTTGCTGGTAAACGTCGTCAACTGCGAGACGAAAAACGTCTTCAGGAGGCAATCTATTAACCTAGCAGTTTAACGTGTTACTCTGCCAGACAAGCAAGAAATACTGTAAAAATGAAGATCAAAGTGGAATTACTCAAAATCCACACTAGGTAGAGTTATTGTTCTTGCGCATTGTACTCCGTAATATTGCAACAAACATGCATACCAAGTTTGAAGTCACTCTGACTTGAGATGACAAAATTATATTCCGGACAAGCACTAAATGCTGTAAAAATGACGATCAAAGGAAAATAACTCGAAATTCGTGCTAGGAAGAGTTACGGTTCTTGTGCACTGCACTCCGTAAATTTTCAACAATCACGCATACCAAATTTGAAGATGTTCAGACTAGAGATGACAAAGTTATATTCCAGACAAGCACTAAATGCTGTAAAAATGACGATCAAAGGGAAATAACTCAAAGACAGCACCAGGTAGAGTTATGGTTCTTTCGCACTGCACTCCGTATTATTGCAACAAACACACATGCCAAGTTTCAAGTCAATCGGACTGGAGATGACAGAGTTATGCTTCGGACAAGCAGAAAATGCTGTAAAAATGATGATCAAAGGGAAATAACTCAAAGACAGCACCAGGTAGAGTTATGGTTCTTTCGCACTGCACTCCGTATTATTGCAACAAACACACATGCCAAGTTTCAAGTCAATCGGACTGGAGATGACACAGTTATGCTCCGGACAAGCAGAAAATGCTGTAAAAATGACGATCAAAGGGAAATAACTCAAAGACGGCACCAGGTAGAGTTATGGTTCTTTCGCACTGCACTCCGTATTATTGCAACAAACACAAATGCCAAGTTTCAAGTCAATCGGACTGGAGATGACAGAGTTATGCTCCGGACAAGCAGAAAATGCTGTAAAAATATGATGATCAAAGGGAAATAACTCAAGACGGCACCAGATAGAGTTATGGTTCTTTCGCACTGCACTCCGTATTATTGCAAAAAACACACATGCCAAGTTTCAAGTCAATCGGACTGGATATGACAAAGTTATGCTCCGGACAAGCAGAAAATGCTGTAAAAATATATGACGATCAAAGGGAAATAACTCAAAGACAGCACCAGGTAGAGTTATGGTTCTTTCACACTGCACTCCGTATTATTGCAACAAACACACATGCCAAGTTTCAAGTCAATCGGACTGGAGATGACACAGTTATGCTCCGGACAAGCAGAAAATGCTGTAAAAATGACGATCAAAGGGAAATAATTCAAAGACGGCACCAGGTAGAGTTATGGTTCTTTCGCACTGCACTCCGTATTATTGCAACAAACACAAATGCCAAGTTTCAAGTCAATCGGACTGGAGATGACAGAGTTATGCTCCGGACAAGCAGAAAATGCTGTAAAAATGACGATCAAAGGCAAATAACTCAAGACGGCACCAGATAGAGTTATGGTTCTTTCGCAACGCACTCCGTATTATTGCAACAAACACACATGCCAAGTTTCAAGTCAATCGGACAGGAGATGACAGAGTTATGCTCCAGACAAGCAGAAAATGCTGTAAAAATGATGATCAAAGGGAAATAACTCAAAGACAGCACCAGGTAGAGTTATGGTTCTTTCGCACTGCACTCCGTATAATTGCAACAAACACACATGCCAAGTTTCAAGTCAATCGGACTGGAGATGACACAGTTATGCTCCGGACAAAGAACTGGACGTCGCCCGCCCGCCCGTACGCCATGGGTGATCCCATAATACGTCCCGTCTTCGACGGGCGTATGAAACGCGGACGCCGTAAATCCAAGATCAGGCCTCACATTCTGTGTAGTCTGATCTTGATCTATGCCATACGCAAAGGCAAATGTTCTTGTCCGTGACTATGATAGGATTAAATAACTTATCCAAAGAGTTATTTAACTTCGTACGTTTTTTTGGTGAACTAATTCATCTTGCTGAGGGTACGCAATCATTTTCAAGCCCCCTGATTGGCATCAAATAATCTAATAACATCTCGTAAGATACCGAATAATCTCGTTAACACGAAATCTCGCTAGAATTAGGGAATCACGTGATGTCTCTTGCGAGAGCTTTGCAATCTATTTGTATATAGCGTATCGACAGAGTATTTTCCTTTTTTTTTTTATATTTTGGCCAAAAACATGGTCAATCGGTGTCACTTTGGTCTGGTTTCCACGGCTACTACCAGAACTAGAAATTTAGATTTCATGAAGCGGTTGACTTAGAGATACATCTTTTCTTGCGAGTCTTCTTTAAGACTTTAAAAAAAAAGTTAGTTTATACTGTGGAAGGTGGAATGCCAGCTGCTCATAAACGTTTCTTTTCAACGATCTCGAAAGCCATCAAAAATAGATTCTTTTTGAAATAGAAACTACTGAACTATATGGAAATATACATTATACATAAATTGCACACGTGGAAACTTCACGTATAAGACCGATTCACTACTTTAACAAAAGTGTACATCAGAGATAAAAAGAATAGTCCTTTGTCCGCTGTCCTACTTACCTCAAACTCGCCCGTTTCCGGATCCATGTCAAGCAAAGAATAATCAGCATTGCGGTCTCCATTGCTGTCTATCGACACGTTCCCTGTGATTCCTATGACAGTATAAGATAAACATAAGTTATCTCCCTTCAACCTTGTAACGCTAGTCGCGACATTAGGACCTTGATGTATACAAGTCAAGATCAGAGTGAATAGTATGAAAGCCGGGCTATTTTATTTCAAGTAAGGTTAACGACTAGTCTGCTGAGCACGAGTTAATACATATTTTTTGGACAGTTTAGACTAAGATCAGACTGCACAGAACGTGCAGTCAGATCTTGGGTCGATACAGTCCTATACGGTAAGATTTTTCTCCGGCGAAACCACCATTTAAAACACAATATATGGTATTTGTTCCCCACTGAATTCATTTTATCCAATTTATCTATCAGATTAAAAGTTACGTCCCAGGAGTAATTAGATATCGTCATTTTGCATTTTCTGTTACCTAGCTCATTTCCTCTAGAAACAAAGTGCCAAGCTCGATTGCTCAGTCATTAATACAGACGGCTTGAAACCAGGGGGACGCTGGTTCAAATCCCCAGAACGCCAAAATTCTTTCCAAGGACTGATGGTAGTCATCTTCGACAGGAGTCATACAATGTTTCGAAGATGTTTATGTGGGAATGCATCCAGTGGCTTTGGTAGAATTTTACACGAAGTAATGACAAAAGAAACTCCAAAAAAGCATAGATAAGTGCACTGCTCGCCGTGATATAAATGAAATAATGTTGAAATTGAGTCCATAAAAACAATACAAACTAGCAACAAATTTGCAGAAGACTTTCTGACTGTATTATAGTCAAAAAACAGATCAGCCATGCTCTGTAAAAGGGATTTAATGTCGAAACCTTTTGCTATCTGTAAATTATCTCCAAGTCTTAAGACCATTCTACCTTGCTAGTCCATAATTTTATGATGACTTGCTTGGTATAATGCATCACAGAGATGCATTATACTCCCTTTTGCTGGAGCACGGGTCAAAATCGATATGAAATAGTCTTCAGTACGGCAAAGCTAGGCTCTATGGAAAAAGGTGATTCTCCCTTTTTTGTGTTTGCGTGTTATCTTTGGTGTTGATATGCCTGATATTGTTCATTACATACTTATTACATTTTTCTTTTAATATGTTCAGGCAGTGTGCTAAGTTTTACGACTATTTTTTGGTAATTATTGTTAAATGGACTTCAAACCAGAGTTTGTTTTGCACAGATTTTTTTGATGAAAATCTTTAAAAAGACTTCTCATTTTCATTCGCGTGTAAAGATGGCTTTAAGATTAAAATCTAGAAATATATCATGTAGAAAGCACGAGGAATTACCAAACTTTTTGTATTTTGACTATAAAATTTCATATTCCGTTAGTAACGGTATAGGTTTTATTATATAACAAGGAATAAATACATATTAACACGACGATTCTTCAGTTAGCTCTTTATCTAAGTGGGTATTGTCGTCGACTATGGTTTGAAGATAATACTTTGGAGTCCAAACAAAGGAATTTACTTTCAGCATTTTTTCTTTGTTTTTCCCCCAACTAAGGGTAAACAGTCACGTCCTTTTGACTTTTCCAAATAAAATATGAACTTTCTCCCAAAGAAAAACTGATGACAAAATATGATGAAATGCCCCTTTACAATTTCTAGGAAAATCGCTTTTTACGAACACTTTTCCATTTTTACCTATTAAGTAACCGGACAGGATCTACTGCCAGGCGCATAGAATCGTCTGCAGTTTGTGATTTATTGGGCCCTTTAACACTTTCAGCGACACTGGCGAAAAACAGGGGCTTTTGCGGACGTTATAGATCTAAGATGAGACTGCACAGAACGTGCAGTCTCATCTTAGATCTATACCACCCGCCCGCTTGTTCAGTCAAGTCTACATGATGAAAATGTGTCTAAGTTTCAGTGGATTTTATTTTCAGCCATTGAAAGAGCACGAGTTTATATTCTAGTATGTGGCCCTGTTCCGGCAAGAAAAAATGAAATTGATTATTCTGACGCCTGTAAAAAAAGACAACAGAAAAATATTTTCTCGAAGTAAATATAAATCTTACGCGTAATAGAAAAGTGTAAATTCAGAATCAGATTGCAGATTTTCGTGCATTCTGATCTTGACATACACTGTCCGTAGTAAAAAGCAATCAATGTTCCAAGCAGTCTTTCCAGGGCTGAAGCGGTTGTCACGGTAACGGCGGGAAAACACCAAATCCCAATGGGGTGGGGTAATTAGTTTTCGATTTCACACTCAAATGGATGGGTTTTCTATTGGAATTCCCTGGACACGTTTCTAATCCCCTTTTTTCTCATCCAAATCCTATTCCGAATGAATAGAGTTCCGCCTCGTCGCGAAATAAGTAAGATGAGCTGCGCATGCGTGAGTACCTATCTTGGTAGACTGCAAAGCTACAGCGCTGCGTGATTGATTGAATTTGCGTTTATTTATCGTCGCCACCGGTTGCCCATATGGGCGACGCCCCCTGAAGGCTGTTAATATTGTTACGGGGGATAGTGCAGATACAGGACGAAACCCATCTTAAGTAACGCCTGGTTCTTTTACGTGCTCGGTGTATAGCACCGTCACACGGGACCTCGGTTTAACGTCTCATCCGAAAGACTATTAGTAATTTTAGATGGCCAGCACGTGGGGATCGAACCCACATCCTCAAGTGACTCGAAACATCACGTTCACGAGTCCTACGCTCTACCTATTGAGCTATGCGGGCTGGTCAGCGCTGCGTCTTGTAAGCAAGAGGTATTAAGGTCCGATCTGTGAGCTATGATTTTATTCCAAATAGAGTACAAATAAGAAAGTAAAGATAAGTAAGGTGAGCAACACATGCGTTAATACCTTTCTCGGTCGGACGTGAAGTTAAAACGTTGCGACAGGTTATACGTTCAAGCCGTTAGCTGTTACTTTATTCCGTTTAAATAGAGCTCTGCATCGTCGCAAAATAAATATGGTGAGCTCCGCATGCTTGAAGCTTACCTCCGGAGGCCACAAGCTGACAGCGCAGCGTCTCGCATGTGAAAAGTCCTTCGAGCCTCGGCCTGGTATAACATGCATTCAAATCTTAAATCTTTACTCTACTGTCATGTATTCTACCTCCTTTCTTTCCCATTGTTTGCACGCGTGTGGCTTATCTCCGGAGGCCGTAAGCTAAGAGCGCTGCGTCTCGAGTATACTCGAAAGGTCCTTCGAGCCTCGACCTGGCATAACGTGCATTCAAATCTTTAAATCTTCACTCTATTTTCATGTATTCTTTTTTCTTTTCCATTGTTTACTTCATTACTCCATCTATTCCTTCTTTCACACTTTTTTTTCAAATTAACTTTATCAAAATATTTAATGTTGTTTATCTATAGTTATCCTTTTCTCCTATCCAATTTACATGTATTTATCATATTTTCAATCGTTTTATTCATTTCGCTACTCAAGAGCCTGTTTTGTCAGGGTTTAATGTTCATAATTTTACTGCTCGTGTATAGTTCTGATGTAATCCTGCAGTTATACTTGTCTTGGTACCATATACTGCATGTATTTGGCAGTTTAATTGCCTAATTCAATCACATACCACAAAAATTATAGACTGGTTCACTTTGAAAGCATTTGCAGACTTCAAACCAATTGTGGCTGAGATAATGAAATTTATCATTAGAAGGGTAGAAAACACTGTGGCAAAAGGAGAAAATGCTGGTACCAGCAATGTTTCAAAAAACCATCTTCCTCAGGGTCGTTAAAGCACGGGAATGTTTGGTAAAAGTCTAATCCTTATCCTGCTAAATAAATGAAATAAAACTTTCAAGCCGATAGTAAAAATCCAAATGTTGCTATTTCAAATGTATATTTTGGGAATAAATATCTCGGTATCGGACAGTGTGGATCCAAGATCAGACTGCACGTTCTGTGCAGTCTGATCTTGATCTGCACTGTCCGCAAAAGGTCACTGAGCCGCGCTTAATGGCCGTAAGGTTAATTGATTCATTTTCCATCAAAAGGTCAGCACTGTCAAAGACACTGCATGTTTTACTGAAATACATCAAAATTATGACCAGATTATAGCCTCAGACAACGGTGCAATTTTCGTTATCGTGTTTCCTACGTTATATGTGAAAATAACGGCGCACCGGAGAATAATCGGAATGTTAAGCTGTCTCGCCATCGAGAAAAGTAAAATTTCATTTTTTAATTTTCTTTCCTGTCTGATTGTGAAGAGAATTATGTCGCGAGTGACAGTCAAGAACAAATGAAGATTAGACAACACGGATAAGCAGGCTGATTTTAGTGTTTACTCTTCTCAAGTCATCTTGAGGCGACGATTCGCAAGTGATATGTTGAGATTTTATTTCGTCGGCGCCCCACGCAAATGCGTAGGCTTTAGCGGGCTGTACAGGTCAAGATCAGACCGCACAGAACGAGCAGTTCGATCTTTGATTTCGATCGTCCGCTTGTCTATTCAATTTTATAAGATATGTCTAAGTTTCAGTGGATTGTATTTTTGAAATCGTAGAAAACGTTGCAGGTAAAGGAGGAAATCTCTGGTTACCAAAGAACTTCATAGCCATTTGTTTCCGATCTAGAAACTAGAAACATACATTGCATTGTCTGGCTAGCATTCGACTGAATCTGGATGTAGAAGGGTCCTTTAACAAAGTTGACCAATAGCAAAGTTTCGACCCAAGTCAGCCTTCACAGATTGCGCATGCTGACCTAAGTCAATACTGTCTTGCAGATGCATTTAACCCTATTTTCACAGAGCATGTCTCAATTGTTTCGGCTGTCTCCAAGTGGTCAGCAGTTTTGATAACTCTGCATGTTTAATCCAAATACATCAAAACTTTGACCATATTTCGACCTCGGACAACGACGCAATTTTCGTTATAGTATTTCTGAAGTTATATGGAAAAATAATGGTACACCGGAGAGTATTTTGAAGACTTCTAGTTACACGGCTGAAGCTGTAACGCCGTTGTAATGGTTTGAATACTATTCAAGTTACATTACGGAGAAGGCTCTCTCGGACACGTGTTTATGAGAAGGATCCATGCCTTGGATAGAATTTAGTTTGATATAAAGTAGGCGAAAATGGAACAGACTAGAGGACGGACCGGAAAGACAAACAGACAGACCGTCAGACAGACTTCGGAAAAGGCGTATTCCTTCATAGAAAAGTTACATATAACAATCAATTTTAAAAGGACATTAAAACAATAAAATTACCTCTGAATGTACGATTCCACATTTTTCGAGTAATTGCTGTACCATTTCTAATCGAATCGTTCGCAGCTAACGTCTCGTTCAACGCATGCGCATATAGTATCACTGCATCGTGGAAGGCTCCAACAAAACTGTTCACCTATAAACAAAGTATAAAGACATAAATAAATTACAGCCGTATAAAGTGAAAACCTACATTAGCCATCATCATCTGTGTTAGTCACCTTCACTTGTCTTCGTGTTCACTTGATCAATTTCATCACTGAACCACCTTTCCGATTTTCTCTAAGGAACACAATTGATTGACTGACTGATTTTCTTTCATTTTTTGTCACCATCGGTTGTCCACATGGGCGACGCCTCCCAGAAGACTATAAGTTATGTAATGGGGTTTAGTGCAAGATACAGTACGAAATCCATCCTAAGTTACGCCTTATTCTTTAACATGCTCGGTGTATAGCACCGTCAAACGGGACCTTATTTGATGTCTCATCCGCAAGTAATTTTATGTGGCCAGCTGTTTGATAGAACCCACACCCTCGAGTGGCTGGATATTTCACTCTCAGAAGTCTCATGCCCTACAACCTGGGTTATTGGGGCTGGGCTGATCAAGAATACCTTTAACCGCAGCTTCTAAATTCATTCGAATACTTCTAAAACTTTTCTAAAGAGTAATATATTTAAGCCATACTCAGTGAAAAGGGGGTTGAATGCATCTGCAAAAAGTATCGACCAAGGTCAGCCTGCGCAGTCTGCGCAGGCAGACCTGGGTCGATACTTTTTGCTATTGGTCATTTTTCTGCATGACAAAGGACTAGTGTATCACATATACAGTATAATTCGGGTTCGTTGTTAGACAAAATATATCCATAATTATACGACGACTTACTAGGTATCATACAGCACGGAGATGTATTAGACCCCGTTTGCTAGGGCAGGGCTCATTTGCAAATGATCAGAAAAGTACAAAGGGAGATAAAAGAGTGAATGGTACCAATATTAGCATGGTCGAACGAGCGCAAAGATGTTTTAGCTCCTCCAGGTTTTTAACTATATATGATTGGTATTAATGGAAGAACGCATAGATGTTTTAGCAACTCTTAACTACATAGGACTGGTGTTAATGGTAGAGAAAATTTCTCTAGATTTTAATGAAATCATGACATGAAGTTTTCCACACTGAAAAATGTCACGAAAAAAAAAAAAGATATTTTTCCAATAGTTTCTACTTCATTTAGTTAAAGTATTGTAGGCAGCTCTTTTGGCCTTCACAAAGATGACGCAATCTTTGTTTGGGTGCCAAGCGGACCCCTATACTACTGATGCATAACAATAGAATTTTCATTTTTGTGATCACGGAAATGAAAATTCAAACAGTTTTGGTATTTAATGAGGAATTGTTTGCTCTGAATCTTCAAACCCCTAAACCCCGTTTTCTTTTTTTTTTTATTATTATAATTGCTTATGCTATTTCTTAACCAACCGTTCACAATTACAAATTTCAAACAATGACAAACAGGACAAGAATTTCGAGTAAAAGAAAACCCAATTTGTCAGCCGGCTGAAAAATGTGTTAAAATATGCAAGATGTTTTTTAAAAGCATAAAGTGGTCAAGAGCAGAACATTGTTAAAAAAGCCGTGATTGTTCTATACAGACTGATGAAAGACATAGAGAATATTTGTTTTTTTACGATGAAAGATCGAAATTTATTTCATCGAGTGAACATCATCGGTAATATTTTCACAGCCACGAGTGAAAATATTACCGATGATGTTCACTCGATGAAATAAATTTCGATCTTTCACCAACATAAAACCCAAATATTCTATTTATTTCATGCTTTTAACCCTTTCTGGGGGTAACTTAATCAAAATCCAGTACAGTTCTTTTCGGTTATTCCCGTGGCGTACCCCCTCCGCATAGCAACGCAATACAATATTACGTCAAGCACGAGAAATGTAAGGTAAATTACGTCATATTTCCATCTGGTTGTGAGGTACGCGCATTTTACCTAGGTAACTAGTGCGCGGGAACAACTGTTTCCGCCTTCAGTTAAAGAGTTAGAATATAAAAATCGGTATTTTCACTGGTCGTAACCATGAAATATCGAAAAATATTTCACCGATATTTCTCGATAACCTACCGGAAAGCATGAAATAAATAGAGATTTTGGTTTAATCTGTGAGTTGCTATATTTCAAGTAGCTTGTATCTTGATGCATATACCAAGCATGTCATAACATAGTTACGCGTCCGTAAAATCCATTTTGTCTGACAACCGACAAGATCTAGAGTTGGAATGAAACTTGGAAATTAAAAGAATTGACCAAAAGCCAAACGTTTCCACCCAGGTTAGCCTGTGCGGACAGCGTAGGCTGACCTGGGTCGATACTTTTCGCAGATGCATCAAGCCCGCTTTTTATTAAGCCCAAATCACTTACTTTTCATGAGATTGAAAGCTCAATACAAGGGACTGTATTCAACGACCATTTGCTAGCTACTCTTGAAAAAATGGTTTCAGATATACATGTATTATACCAAGCAAGCCATCACATAATTATGGAAATATAAAACCCATTACGTCTAACAACCGACTGAGTCATGAAGTGGCCTGGTCCCTTGACATGCAGAAAATTGACCAATGGCTTTCGGCTCAGGTCAGCCTGCGTGGACTGCGCAGGCTAGCCTGGGTCGGTACTTTTCGAAGATGCATTGAGCCTCCTTTTCACGGAGCATGGCTAATATATAATTGAACAACGAAATCTTTTTATACTTCCCTCGTAAGAATTTGAAAAGAGGACATACTGCAACACAAGGAAAGAACAAAAAGAATAACACCACACACATACACACACACACACACACACACACACACACACACACACACACACACACACACACACACACACACTCAAAGAAAAGCGACGGCGCTTAAATTTTTTTGAAGGAAAAAACCTTCAAATTTCAAACTACTTTCTTTGTTTATTAAGCCCTATGGGCATAGAATTTCAGAAATATTTTATAAATTCAATAAACACGTGTCAAACCTGGCTATTTTTGTATCAAATTATTCAAATTTTCCTTCGTAAATCATGTGGGGAAAAATAATATAGCAGTAAAAGTGGGTCACTATAACTTTTCCGTAAAAGTGGAAGTAACTCTTATCTTACTGAATAAGATAAATAGATACCTTCAAGTCGGTAGTAAAAACCCAAAGGTTGCTATTTCACTGTTATTTTTAGAGGAGAACACGACTCACTGACCTTTCGCGAACAGTGTAGATCAAGATCAGACTGCACAAAACGTGCAGTCTGATCTTGGATCTACACAGTCCGTTAACGGGATATTTTTCTTGGAAAAATAAGTTTGAAATAACATTATTTAGGTTTTTACTATAGGCTGGAAAGTTTTATCTAAGTTATTTAGCAGGACAAGGGTTAACTTTTCTGGCTTGGTGTAGAAATATGGATAATGTATATGAGCCGTGCTCTGGCAAAAAGGGGCTTAATGCATCTTCGTTATGCATGATACCAAGCAAGTAATCACAGTATTATAGTTCCGTAAAAACCGTTTTTTGCAACAGCCTACTGAATAACGAGGTACACTGGTCTTAAAACATGCAGAAAATATACTAAAACCAAAAAGTTTCGGCCAGGTCAGCCTGCGCGAACTGCGCAGGCTGACCTGGGCCGATACTTTTTGCAAATGCATTAAGCCCCCTTTCACAGAGCATGGCTCATATTATGCTTTAACTCTTTACTACGGGAAAAAAAAAGACTTGTCCAAATTGAAAGCTTTTGCAGACCACCAATACAGTTGGGATAAAATGATGGGATTTCTGTTTGAAAGTGTAGAAAACATTGTGGGCAAAGGAGAAAATGCTGTTTACCAGCATTTTCTACTTTTCCCGCAATATTTTGAAAAGATTTCTTTTTCAAAGTCCTTAAAACCCAGGATTGCATGGAAAACGGCTATAACATGAGTACGTACGAAATGACCGTGGCAGAAGAATACATTCCACGTAACGGGCAATCTCTTCTTTTGCAACCACGTATCATTTTTTAAAATGTCAATTACAACACGAAAACCCCCGTCTATGGATACTGATTTTTATTTTTCTATTTTTTTTTTCTGTATTTCGGAGACTAATTTCAAGAATCGTATTTCATAATATTGACTTTTGATTATGTATTCAAATATATCAGTTCTTAATTTTGTTGGGAAATGAATTGGTTAGGACAATAGGTAACCATCTCTCTCTGCATAAAAATAGAGTAAAAACTGACATACTTATACGGCTGGTTTATTGCCTTACGTAACGATCGCGTGTTTTAACGATATAACGACAGGTTTTCTAAAAGATTGTTTGGAAAGAAGAATATGCTGGTAATTCAGAATGTTCTCCTTGCGCGAAATGCTTTATAAAGACTTGCCCGTAGCCTCGTTAAAACACGCGATTCTTTCGTAAAGGTTAATTAATTAAGAGACCGGGGTACAGCGCTTCTTTATGGAGAACTCTCTGATATAAGGTTATACAAGATCCCGGAAAATAGCAAAGCAAGAAGTAAGTCATGACAAAAGCCAAAACAAAGATTATATTTATCGCAGATTTTCGACTGAAGCAAGCAAACAACTGACTTTATTTCATATTAATAGAAAAAAAAATACAGGTTTGTATAAGTCGCCAATTTTGACTGAGTGACTGTGAAAGAAATTCTGGTCAACGATGTTTAAGAAATATGTAAAGCGTATGAAGAAAAGACTTTCACCGATGACGTCATATCATACCTATCTCAAACTGTGTAAGATAAGACGATACGGAATGGGTATATTACACTGCAAACAAGGATGTCTATGTTATGAAAACTCTTCATATGTAAACTAGAATAAGCTGAATGTTGAAATCCAGAAGGCATCAAAAGACACCCGCCTTTCAATGAAGCAAGACGTTTTTGACGGTTATTCGGTCTCGACTTTCGCCTAGAACACGTTCAATACCTAGCAAGAACCCGACTAAAACCTTCATCGTCTGACATAAAACTAGAATTTGATACTCTTTCAAGGAACTGTCACAATATGCCCAGACAGAGATGGGCAGTTTTTATTCGAGACAATAAAAGAACCAGACAACTACTTTTTTTTCGTTAGAGCTTTCCGTTTTTTTGGTCGCTTTTCAACAGTAAAACATCTCACTCAGACAAACTTATTTTACAAAGAAAGAAAGATAATAATTATTATAACTTAACCCTTCATTTAATAGTCACGTGTTTAAGGACCTTGAGAAAAGAGGGCTACATAAAATATGATGGGGAAAAAAAAAGAAAATGCTGGTGATTAGCATTTCCTCTTTTTCCCATATGTTATCTTTAACTAAAAAAAATCATCATTGAGGAAAAATTCACTTGTCGTCTGTTAATGCCTTTTAACTAGAGTTATATCATGTAGTAACGATTTAATCAAAAGGACAGTAAAATGATACCTCTTCTTCGCCGTATGTGAAGTTTTTATACTGTACTTTAGCTCGTCTTTTCACTTCTTTGCTGAAGTTCTTGTATTCGGGACTTGTCGGCTTACGGAGAGTAACGGTCATCAAAGCTTCGTATGCCTTTCGGGCCTTTTCGTTTCTTTCCGGTGTGTCGTTTTCCCGCTTCCATGGAGTCTTGCTTTCGTTTTTACTGAAACAATATGAACATTAAACTTTTTGACAATTTATCTGCATTTCTCAGTTCTTCCCTGTTAATCCTTTCCAAAATTTTACATCTGTCCAAATTGAAAACTTTTATGCACGAAAAAGTAATAGTGACTCAAAGATAGAAATTTGCCTTTGGAATGATAGAAAACATTGTTGAAAAAGGAGAAAATGCTGATTACCAGATTTTTTTTTTCTTTTTCTAACAATGTTTTCAAAATGCTTCTCTTTCAGGGTGGTTCAAACACGGGATAGTGTGGTAAAGGGTTAACTCTTCTCCCTGCAAATTGCAACCATCGATTTTTTTTTCGGAGAATGTATAGCAAGATCAGCCTGCACATACATACAATCTGATCTCGCTCTACACTTTCCGCTGCTTTATAAGTACCATCGGTCATGTGAACCCAATCCAAATCCAACAAGAGCCATGTTTACATGGCCATCCCTCGCCGAATGCTTGCCCAATAGAAGATGTGTGTATTCTTGTAGGTTGGTTTAAAGGCTAAAACAGCTGGATTTAAGAATTATTTTCTGGCAATGCTAAATACCAAGTACAATAAAAAAAACTTCAACAAGATACACTTTTCTTATATAGCTGTCAAGTGTAAACACATATGAAATCCGACAGAAAAAAAATCTGAAAAACAACAAAGAGCAATAAATAAACACATATGAAAGGTAGAGTTATAATTGTTGAGTACTGCACTCCTCCTAAGAGACAACTATCCAGCTGTGAAGTTAATACAGCTCGAGTTAAAAATTAACAAAGGGACATAACTCCAAAATCATGGTACTGCATCTCTTCTAAATAAAATCTGCCTAGCTCTCCGCATTGATATCGTTTATAATTTTCGAGTTGAACTCCGGATAAAATTTAAGTATGAAAATTACAAAGGGCAATAACTCCTAAATTATGGCACTGAAAGTTATGGCTCTTGGACACTACACTTCTCCTCAATGTCATCAATCAACCTGTGAAGTTTCATGTTTATATCTCATGTAGTTTTCAAGTTATGCTCTGGACAAAATTAAAGTAAGAAAAAATAACAAAGGTCAATAACTCAATAACTATGCCACCAAAAGTCATGGTTTTTGTGCAATGCACTTTTCTTCAGTGTGATCTATGCACCTTTGAAGTCTCATGTTTACACCTCTAATACTTTTAGAGTTATGCTCCAGACAAAATTTAAGTAAGAAAAATATCAAAGGGCAGTAACTCCTAAACTACAGGGCTGAATGTCATTGTTCTTGTACACTGCACTTCTCCTCAATGTCATTTATCAATCTGTGAAGTTTCATGATCATATCTCATGTAGTTTTCAAGTTATGCTCCGGACAAATTTTAAGTATGAAAAATTACTCCTAAATTATGGAAGCAGGATTTATGGTTCTTGTGCATTTCACTTTTCCTCAGTGTGATCTATGCACCTGCGAAGTATCATGTTTACACCTCTAATACTTTTCCTAGTTATGCTCCAGACAAAATTTAAGTATGAAAAATAACAAAGGGCAATAACTCCTAAATTGTGGCACTGGAAGTTATAGTTCTTGTACATTGCACTTCTCCTTAATGCCATCTATCAACCTGTAAAGTTTTATGTTCATATCTATGGTGGCATATTTCTGCCACGAGATACCTATCATGATAATTTTAGTAAACTATCGCGATAAATTAAAAGTTTCCTGGAAATCTTATCAAGAAAGTGAAAAGTTTCTTGATAAAAGTATCACGATAAATAAATATTTTATCGCAAAATTTCTCAACCGTGCTCGAAGCTGACATGCGAGATAAAACTACTGTGATATCTATAAATAGAAAATGCATCATTTGGATGAACTCGGTAGTTTTGACTTAAAGGGCAACTACAGCCAAAATCTCATTTTGGATATATGAATCCTTTAATGAAAACAATCTTAAAATTGAAAACCGTATTTCAATGTTATAAGCGAAAATGTGGTTGCACACCTGTGCGAGTTTGTGAAATCTGCAATAAACCGGATGTGACGCCACACTTATTTCGGCTTCTGTGTACTATTAATTTGCTCTGATACTGACTTTTTTTCTCACAGCCTTATCTTCCCTCATGTCGGGAGACGACTGTCTTATGCCGGGTGCCGAGTTTAAGCACTATTTCGAGCCAGGAGATGACTATTTATTCGCCAGTTTGCTGTCTGTCTGTCTGAACCGAATGACGTGGCTTAATATCAGATTTACCATTAATCCTCAACAGGTTAAATAAACCTTCATGCCGATTGCAAAATTTCTAGTTTTTGGAGATACAAAAATAGATATCTCCGTATTGGACACTGTACATAAGATCAGATTGCACGTTCTGTGCAGTCTGATCTTAATATACACTGTTCGGAAAAGGTCACTGAGTCGCGCTCAGGAGCCTTGGGGCCCCACAGAAATTTAAATGAGGCAAGAAATCAATGGTGATTCACTATTGATTATCCATCTCTGTCATATAAGAGCGAGCGAGCGAGGGAGGGAGCGCGCGCGAGAGAGAGATAGAGAGAGAGAGAGAGAGAGAGAGAGAGAGAGAGAGAGAGAGAGAGGAGAGAGAGAGAGTTGGAGGGTAGTTAGAATAGAAATTCGACAAGCAGATTATGGGATTTTTTTTTTTTTTAAGATCGTATGAATGAGGAAATACAAAAGTTATGACGTTAGACTTACCCATTTAACCTGTGTAAAATTCCAAATTCCATTCACATTTTATAAGAAAAAGGGCTCAATATGGTCGTGAAAACAAAAGACTAACTTTGTACATGACATGTTTAGGACTAGTGCTTGTTAACCCCCAGCTGCAAGCCGGGCAAAGAAAATATGTGAGACCACAACGGTGCGATACCAACATCAAAGAGGCGCCGAATTAACCCTTTGCATTGATGGAACACACAATTCTTTTCGCAAAATAAAAAGTTGGCGCACTAAAATCTTGTGTAAAGTTTGTATGCAGTTATAAATTTTTAATTTACGCTGCATTTATATGGTCAGCAATCTGCATCTGTTATCTGGTACATGATTACAGCGAGAAATACGGAAGAAGAGAGTTAAATAATTTTTGTCCACGTTGGTATTTCCACTTAAATTTTACTCCTTTCATGTCTCAGTATGTAGGAAATGGACTGACCCTGTATTTTACAGACGATCAAAAACGTTTACTGCATGATATGGAGGGCAGGAAGGCAGGAGGCAATTCAGACAATCTTTTAACGTTGTTGTTGATGAAAGAAACAAATTTGATATTGTGAAAAAAAAACGTAGGAAAATAAATGAAGATCAAGTGAAAAAATAAAAAATGGATTTAACTTTAATAGCAAATTCAGGATGTGTGCTGGATTTGACATTGTTCGTGAATGTTAAAGAGAGGATACGATTTCTGAGGTAGATTAAGGCTTTTAATTCTTCCCAAGCTGAAAGAGACATGTAAAATGCTGACACTGATGGTGTAGATCAAGATCAGACTGCGCAGGATTTGTAGACCGTTCAATGATCGACGGTGTCCTATATTTGGTAGAAAGAGCCTTAGAACTGTACTCGAATGACTTACTTTACACATTGCAACGTTCCTTCTTCCTTCTACTATCTAGTAGAAGAGAATTTTGGCATGTTTCAACCATCTTGAGTTATTATTTCTTTTTTATTTTTATCTATTAAAATTCGTTGATTAGGCAGTGGTATAACTGAAATAACTTCAAGAAATAAATTTCAAAATAGTTTTGTTTCCCACCAGAAGAATAACTTTTCCTTTTCATAAGTACTATCTCCACTAGGCTAATTCATTCAAAATTTCTTTCCTATGATTGTAGTAAGATGTAAGAGCGATAGAGGTGAAAATTCTGCAGTGCACAAGTGATTTAAACGTGATAAAGCGATTTATATCTTTACGAATTTCATGCAGTTTTTTCAGTTTTCTGCGTTAGTTCATATATAGCGACCATATCTTCTCCGTGACACTTGTAACGTCACGGCAAACTGCCGGAAGCCACGATTTTTTCAATTAGCGACTGTCAGACAGGCGAAAATCCGAAGTTTAAACCTCTATATCTCGTAGAGTAAGCATCACAGAACGCTAAAAAAAATTTTGTTAACATACTCTAGTATAGTTTTATCCGATTTGGAAATGAAAACTTTGGTCAGGAGTTACCCTTTAATAAGATTGCAGTAAGTAAAATTTCGAATCATTAACATTTTTTTTTTGTACCTTAATTGGTAAATTTTGACAATACTCGAAATGAACAGAGGTCTGTAAAATCACAAAGACGACTCGAAATGCCTCCTACGAACAACTTTAAAACCATCCATGGAAAAGGAGAATTCATAAGGTTGTAGACGAAGGTGTTCCGAAACCGTATCTAATTATAGGTACCATGAATGTCAGTTGTAGGCACGAAAGCAGAAAAATCATGATAAGAGTTAGAATTATCGCGATATTTTTATCATGAAAATTTTTG
This sequence comes from Hippopus hippopus, assembly GCA_946811185.2. NCBI lineage: Eukaryota > Metazoa > Mollusca > Bivalvia > Cardiida > Cardiidae > Hippopus > Hippopus hippopus. Next base: position 25,903,990 of record OX328098.1, on the reverse strand, counting down.
TTTTATCACGATACTTCTCTTAAATTATCATGATAGCTATCTCGTATCTCGCGGCAGAAATATGCCACCATACATATCTCATGTAGTTTTCAAGTTATGCTCTGGACAAGCAGGAGTTATGGTTCTTGTGCACTGCACTTCTCCTTGATGAGATCTATCTACCTGTGAAGTATCATGTTTATACTTCTTATAGTTTTTTATTTTTTGAGTTATGCTCCGGTCAAAAAAATTGGGACGCAAGGACAGACAGACAGACGGAATGACGGAAGGACGGACAGACGGACGGCTACTATTACCATATCCCCCGCCGCCTTTTTGAAGAAAATCTATTGTTGTAATAGTCTACAAGTCAAAATCGACAGGATAAGAGCAAACTATTTCAGCGTCAATAATATACACTCTACCTTTTTCGACAAGTGAAAATAAAACCCATCAAACTCAGTAAGATCTTTATCTTATACGCTCGACTCTGCAGAAGTCCATCAGCCAAAAGAAGTAACTCGTTACTTTATGCATGCACCTTATTGGGTCTAACAGTCAGCGTTGGTGTCCCTGGGCGTAGGGTAGAGCGTCGGCCTTGCAACGAGAAGGTCTCGAGTTCGATTCCCGGGAGCGGGTATCAACTTTGGGACCGATCATTGGCCCACACATTCGGCGCGAGTACTGGTGTGCTTCCCAGGAAGTAGAATCGAGAGATACTGGTGCGGTTCCCAGGAAGTAGAATCGAGAGAGATAAGTACAAGTTGCAAGAACTTGTTTCTCAATCGGTGTAAAATAAATATGTTTAAACTACTAACAGTCAGCAGATAACTCTAAGTAGTGTAGCGGTACAGCATCGGCCTCTCTTATTCGAGTTTCCGTGTTCAAATCCCAGTATAAGATGGGTCAACCCTTTGAACTCACCTACACCTCTCATTGAGAGTGCTTGAGATAAGTGGTAAGAACTTGTTTCACAATCGATGTAAAATAAATAGATTTAGACTAATTATATTGCACTACTCTAATTGTTCTCAATCAAATTGCCACTAATGCCTCCTAAGACCAATTGACATAGTAACCTGTAAATTCCTTACTCTCGACCAGAGAGGTGATAAAATTTTACAATTGTCCAAAGCGAAGGCATTTACAATCGACAAATAAAACGTTGCTTAAATAGAGATGTCGTTCTTTTAAACGACAGAAAACATTTTTGGAAAAAGAGAAGTTGCTGGTTACCAGCATTTTCTCCTTTTCTGTCAATTTTTTCAAAAGATTTCTTCTTCAGTGTGGTTAAAAACAACGGACTGTTTAAGAAAGGCACGATGTCAAAAGATATCAGTCCGCTTTAAAACCAGCATAAGACTTGATAATTCATTTGTTAATGGCCACGGAACTGAAGTACAAACATCGTATATAATCTTTTTTTTCTTCCATCCAGTTTCCTTTGATATATAGGGTGATTCGTAATATCTGTCATAGATTTTAATGTTAATTGTATCGATGCCTTTTATAACGATCGTACTTGCTCTCAATTTAGTTATTCTAGAGGCCTGTAAATTGTGTTTGATAGTAAAAACATGATCTCCACATTCTCTAACAAGAATGTGGGGGTCATGTTTTAAATCAACTCAGTTAAGCATGACCTTTCAAAGTTATACATGTATAATTTGATACAGTTATTAGAGTACATTCTTCTCTTTAGAGTAACATCCTTCTTCTAATAATGTCTATTTTTCAAGTTTTGACGCTGTGTGAAGCATTGATTTAAAGTTCAGCACAAAGTCAGACGAACACGAGCTCACATTTTATAAGTATGGTGGCTGGCCTTTTTATATTGATCAACAACCCTATATAACTTTCTAAGGGAAAGTTCTCAAATTTCTACATTATTTGGGCACCGTGTATTCATACTTCTTTATGTTCTAGTAGAAGAACGACTCTAAAAATAGAGTTGGAGCCATACTCGTAAAACGTGCGTTCATGCTGAACTAAGGACTTAGCAGGACGACATGGGTCGATACGTTTTGCAGATGCATTAAATTCCCTTTTCTACAGAGCATGGCTGAAAGTAATTATCATGCTATATAAATAGCTACCTTACCTGCTAAACAAATCTATATTGAAGAAGACATATTCCCCGTTGTCGAAGTTCAGTTCGTGTGCTTTGATCATGATATCCCGGACTGAATCAGCTGATGCACACAGTACCACAACTGAAAAGAGAAATTGTTAGATTGATCGATTGATTGATAAATTGGTTGATAAAAAGAATAACTGGATGATTAAGCTTCATCCCAGTATCAAAATCATTTCAATTATATCAAGGAGACAGCCCGTTCACTCGTGTGTCCTAGATTTTACAAGCACTAGGGTAGAGAACTAGGACAGATTACGGTTCCCGTATTCTTTTTACTCAACTACCCAAAACATCACCAATTCAAAGCAGAATTAATATTGTCGGTCATCAAAACCCATGTATACTCCGTAATCGGCGAGGGTAAAATTAAAAAACTAAAAAAAAATGTATGTTGATGTGTTAGCCGAATAAGTTCCAAATATTCATGAGTTTTACATGAATATTTATGAGATACATGTACATGCAAAACTATATTTCGTATCAAAGAGATAACAACAATTAAAGATAATTGACTGAACATCAATACAATGAATACCAGAGAGTTCATCAGTTCATCACTGAACCACGGAAGATCTATCTCCTAAATTCTGAGTTAATTCATGGCAAGCATGTTTAATACGGAGCCCTGTAGGTGTCATGTGCAACATTTTTGTATTTTTCATTCTAACAAAAAAATTTATTCAATAAAATGAAATATTTAATTCTTTTTAAAAAATCTTATTTCGATTAAACGAAATAATAATTCGTTATAACAAAATCTTATTTCGATTAAACGAAAGAATAATTCGTTGTCTCGATACCAAGTATTTCGAACAAGAGCACCGCATGCAGGTGCCAACCCTTGCGTGCATTTGCTTGATTTTCAGTGACAATTCTAAGTCGCAAATGGGGCATAACTACGTCAAAAATACTTTGATGGTTACCTGCTCTATTGTACGAGTATCCTTTTCAATAGTTAATATTGAGCCCGATTTTGTAGTACATGTAAATATCATCAGAAATAATTAAGATATCATAAAAAGTCAATGTTTTTGCACGACGAAGACGCAGACGAAGACATGGCTATTAAACTACCTTGACGTCTTCTTCGAAAACAGCACAGCTAAAAATTGAAACAATAGTTTGCTTAAACAAATTATGCTTCGTTTCGTACCAAATCCTATTTCTATACAACGTAATAATACTCTTTTCACTTGCAGTCGATTCGTGATTGACAATAACCAGCGACTGTTTCGAAGATACCTTTTTCGTTTTTCTTTATTTTTTAAAAACGTAAATGCGATAAAACAAATAAGAAATTCGTTAAAACGAATTATTATTTCGTTTTTTTATACAAGATTCCGATTTAGCGAATATTTTATTAATCTTATCAAACAAGTATTTCGTTATAAAGAATTAAAAAAAATATGACACGTACGGAACTCCGTATTTAAGGGTCATTGGAATTTACAGCGTATTTTGTTATGAAACCATACAACGTTCAATCAACTCTTTTGCATTCAACACAATTTCAGACTTGTACATATTGAAAGCATTTGAAGACAACAAAATAAAATGTGGCTCAAATGACGGGATTTGCATTGGCTTGGTAGAAAACATAGTGCGAAAAGGAGAAAATGCTGGATACCAGCATTTTCTCCTTTTCCCACAATGCTTTCATAAGCCTTCTTCCTCCAGTGTGGAAAAGAGTTCATCAACTCTTTACCTCTGAAACGACATTGTGGTAAATGATTTTGAAAACATCCTTGTCAGATATACATGTAGATAACCAACAGAATTCAGGATTTTATCTATAAATATATCTGAAAACATGTTGGAAAAAAGAAGATTTCCTCGTCAAGAACAGTTTCTCCTTTTATCATAATGTTTTAAAAAGTGGTATGCTCTAAAATGTTTCGTCTGTAGTTGCTAATGTAAATGTCGAGTATAAAGGTTCTGTCAGTGAATCGTGAAATAGGGCCTCTTATATGGGTTCTCTCTTGACATCGTCGACCCCCACAATACAATCCCACTGTTTACACTCGTGGGAGGTTTTCAAAACAACCAAAATGTCATTTTCGTCCATATTTATATGCTGCAAAATTGACTTTTCAAACAATGAAACAATGGAAGCCTGGAGTCAAATTACGACAAATGAGGGGATTATGTCATTAAAATTAGAGATTTTGTTACTAAATTTATTCCAGGAAACCCCTTTTGAATGGGTATTTGAAACCTGTCAATTCATTGTTTGAAAGGTCTGGAAAGTAACACTAAGGATCCAATAAAATGCTTTATGACTCGTTCAACGGAACGAGTCTTTATCAGAAAAATATCCCACGGTAAATATGATTATGAAGTATAACGTACCGTTGGCACCCAATGTTGTCCTTCAGGGTTTTACACATATGCAATTTGAAGTATGGGGTTTACTTACTACATAAGGTCGTATAATCGTACATATTATCTACTTGAAGCCAAAGCCTTGAGGTACTAAACTCAAGGAAGGATATGAAGAGGGTAATTTAATCGCGCTTAAATTAACTATTTTTTAACAAGGCGGACTATACCATTCGAAATGCTTGAAAAAAGTCACCAAATGACATTCGTTTTTGGCGCACTATCCGCAAGTAATTTTTATTTTTTTTCTAGCTTTTCCATGGGCAAAAAACACAAAACATAGAGTTTATTTGCCTGTTTGGTGTTGCATGCCTCTTTCAATAATATTTATGTTGTATCAAAGATACTAGTGTACCAATCAGTACATTTCTGGAGTTAATTTATTTGTACTATGCAAAACATCCTCTACAAGGCACCTTCTACTTTCGGATATAAAAAGAACAAGAATATCTTTAGAAAGACGGCGCTCAAGGTACTGGAATATGAATACTGAAACATTTTTTGGAGTTCATTATGGAGAGAAATCATGAAGAGTTATCTTGCCAGCAGCTGCCTTTTCTTCCTCGTCGTTTTATACATTGTTGAAAAGTGAAATCTTTTACAGGAATTATTTTTCATTATCAGATGCCAATCCAAATCAACGTTTGAGAACGATCAGTTGCAGCTAAAAATGAAGTGTTTGAAAATATATGCAGATATACGGTGTGGTTTCTTTAGAAAAATATCGTTTATCATTAGCACAAGAAAAGGATTATCACCTATAACGTTGAGTTACTGTGGTGCAAATAAGCGTCCGAGACTACCGATTAGCGGTAGCAAGGCTTGCAAACAAGCCTGCAGGGGCCGCCGAATAAACATTTTCATGCTTTGGACCAATCGCAGATTACTATTCATTTAGTCAAATATATCAATATCAAGAAGTAGATTAAAAGCGAGCGTATTCAGATATGTCAAAAAGCCTGGTAACAGTGACCAGAATAGAAGATGACTATGTTTTGTTTTACCTTTAGAAATTCTGATCTCGCAGTAAATACATGTAGTTTTCACATAAATCTATGTTTCTCCAATCCATCACTCGTGTAAGGTCAGCTTTGTGAGGAAACATCAATATAATTAATCATACAGAAGAATCTATTCATCTACTTTTGTGATGTTGTCCCATAAAAAGTCCCGTCTAAGTGTCACGTGATGTTAGATTCTAACATACAAGACTTATATAAATGACCTTTAACCTAAATATTCACGGACACTGTATCGTATGTAGTTCAAGATCAGACTTGTTATAGCAAGCGTAACTTGATCTTGAAGCTTCGTTGTATGATAATACGTGCGAAAATCTACCCAAGAGAACTGATTAGGCAAGAATAAAAAGCAATGATATAAAACCATATACTTCTTGCTATTAATTTTCTTGCTATACATACGGACAGTCTGATCGTGCTCTATACTTGCCCCTGCTTAACCTGATGTCTCGGTCATGTAAACCCCATGTAACCCTTAACCTGCTAAATAATGAAATAAACATTTCAGGTCGATAGTAAAAACTATAATTTTGCTATTTCAAAGGTATTTTCTGTGGAAAAAATCTCCTTATCGGACAGTATAGATCCAAGATCAGACTGCACGTTTTGTGCAGTCTGATCTTGATCTACACTGTCCGAAAAAGGTCGTTGAGTCGCCTTTAGCAGCCCAGGGGTTAATGTCAAATAATAAGTCACTTTAAAAAAGACTAAATTCCATACAAGATAGTCTCGTGTTTTCCCGACCCTTGCCGAGAGAAAAAAGGTAAGGGAAAAACCAGCATTTTTTCCCTTTTCCACGATATTTTCAAAATCCCTCTTTCTAAGTGTCTTTAAAAAACGGCATCATTCGGTGTATTCTTAGCATTCTATGCAACAGTAGTGCATAGAAAGTGTACAGAAAACAGCGAGGGAAAAGGAGAAAATGCTGGTGACAAGCATTTTCTCCCTTTTCCACGATGTTTTCAAAATTCCTCTTCCTCATTGTCTTTAAAAAACGGCATCATTTGGTGGATTCTTAGCATTCTATGCAACAGTAGTGCATAGAAAGTGTACAGAAAACATCGCGGGAAAAGGAGAAAATGCTGGTTACCAGCATTTTCTCCTTTTTTCACGATGTTTTTAAAATCCCTCTTCCTGAGGGTCGTTAAAAACAGGACCATTTGGTATATGCTTAAAAACTAAATGCACCACTGTATGTGAAGATCGTTTGAGAGATAGAAGAGATCTGAGATAAGTCCAATGATTTATAATGAAATTTCTGACATCCTGGTACCCGCGCATTTATTCAGAGAATTTTCACATATTTTCCTGAACAATCCGTTGATTTATTTATCGCGGTTCAGTCTCAGAGAGCCATTTCTTTCAAGACTTGGCCGACACAAACTGTATCTTTCTTGCTGAGGTTTGGGAAAAGTTGAACCTGTCATTGAGACCACCGCTTTGGCGGAGCACTACCTTCATTCTTCATCTCTTCTAAAATAAATCGAATTTAAATTCTATTTAACGGCAACCTGCTGTAAGAGACCACTTTCCTTACTTCCCTAGTCTGGTCTTTAAATACAGGGCTCATTTCCATCGAATTGTCGGATTCCTCAGCCTATTAACCAATCATTCTAACGTGTACTGTTATTCTAAATTTGGAAAGAAACACAATTTTTGATCGGTAAAACCATTTAGTGAAGCCAATCAGAAATTGCATCACTTAAAAATTTAGAAGAAATAGATGAGAGTCAGATTAATGAATGATTGATTGCACGGTGTTTAACGCCGTTTTCAACATTATTTCAGTTATATCGCGGCGGCCAGTGTACCTATCCATGCTTTCCTGGAGTTTCTTTTTCCAGTATTCCTAGATTTAGACAAAGAATGGTACTCAGAATTGTACGATAACCCGAAACATGTCGAGACGAAATTCGTTCGAATAAGTTCGAATAACCAATGTAGATGGGTTAGCAAAACAACTAGCGCTCACAAAGGAATAATGAAATTTGAATATTCGCTCCATATACATGTATACAGTATTTGTTTATGTACTTGAACATTTTCTTTCAGATGCGTGTTGATATGCGGATATTTATATCGAAATGAAATCTTGTATACATATCCGGTTAGAGGATCTTGAAATGAATGTTCGATAAACGAAAATTTGAATGTAATATTCGAACTCGGTTCTTGCTTTAAAGATACATCATTACAGCTAGAGAGAGAGAGAGAGAGAGAGAGAGAGAGAGAGAGAGAGAGGTAGAGAAAGGTGGAGAGTGGGGAGAGAGAAAACGCTGCTAAAACTTGAAAGTGAATAAAATGGCTCACATGTGTCAACATAGATAAATTACCAATATATATAGTGTAAGGGATAGGAAATCTCTAAGGGATTTTTCCTCATTTCAAACCGGAAACGACAACAGCGATTGCTTTTTCTATCCGTCGTAATCTATGCAACCTTGCAGCAGTCAGGGGCAACATTTAGCTTGAAGATACACGAATGATTATAGTTTCATAAAAAAGAAATAAATGGGTTAAAAACTGTCTGAAAACTGACTGAAAACGAGTACAGATGTATCTTTAAATTTACAATACATACGAATATTCAATGTTCTGATTTTCAAACATATTAAAATATAATAAACAACTATTCTAATTTTAATTTGGAATAATCGGTTAAAATGAAATATCAAAACCATAGCTGTTAACAAATAGTAAAATTTACAAAAAAATCTAAAATTGAAACGCAACTAACTTTTGAAGTGCTGATTAAATGGATATTTCCGTTTGCTAGCCAAGACCTGAACACAGCAATGTCACGGCTGGATTCTTCTTTCTCCACAATGTCTAACAACAATACGGACAGTGCAGATCAAAGATCATACTGCACGTACTACGCAGTCTGATCTTGATCTACGCTATCCGGAGAAAAGGTCGCAGAAAGCCTTTTTTTTCATTTTCGGTTATAACTCTATTTCCTTCACTATAAATAGAATTGTAATTATCATAGAAATAGCATAAATCCCCAAAGTAATTTCCCAGGGGATAGAAAGGAAGATTCGTCCAAAAGACAGCTCGCTCCGTATTCCTTGTATATCGGATCCGACACATGTGCCATCTTAGATAGTTGTTTCTTCAATTTTCTTCTTATTGAATACTAGTATTATCCCTACAGGTTGATGGGATTTTGCGGGGAAGAGAGAGAGAGAGAGAGAGAGAGAGAGAGAGAGAGAGAGAGAGAGAGAGTGAGTGAGTGAGTGAGTGAGTGTGTGTGTGTGTGTGTGTGTGTGTGTGTGTGTGTTTGTGTGTGTGTGAGAGAGAGAGAGAGAGAGAGAGAGGGGAACATTCAGCAAACAGACAGACAGGCAGGCAGACACACACACATCGACACATAGAGACAGACACATTGACAGACACACTGACAGGGGAAAAACGGCAGGCAGTTTGAATATATTGGCAGAAGGGCGAACAGACAGACGCACCGATATGCAGGAGGGAGGGCGGACAGACATAAAAATAGACAATCTGATAGACGAACAGACATGCAGATGGTCAGACAGACAGAAGTCAGAGACAGCCCAACAGGTTCCTGAATGGTCGTTTGGACAGCCACCACGGCCAGAGAGAGAGAGAGAGAGAGAGAGAGAGAGAGAGAGAGACAGAGAGAGAGAGACAGAGAGAGAGAGAGAGAGCCTTACAGAGTCCTTGATTAGGACACTAACACATTCTTCCAAGAAAACACAGATATAATTGGGACAATTTTGTATAACTATCTGGGCCATCTTGGTATAATCCAAAGTCAAATAAGACAAAGGTCACGTCCTGTGTCATACGCTGATAAATCACCCAGTCACTGCTAGGCGACATCTATTTCTTTGGTCAGAATGATGAATTCCCTTGAATCAGAAGCTTGGAAAGCAGATAATGCTCTTTTTGGGTCTTCACATCCTTATCGTTGACACCGTTTTAGGCATTGTTTCAGTTGCATTATGGCAGCTAGAGCTCCTATCCTTATATTCGTAGTATTTACAAATATTTATTATATGATTCTTTTTTCAAGCCACTGGTTACTTTTCAACAAAATAAAAACAGTGTTCAGCAATGAGAGAAGAATCATTCCTGACCAATCCTTCGGTTAAGCGTTTTGTCAAGCTGGGATTCGAACTCACAACTCCTGGATCAGCAAGAGGCTGTCGGTGCGAAACTGGGTCAAAAAGAAGGTTGTAACTGCCTTCATGCCCGTCTGGGATTTGGAACCGTTACGATGTCTGGCCGGGACAAGGAACATAACAAACCCCTTCCATGCCCAGCTGGGACAATAAATATACATAACTGCTATGTTGTCCGGCTGGGACAATGAATAGACATAACCGCTTCGGTGCCCCGCTGAGCATGTACTGATGTAACCGCTTCGGTGCCCTGCTTTGACAAAGAACCGGCATATAATCGCTTTGGTACCCTGCTTTGACAAAAAGCCGACATAATCGCTTTGGTGCCTTACTTTAACAACAAACCGACATAATTGCTTTGGTTCCCCGCTTTGACAAAGAACCGACATAATTGCTTTGGTGCCCCGCTTTGACAACGAACCGACATAATTGCTTTGGTGCCCCGCTTTGACAAAGAACCGACATGATCGCTTCGGTGCCCCGCTTTGACAAAGAACCCACATAATCGCTTTGATGACTCACTTTGACAACAAACCGACAAAATTGCTTTGGTTCCCTGCTTTGACAAAGAACCGATATAACCGCTTCGGTGCCGCTTTGACAAATATTAAACATAATTGCTTCGGTGCCCTGCTTTGACAAACAACCGATATAACCGCTTCGGTGCCGCTTTGACAAAGAACAGACACGATCGGTTTGGTGTCACAATTGATTCCATTTGCTGTTAAGGACAGTCTCGATCAAGATCTAGCAGTGCCATCGTGGATTTACACTGTTCGTTGATCTGGGAGATGAACTGATCGAAATGAAGCCTTAAATATTGAAAAGTCCTGGCTTTAAGGGCTTTTATGTTACGCGAAAGGTTTTAGGACGAATGAGAATACCAACCCACACACAGACTATCTACTTTAACATGACAATAATGCTCATTCATTTGGCAGATAGAAGATATCAATCTGACTTACATGTGTTTGGCATTATAAAGATTACCCCTAAGCAAGTGATCCCATATTTTAACGACTCTGTGGAAAATGGCTTTTTAAAAACATGGTTGGAAAAGCAGAGAATGTTGGTAACCAGCATTTTCTTTATTTCCCACAATATTTTTCTCTATTTAAATCACAAATCGAATCATTTAGGTCATATTTAATTTTTCGTCTGCAAATGCTTTCATTTTGGGCGATCCCAAAATTTCGTCGCCTGGACAAGAGCTCAGACGAACAACAAACACCCCATATACAACAACAAGCACTGACAAATGGGAAACATGTTCAAACATGACAAAACCTTGCAATTCTTGAAATAAACTGTCAAGTTTTGAATTAGAAACAAGATTTCACAGAAGCGCTTGTAGGTCAATATTTCCCATAATTCATTCGCGTGATGCCGTATTTAATCACGGTAATGCATTCTGTTTTGACAGCTGCCAATCATCGCTTTAAATCCTGTACCAGACGACACAATTTTAGCCCCGTCCATTTTGACAAAATGCAGACGACAACTTAAACATGGTTTAAATGATGGGATCCGTCCATGATTAGGTAGATAACATTACGGAAAAAGGAGAAAATGTTCATAACAGAACGTTCTGCTTGTCCAACTATGATTTAAAGACCATCCTCCCTATAGTCGTAAAACACAGGATTGTTTGGTAAAGGGGTTCTCCTTAAAATGCTAAGCACGTCTTAAAATTGTGTTTCGGACAATGTAGGTCGAAGATTAGACAGCACAGACGCACAGTCTGATCTTTGATCTACACTAGCCGATTCTTTTCCTGCTGTTTTCGTCAAAAATTGGTTTAAAAATGGATAAAAAGAATTGTTACTATTAACTGAAAACCTTCATTTCAATTTTTTTATTACGAAAAGGATTATGCTGATTTGTTAATTTCACCACAATTCGTTTGAATGATTACATCCTGAGAGTTTTTTTTTTGTATGAGTAAATCGCATCACCTTAGCTACGCCATTTACACGATGGGTGCTGTACTTCTTATATTTTGGCGCCAATTCCTGTCAACATCTTTTGGCGCCGAAAACTGTATAAATGCAAGAGACTTTAATTAACGAACATTGTTGACCTTTTTCCGACCTTCCAAGATTATTTCCTATGTATATTCTGGATTACTGGGTTAGTATAAATTACAATTTCTTACTACATTTTAGTTCGGCTGTTTTCGAAGAAAACCAAAAGTGTTGTCAAAGCCCTGAGGTCGTCCGCGTCTGCGTCGTCGTTCGCAAACTGGCATTTTTCTTTTACATACATAAAACATATTTTGAATCTGGGAATTGGACTGGAAGAAAACATTTTGTATGTACGGAGAACCATCCTTTAATTGTTGCTTCCGGTTTGGCAATCCGGACGTGAGAAGACGTGCGGATCCACGAAGACAAAAATCTCTTGTTTAATTCCTCTGATAGTTACTATCCTGTCGTTGGAAGCCGTTTAACAGAATACAAGGTAAGCTACCTTTTAGAATAAATTACTACAGTGGTTCCTCGAAAAATTTGTTGGAATGTGGGATGAACGCTACTTTTTACACTTGTTTGAGCCACAGCAGACCCATTTGTCTTAAACAATTGAGCCGTGCTCTGTGAAAGGGAGGTCTAATGCATAAAACCCCTTTGTTCCGTAGAGCCACTCAATTACGTATGAATCATTGGACTGAAAGTAAACCCCAATGTCGTTATGCCAATAAAACGTTTACCAACAGCAATGTCCGAGATAATCCTTCTTAAGTATGAACTAATCTTCCTTCCCTGACAGACAATTAACTCTATGCAAATTTTATGCAAATGAGATGCAAATCAGCTGTAAAATTGCGGATACTTCTTCCGATGTTTTATTCATGATTCGTGGTTTTACTTCGTGACTTAATGGGGTGAAATTATCGATTGCATAAGACGGAATGTGTTTAAAAGATAATACGCATGCGCAAAAAAAAACTTTAAAATGAAGCTTACATAACCAGAAGTGTTTATTAGACAAACAATTCAAACCATTCTGCTGGATTTAACTTGACATGCGCTTAGACTGTCCCTATACCAGTCGCGTATGCTTGACTGACCGGATGTGTTCAAAATTTGAGAAAAAGAGAACAAGTCTAGCATAATCTGTTTAAACTTTCATAAAGATAGTAGGTTTTTCCATAACCTGAAACTTGACATTTATGTCCGTGTACTCACCAATGAATAATTGAATACATATGCACTTCCGGTCAAGCGTCAAACAGACTAAGTAAAGAAATCATGATTTGTTACGGATCCATGTAATCGCATGAAAAGCTTCGACCGTGTTCACCAGCCATTCTAATAATTAGGATTTTCTAGATTATAAAGTAACGCAACTTCTGACTGGCTAAAGCAAACGGTTTATCTAATCAGAAATTGAGTTATTTTCAAAATCTAGAAAAAGACGACAATTACAAGTTAGAAAACTTTGTGATTACAGTCTCTGGTCGCTCTCTACACCCTGGTGTGCATAGACAGGGCCGTAATATGTAAATGAGAGCAGCTGATTCAATGCGTTGGAGACCTAGGTTGTAGATAAAATCACACAAACGCCATATCGTATTGGCTAAACCAAACAGATTAGCCAATTAAAGAGTGCTTTACTTTCTAAATTTGGCACTTGACTAAACTGAATTCTATTCAACATGGTTCTTGCAAATAGACCTTATCTGTAGAATATTTGATCAATTCTCTGTGAAAAGGGGATTGCATGCATCTGCAAAAAGTATTCCAGGTCAGCGGGACTGCACAGGCTGACCTATGTCAAAACATTTTTGCTTCTGCTACGCTTTCTGAAAGTCCATTCTACCTCAAAATTCAGTCGGTTGTGAGACAAAAGGGATGTTATGGATCACTAATTATGTGACAATTTTCTTGTTATAATGCATCATGGAGAAATAAACTCCCTTCTCCAGAGAAACTGGTTACTTTCCATTGAAATGTCGGGTATCTCAGCCAAGGCTCTGTAATCTTAGTCTTATTCCAACTTTTGAAAGTAATTCAGTTTTCGGTTAGCAAAACCATTTAACGAGCCATGCTCTGTGAAAAGGGGGCTTAATACATCTGCGAAAAGCATCGACCCAGGTCAGCCTGCGCAGTCCGCGCAGGCTGACCTGGGCCGAAACTTTTCGCTATTGGTTAGTTTACTGTATGTCCAAGGACCAGTCTACCTCATGATTGAGTCGTTTGTTATTAAAAAAGTGGATATTATGGATCCATAAGTATGTGATGGCTTGCCTTGTACCATGGCTCACGGGGATGCACCAAGGCCCCTTTTTCCGGAGCATGGCTCGTTTAGTTACGCTAATCAGAATTTGCATTACTTAGAAATTTAGAAAAAAAGAACGAGATTTAAACTAAGATTGATACTTAGAGTTTTTGGTCAGTACTGTCTCTACTGTCTGTATATAGTGCTTCAGTTGAGGCAATACCGTCGGATACGGATGGTCAGTTCTTCTTACCTATGCACATGTATTATTTGACTTCAGTTTATTCTGAGATCTTCAATCTTATATAATTAAGAATTTATCCCGCTAAACGGTGCAGACTTATTTATCCCTTAGTAGGCAAATTTTTGTAAAACTTGTCAAAAGTAAATTTAGTTGTGGGTTGCTTTAAGGCATAACTGTTGATTCAATGAGGGCCATTCTTCAGTTATTTCCCTTGATTCCTCTCCAGTACTACATTGGTCCTGATAAGGTGTTTTCTTGGATTTTATCCTTGATTTTCTTGCACTACACAGATATGTTCTTGAGATAATATCCCAACTAAATCTGACAATATTGTTTTACATATCAATATTTACACATTTCTCTAATGATTGAGAACAGAATTTGCTTTAGAATTACATGGGGACCTTGCATGTAATCATAAATCAAGTTATATTTATCGCAACATCCCCAAAGGAATCAAGGATAAAAACAAAGGAATACAGATAAAAGGACCAATGTTTTATTTGGTTACCTTTAGTTTTTATCTAGCAAGGGAGATAATTTTAATTACAAGAATGGCCCTCATTAAATGAAGCCATGACAGTTACGTTCGTAAATACCTAAATTCTATCAAAGCCTCGTAAATCTATCCAATGAGAGCCATTATATTTGCGACTGTCACGCGAGTGTAATTATTACGCGTGTTTATCACTGTCGTGTGTTTCTAATGCCAGACCGTGATGGAAGCTTTATTGTTTCTACTATCATAAAATTGGTATAAACTGCAGCATTCATTTACAGAGTTCTAAATGAAAAACAATGACCTGGGGGCGAAATTCATTCGTGCAAAGAGGTATACAAAGGCTCAATATTAATCCTTAACATGCTAAATTAATCAAATGAAACTTTCAAGTCGAAAGTAATAATTCAAATGTAGTTATTTCAAACTTACAATGTAGTTATCGGGGGAAAATGGCACCTATCGGACATTGTTTATCTAAGATCAGACAGCACCTCCTGTGAAGTATGATCATGATCTACATTGTGCGCAAAAATTTCTTTGAGTCGCGCTTAGCAGCCTATGTGTTTAAAGTGGAGTTACGGAATTAAGATTCTTAGTTCAATCATAACTGAAGGCGTTAGTGTCCACTTCCGGTTGGCGATATTTCAAAACATCCAGCCTAATACTGGTGAAACCAAGGAAACACAAGAATAAGTGAACTGTTGGCGTAATATAACTGGAATGTTAGATTAAGGCTAGATGTCGATCGAACCAAGGGCCTTTTGATTACTGACCTAATGCGTTTACCACTGTGTCAGGCAGGACCAGTGACCCCTGCATTACAAAGCCTGTGTGTTACCGACTGAGTTACCAGGCTCGGCTTAATACCCTTGCATTTGGCAAGTTTGTAACAAAAATGCTTTGAAAGAAGACTGTGTGGAGTACTGGTAAAAGAAACTCCAGGAAAGCATGGATAGGTGCACTGGTCTCCGCACTATAACTGAAATAATGTTGAAAACGGCGTTAAATACCATACAACCAATCATAGATAGTATAATTGAGACATCGTTAAAACACCCCCTCCCCCCCCCCCCCCCATTTGTTCAGAACTCCGAACCAATCCAATGGCTATAAAGAAAACCATATCTTCAATATGACGATAGAGGAACTACTATCAGAAAACCATTTCTTACAATATCACTCTATTGAAGTCTTGTTTTGATCTGCTACAATGCATCACTGATCTTGAAGTGGGCCCATTCTTTGATGATAATTGAATCTTTCCTCTAGTCTTTCTTGATAAAGAATAACATATTCCTTTTTATGGATATTTTCATGATAAAAAGGAACGTATCTTTTTTTATGGATATTTTCAGGGTCGTATCTCAGAGGGGACAAGACTCACACGCAAGCATGTTTGTATCAAACAATGCTTTTATTTCATTCAGTCAAAGCCTGTGAGTAACCTACATTTACATATGAGCTATGCTCTGTGAAAAGAGGGTATAAAGCATCTGCAAAAAGTATCGACTCAGGTCAGCCTGAATCAATTTTCTTCGTACAAACGACCAGACTACGTCACGATTCAGTCGGTTGTGAGAAACGGTTGACTTTAAATGCATCAGATCCCTTTTTTATACAGCATGGTTCATGTTCAGATATTTAAATAAGTGTATTGTATTAGTTGTACAGTCAGGTGGCAGGGGACTTGGAAACTTGTTCACGGCTGTGGTGAATCATGTCGCCCCGAGCCGAAGGCGTGTATTCAGCGAAATTTCTGTTTTATGGTCTCACGAATTGAGTATACTGACGAAAAAGAATTTTCCTTTTGAGTGTCCCAATTCAATGAAAACTGACGTCATTCAGAACTGACGTCACTGACGTCTTGGTAAAACGTAAAGTTTGGTGTATAAACTTAATGATGTCACTGAGGTAGACATCCGACGTATTTTTAATGGATTTAAACAACTTCAAGGTAAGAAACAATGCACTTTAACGATTTATTTGCAAAAGTAAACGACCAGCAGTTGCCTCCAACGACCATTAGGTTATCCTTTTAACGTAACGGTGTATGAGTTTCGACATTTCACAATTTGCTTACCTGACGAAGGGATAGCTCGTTTTAACCGCGTGTATTTGTTTTAGAATGACAACAAATGATTATACATGTAACTGTATTCATTTATTTTCTAAAATAATTCATTTTTTTTTTCGCTTTAATGACAACCATAAAAGGAAACTAGTAATAATAATATGGTACATGCTTCTCAATATGTTTGTGTTGTGGGCGGCTCGATCGACACCGATGTATACGGGGCTCCAGAAACTGCTTTTACGTTGATTTTGCCAGTGTACAGGAATGTAATGTTCGGGGCATACTATCCAATCAGATCGCGAGAAATTTCTTTGCAGTATATAATCTTAACTTGTACCAGAGCCCCGCTCACATTTAGTAATGACAGAGACATACAAAAATGTCAAAGTTTCCAACGAGGACGACCACGACTAATGACGAAAACGGCATGGCTTTGACAATACCACTACTTTTTTTCCCCGAAAACAGCTCAGATAAAATACTACGAACTCAGCATGTAAAGGGACCAGTCTACTTCAAGGTTCAGCCGGTTGTGAGACAAAACGGATCTTATGGATCTATAATTGCGTGATAACTTGGTTTGTATAAAGCACTACAGAGATGCATTAAATCCCCTTTTCGCAAAAGCGCTGCTCATATTCATTAATAAAGAGACATTATTAGTTGTACGGTCAGGTGGCTGGGGACTTGGAAACTTGTTCACGGCTGTGGTGAATCATGTCGCCTCGAGCCGAAGGCGAGGTGGCGACATAATTCACCACAGCCGTGAACAAGTTTCCAAGTCCCCTGCCACCTGACCGTACAACGAATTTATTATACCGCAAAGTTTTACCATTCCAACGTGTGTTAAGCAAATTTTACCTGTTTTTTGGTTTCAAAAATTGAGTACGCTGACGAAATAGGATTTCCCTTCTGAGTGCCCCAATTCAATGAAAACTGACGTCACTGGGAACAACTTGCAGTTTGGCGCATAATCTTGATGTTAATCTTGATCGACGCCGCCATTTTGGATGTTGTGTTGAAAGTGTAGTCATGTATACGGGGCTCCCGAAAGGGAAACGGCTTTTACGTTGGTTTTGTCAGTGTACATGATATATATGTTCGGGGCATATTATCCAATCAGATCACGAGAAATTTTTTTGCAGTATAATATGAGAAAATGTCAGAGTTTTCGTGCTAGGACAGAGACAACGCATCCTATAACGACTACAACAGGACTTTAAAAATTCCTTGACGCTTTTTAAGACCCGTCTACACAGGCAAGTATTTCTTTGCGAACAGCACCAAACTTCTGTTTGAAGTTGTTTAGTCATATTTGCCCATAAGTTTTCTACACTAAGACAAACAGTGGTAAATAATTTTTGATAATGTTTGAAGATCATGATGCATCCATCACATGATAAAAAGACGGTTTCTGATTGGTTAGTATACTTAGAAACCATCATACATCATCAAACAGAGCAAACAAAAATGAACATGCCTAAACAGCACCAAACAGTAGTTTAGTGATGTTTGCTTGTGTTTGCTGACTGTCTACACTTGCAAACTTTTGTTTGCAAACATAGCGTTTGGTGGTGTTTGCAAACAAATGTTTGCTGGTGTAGACAGGCCTTTACATAAATAGCCGAACTATAACATCACTGTGAATATTCAGGCCTTAGGCATAACATCTGTAAGAAGTTCAGTATTCAGTTACAAATTCTGTTTCCATACAACTAGGAACCTTACTTAACCTGTCAGTTCTGATTTGCAAATTAACAACACTTGCTGTAATACAGTAGGGAATATAGGAATCAGATATATGATAATATTTCACCAGAAATATCCACTACTTTCAATTGTTGCCCTCTTATCCTTTACCACACAATCTCGAGATTTAACAACCCTGAGAACGACAGCACTTGAAAACATTTTGGGAAAAGGAGATAATGATGCAAAATTAATGAGCCATGCTCAATGAAAAGGGGATTAATGCATCTGCGAAAAGTACCTATCCATATTAGCTGGTGCTGTCCGCGCAGGGTGATATGGGCCGAAACACCTTGGTATTGGTCAATTTTCTGCATTTCAAAGGACTAATTTACCTCATGATTCAGTCGGTTGTGAGGTAAAATGGATTTTATGTATGCGTAATAATGTAATAAATTGCTCGGTAAAATGCATCGAAGAGATACATTAAACCCCCTTTTGCCAGAGCATGGCTGATATTTTTTATGAAACTGTTGGCTTTGGGCAGAGCCAAAAATACTTGCAAAGTTCGAAACCTTGCGTTTGTCTTCAATCATGAATAACAGATTCTAACTTTTTTCTGGTAATTTAATGCTTGTTCAGACTAGCTGTATCTTTTTTTTTCGCGTGTACAACTTTAATTTCCACGAGAGTAAATAAAATTCAGCACACAAAAGCAGCCATTGAAACTTCGAAAGATGTACGTGACAACAATTAACTAGACGCTTTCAGAAAAGCTGGGTTCTTATAATTGTGAAACCTGTCAAATAGATCGCGTGCCAAAACAGTAACAAATTAGAAAGGATAACTCCTGGTATTGACATTTTTATTTGAGGCTCATTGATCAAGTTATGACGTCTTTGATTACCGTTCTTGAAAAGTTCTGAATGGCCACATATAAATGAGCCTTGCTCTGTGAAAGGGGGGCTTAATGCATCTGCCAAAAGTATCGACCCTGGTCAGTCTGCGCGGACTGCGCCGGCTGACCTGGGCCGAATCCTTTCGCTATTGGTCAATTTTCTGTATGTCAAAGGACCAATCTACCACATGATTAAGTCCGTTATCTAAAAAGTGGCTCTTATGGATCCATAACTATGTGATGACTTGGGTTAGTATTATGTATAACAGAGTTGCATTAAGCCCCCTTTTGCCAGAGCATGGCTCAAATTTAGAAATTCCGAAATTGTTTATTTTAACTTATTCCCTCTTTTAGATGAGCTTTTTATTTGAGTCGTGCTCTGGCAAAAGGGGGTTTTATATAGCTTTTCATAACTTGCAGACGTTGCAGAAAATTTACCGTAGGCGAAAAGTTTCGATCCAGGTCAGCCTTCTGCGCAGGCTGACCTGGGTCGATACTTTTTTTTATATATATATTGCATTAAGTTCGCCTTTTCACAGAGCATGGCTCATATGTAATGCTTTCTTCATAGTGTATTGTTTATATACATTTTGGCGTTTTCGCAGTAATACAAACGATGACAGATAAATAGTTTGAACGTCTGCAATTTCTGAAAAAAAAAAACGATTAAAGGCCCAGTAAAGGCCAAAATATCAAAGCAGGTGTCATAATGCATTTAAATTTAAATTTAAATCATACCATTTAAAAGTATGAAAAATATTGTGGAGATGACAGTCTGTTATCGTGTGGTCGGGCCATATGTTAGTCGCTGCAGAAAGTATCTTAAACTCAGGCAAAAAGTAAACAATAGACACAGCTACCTGGCAGGTTTTAACCTAGTTTTGAAATTAATTTCTCTGTCAGCAACTAACACTTGGACCAACCAATGACAGATTGCTATCTTTACAATAATTTCCATACTTTTAAATGATATGATATAAATTCAAATGCATTTAAACACCCGCTTTGTTTACTTTTGGACTTTATTGTTACTTTAACAAATGACTACAAATAACAACAAAACGGAAACGTGTTGGACTCGAAAACAGGAAAATCAAACAGGAATAAGTCAACATTATTTTTCAAGAGAGGCAAACTCTTGAGCAAACATGGCTGACAGATTCCAGACGAAACGAACTTCTTCATTTGGATAAAAACAGATATCATAAAATTGGCTTTGACTGATCGACATTCCCGAGAATTTGGATCTAGATTGGCGCTGGAAAATGCCAAGGAATCCCGAATAATAAAACCTATCCACTCCGACTCATCTGAGCGGTTGTCTGCTTCCGTCAACAATGCCCGATTATAGGATATCTGCGTTATGTCAAGCGTCTACAAATTAGCGGAAATATTGATTGCAGGGATCGTCTAAAACCACATAGAGAACCAGCCTGTTGCTGTCATCTCCGATGAATAAAAGACAAAAGAAGTAAAAAAATGACGATAATTAAAAGAACGAAGAAATATGACTGACACTTAGAGCAGAAATATTTCTATGTGCTGGTTTATGAGAGTGACAAGGTTTATTAAAGTGGCATCAGTCCAGGGTCCGTATTCACCAACCGTTCCTAAGAGCGTTCTTTGTCTTATTCTCCACAATTTTCTAAATTTGAAAGTAACACACCTTCTGATTGGCTAAGCCATTTGGTTTAGCCAATCAGAAGTTGTGTTACTTTCAAATTTAGAAAATCTTGGAGAATAAGACTGAGAATATTCTAAAGAATGGTTGGTGAATACGGGCCCAGATTTCGTTTCGTTTCCCCCCCCCCCCTTGAAAATCGGAACAAAGACAACAAATTTTCCCTTCGCGTGCAAAGATGGCTATAAAACTAAAATATAGACAGAAAACATGAGGAATTACCCAATTTTCGGTATTGTTTCCGTAAAATTCCTTTTTTCGTTGGTAACGGGAATCCCTTATTGCGTAACATGGCATAAATACATTTCAAACGCGGAAGAACATATGTTGCCCGGATAACTCAGTTTCTAGAGTCGCTGAGTTATGGTTTTGAAGGTCATGGGCTGGAATGTTAGCGGAGGTAAACTATTTTTGAGGCGCCGCATGAGCGGCGATACTATATTTTTATTCGCTTTTGAAAAGTGCCTGTGGAGGCAGCCATATTATTTACTATATTGACTGGATCAGTGTTTTTTTTTTAAATACATGTAAAAATACGGTACTTTCATTGTTTGGACTGATTTTTTTGTTTTTTAACATGTAAAATACCGTACTTTCATTGCCAGATCGATAAAAACCAGATCGTATCCCAAATGGCCCAGAGTTTAAATATTTGCCATGCAGTATCACAACGTGGACCTCTACGAAGTTTGTTCAAGTGATGCCCTTGGCGTAAAAAATTGACCCGCTGTAATGTGCCCTATTTCAGAAACAACTGATTTGCGGCGCCATTGATGTTATGCATCAATATTTTCTTGTTGCAGTATTTTTTTGTCCCCGACGAAGAGTTAATAGTCACGTTCTTGTGGTTTTTTTCTTGCACCGGTAAAAGAGGGCTTGATGCATCTCGATGATGCATGATAGCAAGCAAGGTATCACATGATCATGGATTCATTTAGTCCAATTTTGGTTACAACCGACTGAATGATGATTTAGAATGGTCCTTGGACATGCAGAAAAATGACCAATGGCAAAACGTTCCGGCCCAGGTCAGCAGATGCATTAAGCTCCCTTTTCAAAGAGCATGGCTTATCAGACCTTAAAATCCACTATTATTTCCCGATAAATTACCAAAAATCATGAAATAAACAAGCATGTAAATATTGACGTTTCCCATATCAACTACAAGAACCAATGAATTAACGAAACTGCTCACGTCGCCCAAAGATAATAGGCTACAACTTTATATATGATCCTTTCTTAAATACTCTACGTCCTGAGGATGACAAATTTCGTATTGGAAGAGACAACCTTAAAAATAACATTGTGGCGAATGTAGAAACTGTTCGTAAGGAGCAGTTTTTCCTTTTGCAACATTGTTTTCATTTGTATTCATGCTTTGAAAACCACGATTTGTATCAAAGATTCCTACTTTATATAGATGTTTTGAAGTCGTACTCCATAAATTTGTTTCAGAAGGAAATAAGTTAATATTTTTCTGCATCTTGCGACCAGAAGAGGCCTTTGCGAGAAGTGCAGATTAAGATCAGCCTACGTGTCTATCGTCTGTTCTCATTCTTCACCTCCTTGATATCAAAATTGTCGTTTGAGCTTCACTGCACCCCATTCAAAATTAGTATTTCCTCCACGATTTCGGGTTCTGTTGTTTTGCACAAAGTAGCTGATTGGCTCATAAGCTAATTTCTGAAATTAATCATCTCCCTATTACCAATTTGTTTACGTACTTTCGAAAAAAGAAAATCTGTGAGAAACCAAGTGGTTGCTTGTTCCTAACAAATGACTTTATATTGCAAAATGTTTCCCTATTCCCTATTAAAAAGCAGTAATGTTTGCAAGTAGGAGAATTGTTCAAGGGCGGAAGTGGTTTAGTAATTTGTTTAGGACAACATTATCCGTGTCTGTACGTGATGGTCATTGTGATGCGACACTATACTCTCAACGAATGGAAAACTCTTACGCTCAGAGTAGTATCAAAGGGAACATGAACGCTGCCTGTAACAAGATAATTGATATTTCTTAACCTTCACCCGAGTTTGAACTTGCGACCTTTAGAACTACATAGCCTGGGTTCTTTTACCGAGTTTCTCTACACATTGTAACTGTCCAGTCTCTTAGAAATTTGAATGCAAGTTATCAAGCTACGCTGTTTACCCCGTGAATAACAGGACGCGAAATTTCAGAAAAAAAAAACCAAAGAAAAATAGAACTCCCATCATGTTTTCTACGTGTATTACATGTCAGTGTCTTATGGTTTGATTGCCACCTTTGATGGCTTGCCGAACGTCAAGTTTCATTAGGATGTTTATTTCAAGAATTGCCAAAGCAAAATCAGCTCTCACTTCGATTGGATTTTTTTTTTTTTTGTTTGTTTTCTGAATAAATTGAATTAAAAACAAGCAATTTCGTTGAAATGATATCTCCCGCCGAAAAAGACCTTTTCAAAAATTTACGCGACCGCGTAACTCAAAATCGCTTCCAGTCGGCCATTTTGCAGCGAATCAAAAAAAGAAACAAGAGGACCATGATGGTCCTATATCGCTCACCTGAATACTAAGCAGTAAAGGTCTAAAATAAAGATAAATACCAAATATCGAGGTTCAAGGCCAAATGATAATGAAACAAGCGCAGCAAATTGTCGCAAGATATGCCCGTCTCACCGCCAGTTGTCAAGGAGGTATAATAATTGCAAATGGCAAGTAATGCAACAAACATGTTTACCAAGTCTCAAGTCAATTTGACTTGAGACTTCAAAGTTCCGTTCCGGACAAGCAAGAAATACTGTAAAAATGAAGATCAAAGTGGAATTACTCAAAATCCGCGCTAGGTAGAGTTATTGTTCTTGCGCACTGTACTCGGTAATATTGCAACAAACATGCATACCAAGTTTGAAGTCGTTCTGACTTGAGATGACAAAGTTATATTCCAGACGAGCAGAAAATGCTGTAAAAATGACGATCAAAGGGAAATAACTCATAGACAGTAAGAGGTAGAGTTATGGTTCTTTCACACTGCACTCCGTATTATTGCAACAAACACAAATGCCAAGGTTCAAGTCAATCGGACTGGAGATGATAAAGTTATTCTCCGGACAAAGAACTATTCTAAAGAACTTTCTAATTCAAGGGCAAATAACTCCAGTCGTTCTGGTCCGATTAGATCCATAATCAAACTCATCCGAGATCTTATAGTCATATATATTTTGACCAAGTTTAGTTCTGATTGGTTGATATTTGTAGATGCTAGAGTGTAAACAAAGTCAAATATAGCAATTTTTCTAATTCAAGGGCAAATAACTCCAGTCGTTCTAGTCCGATTAGACCCATAATCGAACTCATTCGAGATCTTATGGTCGTATATATTTTGACCAAGTTTGACGCGGATTGATTGATATTTGTAGATGCTAGGATGTAAACAAAGTCAAATATAGCAATTTTTCTAATTCAAGATCAAATAACTCCAGTCGTTCTGGTCCGATTAGACCAATAATCGAACTCATCCCAGATCTTATAGTCATATATATTTTGACCAAGTTTAGTTCTGATTGGTTGATATTTGTAGATGCTAGAGTGTAAACAAAGTCAAATATAGCAATTTTTCTAATTCAAGGGCAAATAACTCCAGTCGTTCTAGTCCGATTAGACCCATAATCGAACTCATTCGAGATCTTATGGTCGTATATATTTTGACCAAGTTTGACGCGGATTGATTGATACTTGTAGATGCTAGGATGTAAACAAAGTCAAATATAGCAATTTTTCTAATTCAAGGTCAAATAACTCCAGTCGTTCTGGTCCGATTAGACCCATAATCGAACTCATCCGAGATCTTATAGTCATATATATTTTGACCAAGTTTGGTGCTGATTGGTTAAAAATTGTAGATGCTAGAGTGTAAACAAATGCAAATATAGCAATTTTTCTAATTCAAGGGCAAATAACTCCAGTCGTTCTGGTCCGATTAGATCCATAATCAAACTCATCCGAGATCTTATAGTCATATATATTTTGACGAAGTTTGGCGCTGATTGGTTGATATTTGTAGATGCTAGAGTGTGAACAAAGTCAAATATAGCAATTTTTCTAATTCAAGGTCAAATAACTCCAGTTGTTCTGGT
The DNA here is from genome assembly GCA_946811185.2 of Hippopus hippopus. Classification (NCBI taxonomy): domain Eukaryota; kingdom Metazoa; phylum Mollusca; class Bivalvia; order Cardiida; family Cardiidae; genus Hippopus; species Hippopus hippopus. The sequence goes on along the minus strand of OX328098.1, from coordinate 25,878,902 downwards.
CCGATTAGACCCATAATCGAACTCATCCGAGATCTTATGGTCATATATATTTTGACCAAGTTTGGTGCTGATTGGTTAATATTTGTAGATGCTAGAGTGTAAACAAAGAAATGTGAACGGACGGACGGACGGACGAAGGACGCCGACGGACGGTGTGTGATAACAATAGCTCATCCTGAGCACTTCGTGCTCAGGTGAGCTAAAAAAGTATATCGGCAGAATAGGTTATTGTACGCATGTCTTAAGTTTCACGAAATTCCGTCCAATGGTATTGGAGATATTCTCCCGGACGGACAACGCTAAAACTATATCCCGCCGCCTTCGGCGGGGGATAAAAAAAAAAGTGAGTAACTGCTGGCTGATTTCGAAATATTTCAAATTTTTATTTCGTTCAATAATTCAAAATGCCTCACAGAAAAACAGGGAATTTATAGAACCCTATTAATTCTTTAGGGAATGAATGAAACACTATTCAGTATTTCGGCTATTGCCTTTTTCAGGAGTTTTGAAACTCGTGAAAAAGGCAAAAGCCGAAAAATCTATCAATATATTGGTTTTTACCCCTTTTTTAATGAAATCTATAATTTGGAAAAATCTTAAACATCTCTCTTTACAAAATGCTGGAATAGGATCTACTACTACAATTCCTAGCCAAGAAATTAGAGACATTCGAGATGCCTCATTTGTTATCAAATTAATTTGCCCTCTCAGAAAAGAGATAGAAAAACAAACGACACAAAATAAGAAGGTCGTATTTAGGTCTAATCAAGATTCAGACATGTTTACAGAGACTCTGCAATTATCGATTTCCAGTGAAATAGGTGCATATAATCCGAATGGCAGTCCCGGTTTGTCTCTATTAGACAACCCAAGAAATTGCGAATTATTGGAACCAAAATTTTCATAATAAGAGAAAATAACTGTGTATGATTTCTAATTTACTTATATTACACTTGATTATATTATCTTTTTATCAAAAGCTATGTGCTAAAGATGGCTTTTAAAAACATTGTGAAAATGGAGAAACACCCAAGAATTTGCTACAACCTCTGCTTGTATTTCTCTCTCTAAAACCATAGGCCTCTGAAAATCCATTGGTCTATCAAGGGATAACAAAATTTTCATGATCGGACACCGTTACTATAAATAGCACATTGGCGATTCCCTCTTAATCTGTATAGTAAGACAAGGTGTGCAACGAAGTCGAAGAAAAAAATGACCCCCGTCCCCTTTCAGAGATAATATTTAACCGAAAACGGATAAATGAACCCAGTTACCGGTGCAGATGGGATCATAAATGATTTTTCTTCTATACCCTGACCTTCGAAAGTTCCAAACGGCTCTTGCCATCAAGCAACAGCTCTCATCTAAAAAGATTTCAAAAGCTTCCACATTTTCCGGATCGCCATGCGCTGACGTCACACGATTTATAATTTCTGCAGCGAATAACACTTAAATTTTTTTATTCAGACATAGATCGAAAATTTTTTGTTGGTGTATTAACAGAATTACTTAATCAATATTTCGTCTGATATAATTTATCTTTTCATCTAATGCAGCATCACGATTTTCATCACCCATTTCGCATATTTTCAAATGCGTTTTTACCGTTCATTGGTCAAAAACTTTGGCGCGTCTTTTGTAAGCAAATTCACGTGAGTTATAATTCGCTGCATCATAATGAATTGACGTCAGCGCATGGCGATCCGTAAAATGTAGAAGCTTTTTATATATTTTTTTTTTAGATGAGAGGTATTGCGTGATGGCAAGAGCCGTTTGGAACTTTCGAGGGCCAGGGTACCGAAGAAAAATCATTTGTGAACCATCTGCATCGGTAATTAGGTTTATTTTTCCATTTTCGGTTAAATATTATCTTTGAAAGGGGACAGAGTCAAATTTTTTTCGATTTCATTGCACAGCTTGTCTTACTATATACGATATAGAGGGAATCGCCAATGCGCTATTTTTAGAAACGGAGTTGATGAAAATTCGCGTATATTCCGTGATATACAGGCGATGCAACAATATGCTATAAGTGTTCGATGATCGATCAAGGAAAATTTTAGTGTTCCGTGATAAACCAATAGAGCTTCAAAGGCCTGTGCTAAAACCTATACTCACGGGGCCTTCTTGACTTAGAGATTACGGCAGTGGATTTGTAATTACGACGTCTTTGTTTGATCCCCATTTGAAACACTGTTAAAGTTAAGATTCATGGCATAGTACCGGTAAAACCTTGGAAGGCCAAGACTTACTGAAAAACAATGTGGGAATGAAAGAAAATGCTGGTTACCAACATTTTCTGCGTTTCCCACTATGCTTTCAAAGACTTTCTTCCTCAAGGTCATTAAAACTCGGGATTATGTTGTAAAGAGTTAAGGCAATGGACTTTTAACAAGGGAAATCTTTGCTAGATCCCAAATTGAAACGCTGGTCGCTTGAGGGTCTCTGGCATAGTAAAACCGAGGGTATGAACTAAATACTAGCCTGGGAACCATGCCTACTAACAAATCTACATTGCACTCTACTACTCCTTCTCAAAACTTTTTTCTTAATTATAAAAAGAAACGCGATTTCTGACTGGCTAGACCAGATGGTTTAGCCGTTAAAAACGCGTGTTACTTGCAAAATATTGAATTTAATTAGGAATGTTTCGTGATAGCGACCGGATGGCTTCGAAAAACATTAACTCTGGCGACAAGTTGAAATGATACGTCCATACCGGCGCATGCGATGTCGACATTTTATTGTACACAAATAGACTTGTAACACGCACCTGTTTCGTGTCTATATTTGGACATCAAGGTAACATGACTTGGTCGACCAGTAAAATTTAGTATCAGACTTTTCAACTATTCTGGATTTTTTTTTTTCGCTGGTCGCTTGTTGTCAGACAATGACAAAAGCTTCAAGTTAACCCTAAACCTGCAAGGCACGACTAACTGACCGTTTGCGGACAGTGTAGATCAAGATCAGACTGCACAGAACGTGCAGTCTGATCTTTGATCTACACTGTCCGATAATGACATTATTGTCCCCAGAAATACCTTTGAAATAGCAAAATTTCGGTTTTTACTAATGGTTCAAAAATTTTCATTTCACTTATTTAGCAGGATAAGGTTAACCCATCGCGCGACAAGCATTCGGCAAACCTCGGGTTATCCGTTGTTCAAATCCCTCGACTGTATTACGATGGATTACATGCACCTACACGGTACATTTCTTCTCCGGAAATACGCCGTTTTACCGTTCTTAAAACTGTAAAGCTCCACTTAAAAAAAAGAAAACATGAATCACAATTTTCTGTCGAAATCTTTCTAAGTTTCCTTTGATAAACAGTTTGCACATTCAAGTTTTAACGTGGTCTATCAATTCCGTTGGCAGTTTTGATACATATGAATAACTTCAACGTGGTTGTTGATGTCGTTACTGACCGATTTTCATTGGCCCCGTCATATTTATGAGCATATGTCTGACAGAACATGCACTTCAAAATGGAAACCTCCTTGATACGGACGAGGTTAGATGTAGTTACGGAATCAGTCGAGTTGTCACGAGTGCAAGATAACATGCGTTGGTCTACTTATTAAATTTTGTATCAGATTTTTCGATTAGTTTGGTGTTGTTTTCTCCCATTTGATTAGTCAACTGTTGCCAGACGACAACATACGAAATATCGAAACATTTCGAAATAACCAAACGCGCGACAAGGTGCACTTTTGCTGATAAAGTAGATCGATATCTGGCCGCGTATTCTCGAACAAACTAAATTGCATTCTTTGACTTATCCCAGATTTAGAAAGTAAGCAACTTTTAGCTGGCTAAACCATTTTCGTTTAGTCAATCAGAAGTTTCTTTACTATGAAATTTAGAAATTCTTGAGGATTAGACTAATATTTCTATAAAGAATGGTTTGTTAATATGGGCAGGTTGCACAAGAGGTTGTCTGAAATCTGATCCATATATGGCAAAGATTTTTACCGTGAAAATAGCTTTGAAATGGCAATTTTTTTCTCAATTTTTGTTTCATTCATTTATGTCTTTTTAAATAACATAAAGGGTTGAAATCAAGTCTCAGAAGGTATCTCTATCTATAATACGAGTATTTACTTGCTGGGTGCGAGCGTACTGATTTAACCCTTTATCACACAGACACGAGTTTTAACGACCTCCTGTAAGATGGATTTTGAAAAAACATTGTGCTAAAAAAGGAGAGACCATTATTTTCTCTTCGCCCCCCCCCCCCTCCCCAAAATGTTTCTTATCCGTTTAAGGAATTATTCCACCATTTGAGACTTGAGTCACGTCTAATTGTTGTCAGCAAATGCTTTCAATTCGGTCTTTTCTAAAATTTTCTAGCCAGCTATAAAGTTAAGGTCCTTGGTTATCGATACTGGCTGTGTCACTTTTGACCCCAAATCCTAAGTCTCGTATCATAGAAAGCGACAACTTAATGTTTGCTAATGCGATTAGACGGCGCATCTCATGGAATCAAGTCACTTCCGCCCGACCCCATGACCTTACGATTCGCTCATTACTTTAGACCAATACTACTTCAAATGACACAAATAAGAAACATAAGAAGAAGCTATTTTTTGTCTTTCTTGTATCGTACGGAAAACATTGTGGAAAAAGGAGTTAGAAGGAACTGCTCCGTTTTGAACAATGTTTTCAATAGTTACGTGCCGCCGGCGTTTTTCCTTGTATAGTTCACATCAGTGGCTCTTGTCGAACGGCCGCTAGGGAGGGCCTTGCAGAGTTCAGTTCTAGTGCTGGTGAATCCCAAAAGAGACAAGAATATATGAGCCATGCCCCGTGAAAAGGGGTTCACTGCATCTGGACAACGTATAGACCCAGATTAGTCTGCGCAGTCCCTGCAGGCTGACCTGAGTCGAAACTTTTTGCTTTGGGTAAGTTTTCTGCATGTCCATGCACCAGTCTATCTCAAATTCAGCCGGCATTTAGACAAAATGGTTTTTATGGATTCACAATTATGTGATGACTTACTTGGTATGATGCATTATGAAGTTGCATTTAACTCTTTTTACAAGAACATAGCTTAAATTTAAGTGAACTATCAGCCAAATATGACAGAAATATTGTTGAAACACCATTTAGACAAGCACACAATCAACGTTATTGATCGTTAACCCTTACGCTGCTAAGCGCGATTTACTGACCTTTTGCGGACAGTGTAGATCAAGATCAGACTGCACAGAACGTGCAGTCTGATCTTTGATCTACAATGTCCGATAAGGACATTTGTTCCCTCAAAAATACCCTTGAAATAGCAAAACTTGGGTTTTTACTATCGGCTTAAAAGTTTCATTTCACTTATTTAGCAGGATAAGTGTTAAAGGAGTTAACTCTGATATTTGTCGCTGCGCAATACTAATACGAGAATGGTGGTAACGGACAGTTCCATTCTTTAATCACGCGACTTGTACAAAATTGCTCATAAATTATGCAAAAACTGCCACTGCCACTTGTTGCCTTCTAACGCTCGCATGTCATCATGGAAGACATCTTGATTGTTTTCAACAGAACATTTACACTTGGAGCTCTAAATACGATTGAAGTACACTTTTCTGGTAGTGTAGATCATGATCAGACTACATAATAAGCAGTTTACTTGTTACACAAAATTGCTCTAAATTTTGCAAAACATACCACTAACCCTCATGGCGTTCTCGCACTCGCATATCATTATGGAAAGATATCTCGATTTAAGTCATCTGAGGCAAGATATTTACCATTGGGGCAATATCAAAATTTCTAGTATAATTTTCGGGCAATGTAGAAAAAGATCAGACTGCACTGAGTCTGCGGTCGACTTATTACACAAAATTGCTCGTAACTTATGTAAAATCCGTCACTGCCACTTGTGGCTTCGTTCTAACACTAGCATGTAATCGTAGAAAGAATTATATTTGGCTTGCAACACGCGAAAAGGGGCATTCGGACATTTGCGTAAATTGTCGTCTCGGATCAGCCTGTGCAGTCCGCGCAGGCTAATCCGAGACGGCACTTTCCGACTACATTAGATTTTGTGCTACAGTAGACTAGGGCAAAACAGGAAATTACATAAAAACGGAAAGTGTCGTTTCGGATTAGCCTGCGCGGAGTGCGCAGGCTGATCCGAGACGACACTTTACGCAAATGTCCGAATGCCCCTCTTTTAGCGTGTTGCATACCATATTATGGTCAACAGTGGGAATATATTTACCTTTGGAGCTATGAGAACATTTTTCAGTATATTTTGCGGGCAGTGTAGATGAAGATCCGACGTTACAAAATGTGCGGTCAACGTGTACGAAATTGCTCGTAAATGATGCAAAACATGCCCAATGCCACTTGTAACGTTGTAACACAAGTATGTCATCATGGCAAGACATCTATTAAATTCAACACTAGGAATACATTCACCCTTAGTGCTACAACAATAGTTTTAGTGCAGTTTTTTAGGCAGTCTAGAACAACTTTAGATGTACATAATATAAAGCTGACTTGTACAAAATTGCTCGTAAATTATGCAAAACATGCCGCTGCCACTTTTTGCGTTCTAACACTCGCATTTCAACGTGGAACAAACAAACAAATAAACAAACAAATAATACAAACAAACAAACAAACACCGCGCATGTTTGAGTCATCTGAATTTCACTTAAGTCTAATCTATACTAAAAAAGCCGAATGGATTACGACATGAATAATACAGGAAGGAGACGACAACAAAAGACTTAGACTAATGCGCCCTCATAATTTATTAAAAGTTTCCATATCGCCCGCGTCTCCTTTTAATATTAACCATAAATATTAAAACTCCAGACAGATCTCTAGCGGTAAATGAACTTCTGGTTTAATCTATAGTCAGGAAAGTAACTCCTTTTTGCTTGGTTTTGGTAATGTTATATAAACCATCAACAGAGAAAAGTAAAGTATTTTCTAGCTACAGAAGATTTTTGAAAAAGGAGAGAAAAACTATGAGATGCAATATTTCAATTTATTTGAGCCATTCTCTGGCAAAAGGGGGTTTATTGTATCACCGTGTCAGAGCATTATACCAAGCAAATCATCACATAGTTATAGATCCATAAAATCGATTTTGTCTAACAACCGACTGAATCTAGAGGACCTAGATTGGTCCTTGGACATGATGAAAATTTATAACTAGAGGCCCTTGAGGGCCTGAAATCGCTCTATTGGCAGTGATTTTGCTTTTTTGCAAGCATACATTATGAATTCATGATGCAAAAGGAATAAAAAACACAAAAAACACAAAAATGTGTTCTTGCAACTGGGCTTGAACCCACTAAGACAACATAAGTAGGCATGGTGAATTGAACAAACAGTGAAAAAAAATGAAGTGCAATTTCTCAAAACTAATTGCTTGGAATCCAGCCAAATTTGAGAGGGTTTCAGTATGCCTTGTATTAAACGATCCTAGCAAATTTCTAAGAAATGTGACTAATTATGTGGACTTTGTCGAGTAAACGTCACTGAGTCATCAAATGGCTGCTTTTCCTGAATGGTTTTCTATATTTTCTTCACTTTTAATAGAGTTCAATGCCTTGATGAATCAAATAATCTTTGCAAGTTTCAAAAGAATTGGATCAACACTGGACTTCATTGCCTAAACAAGAAATGGAAATTTTCAACTTTGAATGGCTACTTTTCCCATACTGATTGTCAGATTTTTTTCAAAATCAATACGGTTCAAGCTGTTTATGATAAGAAGTTTCATGAAAATCCGACCACAAATGCTGACTTCATCCCGTAAACAAGAAATGGCAATTTTCAACTTTAAATGGCTACTTTTCCCATACTGTTTGTTGGATTTTTTTTCAAAATCAATAGGGATAAAGCTATTGATAAGATAAACAAACTGTGCAAGTTTCATGGAAATCTGATTACAAATGGAGACTTTATCATGTAAACAAGAAATGGAAATTTTCAAATTGAAAAAACTACTTTTCCCAAATCGTTTGTTGGATTTTTTTTTCAAAATCAATAGGGTTGAAGCTATTGATAAGACAAACAAACTGTGCAAGTTTCATGGAAATCTGACCACAAATACAGACTTTATCGCGTAAACAAGAAATCGAAATTTTCAACTTGAAATGGCTACTTTTCCCATATTGTATGTTCGATTTTTTTCAAAATCAATAGGGTTCAAGCTATTGATGAGATAAACAAGTCGTGCAAGTTTCACGAAAATCTGATAACAAATGCAGACTTTATTATGTAAACAAGAAAAAGACTAACGGACGGACGGACGGACGATGGAAACCACGCCATGACATAAGCTCTGCTGGCTTTCAGCCAGTAGAGCTAAAAAGCAAAAAGTTTCGACAAAGATCTGCCATATACTCTTTGCAGATACATTAAACCCCTTTTCTCAGAGCTTGGCTTATTTATTTGATCCATGCTCTGTGAAAAGGGGGCTTCATACATCTGCAAAGTATCAACCTATGTCAGCCTGTGCAGTCCGCGCAAGCTGACATGAGTCGAAAGTATTTGCTCTTTGTAAATTTTCTACATGTTCAAGGACCACTCTTCCGCCAGATTCAGTCAATCGTTAAACTAATTGAATTTTATGGATGCCTAATAATGTGTTTAGTGATTTTCTAACAACGATAGATTTTGGAAAACTTTTTCACTCGCAATATTCGAGTTTCTTTACAGATATATATTTTGGTGTATGTGCATTATTTTGTATACATGTATATTCAAAAGAATATTTCCTTTTTTGGCTGTATTTATTAGTTACGTGTTACATATACCATTAAAGAAAGGGATTTCCAGCGGCAATACATTTTCGAAAAAAAAAAAAATCAAAAAAACTTTTTGTTGCAGTATTCCAATTAGTTTATTCATTTATTCAAGTTTTTATTTTTCTTTCTTTTAATTGTTATTTTTTATTTCTTTATCTATTCGTCTGCTTTTTTCTTTTTCTTGTACTATTTCAAATTGACAGTACTCAATTATGCACTGGCATGTCTAGAAAATAAGAATATGTTCTTAGAAATGTATCCATGGAATGTATAAGGAAGCTTAAAGTGATACGTGTTCTTTTAATATGCATAAAATGTGTGTAATCACATACTGACTTTCAGTTCTGTAGAAAAGCATTTAAATGCTGTTTTACATAGACCCAAAACTAACAAAAACACTGGAAACAGAAAGATTTACATTTTAATACACTCACAACAAAAAAAAATATTAGACTTATCTCCGTTTATTCTCAAGTTACCGGAAGACAAAATGCCAGACTAATTAAGATTGCAATGATCTGCAGACGATAAATAATTCTAAGTTTGAAGGACTTTGTCTCTGAAAGGGTAGAAAACATAGTGCGAAAAGGAGAAAATGCTTGTTACCAGCATTTTCTCCTTTTTCTCACAATGTTTTCAAAAGCCTTCTTATAAGGAGTCTTTAAAATATCGCAATATTCGCTGGAGAATTCATCGCGTGCTACAATTCAGTTTACCGATCCGAAAAATTGCGATTTACACCACATCGTACCACTTGCGAATTGTGATGCAATATTTTCCTTCAGAAATGAAGCCACCCCAAGGGACACGGACATCGGTCGACTAAGTTGAGTATATTAAAACTCAGTCAAAGATATTGAAATTTTATTAGATAAAGTACTTACTTCGGACATGTTCGGATGCTTTTCTCATAAACTTATCCGGGTTGTAGAACTGGGGTTGGTTCTCGTCAAATCCATAATTCCATGGTTCTTCCCCAAAAGCCCGTGACAGTTTATAAAATAGTGCTTCCATTCGAAAATAACAATTACTTTTTCCTTTCCCCTTCATTTTATTGTCATGATAGATTAAACCAATTCTCGTCCAATTAAATATGTGAGCTATATTTAGAATAAAATCAGCCCCGTTCGAATAGGCCCCATGTACACGGGTAAGAAGTTTGTACTCGAGTTTATTGTCAAAGTCGGTTACAAGGGCACCAGCGGAAAGCACAGGTATGTTCCAATGAGGTGAAAAACGAGCAACAGGCGCTATTGCGTAATCACATACGGGTCCTAAGAAAACGTGCACCTGATCGTTCATGTAAAAGTCAACCGCAGCTAGAGGTCCGAGAGTTTCCGAACAGTATGAGTCACGTGTTTTCACACTGATATTGTATCCCGGAAGCAGACCCATTTTCTGTACATTTTCAACGGCATAGGAAATTGCGGGCACCACCCTCTGAAGACACCACGGATACTTGGTGTCGGCGGGTAGTATCACTCCCAACTGCACTGACGTCATACATGACGTCACTGACACAAAGTAGTGTAAGAGAACTATTTTTATCCATGATGAGGCTTTTGGAATACATGTTTCCGCCATTTTACTGCTTCATAATGCTAGAGCTTGGTACAGCGCTGAACAGTCGTGCATATCTTCTACATATCCTTGTGACGTGATAGCCTGTTTAGACCCACTGTTCATTGTTTTTTCTATGAATGAACTCGATCTAGATCATAAAAAACATTAGTTTTATGTCCTTTAAGAGAATGTTAAGTCTAAACGTATTCAAATTAATTGGCGATGTGTATAGATCTTTTCTGAAACCGTAGAACAAAAATTCACGTGATAACGATAATGATGATGATGATGATGATAATGATGATTACTATAACGATGATTCGTACCGGGGAGTATTTATCTGACCGTCCTTAGGAATAACTGACCAACAGACAAAATAATTTCCATTATCTTGACGCCTTCCCTAAAAATTCCGACAAAAGCAGCCAACCAACGAATTTACAAACGAACCAACTATAAAACCGACGCAACCAAACCATCCACCAATTCATCAATCAACCGACCAGCAAACCAACTAACAAACCTACCAAACGCGAACATCCAACATCCACCACAAATCAACTAATCCAACCAAACAACCAACAATCCAATCAACCAACTTTCAACCAACCAAACAAACATACAAACAGACAAGCATCTAGATCTCACCCTATGCGTATAAAAGGTATCTAGCCTTAACACATGATGATATTACATAAGAAACAGCTTGTTACTGATTCTCCGTTAAAATATTCATTTATCAACGAAATCCTTCAAATCTTCAAATCTCCCTCGAGAGAAGATTTGACATTTTAACCCTTTTCATCGCTTATCATCTTAAAAATTGTGATGCCGACAAGGGAAATCAAAGATCAGACTGCACAGAATGTGCAATGTTTTTCCGAGATCTATCCTGTCCGCTATATTGTACCTATGTTTGACGAAGCAACTTTGAAGCTGAAATACTTTTGTTTTTATTACGGATTGAAACTATGTTTTTTTATTTACATGCACAAATAGGCTCACACCTAACCAACGATCCCATATTCTAATGACCCCCAATAAGTCCTTTGATATATCATGGGAAAAGGAGAAAATTCTGATTAACTGCATCTTTCCCTTTTTCATACTGTTTCTTTCAATATTTCAACAACTCCCATCAAATTCTATCTAAATAGATTCATTACGAAACAGAATTACAGATTTTGCCACCTGGTTAAGTGTTAACCCTTTACCAAACAATTCCGTCTTTTGACGACCTTGCGAAAAATTGTATTGAAAACATTACTGGAAAAGAAGAAAATGCTGATGACTAGCATTTTCTCCTTTTTTCCATAATGTTTCTCTCTTTTTCAAAGACATCTTTTATCATTTTATCAGAATTTAATTTGTCGTCTGAAAATGCTTTCAAAATGAAACAGTGAGATTTTTGTCGTCTGGTGAAGCGTTCAACCTTCAGACTGATAAATGAATCATATTTTTTTTTCATTTCAATTTGTAAAGGAAAACACAGATGTTGCACTTTTGAAATTGTATTGAACAGACGAATTGAGTATCGGAAAAACGGGAGAGTGTATTGACTGTTGATTGATTGTATGGTGTTGAACGCCGTTTTCAACACTATTTCAGTTATATCGCAGCGGCTGCGCGGACTGTGCAGGCTGATATGGATCGATATTTTCTGCAGATAGATTAAGCCCCCTATTCACAGTGCATGGTTCATTTACAATTTATTCTCATTTAGCCTGCCAAGAAATCAAAACTGAAATTTGCACTGGAAAATCAACAACCAAAATACAGCAATTAAACTATTATTTTTGACCAGAACTCTCATCATAACCGACAGTATCAATTCAAGATCAGACCACAATTTACAACAGTCTAATCTTTAGGCTATCTACTATTAATATCTTCCGAAAACGGAGTTTCTGTTTTGACAGTTACTCTAGAGGGGCAAAAGGTCAATACTTCGAGTGTTTTTCATTCATTAGAAAGGAAAAACTTGTAATGACGCAGGTCGTACAAGATATCCTTGTGATATGCAAATTACGTATTTTTCCCTGGAATTTTTGTTAGAGTAAACCGTTCTTTTTCCATTGTCCATCTTTTAAAAGGAACTAATGGAGTACAAAAATAGGAGACGTACCCTGGCAAAAGAGCCTAATGCATCTCCGTAATGCATGACAGCCGACTGAATCATGAGGTAGACTCGTCCTTTGATATACAGAAAATTGACCAAAAGCAAAAAGTTTCGTCACATGTCAGCCTGCGCAGACTACCCAGGCTGACATGGTCGATACTATTTGCAGATGCATTAACCCTTTACCAAACGACAAAGTTTTAGACTTGGCCAAATTGAAAACATTTGCAGACGACAATTCAAAAGCAGTTCAAATGGCGGAATTTGTCCGTGATAGAGTAGAAAACATTGTTGGAAAAGGAGAAAATGCTGGTAACCAGCATTTTCTCCTTTTCCATCAATGTTTTCAAAAGGCTTCTTTCCCAGGGTCGTTAAAACCAGGGCTTGTTTGGTAAAGGGTTAAGGCCCCTTAAATGCAATACTTGAGTCTACGCTTATTTCTTCGGTATTTCGTTTTAGTTACTTAGCCCACGTTTATAACAGTATTCAACCAGAATTACTTGGTGCAAAAACACATGTAAAATATGCCGCTGCAATGAAAATAGGTCGTAATTCCCTTTAACAATTTGTCGACTTGATACGTTTGCTAGAATGAGTTAGAATTATTCCACTTTCAACAGTACTTTCAGTCATATCACAGCGAAAGCTTGTTTATCCTTGCCTTTCCCGGGATGTACCAGTATTTGGATAGGAAAAACATAAATAAGCCATGCTCTGTGAAAAGGGTGTTTAAGGTATCTGCAAAAAGCATCGATCTAGGTCAGCCTACGCAGTCTAAGCAGGATTACCTGGGCCGAACCTTTTTGCTGATGGTCAATTTTCTGCATGTCAAAGAACCACTTTACCTCATGATTCTAAGGTTTGTTAGACAAATGGATTTTATGGGTCCACAATTACACAATGACTTCATCGGTATAATGCTTCACGGACATGCATTAAACTCCCTTTTACCAGAGTACAGCTCAGCATGTTATTTAAAAGTGTAGTATCTTATGCGTTAGCTTCCTCTATACTTTTTCAGTTTACCTCTTGAGCTTTCTATCTTTATCTCTTTTATACCATGCTGCTCTATTTCTTTGTGCTTTGCTATATTACCATTAGCTTTTTTTTTTTTTTTGTTCGATTCCTACACTTCTGTAATGTTTGAACGTTTTTCAGCTGCTGAAACTGTTGTTTTGTCATGGAAATTCGCGTTTTTCTTTTTTTTTTTAAACATGTAATTGGAGAAGGCGACTGGTCTAACCCAAATCGTGAGCACTTGTGGCTAGACCCCTTTGCCAATGTACATTTATAGTCTTTATGTACACTAATTTGTTGCAAATATCTTTTATGTAAGCATATATACATGAAAGTAAAATTTGTTCACACTAAAATTAACTTTTTACCAAACGACAAATTTCTAGACTTGCCCAAATTGAAAGGTTAACTTTAGAACTGGTAAAGTGTTAAAGTTATCAGTCCTGTCAGAGCTTTGATTTTTGATGGAAAAAATGTCTATCACTATCTTTCCGAAACAAGCAGCTTACAAGACGGAACCCTTAACCCTTTAACACACAGTCCCGACTTTTAACGACCCTGAAAAAGAAGACTTTTGAAAAAATCGTGAGAAAAGGAGAAAATGCTGGTAACGAGCGTTTTCTCCTTTTCCAACAATGTTCTGTACCCTAGTGAGAACAAAAATCATTATTTTCGCAACATTTAATTTGTCGTCAGCAAATGCTTCTATTTGGACCAGTCTACAATTTTGTATTCTGGTACACAATATTACACAAGATTTAAGTTAACAGTCCTGCCAGTGCTTTGAATTGCAATAAACAGATGTTGAAATATCTCCCTTAACGAAATAACGTACATAAGGTAACGCTTAACTCGACCATAAAATTTCTGACTAAATCAAAACTCAATGCACTTGCAGACAACAAAAATAATTGAATTTGTCTTTAAAACGGCAGTAAAATATTTCGGGGGAAAAAGGAGAAAAATGCTGGTAACCAGCATTTTCTCCTTTTTTTCCCCCAAAATGATATGAGAAGTCCTCATCCTCGGTGTCGTTTAAACAGAACGGCTCGCACCAATCCATCTTCGAAAGCATTCTATACAGCAATTTATCCTTTTATCATGCTGTTTTCGCATCAATTCGCGTATCAAAACTGATACATGCTTGTTATCCATAGTTTACTAGGATGTTGTACACTGAAAATTCGTTTCACGTGGTGATATGGGTACATCTACATCAATTAGATTTTTCAAAATATCATTAAATAAAGATACGGTTCATTACACATACATGTAGGATGTATACAAAAATATAAATACGTGCAACCCATAACAGACAGGTCTCGCTAAAAATCAAAGGACTAAAGTCCTGAAAAGTGGATTTGTGAAGAAGTATTTGAAAAAGATATAGAAGAAAAAAGAAAAAGCATTTTTTTGTTACAAGTATTACGTTTTGATAGAATTTTTGGCTTGAACGAGGCAAGGAATTAGGGTTAATCCTGTACCAAACAAACATTTTTTTTTTGACTTGTCCCAATCAAAAGCATTTTGCAAACAACAAATTGAATGTAGTTGAAGCAACGATGTTTTTTCTTCAAAGGGGAAGAAACCATTTTGAGAAAAGGAGAAGAAACTATGTACCAGCATTTCTCCTTTTCCCAAAATGTTTTCAGAAGCCGTCTTCCTCAGGGTCGTGAAACTCGGGACTGTGTTGTAAACGATTTATCATCCAAGCAGACTGGCAGTGATTTTATTGCTTTAGTTGATGCTTTAGTATTAGTAGTTTATCGATCAAGTAAACTTATAAGCCTGCGTATCAATCTGACGCGGTTTTCCTCCTTGTTATAGTTTTAAATGAATCATGTTAATCCTTTACAGCGTAATGCCTAATTTAAACGACCCTGGGAAAGAAGCCTTTTGAAAACATTGTGGGAAAAGGAGAAAATGCTGGTAACCAGCATTTTCTCCTTTTCCCACAAAATTTTCTACCCTATCAAAGAAAAGTTGCACCATTTTAGCCACAATGAAGTTGTCATCTGCAAATGCTTTAAATTTGGACAAGGCTAAAATTTTGTCTTTTGCTAAAGAGTTAGAGTATATACAGTTGCAACCATATAGAGCGAGGTCGAGATGTATCAGCTTAACCATTAACCTGCTGCATAAGTGAAATGAATTTTAACGAGCTGATGGTAAAATCCAAAAATTTTGCTATTTCAAAGGTATTTTTGGAGTAAAATATATAATTTTTTTTATTTATCAGACAGTGTATTTCTAGGATCAGACTGATCTTGATCTTTGCTGTCCACAAAATGTCCTTGAGTTGCGATTAGCAGCTTTAGGATTAAACTACAAGTAGAGTGTGCACGGCGTATACATGTACGTACATGACAGTATTTGGTTCCGGTCAGAATTATCGTAGGAAGCGGATTTGCAACACAAATCTGCTATAAACCGATTATTATCTAAACGTTTCTAGTCGCGTTTTAGAGAGTCCCGTAATAGTCTTTATTGGTTGATTGATTGAATGGTCTTTTATGCCGCTTTCAGCATTATTTTATTCATATCACGGCGACAGAGCACATAGTAATGTATTTCCTGCTTTTCACCTGTCGTAGACTAGGCCTCTGAAGTGTCTTGCCCAAGGACACTCATATAAGAAGCCCAGTTGATCCAGTGAGGCTCCAACTCGGGGCCTCGAGGTTGCGAGTCCTACACTTTACCATTGAGCCACTCAGGACCCCACCTGTAATAATCTAACATGTGGATTTCTCCCATTAGTTGGCTCCATTGGCGATAATTTCAATTCAGTACATAAATTATGTATCTTTTTACTGTCGTAGAGACATCATGCATATCTTATGAGTCCATTTCTATTGCCACACACCGCTATAATTACTATAATCCTTTCAAAAACATGTGCTTAAAATTTTCAGTAACTAAAAGAAATCTTTCAGGTGAAAAAAGATTCACTTTTTTGTGAAACTAATGTAACACCACCCTGTATGTATTTGTTTCATTTTTTTTTTTTTGCTGAGCCCGGCGTCCCAGTTGCCAGCAGAAAGGTCTTGAAACCAGAGGGTCTCTGGTTCGAGTCCCTTGCTCAGCTAAGGATTGATTGAATGGTGTAACACGCCGCTTTCAACTGTATTTCAGTTATATCGTGGCGACATTTCACTATTTCATGTATGTCCTAGTCTTCAACGATTGTGCGCTAGGGCCCTAAAATGTCTTGCCAAAGGACACTCGAGCGAGAAGCCACGCACCTCGAGTAAGGATCAAACCGGGGACCTTGAGGTTTGAAATCCTACACCATCATCACTGAGCAACGCAGTGCCCCTCTTGTCTTCTATAAGCTTTCTTAGAGTGTCTATATACCATGTAGGTGAACTGGCTGTTTTAATCATATTTTGCGATTCTTAAACCTCAGGCTGCTTAGCGCGACTCGCTGACCTTTTACGGACAGTGTAGATCAAGATCAGACTGCACAGAACGTGCAGTCTGATCTTGGATCTACACTGTCCGATATGGAGATATTTTTCTAAAAAAAAAAGATTTTGAAATAGCATTTTTCGGGTTTTACTATCGGCTTGAAAGTTCAATTCAATTTATTTAGCAGGACAACGGTGAAATCTTTTGTAAAAGATGTATAAACTCGACCTTCTTCAACAGCTCAAAACATAATCAGACAAAAGTCGGAAAGATTTTCACCTCAAATATCCTCAAATGCTTGACTTAACAAGCGGTATAGATCCAAGGTCAGATTGCACGCAATGTCCAATCTGATCTTAGCCTATGCTATCCACAAAAGCACATGTTTTCGCTTATTTCACAGAAAGGGTTTGGGCAGATTTCCCATAACATACCATTCAGTATCAGGCTGAGAAAAGATTTGAGATCGGACTATCAGGCTTTCCGTATAAAAAAAAAAAAACGTAGAATCTCCTCTCACAATCACCATTTTTCATTGCTTCCGAAAACTTCTAACAGAGAAATTAAAATCCACATTCACATGTGTATAATCTGTACCAATTGCAATAAACACATTAAAAATCCAAAAAAATCCAGATTTTTAACACAACACACTCCTTCAGAACACACTTTCCCTTATAGGCAAAACCACCTATGAAAACGTTGTAGCAAGGGGAGAAATTGCTCGTCACGAGCAATTTCTCCCCATGCCACAATGTTTTCACTTGCATTCGTGTATCAACCTTCAATTTGTATCAATTTATCCCCTACATTAAAAAAGTCGCCTGTTACAATTTTAATAATAAAGGTTTAGAGTTGATTTACGTCCAGCATAGTAAAAAATACACTTTTGACTCAATATTTCACAGCTGGACGCAGATTCAACATATCTTTTAAACCCATTACTGCACTATCCCGAGTTATAACGACCCTGAAGAAAAAGGTTTTCCAAAAAATCGTAGAAAAAGAAGAAAATGCTGGTTACCAGGCTTTCAAAAGCATTAACCCATCACCAAATAATCTCGAGATCTAGCGACCCTGAGAAAAAAGGGGTTTTCGAAAAAAAAATCGAGAAAAAAATGCCGGTTACCAAGCTTTGGTAAACATTGTGGAAAAAAAGAAAATGCTAGTGACCAGCATTTTCTTTTTTCCTATAATATCTTTAATCCTATTGACAGCAAATACATGCATTACCATTTGAGCCAGCTTTAATTTGTCGTCTGCAAATGCTTTCAATTTGGAGAAGTCAAGAATTTTGTTGTTTGGAAACTGCAGAGATAAAGTAGCTCATCGTTTTACTTATAAAACAGATGGTTATACATAGAATGGGCGGCGCTATTGGATAAGCGGGTTTAATGCATCAACGTGATTTACATTATACCAAACAAGTCATCACATAATTATGGATCCATTATAATTCGTTTCGTCTGAAACCCGACTGAATAATGAGGTAGAATGGTTCTTGGACATGCAGAAAATTTCCAATAGCTAAAAGTTTCGGCCAAGGTCAGCCTCTGCGGACTGCGCAGGCCGATTCGAGTCGATACTTTTTGCATATGCACGGCCGAAATAAAAGTTCAAAATACTCACACCTATCTGAACTAAGAGGGCCATTGGCCCTGAAAAGCTCACCCGAGTAAAAAGGCCAGGATTCATAAATTTGGTAAGTGAAAATGTAGCCCCTAGAGTGCACACGAGTGCACATGACCATGAGTAATGAGCTGCAAATTAGGCCTTTAGAGTGCAAATAAGGATTTTATAAGATTTGCCCCAGTGACCTATTTCTGGCCTGACGTGACCTATTTTCAAACTAGTCAAGAGACTCTATCAAGAAAATCATTCTGACCAACTTTCATGAGTATTGGACTGAAAATGTGATCTCCAGAGTCTACACAAGGTAATTGTTGACGCCCACACGACGGACGACATAAAGTGAACACAAAACAGACACTAAAGCTCACTTTGAGCACTTTGTGTTCAGGTGAGCTAAAGAGCTAACTCTACACATTCAATAAACCGTATCGAAACGGAAGATTTCTCCAAATACCGCCATGTTTTAATTAGTCATCTACGGCTGATGCATAAACCCCTGGGCGCCAAGAAAAAGAAAATAATTTATATTTATTGGTGAGAAAATTTGACTGAATTAAGAC
The DNA here is from genome assembly GCA_946811185.2 of Hippopus hippopus. NCBI lineage: Eukaryota > Metazoa > Mollusca > Bivalvia > Cardiida > Cardiidae > Hippopus > Hippopus hippopus. The sequence goes on along the minus strand of OX328098.1, from coordinate 25,859,829 downwards.
ACTTTTCTTTCATTTTTTTAATATATATCATCAAATATCGGACAGTTGAGAGCACAGATCTGACTGCACGTTTCGTGTAGTATGATCTTTGATCTAAATTGTCGACAAAAGGCTGAAATATGCCGCTGAATTGGGTTGGGTTAAGGAGAATAACTCATTTACCACCCATTACATCTATTAAATATTAAACGGTCGATCGTAAACTTGAAATTATGACTTCCACTTATAGCTTTACGGGTGACCAATTAATTAAGTTATAAGATACAGAGGTTCCTGTGTGGCTCTAGTGGTTAAAGTGTTGAAATTGTAACTCAGAGAGTGTTTAAGGTTCGACAGACGTTGACAGCGCGGGCAGATTGGCGGGGAGGGTTGCAGGGTAGGACATTGCCAAGCTCCAGTCCACCATTTGCCCCTTTAACACATCAAGATATCCAGAAAACACTAGGATAAGTGAGCCGTTCCTGTGATATGACAAAACAGTTAAAAAAAATAGAGAACTAGTAAAAAAATCGGTCATAATTATACCAGTTGCGAAGGCAATTAAAACACTACTTAAAATTATTAATTTATAACGCGTTTATCTCCTTCGAAGCTATAAAACTCTCACTCCCTCTATCTCTCTCTCTCTCTCTGTTTCTCTGAGTGTGTGCCTCTCTCTCTCATTGTTTTCATAAGTCTCTCTCTCTCTCTCTCTCTCTGAGTCTCTCTCTCTCTCTCTCCGAGTTTGCCTCTCTCTCTCTCTCTGTCGTTTGGAAAAAAAGAGTTAAATCAACACGATTTCTATAAAAAAAAAAAACCTTTTTGAGACTGTCAAACCGAAAACAAATTGATTTTACACCCGTCCATAATTTTCACTAACAAACTCGTCTCCCCAAGCGAGGTAACTCTTTACTGGAAGAAAATATTTAAGATTTATTTATGTTAAAACGTTTATACAGACGATAAATAAGAAACCTCAAATCACATATTTTTTTCTTTCAAAGGACTAAAAGCATTGTGGAAAATGGAGAAAAATGCTGGTTACCACCATTTTCTCCTTTTTTCCACAATGTTTTCAAAAGCTTTAATCATCGAATTCGAAACACTAGGATCTTTAGGTGACGGGTTTAAAAATTATGCAGAAATAAATTAGATCAGCCAGCATTAGCAAGTCTCCATTCATTAAGTTTCCATACACAACAGCTTCCTTTATTCGTGAAATTTTGATGATCTAATGCGAGTTTTTAAAGCGGCTTAAAACTGGATTCCTACATAATTTTGTTTAATATCTGCAGGACTAGAACCCTAACCTTTAACCAAAGAAAATGATACGTATCCCTTCACCCACACGATAAAAAGGGAGCGGTGGGACAGGGGCTTGAATTCCACGATATGAGCCATGGCTCAGTATATAGAGGTTGCAACATCGTGACAAACGGGGTGAGATTACAGATAAACAATCAAAACAATACGACATGTATCGTGTGGTTTGAGATGATTGATTGATTGGTTACATGGTGTTTAACGCCGTTTTCAACATTATTTCAGTTATATCCCGACAGCCAGTGCACCTATCCATGCTTTCCTGGCCTTTCTTTTACCAGTACTTCGCACGATATTCTTTCAAAGCCACTGGTTGCTTTCCCACATACCAGTAACTATTGTCGAAACGATGATCAACGGTGACAGAGGAACGAATCCTGTCGCAATGACTATCATCCATCATCGGAAAGTAATTGGCCGAGCCGGGGATCGATCCAGCGACCCCCTATTGTAAAGTCTTGTGCGCTACCGACAGAGCTATCGGGGCTTGGCGCTGTTTGAGATGAATTTTCTCTCAATGTCTAAATTTCAAATCTTTGTTTGCAGATCTTGATCAAACCCTTTACCGGAAGACAAAAATTTAGACTTGTTTTTTTAAAGAGGACTTACAGTCGACAAATAAAACGTGGCTCAAAACATAAAATTTGTCTTCCATAAAGTAGAAAACATTGTGGGAAAAGCAGAAAATCAAATTGTGGTTAACAGCTTTCTTCCTCAAGGTAATTAATTAAAAGCCCGGATTGTGTGGTAAAGCGTTTAACCTGCCAAAAGTAAAACTAGTTATAAGTACCTTTAAAATTGATTATTTCTTAACCATTAGGCTGCTAAGCGCGACTCACTGACCGTTTGCGGACAGTGTAAATCAAGATCAGACTGCACAGAACGTGCAGTCTGATCTTGGATCTACACTGTCCGATAAAGAGATTTTTTTTCTACAAAAAATAAGTTTGAAGTAACATTATTCGGGTTTTTACTATTGGCTTGAAAATCTGATTTAAGTTATTTAGCTGGATAAGGGTTAAGAATACAAGCTGATTGCATAATATATTGCATTTCCAAAGCTTGTCTAATTACCGTATTTTATAAAAAAAATTGACACAGTGGGTAACAGATCAGACTGTTTGCAATCTGATCTAATACATGTACACACCTTGTGTAATAGCACCTAAATTGCTAGAAACCTATTACCGTTATACCTTTTGACAAAAAAGAGACGTGTTTCATGGTGTCTAGAAATTATGCCTTTTGAAAGAAATTTTGGAAAAGGAAAAATTGCATGTTACAAGCAATTTCTCTTTTTCAAACCATGTTTTCTACCCTATCTGAGAACTTCACCTAATCTGTATCAATTTTAGAAATTGTCGTCTGCAATTATTCCAAACATTGAACAGTGAAAAAATTGTAGTGTGAGAAACGGTTAACCCTTATCCTGCTAAATAAACTAAACGAAACTTTCAAGCCCATAGTAAAAACCCGATTGATGATATTTTCGAATTTATTTTTAAAAAAAAAAAAAATCACCTCATCGGAAAGTGTAGATCCAAGATCAGACTGCACGTTCTGTGCGATCTGATCTTGATCTACATTGTCTGCAAAAGGTCAGTGAGTCGTGCTTAGCAGCTAAATGGTTAATATTGGCTGCGTTATTATTATAACTTGTAAGTTACGTCTCATTTATCAACCTGACACTTATTCTCTATGCGTTGTGCTTCATCGGTTACTCTCGGTATGTACCGTAACAAATCGCCACGAGTAGTTTCGGCAAATTCCGTAACTAGTACTAATAATAAGCGGAATAAACCGAGATAGTCCCCCGGGCAAAGTAAAATTACTCGGATACTATCATTTAGATTATTGGTATTTATATTATTGTATCCTTAATTCGATCACCACGGCACACACCTATTTTTCGTCCTGTAGGAGAATATTCTTGAAAATATAGTGGTAAAAGTCTCTGTAGCTATAAATGAGCTTTTTTTCGTCTGCCTAAATGTTTTTGCGTTACCACACATTGATTGCCTCTATTTATACTGATATTTTGGAAGCCAACTGTTGCAAATATGTTTCTGAAATAACAAGTAAAAAGAGAAAATATCTAATTAAAAGCTGCATTATCAGTGACATATAACCCTTTATCACACAATCGTGAGTTTAAACGACTCCAATGAAAAGGACTTTTGAAAACATTGTTGGAAAAGGTGAACATACTGGTTACAAGCATTTTCTCCTTTCCCCACAACGTGTTCTACCCTTCCAATGATAGATTTCATAATTTGTTCAATATTTAATTTGTCTGTAAACCCTTTCACTTTGGACAAGCCCAAAATTTTATCGTTTGGAAAAAACTCATTCTTTTAAAACAATGATGACACTTCATTATAATATTAAAAATGAGAGTAGTGCGTTTGATTATGATTTATGATATTATCATATCATTTACGATAGTATTCTATGATTTATGACAGTATTATATGATTTATGACAGTATTTTTTGATTTATGATAGTATTATATGATTTATGACAGTATAATATGAGTTGTGATAGTGCTACATGACTTATGTTGGTATTATATGACTTATTATAGTATTATATGATGTATGATAGTATTATATAATTTATGATAGTATTGTATGATTTATGGCAGTATAATATGAGTTATGATAGTATTATGTTATTTATGATAGTATTACATGATTTATCATAGAATGATATGATTTACGATAGTATTATATGATTTATGATAATATTTTAATCATGGTATTATAATAGTTATGTTATCATAAACGTAAAAATACGACATTTTGAATCCTCGTTTTGATGTTGATATTACTGGTAAGTAAATAATAGTTAAACTTAATACCCATGATCATGTTTAATGAATTAACTTACAATATTTGAGTATATGTTTCTGGTATTTCCATCCTTGTATCAACTTATTTTGTATTGCAGTGCTTGAAAATAAGCCTGTATGCTTTATGTCAAAAATAAATTTTAATGCTATGTCAATGATTACAAAATAAACGACGATATTTATACTGATATAATAAATCTTAGGTCAAGTTTTCTTATGATATTGACCTATGATTACACTATAAACGAAAGTAATAATGTTGATAATGATACACAAGAAGTGAATTTCTTGCCAGTTTATGGTTATCATTTATGAAAATATAAACGATAGCCAAAATGCTCATATTGATGATAAACATTGTTATCCGAAGTCTTGCTGGCTTAAAGTATTCAAGACAATTTCATAAACGATTAAGATGATAGTGAAATGATAATTGAAAAAACGTGCAGTTTCGAAATTATGATTTATCAGTTGTCATCAAAGATATGCCAGCTTAAGATTACAATTTAAGTTGTCTTGATAAGTAAGTTTTAGTATTAGATCTATATAAATGGTCATGACATAATAATGATACATGATTATATGAAAAATGAACGATGATGCTGATATCTATAATCACAAGATAACACGTGATGGTGATGATGATTTTACTAGTGATAATAAAAATATGTTAAGATATCTTCCAATTGCATTGACGATGATGCTGATGACAGTTACAACAATGATAACGACTGAAAAAATAAAGATCGCACACGTTTACTGAGAAATTCCTTCACATCCTAAACACATTATTCTGTTCCTAACCTTTTCTAGTCCTCTTCTAAGGAATTAAATCCATATTGATTTTACAATAAATAAAATCCATATTGCTTAACCAATTAACGAAAACTCATGATTTCGACGCACGATTCATTCTATCTACAAAAATCCATTCTTTTTTTCTCTAGAACTAATCGTTTTATCGTACCCATTGTCCGGGCAGCGTCCATTATTGTCCAGTGAGCAATTGGTCAACAAATGACGGATCAATCACTGTCCAGTAGTCATTCGTCAATACCCCCGTGACCAGTCGACTGGACACAATGTCTAAGGATTATCGCGCTAATTGACTGCTGTTTTGGAAATGACCGGTATTAACTTTGGAGCGACCGGAAATGGAGATTCGGATGCCCAGAATTCCATTAAGTCTTTACCGGACTACAAAATTTTGGACTCGTCCATACTGAAAGCTTTGATACAATCCAGAGTTTTAACGACCCTGAGGAAGAGGGATTTTACAAACATTGTGGGAAAAGGAGAAAATGCTGGCAACCCCACAATGTTTTCTACTCTTTACAAACAAATTCCATCGTTTCAACCACTTTCATTTGTCGTCTGCAAATGCCTTCAATTTTGACAAGGTTAAAATTTTGTCGTTTGATAAAGTGTTAATGCATTTGCAAAAAATATCGACCTATGTCAGCCTGCGTAGCCCGCGCAGGCTGACGAGCGTCGAATCGTTTTGCTATTACTGAAATTCGTGCACGTCCAAGGACCATTTAACCTCATCATTCAGGCGGTAGTTATAGAAACTGGCTTATATGGATCCATGATTTTATGGCGAGGTGTTTGGTAAAATGTATCATGGAGATGCATCAAACTCTCTTTTGCCAGAGCATGACCCTTTTGTGTACGTCGAACTAAATGTGGCTAGAATAATAATATTTGTCTTTGATAGGTCTAAGTGAATCAAGCTATTATCAAGAGCTAATGTGAAAGGAATTAAAAACTTCACCATCGAGAAACATTTACAGAAAAAAAAATCGCGTGTTTTATTAACAGCGTGAAAAACATTTTGCGAAAAGGAGAAAAAGTATGTCGCAAGCATTTTCTCACAATGGTTTCCAAAGCTGTCAACTGCCAGTGCATATAAAGTTTAATTTGTACAGTAATAAGCTTAACAATGACGTTTTTTGAATCCCGGTATATCCTTCCGGAAGTAAAAGACTAGCAAATTACGGTAACTTTCCGGTATCTGAGGACTTTTGCAGAAGAGATACGAGTCATGCCCGGTGAAAAGGTCGTTTAATGTATCTCAAAAAAGTATCGACCAGGTCAGCCTGCGCGATTCGCGCAGGCTGACCGTGGTCGAAATTTTTTGCTAATATTAAATTTTCTGCTTGTTAAAGGACCATTCTATCTTAATCTGACCCGGTTATTAGATATAACAGATTCATTTTATGCAATGACTTGTTTGATATAATGCATCACAGCTGCATTAACACCTCTTCTTTTGCCGGAGCGCTGGTCAATTGTTTGCTTGTATGGTGTTTTACGCAACCATGTTTCAATTATACCACGGTAGTGAGTGCACCTTTTATTGCATTCCTTATGCCTTGTTTCAGCAATATTACGCATAACACTGTTTCCGAGTCAAGCGACTATTTGCTCACATTAAAAATTGATAAATTCATTAATTTATTAATTCGTTCGTTCGTTCATTTATTTCTCCTAAATTTTTACTACTACTTCTGTTACTACTACTACTACTACTACAAAATAATAATAATAAAACTTGTATGTATAACTTAATCAATAACTTTAACGTGTGTGAACAATATTTATTCTCCTGTTTATTGCCCAGGAATGCAACATAATTGTAACTTGGTTTAACTCTACTCAATATCCAAAATCTTTTACTCGTCCACATTGAAATCATTTGATAACGACTGATTTAATGTGTCTGAAATGACTGGTCTTTGGAAGAGTAAAAACATAGTGGGAAAAGAAGAAAATGCTGGTTACCAGCATTTTCTTCTTTTTCCACAATGTTTTTAAAAGCCGTCTTCCCCAGAGTCGTAAAAATACGAAATAGTGTGACGAAGGGTTAACTTCTTACCAAACGACAAAATTTTAGACTTGCTAATATAGAAAGCATTTGTAGAAGACAAACTGAATGTGGCTAAAGCAATAGTATTTGTCATTAAATGGGTAGAAAACATGGTGGGAAAAGAAGAAAATGCTAGTTACCAGCATTTTCTTCTTTTCCCACCATGTTTTCAAAAGCCTACTTCCACAGGGTCGTTAAAACACAGGATTGTCGGGTAAAGGGTTAAGAAAGCCATCTGTCGCCCTGTCTAACTACAAAGTGGATTGAAAGCTGAGAAACTTATAAGCGGATCAATTGAAAGAGACAGAATAAAATACGCCCTGTTACAGATAATAGCGAGGTGAGGAAAATAGTTACAGGAAATTTCTTAAAAAAAGATAGATGGCAAAGGATTTGGTTGGTTGGTTGGTCCGTTCGTTTGTTGGTTAGTTTGTTCGTATGTTGGTATTAAACGCTGTTAACAACATTTTATCACTTATATCGCGGCAGCTCGTGCACCTATCTAGGCTTTCCTTGAATCTTTTCAACAGTACTTCGAACAATATTCTTCTCAAGCCACTGGATGTTTTCCCACATAACCGTTGTCGAAACAACGATCAGCGGTGAGAGAGGAATAAATCTAAGCGCGATGACTATCATAAATCATCGGAGAGAAACTGGCAGAGCTTGGGATTCGAACCAGCGAACTCTTAATTTCTACTCCTCTGTGTTACAGACTGAAGTACGTGGCTCGTCAAACGGTATCAGAGGTACAGGAGTATGAAAATTGATAATCTTTTGTGGTACAACATGAAGAGAAATAATGAAACGTGATCTCGCCAACAAATTGCCTCCTTTTTCTCATTGTTCTGTATATTGTTGAAAAGTGAAATGTTCAGTTAGATATATTTTTCAAGATAAGATGTATATCCAAATCATCGTTTAAAAAGGGACAGTTGCTGAAAAAATTGATATTTCTGAAAATACACACAGTGGTTAGTTATAGGGTAACGCTTATAAATATTTGCGGTAGCAACGCTCGGATATAGTTGTCACAGGCATGCAGGGGCCGCAAAATAAACATGTCCACAGTTTTAACCAATGGCGAATTATCATTTATTTATCTGGGTATATCAATACTGGGAATTAGGCCAAACGCCAGCGTATTTATTTACGCCGAAAAAAGGAGGAAATTTTAACCTCGATTTTATATCACAACAGCCAGTTCACCTAGCGAGGAGATCAAACTTGGGACACCCCTGTTAACACCCTTTTATCTTAATCTGTACCATGCGACAAAATTTAAGACTTGAAATGATACAATTGCGAGAAAAGGATAAATTCTGGTTACCAACATTTTGTCTTTTTCCTAAAATGTTTTCAAAATCCTCCTCCCTCAGGATCGTGCTTAGTAATGAATGAACCAATCTAGGAAAAAAAAAAACCGCAAAGATTGAAATTCAATATACATTTCTTCCCAACACAGTTTTATACCCTTTCAGCGCCAATCATATCAACTCAATCTTTATCGACGGCTGAAAATATACATTATTAAAACTCAAAAAGATTTTAATCTTATAGGCTTGACTCAACAAGCGGTCGGCATAGATCCAAGATCAGACTGCACGTTCTGTGCAGTCTGATCTTGATCTATGCCGTCCGCAAAAGCCAATACCTTTCCTTCCTAGGACGCCGAAAGGGTTCAGACTTTCCGTACAGAAATTTTCTCTCGTAATTGGCGGTCATTATCTGTAATATTCTCGCAATATCCCTTATTCCAGTTATATCACAACTAGAGCTTTTTTTTTTATTCATGCATGTCCTGGGTTTCACTACTTGTAATAGGCTACGGCTATGAGGTATCTCGCAAAAGGACACTCCCATGGAAAAACCTTGGACTTACAGTGAGGATTGAATCCAGGGCTTCCGGATTTCAAATCCTGAGCCACACAAAACCACTATGGACAAAGTCAACAGTGCTCATGTATTTTCTCGAAATTCTTTCTTAGTTTTGTACTTTGTCAGATCTTACAAAAAAAAAAAATCATATTAATTTCTTCAAAAGTATTCCAATTACACGAACACAGGTCCCAATACTGCTTCGTCCATTGTTTTGTTTGCTTGTATGGTGTCTAACACCATTTTCAAGATTATTTCCATTATATCGCGGAGGCCAGTGCACCTATCACCACTTTCCTGGAGTTTTTTTTACCAGTACTTTTGCACTATTCTACATCATGATTTAGGAAAGATGGGTCTATCTTATGCGACGTCTTGCCTGGTATATTGCATGACGAAGATGCATTAAACCTTCCTTTCCCAGAACACTGCTCTAACCCTTAAGCTGCTGAGCGCGACTCCCTGACCTTTTGTGGAAAATGTAGATCAAGATCAGATTGCACAGAACGTGCATTCTGATCTTTGATCTACACTTTCCGACAAGGAGATATTTTCTTCACGAAAAAAAAAAAAGAAAGGGTTTTTACTGTCGGCTTGAAAGTTTTTATTGAACTTATCCAACATGATAAGGGATAGTAGAAAACAGCCGTATATATTCATTAGCTGACAAAAGATTCCATCAGCTTGATATTTGCTAGAGAATCTGCCTCGAGGCTTATCAGACCAAAAATAGAATAAAAAGCTGATTTCAAACTTCATTTAACAATGATAAGAACTAATACGCTGTATAAATAGATCCTTCACCACACAATTCAGTTCTAACGACCATGGGGAAAGAGGCTTTTGAAAACGTTGTGGGAAAAGGAGAAAATGCTGGTAACCAGCATTTTCTCCTTTTCTCACAATGTTTTCTACTTTGTCATAAACAAATCTTATCAACTGAGTCATGTTAAAGTTCTCCTCTACAAATGCTTTCAATATGGATGAGACTAAGATTTTGACGTGTGGTAAAGGGTTAACCCTTAACAACCTGGGAAACGCCAGCGGGAGTGTTTTTTTTTTCTTTGCGAAAAGTGTAGATCAAGATCAGACTGAATGTTATGTGCAGTCTGCTCTTGGTCAATACTTCCTACTTATCGGATAATGATTTTATAAGTGTAACCTTCATTAAATGCCGATAAACTGACATAAAGTTATTCGTTGAATATGATGCTGAAGACCACATAATACGGTGTAGTTATAATTGTTATCTAAAAACAGCTCACTGTATGTTTAAAAGTAAATCCGTTAATGTCGATCAATCGCCCATTAGGCATGTCTTAAAGGAACATCAAATCAGATATCGTTCGCAAGTATTTCGTTAGAAAATCTTAACAAAAACTGCTAGTTTTCATTCGTGTGCAAAGATGGCTCTGAAATCAAAACATAGATACATGTAGCGATACATGTAGAAAACACAAACAAGTATAGATTTTTGAAATTTCCTACTCCGTTACTAACGGTAAAGATAAGGGATAATTCCATTTTTACCCAAATGAAACAGCGGTTGCCTTCACAGCTCACTCTGGTTTGGAAGGTCGTGGGTTCGAATCTAAAATTAAGTATTTTTTTCAGCATTTTTTTTTTTCGTTTTCTCCGACGTCATATCGGTAAAAACACATCTTTTCCAATTTCATGGACGAGTGCCGGTTTATTTAAATGGTGGCATACGCCTCTCTTCAACAAAATTTCAGCTTATCACAGGGATAGCTTATTTTTTTCATGCCTCTTCCGAATTTCATTAGTGCTTGGCTCGGTTTCTGTAGTGCCTTATCCAAGAGCACTCCACGAGCCAAAGTATTTAAAGATCGGTCGTACCGCTGAGACCTATACTACTACTTATCTAGGGGTTGTAGGTTCAAAATCATCCAAACCATGTTCTATTGAGACCAAGGAAAAACGTGAATGAATGAATGAATGAATGAATAAATGAATGAATGAATGAATGAGTGAGTGAGTGAGTGAGTGAGTGAGTGAGTGAGTGAGTGAGTGAGTGAGTGAGTGAGTGAGTGAGTGGGTGGGTGGATGGGTTGGTGGGAGAGTGGATGGGTGGCTGGTTGGGTGAGAAAAGCGGTGGGCGGGTGGGTGAGTGAGAAGGTGGTAGGTGTGTGTGTGAGTGAGTGGGTGGGTGAGTGGTGAGTTAGTGAAATAACCAATCAATTGATCAGTCAATCAGTCAACTTTACGCAGCAAAAAGTCTAAGGAGCCCCATTTAAGATGTACAATTAAAATACGTAAATCTACAAATGATACGTCTCTATAAGAGAAATATTGTTGAAAACAGCGTAAAACATTTTCCAAATAGGCCAAACAAAAGAAAGTATTAAGACATAATGGATGTAATGTGAAATGTAATGAAATACTTAAAACACTCATAACTTAGCAACTAAATATGAAAGGTACATGCATGAACCATGCTTTGTGAAGAGGAAGTAAAATGCATATATGCAAAAAGTATCGCTCCAGGTCAGCCTGCGCACTCCGCGCAGGCTGACCTGGGGCGTTACTTTTTGCTATTGTTCACTTTTCCGCATGCCAAATGACCATTCTACCTCATGATTCAGCCGGTTGTTTAACAAAATGCATTTTATAAATCCATAATTACGTGATGACTCTTCGTTATAACGCATCATGGAGATGCATTAAGCCCGCCCGCCCTATTGCCAGAGCATAGTTCAATTCTTTGTAACTTCATAAAACGTTCTATCTCAATTTAATTGTGTTAATCCGTCTAAATAAGTATATGACACATTATCCATTCCTAGTCTTCTCGCAGCAGACCAGCTTTCAAAACAGTGGAGTAAAAGGAGAAATTCATTCTGGCGATTTGTCCTCTTACCACAATATTTCTCATATATTCATGTGTTGAACCTCAATTTGTGAAGATTAAACATATTTAATAAGGAGTTCATTTGAAAGAATCATCTGCAAATATGCAAAGGCGCAATAAGTTAATAAAACTATAAAATGAAAAAAAAAAACCACCATCTTTCCTTATTTTTTCATAACATCAAAATCATCCCTATTTCTTTAATGATGGGTTTAATTCCTTTAAGAAACCTCACACAAACACAAAATATCACCAATATAACATCATAATTCCCTTGGTCACCACATTCCAAAGGCTTCGGCGAATTTTTTCCCCCTTCAACACGCGAATCGAGCTTTTAAATAGCGTCTAAAACCCCGCATTAATACCCCTGTGTCATAAAATGGAAATGTTCCGAATTCACTGACACGCGATTTAATTCCGGAATAATAGAAATCCATTAAGCGCATTTTTATGAGTAATTTTCAAAAGAACTGAAACACTGCGGAGAAACTGTAGCAAGTCTTTTTAATAAACAGTGTGAACAGAACTAATTCGAGATATCCGATGTTTCGCTCAAACGTCATAATTCAATTTACTAAATCAAAATGGATACGTTGAGAACAGTGAAAGGGTCAGTCAGCCTTTCAACAAAAGAAATTTTCCATGATACGTGATGTAGAGGCGATATTTAATAAATGTCTTATCCCGCCATGTAATAGAAACTCTCTCAATTATAAGAAGATGAAAAAATCAAAGCACGGAAAGTGCCGAAAGGCCCAGGATTTGCACTCATATTCTTTTTCAATTTGAGGTTCTACAAATAAGCATCTGATTGGCTGAAGATGAACGGCTTAGTCAATTAAGCAGCAGTGTTTAACACATGTTTCATAGCACCATGTAATAGAAACTCTCTCAATAATCAGGAGAAGAATAAATCAAATTTTCTTCGAAATGTTAGAAAATATTGTCGGAAAAGAACAACGATGTTTTGAACAGTTGCTTGGTCGCTTCTACATTCTAAGACAAGCCATTTAGCTATTTCAAGATGATCAGCCTCAGTCAATTTAATGGCGTTATTTTAAGCATGTATCATACTATCAGATCATAGACACATTCTAAATTATTGGTGAAGAAAAGCGAAATCAAAGTGCTGAAAATGCTGAGAGGCTAAAGTTTGCAACATCTTTAATCGACTACTTCTCCTATATTCTAAGATTGTGACATCTGATTGGCGTAAAATCTGTGCATCACCTAGTCAAATACGGACATTGATGTTTTATACACGAGCCATGCTCTGTGAATGGGGATTTAAAATATCGACCCAGGTCAGCCTGCGCAGTCCGCACAGGCTGACCTGTGTCGAAAAGTTTTGCTATTGGTCAATTTTATGCGTATCAGGACCATTCTACTTTTTTATTCAGTCGGTTGTTAGAAAAAATGGGCTCTATCGATACATATAAATATGATGACTTCCTTGGTAGGCTTGGTAGGCCTAATATGTACCACATCAAATGCATCAAACCCTCTTTCACCAGAGCGCAGCTCAGATGTAAAGGAATAAAGGAATATCGTCCCCCCCATTGGTGAATCAAAGTCCTGAAAGCACCGAAGTGTCAACGTCCGTATTAAAAACTATACTAAATTCTAAGAAGTAGTCAAAGGCTGAATGCCATATCTCAGACAGAGAGAGAGACAGAGAGACAGAGAAAGAAAGTAAGAAAGAAAGAAAGATTTGGTTTGGTTTGGTGTGTATTGGAATTTGACGATACGGTCAGTGACGCACCCATGTGTTTCCTGGCTTTCTCATACCAGTTCCTACACAACTTTCTTTCCAAAGCCACTGACTACTTTTCTGTCATGCATCAGAGGTGAGAGGCGAAAAATCGCCGGAAAGAAAGTTCGCCGCAACCGGGTATCGAACCCGAAACCTCCAGGTCATGAGTCAGATACGCTAACCACTGAGCTACTCGGCCGGGCTAAGAAAGAAAGAAAGAAAGCAAGAACTGGGACAGACTGGGAAGTGAACACGCTGAGAGACAAAGTCACGCAATAACACTGAAAGACTGCCCAAAGCGTTGCTATACACAAACCAAGCAAAATAAAAACATGTAAAGGTATGGGTTAAAGGACAGCCTGAGAACTAACAGACGGAGATTCCGATTGTCTGTGAGAGGTTTTCTTTTTTTCGTGTGTTTACGCAAAATTGACAATTTCGTAATTAAATAACGTTGACAGATCAATTATCTATGTTCCCCCAGGCAGAGTGTCCGTAATTCCAACTACGCAACAAGAAGTAGTCCAGACTTGTTAACCCTTGCAAATCTCAAGGTAAAACAAAAATGCCTTTGCAGACAGTGTGCAGTCTGATCACTGATCTAAACTGCCTGATGTTTAAAAGAGTATCTGATCATTGCGCTAAAGCTCATAGCATTTTGAGAGACTTTCTGGCCAAATGGTCGAAACAGCTGTTACAATGTGTTGGTTTCTATCTACTGACTAAAAATAGATCGATTTTGTGTTTATTTGTCGTGGCCACCAGTTGCTCATATCAGCGATGCCCATAAGCCTGTTAGTTATGTTACGTGAGTGCGAGATATAGAACAATAACATGCTGAATTACGTCTGGATCTTAAACGTGCAAGTTTTATAGCGCCATTAAATGGGATCTAGGTGTAACGTCTCATCTGAAAGACTATAATAGCATTTTTTTAGTTGGCCCTTAGAATCGAACTCACAATCTCAAGCGTCCAGGTCGCTGGATCGGCAAATTTCTTTCCGGGGATAGAATTATGATTATTTTGGAAAGCAGCTTGGGAAGAATAATACGCGAAAAACTGGTAAAACATACTCCAGGGAGGCATGAATAGGTGCACTGGCCGCCATGATATAATTGAAATGATGTTGAAAACGGCGTAACACGCCTTTCAACCAAACAAATCCTTACGCAACATTGTTTTCAAAAGCAGTCTGCTGCTATACATAAAAGAGCATCTGCTAGTGGCAACGAATCAAGGTCAGATTTTTTGTTTTACTTTGTCTATCATTTATTGTTTAATACAAAAAACAAACGGCTCGTTAAACTTTCAATTTAAAGGCTATTACAGTACGAAACTGACTGATAAAAACTGTCCTTTAATTTGCCCTTAAACGCTTTTAATAATTCAGTTCATTTCACTCAATTTCTTGTCAAGTTTTTTCCTGTCCTTTTTTATTTCCATCATTATTTCTTGCAACATTGTTCTGGCAACTTATTCAGAATATTTTATAATTCAGAGTTTTGAAACAACAACAACAATAATAAAAAGAATTTGCTTGTTTCGTTTTATTTGCCAGTGAAAATTTTATATCACTGAGTTCAGTTTACCCTACTTTTTTATTTACTTGTTTGTTTATCTATTTTAGCCATGCTGTGTGAAAAAAGGGGGCTTTGTGCATCTGCAAAACTTATCAACTTACGTCAGCCTGCTCAGGCTGACCTGGGTAGAACCCTTTTGCTACTTGAAAATTTTACGCATGTCCAAGGACAATTCTACCTCCATATCCAGTCAACTGTCAGACAAAATGGACTTTTATGCATCCATAATTATGTGATATCTTGCTTGGTATAATTCTATACGGAGATGCATTCAACTCTCTTTTGAAAGAGCATAGCTCATTTATTTGAGCCATGCTCTGGCAAAAGGGGGCTTAATACATCTCCGTGATCCATTTAACCAATGCAAGCCATCACATAACTATGGATCCATAAAATTCATTTTGTCTAACAACCAATGGAATTATGAGATAGAGTGGTCCTTGAACATACACAAAATTGACCAATAGCAAAAAGTTTCGGCCCAGGTCAGCCTGCGCGAACTGCGCAGGCTGACCTGGTTCGATACTTTTCACAGATGCATTAAGCCCCCTTTTCACAGAGCATGGCTCATTTATTTTTTATTTTCTCGAACTGATTTTTGTCCCGATGTTTTACAAGTAGTCTACTTGAAATGGCAGAAGGTCGGGTGCTCCTAGGAAAGATCCAAACTCAAATTCTTGTATATATCCTTTGTCTAGTATTTCTTTTGTAATACAAAAATCAAATGAATCGTGAAAATTTAGATTTAAAAGATATTAAAAAAGACTGCGCAAATAATTTTTTCCCGTCCGCCCTCTTGAACAAACATGTTGTGAATTAATTCCGGTAGGTGGATAGTAATTACTGCAGATAATACAAGACCGTCGCCTTTTTTTTTTGAGAGCGGATTCTATATAGAAATAAGAACAATGGTTTCTTTTCGCCATGAAAATTCTTTTTACTTGTCTTTGCGAGTGGTGTTTTTGTATCACATTTGACTGATATTCAGTTGCAATAAAAACGCTTGAATATTGGTAAGGGTACCGAGATGAAATACCATGTGACGTCATCAAACTACGTGCGATACGAAATATAAATAAAAATCACAGTTTCTAGGACACTCAAGGAATAAGGACACTCGAGATAACTGAATTATTGTTGAAAAAAACTTTGACCCTTTTACCACACAATTCTGAGTTAAACAACATTGAGAAAGAAGTCTTTTAAAAAAAAAATTGGAAAAGGAAAACATCGTGGTAACCAGCATTTTCTCCTTTTTCCATGATATTTTCTTTCCTATGAAAGGCAAATTTCACTATTTCACCCACATTCTGTCGTCTGCAATTGCCTTCAGCTTGAACCTGTCTAAACTTTTTTTCGTTTGGTTAAGAGATAACTCGTTGCTGCCACGTCGACTGCGTTTGCACACAGTTTTCTACATTGTCAAATTCAAATTGTCGTCTGTAAAAACTTTTCATTTTTCTGAAATTCTGTCGTTTGGTAACGATTTAAACACTAACATATAAGTGACTTTATGTTAAAAAGGTGACGCCACAAACGAAAATGAAAAAGCCCTTTCCATGGTCAAAATGTGAGAGCACATTGTACTAACCAAAACGTATGAAAGAAAAAGTGTGAAGCAAAACTATCCTTTTTAACTATAACTTTTTCAAATGAGTTCTTCTATTTTACAGGAAAGAACAGAACGAAAATTTACTTATGACTTGTATATAACACACACCATCAGTTATACAAATTGACACTACAAATATACTGTTTCACATAGATCAAAGTAGGCAAAGGACTGTCATAAAAAAGAGCAGAGAAAACAAGAATTAATGAATCTAAGATATTTTGAAATATGGCATTCTGAAATAGTGCTTTGGAGTGTAAGTCAAAGACGGAAACATAACGATACAATACAAAGTGACACGACCCTAATTTACATAGGTACTGTAATTTCGGTCCTCGAAAGACGTATACGCTTATACTAGTTGCCAGAGAGACACAGCGAATTTCATCGATAAAAAGAATAAAGGAAATATCGCGTAAAATGGGCGCACTTAAGATTTATAGAGAAGAAATTATTGCCTAATAAGCAGAATAAAAGAATCAAGAATTTAGGACAGAAAAGTCGTGAAAATCAGATGACCTTCATTTGCAAATTAGGAGCCACTCTCTCCAGGGACATTTTAACCCCTTCGCTGCCACCAACATTTTTTTTTCGGGGTATTTGGTTGAATAGTTTTTATCGCCGTTTTCAACATTATTTCAGTTATACCACGCACATTTTAACCACTTCGCTGCTACCAAAATTTTTTTGTCAGTTTAATTATTAGTTTGGTATTGATCGCCGTTTTCAACATTTTCTGTTATACCGCCATTTTCAACATTATTTCAGTTATTATGGTGTTTAATTCTGTTTATTATTTCATTTACATTGCTGCACCTGTTCATGCTTTCCTTGAGTTTATTTTACCAGCGCTTTGTACAATAATCCTCCCAAGCCTCTAGCTGCTTTCCCTCCAATATAATCATCGTCAAAACCATACCTTCAAAATCCCAATTCAGCAGAAAGTCTAAATTCACTTCTATCATGTATTATTTCCAAGTCTACCATCTGAAACTGGCATTCTGGCTGAGCCAGGACGTTATTAATCTTGTACCTAAAAATCCTTTCTTTTAACGAACCGAGAAAGAAGGATTTTTAGAAACATTGTGGGAAAAGGAGAAAATGCTGGTAACCAGCATTTTCTCCTTTTCCCACAGTGTTTCTACTCTTTCGAGGACATGTTCCAATATTTGAGCAACATTGAATTTGTCGTCTGCAAATGGTTTCAATTGGAACGAATCTAAATTTTTGTCAACTGGTACAGAGTTAACCCTTTACCACACAACACAAATGTAGATTTGTCAACAATGAAGGCATTTGCAGACGACAATTTTAATGGGTTCAAACGAGGGATTTTGTCTTTGATAGGTTAGAAACACATTGTAGTAAAAGGAAAAAAATGCTGGTTAACAGCATTTTTCTCCTTTTCCACAATGTTTTCAAAAAGCCTTCCTCCTAAGGGTCGTTTAAACTCGTTACTGTATGGTAAAGGGTGACGGATGAAGGTGGTCATGTACTCTTCCGCCTGCAGCACGAATTAACTTTCCAATATTTCATTCATGTCACATCGACAACTAATTTGTTCACGGCATTTTTGGGGGTTTCATCATTACTATTCTGGAAGCTTGTAGTGCCTTGCCCAAAAGACACACCCACGTGGTCAGCGCCAACCGGAAGGATCGAACCTGAATTTTCTGATAAGAACGTTTTCACCGTTGAGCCACTAAGAATCGATTAAATTGTTGTGTTGAAATTAAAAGATGGTAGTGTACGGGCGGACAAAATCTTGTCATAGATCGTCAAACACCGCTCTAAAAGTATCTTTGACGGGTTGCAATCTGCTTTGAGCAAGTAAAGCTTTTAGCCGGCTAATGTGTATGATAGAATTACATATGTACTTGTCTAGATCCGAGTCCGTCCATGAAATTGGTAAACAGACGTTAACTCTTTACCACACAATCCGGAGTTTCGACGTACGGCATTTGAAAACATAGTGGGAAAAGGAGAAAATGCTGGGAACCAGCATTTTCTCCTTTTTCCCACAATGTTTTCTATCCTATGAACGACAAATCTCACCATTTAAGCAATATTTTATTTATCGTCTGCAATTGCTTTCAATATGAACCAGTCTAAAATTTGCCGTTTGATAAAGAGATAAAACGTTGCAACCACGTCCGCTAGGTTTGCACTGAATTTTTTCCGAGCGTAGTGAAAATAAGTTTGGTGTAACGGGGATATAAAGATGGCTAAGGGTTGCGTGCGTCGTCATCCCCCCATTAATATGTCTTACAGATCACGCAGAGAGAGCGGTATTGGTGTTAGCGTCTAAGTATTCGGTCGATATTTTCATGAATAAATTCACACATGTATAGGTGCATCTGTGTACATGAAGATGAATGGATGAATGAATTCCCAAATGGATAAATTGATAGATCGATGGAGAAATGGATTGGGATAGACAGATGTATGAATTGATGGAAGGAAGAGTGAATGAATGTTGAATCAATGGGAGAAGGATGTATGCATGTAGAAGAATGAGAGAAACCAGAAATTATTATGGATGGATAGGTGGACGGTCGGGCGGATGGATGGTTGGATGGATGGATGGATGGATGGATGGATCGACGGACGGACGCACGGACGGACGGATGGATGGATGGATGGATCGTTTCCAAAGCTCGACCAATTTCTTACCGAAAATTGATGCTAGTCATTACGATAGGATTCGTTCCTGTACCACAGCTGAACATATTTACGACGATCTTTTTTAGGGAAAGCAACCAGTGTTTTGGGAAACGAACCAGCGAACCCATACTTTAAAACTCTGTTCGTTACCGACTGAGCTAGCTGGCTCGGCAAGTTATTTTCTAGAAAACCTCGAGCTTGCACTTACAGTAGTAAAGGAAGGGAGAATAGGGTACTACCCATGCCCTAGGTAGTACCCTATTCTCCCTTCCCTGAGTGCCCTACATCACCATCCCTGACAAAAATGTGTCCCTAGTTTGCCCTCCCGAAAGAATTTTTTTTTTATTTTGTCCCTAGGCTCTCTTCCCTGAGAGGGATTTAGCATTCAAAATGGCGGCCGTGCGGAGGATACTCTGGGGATGTGTCCCTATTTGCTGTCCCCGAAAGATTTTTTTTATTTTGTCCCTAGGCTCTCTTCCCTGAGAGGGATTTAGCATTCAAAGTGCAGGCCTTATGACTGACAGACTGGGTAAAAAATGGCCAGATCACTGAGTTGGACTTAGTTTTTTCTTCACCTATGTATGATTTTTTCTCTTTCTAATTGCCTGACCATTGAGTTGGACTTAGACTTTTTTCTGCATCTCTATGAATGATTTCTCTTTCTAAAAGACTGAGCACTGGGTTGGACTTAGACTTTTTTCTGCATCTCTATGATTGATTTCTCTTTTCTAAAAGGAAATTTATCTTATATCACTGAGTTGGTCTTAGCTTTTTTCCCTATGAATGATTTTCTCTCTTTCTAAAAGGTTGACCATTGAGTTGGACTTAGTTTTTTTCACCCTATGGATGATTTTTTCTCTTTCTAATTGCCTGGACATTGAGTTGGACTTAGTTTTTTTCACCCTATGGATGATTTTTTCTCTTTCTAAATGCCTGGACATTGAGTTGGACTTAGTCTTTTTCTGCAATTATGAATGATTTTCTCTCTTTCTAAATGCCTGGACATTGAGTTGGACTTAGTCTTTTTCTGCAATTATGAATGATTTTTTCTCTAAAAGACTGAGCACTGAGTTGGACTTAGTCTTTTTCTGAGTTTTTTTGCTCTTTGCAGTATAACTCTCTGGAGTATAACTCTTTTGGAGTGCAACTCTTCTAAAAGAAAGAAGTTTGACAATTTGAAGAAATGACAATTTTGAAGAAAGATAGAACTTTCGTGGTAATGGTTAGTCCTGAAAAGAACTGTTGGGTTAGCTCTGAAAAGAGCTGTGACAATTTGAAGAAATGACAACTTGAAGATAGAACTTTCGTCTGATAGCTTGAAGGTAGAACTTTCGTCTGACATCTTGAAGATAGAACTTTCGTGGTAGATGGTTAGTCCTGAAAAGGACTGTTGGGTTAGCTCTGAAAAGAGCTGTGACAATTTGAAGAAATGACAACTTGAAGATAGAACTTTCGTCTGACAGCTTGAAGATAGAACTTTCGTCTGGCATCTTGAAGATAGAACTTTCGTGGTAAATGGTTAGCCCTGAAAAGGACTGTTGGGTTAGCTCTGAAAAGAACTGTTGGGTTAGCCCTTAAAAGGGCTGTTTTGTTTTGGAGGCTGTGTTTTTTTCGTCTCACGTTGTTTTTTCCACTTCTAATGACAGCATCCGAAATTCGCTTGACAAATGGAGCATGCTTCAACTCTTTTTCTGATTACCATTGCTCCATTATCGAAAGTAATCTTCCTCCAAAATTCGATATCAACCAAAATGACATCCGGTGTTGCCTTTAAAAATAGTTGAACTAATCTTTCGCCGAGATCTTTGTATGGCTGTGTTATACGTTGTAGTTGGTTTTGTTCCTCCTCTCCTACGAAATGAGTGTTTAGTTGTAATAACTGTTGACCTGCATTCAAATAGTCTTGGAGAGCCTCACGTAGTTGATAATTTATCTCCTCCATATTGATACTGCTTCCGAATATTGATACTGCTTCCGAATATTGATACCGCTTTCGAAGTGTTCGTTAGCTGAGAGTCAAAAAATGATGAATGTATGGAAATAACCCTGGGTTTTTATACGTTTAAGGAGGATTGAAATTTTTAAAGAGCGCGGACCTGACGGGAAACACCAGGATTGTACTGTGTGACACTGAGTTAGGAGTGGTAAAAACAGCATGAAACGCCGATGCGGGAAAAACATAGGAAAAATGACGTCATGAGTCAATCAGTTCAATCCTCCTGTAAAGCTATAAAACCCAGCGATATTTTTACATAAAATCATATTTGTTCCAGTATGGTTCGAATTCTTGTCTACCCCCACTGCGCAAGCAGATGTCTGATAGAGTATGGGAAATGTTTTGTTGATTTGCAAAAGAAACAGTTCTTTGTTACTCGTTTTTTCTTCTTTTCGTTGTTTTGCTTTTTTCTCCTCTTTTAGATCCAAAGTTTGTTGTTTTCTTAGATTATCGCTTGTAGATATTTTTTTCTCTGCCTGTTCTGTTATTTTGCAGATTTTTTGAATCGGTGATATCCGTTGTGTCGGACTGCATGTCTACGGTCTGATTTTCAACCGGTGATATTGTAGTCTGTAGTGAACTTGTTTTCCATGTATTTTCGTTGTAGAATGAATGTAGTGTCCCGACGAATTTCGTATGTTGGAGATCGACAACGTTGTAAAACGATGGTGAAATTTCGATGTCATGACTGTGTGGGTTCACGTAGACAAAAAACAAATGTTCCTGTCTGATTTTCTTTTTTGGACAATTTCTGGACCAATGTTCTGCTTCGTTGCACGTAAAACAAATATTTGTTCTCTCACGATTCATCCGATATCGTTTGTCGAGCGTCGCTTGATCTAAAACTCTGTAGCTGATAGTACAGCGTATAGAGCTATTTATAAAAAATACGCTTCACTACTAGACGCTGACGTAGTGTACCTCTACCCAATGGTCTATTTATAGCAATAGACGCTAACATATTGTGATTTAACCCCTTGTCACACTAAACGGCGTTTCCACTGAGTTGGCACGGTGTTGTTTAAGTTCCCAGACTGCCAAGAGATCGCAGGAAAAATGCGAAGCTCCCGTGGCCTATTATTGCGTTCCTGATTTTGATGAAAAAAGCAAGAAGGAAATCAAGTACATTGATATCTGTTCTCTGTACCCTTATGTTTGTAAACACAAATCCTATCCTGTAGGTCAGCCAGAAATTTTGTCTGCTGAGAATATTGACATGAACAATATTCGACAATATGAGGGCTTAATCAAATGCAAAGTTTTGCCTCCAACTGATTTGTTTCACCCCGTTCTCCCAGTTCACTGTAACAACAAAATGATGTTTCCACTCTGTATGAAATGTGCAGAAGAAAGTTCAAGTATTTGTAGCCATGGTGAAGAAAAGAGGGCTTTGGTCGGAACTTGGGTCACTTTTGAATTATTCAAGGCTCTTGACTGCGGTTATCGATTATTGCAAGTGTATGAAATTTGGCATTTCAATTCTGTGTCAGATCAGTTCTTTAAACGTTATGTGACCAATTTCTTGAAAATTAAGAAGGCAGTGGTTATCCAGATCGGTGTCAATCAGACTCAGAAAGAGCAATTGCACAAAGACATTACGGAATATGAAGACAAATGTGAAACTCGTGGTATTTTGCGAATTTGCATTGTAAAAAAATATTTCAGTGTGAATTTTTTCATTGTCAAGAAAATTTTTTATGTTGCATTGCAAAAAATGTTTCCTTATGAATTTTTTCATTGTCAAGAAAATTTTTTATGTTGCATTGCAAAAAATGTTTCATTGTTTAGTTCTGTTCAATAAAAATGCTTTCATTTTCAATGATGTTATCATTTTATCATTAGCCTTTAAAGAGTAAAGTAAAAAATGGATGTACAATCCATATTATTTCAACATCCTTGTAATATTTTCATCACAGGGCCGAGCGGTTGTGGAAAAACAGAGTTCGTTCATAAATTAATTGAGTATCGAGAAGACTTGTTCAACATCGTTCCTGAAAGAGTTGTTTGGTGTTACAAAGAATGGCAACATGCCTACAGTGTTATGCAGGAAAAGTTTAATTCACAATTTGAATTGATAAAATTCGTGGAGGGGATTCCTGACGACGAAAACGAAATTGTCAGTGATGTATCCATACCACATTTAATCGTCTTTGATGACATGTTGGGGGAAAAAGATGAGGAAAAAATTAAACTTTGGTTTACAAGAAAAGGTCATCATCGTAATGCAAGTGTGATTTACATCACGCAAAATATGTTTCAACAATCGAAATCGAGTCGAACCATTAGCCTTAATTCTAGATACATGATTTTATTTCGAAATGAACGAGATAAGAATCAGATTAAAACATTAGCTCGA
Source organism: Hippopus hippopus (assembly GCA_946811185.2). Classification (NCBI taxonomy): domain Eukaryota; kingdom Metazoa; phylum Mollusca; class Bivalvia; order Cardiida; family Cardiidae; genus Hippopus; species Hippopus hippopus. The sequence continues at coordinate 25,836,094 of OX328098.1, read as the reverse complement.
CAAATGCAAGCCCCACATTTGGTACCTGCTTATGAAGATGCTACATTGTCGGACCATGGATATCTAGTCGTAGATTTTCATTCACAAACAAACAAAGAATTAAGACTCCGAACAGATATATTTTACCGTTGGTATACACAAGGTAATGAAAGAGGCCCTGTTATTTATTCTTCTGCTTAAAAAAGTTTCTTTAAGAAACGTTTTTTATGCAAAAGTTCTTGCTTTAAAAGAGAATTACATTTTTAAATATAAATCATTTTTATGATACCCATCCGTGAGTAAACATGGACTTACCACCTACACCAAGATCGGTTTTAGCTGCTTTGCGAAATTTAAGTCAACAAACCGATAAACATGAAAGAGAAGCTGTGTTAAAAGCAGGATTAAAAGAAATTTTAAAATGGTTTACATTAGCTGCGCAAAACATCATCGAAAATAAAATCAAATTACCAAAACAAACCATAACGTACATGACAAAACATAGAGCAGATATTGAACAGCTAGCAGATCCGTCCATAGATGAGGAAAGTAAACGTAAAATCATTTTAAAACCTGGAGGGGGTGGATTTCTAGGTGGTGTGATTATCAGAAGTTTGCTGAGATGGGATGGAACAAAAACCATCAGAAAATTTGGAGCTGAAAGACAAACTCGAAAACGTGTTCCACGAAAGCGTGCTCCTCAAAAGAAGAAGTCTCCGCAAAAGAAGAAGTCTCCAACAAAGAAGAAATCTCCAAAAAAGCTTACTCCAAGAAAGCGTGCTCCACCAAAGAAAAAATCTCCAAAGAAGAAGAATTCACCACCAAAGAAGCATGCCCCAATTACGATTGATGAAAGATTTGTTACTACCCGAAAACGAAGTTCTGTAGGAAGCAACATTTCAGAACATCAACAGTATCCGAAATCCGAAGAGGAAAGAATGAGAAAAAAACTGCAGGATTACGAAAGAAAGTATTCAAGATTCATATTACCAGGTAAAAAATTATCGTTTCAAGAAATCCCCTCCAGCACGTGGTCTCCAAAGACATTAGCTAAACATAAAAAAGGGTTAAAAAAATATAAACGAATGCTTTATGATATGGTGAAACACAACGTTGATACGGGGAGATATAATTTTGACGACAAAAATGAGGTGCTCCACCTTGGGAAAGGAAGATCTGTTCCCGTGGATTCATCTTTATCTACAGCCACTACATTAGCCGACGATCTCTATTCACAGTTTTCTTAAGAAATTTTAACAACAAATTTTGTCTACAAAAAACATTATATTAGCTATAAATGTTAGTGATGTGGAACTTGTATTATCATTTAATCCGAAATCGAGATCAAGTCAACATGAAGAAGAAAACACCTCTGATAAAAAAACATGGTTCAATGGTTATGGCTATGATACAGGCTAAACCAAAAGCACGTAAAAAACTTGTAAAAGATTCATCACCTGAAGTGATAAAATGCATATCGGAATGCTGTCATAATGTTTTAAAAGGCAATGTACATTTATCATCACCTCAGAAGAAGAAATTGTATTCAAGTAGGCAGCATCTCAGACGTTTAGCTTCGAAATCAGTCTCAGTAAAAAATAAAAAACAAATATTAAATCAAAAAGGTGGATTTCTTCAATTGCTTGGTCCTGCATTATTACCATTGTTAGGAAAAGCCGTTATCGGAGGAATAGGAGGAGCTCTTAAAGCCTTGTAATTTTATAATTTTTTAATTATGTCTGTTAAAAAAATGGTTATTGTGCCTTACCAAACCTTAGAAAATATGAATCGTTGGAAAGCCGAACAAGCTCAAAGACCTCGTTTACCACCCAATCCACAAGTTGTAGATGTAGTACATCTTCAACAGGACATGGGACATATTTTACAAAACACCAATTTATCAGAATCGGAGAAAGCTCAAAAGTATGGTGAGACTTTGTTTAAGTTACAAAATTCTCTTCAAAAAGCAAGACCGACTTTGAACAATTTACTTTCAACGACAAAAAGTGATGATAGTGCACAGAAATCAACATCTGTTACCTTGCATGATCAAATTTTGCAAAGTGTACCAAAAACCATGAAAAGAAAAGCCGAGTTACTTTTGAATATGATAAAAGATAACAATAATTTAACTTGGGATGAACAAGGAGTTGTGTCATATAAAGGCGGACGCATTCATGGTTCCAATATCATCGATCTTGTCAATGATGCAATACGTCAAAGAAAAGGTGTTGAACCCAAAGGCTGGAAAACCTTTTCAAAGGCATTACATGAAAGTAATATTCCGCAAGAAGTCATTGGCAATCCAAGCAGATGGAGGTGGATGCATAAAACTTATGATAAAGCTTATGATAAGCCGCTGAGTGAAGATGAAGAATCCCATGGTGAGTCTGATTACTTATTTCACACACCAAAAAGTGTACAAAAAACTGCAAGGAAATCGCCTGCAAAAAGTGTTAAAAAATCTACGATGAAAACTCCATACATGAAAACTCCATACATGAAACCTGAAGAAAAAGAAAGACTGAAGCAATTCTATACTAAAGAGTTGTTAACTCCACCAGATTCTATAAAAAAGACCCCTAGTCGTAAAACGGCTCAGTCATGGGAGCCCTGGTAAAGCCTAAACTTGATTACGTGTTAAGAAAGTTATTTTATGATCCCAAAAGTACTGTCGCATTTACTGGAATAAACCAATTGTATCACGCTGCAAAATCTGTTTTGAAAGGAATAAGATACAAAGATGTTCAAGAGTGGTTACGAGGTGAATCCACCTATACCTTACACAAACCAATCCGTCGACGTTTTAAAAGACGAAAAACTATTGTAAGTGGTATAGATTATCAATGGCAAGCTGACTTGGCCGACATGCAACATTTAGCAAAACAAAATGATAACAAGAAATATTTACTTTGTGTAATCGACGTGTTTTCAAGATTTTCATGGGTTGTCCCTATTCCAAATAAAATGGGAAAAACTTTGATTCGAGCATTTCAATCTATTGTTCAGAAATCAAAACGAAAACCTTTGGCACTTCAAACAGATAAAGGTTCGGAATTCAAAAACAAACTGTTTCAACAATACTTGAAAAAGAGTCAGATTCATTTTTTCACCACCGAAAATCCAGAGACAAAAGCAAGCCTCGTTGAAAGATTTCAACGAACTTTAAAATCGAGAATGTGGAAATACTTTACGTACAAGAAAACAAGACGTTACATTGACGTACTGAATTCTTTAGTTCAGAATTACAATCATACTTTTCACAGAAGTATTAAAACATCTCCAGCAATGGTAACAAAATCAAATGAGGCAGAGGTTTCGAAAAATCTGTATCCTCGATTATCGACAATCGCTATGACGAAAAAGCCAAAATTCGAAATTGGAGATCGTGTTCGGATCAATAAAACAAAACGCACATTTGATAAGGGATATTTACCAAATTGGACGCAAGAAATATTTGAAATCACTCATGTTAACAAGACATTTTCACCTATCACCTATAAAATAAAAGATTTACAGGGTGAACAAATTTTGGGAAGTTATTATGAATACGAACTTCAATTAATAAAAGATGACGAAGTCTATGAAATTGATTCAGTTCTTGATAGACGTACAAGGCGTGAGGGCAAAAAATTAATCAAAGAAATAAAAGTCAATTGGAAAGGTTATCCAAAAAAATTTCAAAGTTGGATACCAGAATCGCATTTGGTGTCTTTGAAGGGGAAAAAATCTTATAGATAAAAAAATCTTATAGATAAAAAATCTTATAATAAAAAATCTTATAAAAAGACAGTACATTTATGATGAATTCACAGTCAAACATTGAGTGCGCGACAGAAAGTGTCGATAGTGTTGGTTCTAAAAATTACAGCTGCTGTGGAAATCGTGTTCCAAAGAATCAGTTTACATATATTTCACAGATAATAGTCATTTACGCAATTATTGCAACCTCCATAGTACATTTAAGTATTCAAAGTCAGGATCGTGAATTGTGGTTGATACTGTTAAGTAGTTCACTCGGATATATTCTCCCATCTCCGGGGTTAAAATTCACAAAGACAGAACAAAAACAACCGGGGCTTGATTTCATTGACAGTAAAAAATAAAATATTAAAAAATGAATTCATTTTATGTTACTCTACCTAGCGATAGTTCCATAAACCTTTATCCGAACAACACACAGTGCTGTTTTAAAGTTCATTTACCAAAGACAGTTCATATTGATAGGGAAAATTGGGAAGTTGCATTAGTTCAACTTATTACCCCCTCTCAGTTTTTAAACGTAAGTGAACAAGAAGCAAAGTTCGAAATTATAACTGCAGATAACGCTTTATACAATGCAGCAGCAGCGGCAGATAAAAAAAGAGATAATATGGAGATATCTGTATTAAGGCGAGACGATAAAGCTAGAGCAGAAAAATAGTCAATTCTATTTACCTTTCCACCGGGTAGTTACACTTCACCAAAGCATATTATAGAGGTGATCGATGATTTGGTTCAAAATAACCTATCGGGTATCCTTCAAAAGAATTCAATGCTACTGTCTATTAGCTATTCAACCTCATCCAAACGTCCGAAACTTGCAATCAGAAATATTACAAAAACCGGAATCAAATTCCACTCATCGCTGTTTTTAAAACTGGGAGGATCGCCAGAATTTCAAAACGAGGTGATCTATCCGGGTAGAAGATTTTTAAATGCATTTAAATACAGTCCTAACATCGATGCTGGCTACAACCATATGTTTGTTTATTCAGATATTGCCGAACACACTATAGTGGGTGATACATTTGCTCCTATACTTCGTGTTTTACCGTTCAAACCAACCGAATCAGTTGAAAATAATTATGAAACCCAACATATCAACCATGATATTACATTACCGCATTATATCCCCGTTTCGAAATCTGATTTTGAAACTATTCACATTCAAATAACAGGGGATTCTGGCATATCGTTTCATTTCATTACTGGTAAGACAATCGTCAAGTTACATTTCAGACAGAAAAAATAAGAAATATTTGATATTTTGAAATAATTAAACTGATACATTGACAAAAAATGCTGCCAGTTTATCGTGGCATAAAACATCAGTATGGGTATGGATTAGGTTCCCTATTTAGATCAGCGCTTAAAACAGTGACACCATTGCTTAAACCCTTGGTCAAATCTGGTTTTAATGCTATAAAAAAAGAAGGAATCAAACAAGGAATACGTGCAACAGAAGATATCCTTTTACGTGGTAAAAACCCTAAAAAAGTTGCAGTCTCGCGGGGAAAACAATATGTTAATAATTTAGCGCAACAGTTAATACCTGGGATAAATAAACGAAAATCACAAAAGACAAGTCATTTATCTTCTCGATCTCACAGGGGTAAGATTATTAATAAAAGACAAAGAAATCATTACACTAGACCGAGACCTCTTGATATATTTGATTGAGAGAAAAAATCTTTTTTAAAAATGATGCAAAGTGGATCTTGCGAATGCAGTAAATCAGAACTCGATGTTCTTTCTGTACCACCCACATTGACAACGATGCAAGAAAGCCAATGGGTTGAACATTTTCCAATATCATCTTTGACAAACAATTCACCGATAGAATTCATCATACCACCTCAAACCGAACATTGGACAGATTTATCACAATCGTATTTGTATATCAAATTCAAAATCGTTAAAGCAGATGGCAGCAACTTAGATGCCGGCTCAAATGTAGCCCCTGTAAACAATTTCATGCACAGTATGTTTAGCAGTATCGATTTGTATCTAAATAATAAACTAATCAATAGTAATTCAGACACCTATCCATACAGAGCATATATCGAAAATCTTCTGTCATATAATGCCGACTGCAAGACTACGTTTTTAAAAGGTGGTGTACTTTGGACCGAAGACACCAGTGGACAATTCGAAGCACTCAACCATGATGGGAATAATGAAGGATTACGAGGAAGAATCGCTGTAATCGCACTAAGCAGAACTGCAGAGCTTTTCGGACGATTGCATCTTGATCTATTTCAGCAAGAAAAATATTTACCTAACGGTATTGAAATCAGACTTAGATTAAACAGAGCTTCATCAAACTTTTGTCTTACGGGAGGTACTGGTGCACCAGCTACAAAAATTGTACTGGAAACAGTCAGTCTGCATATGCGAAATGTTGAATTGTTGCCTGTTGTTGCGAATGATCTAAATCAAATTATTTCTCAGCAAAACATGAAAATTCCTATCCGCAGAGTAGAAGTAAAGACTTTTACCATTGGCATGGGACTTCAGTCTAAAGTTGAAGATCATTTGTTTCAAGGACAGCTTCCGAAACGTATTTTCATTGCAATGGTAACAAATGCTAGTTATAATGGAGGTTATGATACCAATCCATTTTTCTTCCAACATTTCAATCTGTCAAAAATAGATGTATCATGTAATGGTCACAGTATTCATAACAGACCCTTTGAGCCTGACTTTGAAAATGGTTTGTATTTGAAATCATATTTGTCAATGTATCAGGCTGTCTCAGCCTTCGGACTCAATAAATCATTTGATATTGCCAAAGAAGATTATGCTGGTGGATACTGTTTGTGGGGTTACGATTTGACAGCCGATCAAGGCAGTGAAGAAGGTCAACTTCACCCTATAAAAACTGGAAGTCTTCGAATTGAGCTTCAATTCGCCCAAGCCTTGGCAGCAGTGGTCAACGTTATTGTTTTTGCTGAATTTGACAATCAGATCGAGATCAGCAGTTTGAGAGAAATCATCACAGATTACTAACTTCGGAAAAAATCACATCAGAAAAAACAGTCCTTTTCAGGACTAAAGAGCATATATAGAAAAACGATGCTTGGACTCAGATTTGCTATATCACTGAGAGAAGAAGCAGAAAAAGTGAAATATTCTACTTCAAAGTGCATTTCTACTCGGAAAAATGACATTCACAATAGCTTCGAAAAACATATGATTGAAGAATTACAAAATCTTATTGCCAGTGAAGTTCGCAACCAGTGTTACGGATGTCAAGTGGACCACCCCAGTCAAATACAGCACGACCTGTGTTTATTTAAGAACAGACAAGAACATACGGATATGTTCATAGAAAAAGCTATGATGGAATTAAATCCATACAAAATCATGGAAAAATGGTATCCTGAATTAATGGAAATGAAACTCGAGGACAGTGACTATGTGGAAACCTACAGATTGTGGAAGGATATAAAACAAAACATTTTATCTGAATTTGTGGATTCGTCTTGGTTACATAACTGGTGTAACAAAGTAAAACAATCCTGGGAAGAAAGTGACTAAGAAAAAACGTGATGTATACTTATGAAATTCAATACATATTAGATCACGGAACCTGGATAAAAAATCTACAGGCGAAAGTCTGTGCAAAAGATCAGTTGCCTCGACAGAAACCAAATCATGTGAAAGCTTACATTGTGAATACAGAGAGATCAAATAAACCAGGAGAACACTGGGTGGCAGTGATATTCAACAATAATGACAATGTGCTATACTTTGATTCGTATGGACTACCACCACTTGAACCAGAAATCATTAACTTTTTAGACAATCATTCTTCAACGTGGAGATACAATCGACAAACTCTTCAGAGTCTACAGGGTAAAGTTTGCGGACTTTACTGTATCTTTGTATTGGATGCTGCTGCTAGAGGATACAATATACAGAAATATCTTCAACAGAAATTCCTCTCAACGAAACACCATCGAAACGATCGAGATGTATCATTGTGGTTTAATCAACACTACGGAATTCTATACAAGAAAATTTCAGAGACTCAAACCTACAAACAGTGAAAAATGATCTTCTTTTTTTGCTATCAATTCATTGTAAATATTTCATTTTTGTCTTTTTTTACAGGTCATTGTAAAATATGTTCATTGTAAATATGTTCATTGTTCAGTTCTGTTCAATAAATAAAAGTTCAAAAAACAATAGACTTCTTCATTCTGTTTTTCCCAAGACTTGTTCTGTCTACATTTTTCCCATACAGCGTCTCATAACTTTTTTGCTATATTAGCATGAAACGTAGCATGGAAAAATGTATGTGTTTTCTACCCTGGCCGAGCTCTTTAAAAAATTTCAATCCTCCTTAAACGTATAAAAGCCCTGCGTTATTTTCATACATTCACCATTTCTTGATTCTCAGCTGACGATCACTTCGAAAGCAGTGTTAATATTCGGAAGCAATATCAATATGGAAGAGGTAAATCATCAACTACGTGAGGCTCTCCAAGAGTATCTAAATGCCGGACAGCAGTTATTGCAACTAACCACTCATCTCGTAGGAGTGGAGGAACAAAACCAACTGCGATGTATAACACAACCATACAAAGATCTCGGTGGAAAGATTACTTCAACTATTTTTAAAGACAACGTCTGACATCATCTTAGTCATTTACCAAGTGAATTTCGGATGTTGTCATTAGAAGTGGGAAAAAACATAGCCTCCAAAAACAAACAGTCCATTTCACGGCTACCCATCTACCACGAAAGTTCTATCTTCAAGATGTCAGACGAAAGTTCTACCTTCAAGCTGTCAGACGAAAGTTCTATCTTCAAGTTGTCATTTCTTCAAATTGTCACAGCTCTTTTCAAATTGTCACAGCTCTTTTCAGAGCTAACCCAACAGTCCTTTTCAGGACTAACCATCTACCACGAAAGTTCTATCTTTCTTCAAATTGTCATTTCTTCAAATTGTCACAGCTCTTTTCAGAGCTAACCCAACAGTCCTTTTCAGGACTAACCATCTACCACGAAAGTTCTATCTTTCTTTTAGAAGAGATGCACTCCAAAAGAGTTATACTCCAGAGAGTTATACTGCAAAGAGTAAGAATCATACATAGGTGTAGAAAAAAGACTAAGTCCAACTCAATGGTCAACCTTTTAGAAAGAGAGAAAATCATTCATAGGGGAAAAAAGCTAAGACCAACTCAGTGATATAAGATAAATTTCCTTTTAGAAAAGAGAAATCATTCATAGAGATGCAGAAAAAAGTCTAAGTCCAACTCAATGGTCAGGCAATTAGAAAGAGAAAAAATCATACATAGGTGAAGAAAAAACTAAGTACAACTCAGTGCTCAGACATTTAGAAATCATTTATAGTGCACAAAAATCTAAGTCCAACTCAATGTCCAGGCATTTAGAAAGAGAAAAAATCATCCATAGGGTGAAAAAACTAAGTCCAACTCAATGTCCAGGCAATTAGAAAGAGAAAAAATCATCCATAGGGTGAAAAAAACTAAGTCCAACTCAATGGTCAACCTTTTAGAAAGAGAGAAAATCATTCATAGGGAAAAAAAGCTAAGACCAACTCAGTGATATAAGATAAATTTCCTTTTAGAAAAGAGAAATCAATCATAGAGATGCAGAAAAAAGTCTAAGTCCAACCCAGTGCTCAGTCTTTTAGAAAGAGAAATCATTCATAGAGATGCAGAAAAAAGTCTAAGTCCAACTCAATGGTCAGGCAATTAGAAAGAGAAAAAATCATACATAGGTGAAGAAAAAGACTAAGTCCAACTCAATGTCCAGACATTTAGAAAAGAAAAAAATCATTCATAGAGATGTAAAAAGACTAAGTGCAACTCAATGGTCAACCTTTTAGAAAGAGAGAAAATCATTCATAGGGGAAGAAAAAAACTAAGTCCAACTCAATGATCAGGCTTTTAGAAAGAGAAAAATCATTCATAGATGTAAAAAAAGACTAAGTCCAACTCAATGGTCAGACATTTAGAAAGAAAAAATCATACATAGGGTAAAAAAAGTCTAAGTTCAGCTCAGTGCTCAGACATTTAGAAAGAGAAACCACTTAAAGCCCAAGTAATGGATAGAAGTAAAACAATAAAGCAATCCTAATAGCATATGAGTAGAAAAAACTAAGTCCAACTCAATGACCAGACCTGACAGATCACTATAGAGCCCTCGAAGATGTATCATTTTTGGCCGACATCTGCTGCTTTAACTGCAGAAAAATTCCACTCAGGGAAGGGAGCGTAGGGACAAAATAAAAAAAAAATCTTTCGGGGACAGCAAATAGGGACACATTTTTGTCAGGGACGGTGATGTAGGGCACTCAGGGAAGGGAGAATAGGGTACTACCCATGCCCTAGGTAGTACCCTATTCTCCCTTCCTTTACTACTACTTACAAAGTTGTCAAAAAAAGGTATGGGCAGGGATCGTATATATAGAGTGTATATATACGATCCCTGATATTGGCGAGCATCTTAGGGAAAAATAAAACGAATCTATTTGTTAGATTCGTTTGATAAAATTTCATCTCAAACGCCAACTCATTTCAAATCCAATACATTTTAGTAACGGACATTTAAGAACACGTTTTCAATCATTATTTCACCTAAAGAGTCTTCAATGAACATAGAAATAAGCGACATGGACAACAATAAACATTTTATATTTTCGACGTGTGTTCATCTGTCAAAGGTTAGAGACTGCGAAAAACAACTTAAATAAAATTGAATTTATCTGCTAAATAAGTGAAATTAAACTTTACCAAAAGTAAAAAAACCTATATTTGGCTATTTCAAAGGTATTTTTTTTTTTTGAAAAATATTTACTTATCGGACAGTCTAGATCCAAGATCAGACTGCACGTTTTGTCCGCAAAAGGCCATTGAGTCGCACCTAGCAGCCTCAGGGTTAAGGGTGAAAGAGAGGAAACATTAACTCTCTCACTGCCAGTGTCGCCTTGTATAGCTTTTGCGGACGGCGCAGATTCATATCAGAATGCACAAAACGTGCAGCCTGATCTTGGATCTTTCATCGTCTTCTTTTAGACGATGGAAAAGGGCGTCCAAAGAAACTGTCTCGAATACTGCAGATGTGAAAAATTTCCGATTCCGATAAATAAAGGGAACTCAATACGGAAACAGTCTAAATTACAGAGTTAATGTTTCGGAAAGGCGACTTTATACTTCCGGTGATAAAGTGAGGCTCTCTTATTACACGTGCTCGGTCTTGGAGTGCTTATCGAAACATGAATAATCGTTTGCGTGAAAACTTTAGACCCAGATAAGACTGCACAAAATGAACAGTCTGATCTCGGATCTGCAAGATCCGATAGTTTGTTCTTTCTTAGACTGAATTTGGAAATAGTCTAAGTCTTAAGACTTAATGTGAACTTTATGCGGGTACCTAACTGGCATCTCGTAATATCAAGTATCTAAGTTCCAATAATTAAATTTAAAATCGATATGAAAAACATGTCATCCTATGTAAATTGATAAAAAGAATGACACTGACAAAATATTTTATTCGGTATTTATGGCCACAGGCACATAATAAAGTTAATCTTTCAGTATATGTTCATTAGCTATTGTGAAACACATTAGAATTCACGCCATCATCAATGAACTATCATAAGTTTTCGTCCTTCAGTTTCATAGCATAGTAAGTAAATTTGGCTAAATTTGCACATGTAGTCTAATTTCCATTCAGAATTCTGTAGAAAGTTTGTTAGTTAATAACATCAAATTCGTTGATAATTGGAATATGAAAAATTCTCGTTATTGAAACAAAAAAAGGACGTTCAATGACAAAGTGGAATTCATCTTCTATTTTACCTGAATTGCCGAGTTTACAAATTATTTATTCATTAGGTAATTTCAAATATCTGCCCGTTTCAACATAGAGTTTGTGCATATAGCATCTTAACTTGGTTAGTGCATTTCTAAAACGAAAATGAATTCCGAAAGTGATGTATTCAGTTGCTTTTAACTCTGACATAAAATTTTGAAAGAACTTACATTTTGATGATTTAGATATCTGTGCGTGAATATCGCTTTTGATAATTGGAAACTTTGATACTTGATATTACCAAATGGTACAAAGGTCTCCTTTGCGGACATTGTAGATCAAGATCAGACTGCACATAATTTGTAGTCTGATCCTTGATCTTCAACGTCCGACTTTTTTTCGATATTGAAGTTAATTTTGGAGACAGTAAACACCTTTGAGACTTTATGTCGTGCATCGCATTGCAGTTAGAGATGTTTTTCTTTTTTAACTCTTTACCAAACGACAAAATTTAAGACTCGTCCAAATTGAAAGTATTTATGGACGACAAATTAGATGAGACTGAAATGATGAAATCTGTCTGTAACAGGACAGAAAACATTGTGGAAAAAGCAGAAAATGCTGGATACCAGCATTTTCTTCTTTTCCCACGATGTTTTCAAAAGGCTTCTTTCTCGGGGTCGTTAAAATTCGGGAATGTGTGATAAAAAAAGTTAGATGTTTTGAAACGTTTAACTTGATCATTGTAATTTGGTGTTATTAAACTTTTTACAAACAGACTAGTCAAGTTACGGGGAAAATCTAATTACTTCTAGGACAACCCTCGCATACGACGATTAACACCCCTGCAGGTGACGGATTTATTGATTGATTGTATGGTGTTTAATGCCGTTTTCAACATTATTTCAGTTATATCGCGGCGGCCAGTGCACCTATCCATGCTTTCCTGGAGTCTTTTTTCCCAGTACTCCGCACAATTTTCTTTCCAAGCCAATGGCTGCTTTCCCACATAATCATCGTCGAAACAATGGTCAGCGGTGGGAGAGGAATGAATCCTGTCGCAGTGACTATCATCAATCCTCGGAAAGAAATTGGCCGAGCCAGGGGTCGTAGCCAGGGATCGAACCCTGGACCCCGTGTTCTCAAGTCCTGCACGCTACCGTCTGAGCTACCGGGGCTGGGCGCAGGTGACAGAATGTTAGAGCTTACGAAAAACGTTGAGAAATGGATGAATTGCTGAAACGTAACAGTAACACAGACTTTTCTTGAAACGAGCACCGCATGCGGTTACGAACGCTAGGCTGCAGTTTCTTGATTTTCAGTGAACTGATAGTCTGAGCCGAAAAAGGGGCATAACTGTGTCAAAAATATTTTAATGGTTACCTGCCCTTATTGTGAGAGTGTCCTGCGGCAAGACACTTCAGAGCCCTAGCCTAGTATTGGTGAAAACCAAGGACATACAGGAATATGTGAGCTGTCACCACCGTGTAAAACATCATTCAACCAATCATTCAATCAATACAAAGAAAACAGCCGCTCAGTAAATAAGAGTCCCGGGAATCTCAAGATAAAGTAGCAATAATGATTATAAAAAGCTTCAAAGATTTCGAATCAACTGTATTTTGATTGTAAAAGAAATTACCAGGTTTTCTTTGATTGTCTGTCTATTCTTTAACCCTTTACCAAACAATCCCTGGTTTTTACGACCCTGAGATAGAAGCCCTTTGAAAGCATTGTAGGAAAAGGAGAAAATGCTGGTAACCAGCATTTTCTCCTTTTCCCACAATGTTTTCTACCCAGCTGGAAACAAATTTCAATTTTTGAGTTACGTATATTTTGTCATCTGCAAGTGCTTTCAATTTGGACCAGTCTAAAATTTTGTCGTTTGGTAAAGAGTTAGATAATGTTGTTGTTTTTTTCTTTCTTTTTATTATTTTTTCTCCAAATATTAGTCTTTGATATGATCACAACTGGCTTTAATGAACCATCGTAACTCTGTACCAGACAACAAAATTTGAGACTTGTCCAAATTGGAAGCATTTACAGACAACAAAATTTGAGACTTGTCCAAATTGAAAGCATTTACAGACAACAAAATTTGAGACTTGTCCAAATTGGAAGCATTTACAGACAAAATATACATGTAGCTCAAGGTTTATGAAAGAGTATGAAACATTTTGGAAAAAACCAGAAAGTGCTGGTTACCAGTATTTTTTTTTTCCCCTTTACCCTTTATGCTCTCTAACGCCTTCTCCAGCAGTTGACAGTTTTAGACAAGTCCAAATTGGGGGGACATTTGTAGACAACAATTTAAAAAAGTGGCTAAAATGATAATATTTATTTTTGATAGAATGAAAAAAAAAAAAAACATGCTGGAAAAGGGGACAATACTGGTTACAAGCATTTTCTCTTTTACCCGAAATGTTTTTTTAAGCCTTCGTCTCGAGAGGTTGTCATGTAGAGGGTTAATCCTTTACCACACATGCCAAATTTTAACGACATTGAGAAAGAGGGTTTGGAAAAAAATGCAGGAAAAGGAGAAAGTGTTGCCAACCAACATTTTCTCCTTTTCCCGCAATGTTTCCTACACCCCCCACTAAAAAAAAAAATCAACTATTGAGTCACATTTATTATGTCGTCTGCGAATGCTTTCAGTTTCGACAAGTTTATATTTTTTTTCGTGTGGTAAAGAATTAAAGATTAGATAAAAGATATTAGTTAAAACACACCAACAGTGAAGTTACGCGTTATTTAAAATTGATTGTGATAGTTTCGTTATAAATTGATTTTGCACACTTATCTTAAATTATGCAATAAATTGATATCTTAGATCAGACGATGATTACGCTTTGAGCTTTTTCAGCGCCAGCCGAGCTCGGCAGCTCAGTCGATAATATACAGGAGTTTAAACCAGGCGGTCGCTGGTTTAAATACCCAGCTTAGCGAATTTCTTTCCGAGGATTGATGATAGTCATAGTGACAGGGTTCATCCCTCTCTCACCGCTGATAGTTGTTTGGACGACGAAAATGTAAAAAATAAAAAAGCCAGTGGTACGGGAAGAAAATTGTTCAAAGCACTGGTAAAAAAAAAAAGAAACTCCAATAAACCATGGATAGGTATACCGGCCGCCGCAATATAAGCGACTGGGCTCGGCTCTGATTTAACCCTTTCCACACAGTCCCGAGTTTTAACAACCTTGCTGACAAAAAAAAAAAAACTTTTGAACCAGCATTTTCTCTTCGTCATTTGGGCCACTTTTAATTTGTCGTCTGCAAATGCTTTCAATTTGGATGTGTCTAAAATTTTGTCGTTTGGTAAAGGGTTAAGGAAAAATGTGTTAACTCTTTACCAAATGACAAAATTTTAGACTGGTCCAAATTGAAAGGATTTGCAGACGACAAATTAAATGTAACTAAAATGATGATTTTTGTTTTGATCTGGTAGAAAACACTGTGGGAAAAGGAGAAAATGCTGGTTACCAGCATTTTCTCCTTTTCCCACAATGTTTTCAAAAGCCTTCTCTTACAGGGTCGTTAAAACTCGGGATTGTGAGGTAATGGGTTAAGTTTCAGAGCGTCAAATAGATGTGTATTGATAATCGGTAGCATAGAAGCCAAGCGGTCCGGATAGCTCAGTGGTAAAACATTCGCCCTGTAAACGAAGGGTCCCGGGCCCGGGTCCCGATACTAACCTTGCGATTTCTCCATGAAAATTACATTTACTTCAAATTTGAAATTTTTAGTCAAAGAATATATAGTTTCAAGATTGATCAGATAGATTATCTACGCATGGGACGTGGTATATCTAAGATTAGACTGTACGTTCTGCACGGCTTGATCTTGATCTACACAGTTAGCAACAGCAAATTAACTATTTACCCCACGAAAAAATTCAGACTTGTCCAAATTGAAAGCATTTGCAGACAGCAATCTAAATGTGGCTCCAATGATGAAATTTTGCTGTGATCGTGAAGAAATCATTGTGGAAAAAGGAGAAAATGCTGGTTACCAGCATTTTCTCCTTTTCCCACAATGTTTTCAATAGGCTTCTTCTGTAGGTACGTTAAAACCCTGGATTGTGTGGTTTAGGGTTAAGGAAAGAAGTAGTAACAGGGGGCTTCATCTATTCTTTTTATAAAGAGATAATAAAGTTTATATGTACAATCTCGGTTTGCATGCTTGCAATTTTCCTTCTAAATTCAGAAGTTAAAAATGGAAATTTTAAACATAAAATTACAATAAGGTGAGATATTTCAATTTTCGTTTATTTCCAATATCTCGAAACTTTGGAAAATCATTTCGAAATTCCTGTTTTCAATGAATTCTAAACGCTTTTTTTCCACATAATACTCCAATTATTATCAAGGAAAATCACTGAGGGACTCCGCGTGGTTTACACGAAAACCCATAAAATTGCTGTTTCGTACCCGATTCATCACGTACACCAGAGACATAAAATCTGAACGATTCACCAACACTTTAAAAGTTTTTGACAGATAAGCTGTAAAACGAGTTTGCCAAAGTAATATATCGTCTTCTTTTATCAGACAACACACGAATCTCTGACATTTCCAGAATACTTTGATTTTTTTCTCTGCCAAAATATTTTGTGATTTTCAACAGTCGATGAAGAAAAATCGATTCCGCCAGATAGTAGAAACAATTGATTGAAAAACTAACTTGTATCAAAGGAGCAGTTCCTGTTTTTATCGCTTCAAAATTTCCAGAAAGAAATAAAAAGAGTAAGACTGAAGAAGGACTGAAAGAAAGAAAGAAAGAAAGAAAGAAAAGAATAAATAAATAAATAAATAAATAACGAATGAATGAATGAATGAATGAATGAATGAATGAATGAATGAATGGATGAATGAATAAATGAAAGAAGGAGAGAAAAAAAGAAAGAAAGAAATGACGAAGGAAGGAAGTAAGGCAGGAAAGAAAGAAAGAAAGAAAGAAAGAAAGACAGAAAGAAAGAAAGAAAGAAAGAAAGAAAGGAGAAAAAAGAAAGAAATAGGAAAGAAAGAAAGAAAGGAAGGAAGAAATTGAAGCATTCACTTAAGCTTCTGTAGACTACATGCACATGTACGATACAGTTGAATCCTTAGGCTGCTGAGCGCAACTCAATAGCCCTTTGCGGGCAGTGTAGATCTAGGTTGGACTGCACAGGACGTGCAGTCTAATCTTGGATTTACACTCTCCGAAAAGGAAATATTTTTCTCCAAAAATTAACTTTGAAATAGCAAGAAAATAACCTTGAAATAACATGTTTTCACTGTCAGCTTGAAAGCTTCAGTTCACTTATTCAACAGATTAAGGGTAGAAATAAACCTTTCCGCAAGGAGAAAATATTTACCCTTTTCTCAGTATGACTTAACCCTTTAACAAACAATCCTGTATTATCATATCCCAGTGAAAAAGGGCTTGTGAAAACATAGTGGGAAAAGGAGAAAATGCTGGTAACCAGCATTTTCTCCTTTTCCCGCGATGTTTTCTTCTCTATCAAAGCCAAATCCAATCATCTTAGTAAAATTCTATTTCTCGGTGGTCTTTTTTTTTGTCCAGTAGTAGGGGGTTAACCATTAACAATACTATGCCGTGAAGAAAAGGCATGCGAAAACATAGTTGAAAAAGGAGAAAATGTTGGTAGCCAGCATTTTCCCCTTTTCCCACTATGTTTTCTAACATTTCAAAGACAGAAATGATCAATTGAGCTAAACGGAATTTGTCGTCTGCAAATACTTTTTAATTATTACCAGTCTCAACATATGTCTTGTGGTAAACAGATAAAATGTTTTATGCTTACTTAAAAAGTCACACATAAAAAATCCACATAAATGAAGTACCACACTTTGGTTATAAAACTTCCTTTAAAAACTCGCGAAAATGTATCAGATATCATAGCAACAGTAATACAAAAAACAGAAACACTGCGATTTTCATCCCAAAAGATAAGATAATTGACCGTCTGGCAGATTCTATGCGAAACAATTAATGATGGATAAAAACTAATAAACCACTCCAGCGTACCTAAGTGTTTCGTTTGTTTTACTTATAGAACCCTCTCACACGCCCCGTAAACTCGATATCAATTTTCGGCTGTTTCCGTGACTACTCGGCATACCTTATAAAAACTGTAAGGAAAGTACTGGCAGTACAGAGGAAAAAAATGTGTGGGTAAAATTTATGATGGAATTATTAATTAAGCCCCCTTTTTCCATAACATAGTATTTCATTAGATAAAAAGAAATAATGATTGTCTGTGGCTTACGATAAACAAGATAGATATGAAGTTTCATAACATTTTGTCCAGTAGTTAAAGAGATATTGGTCAATAATGGAAATATACATCAAGCCCTCTTTTTCTATGACACGGCATTAATAAAAAAAAAAACGTATCGGCGGACTATCATAAGGAATACATATATGAAGTTTCATCAATTTTCGTCAAGGATTTTAAAAGATATCTGTCTACTCGAACGCTGCTAAGTATCTCGTTTGTTTTACTCGTAGAACCCTCTTGACCGCCCGGTAATTCCGAGCACGAAATTCGGTTGTTTCCGTGATTATTCGCCTGTATCGAGCACAGTTTCTGTTTGTTTCCGTGACTAATCGCCAGAACTGTTATTCTATGGTAAACAACTAATGACAAAAAAAAAAAACCCTAATAAACCATGCATTCAGCCCTTTTTGCCAAAGCATGTTTATATCTAAAGCCAGAGCACCGTATGCGGGTGCCAACCCTCGGGTGCAGTTGTTTGATTCCCAGTGAAAATTCAAAGTCGAAAAGGGGGAAAAACTGTGTCAAAAAACTCAATGGTTACCTACCCTTGTTGTATAGGTTCCCCTTTTGATAGTGAACAACTTGTCAAAGTTTGAAGTAAATATCTTCAGTAATGACAGAGATATTATAAAATGTAAAAGGTTTTGAAAATGTCAAAGATTTTGCATGACGACGGGGCAGACGACGACGACCAAGCAGACGACGACGCAGGGGCTATGGGAATACCTCGACAGTTTCTTCTAAAACAGCCAAGCTAAATAGTATGTGTTTGATAAAACTAGGCGCCCACTGACCGAGAATAAAGTGCAGATTTTTTCGGGAAAAGAATAAACCCAATATTTTGTGACTGTCAACGGCAGATAACTAAAGCTGGAAGGAAAAAAAAAGAAACTGCGAAATTAATCACGAAGAACTTTTATCTGATGGGGGTAGAAACCTGTGACAACGTTACTGAAACCCTTTAACACACAAGCCCGAGTCTTAACAAACCCGAAGGAAAAGGACTTTTGAAAACATTGTGGGAAAAGGAGAAAATGCTGGTTACCAGCATTTACTCCTTTTCCAGCATTGTTTTCTACCCTTCCCAAAACGAATTACTGTTTTCTACCCTTCCCAAAACGAATTTTAATAATTTGTGTAGCATTTAATTTTCTGTCTGCAAATGCTTTCAATTCGGAACAGTCCAAAAAATTTGTCGTCTGATAAAAAGTTAAAGCGTCTTGAAATTAGGTAAGTTAAAAGGAATTCTAATGTTTAATCCTTTACCACATCGTCTTAAATTTAAACGACCTTTTCCCACAATATTTCCTATCCTGTTAAAGGCAGACGTCATCATTTTAGCTACGTTTAATTTGTCTTCAGCGGATGCTTTCAATTTTGTTGAGTCCAAACTTTTGTCGTTTGGTAAAGATTCAGATCGCCTGCCTAAATGGTCTCTTAACTAAGAGAATGACAGGAAAAACGATGAATGCCCCGTGCCCCCATGTCTCTCTTATTGTTATATATTTCAAACATTCTCTATGATCACTTGGCAAGATGGGTCGATAGTTAGAGC
This sequence comes from Hippopus hippopus, assembly GCA_946811185.2. Taxonomy (NCBI): domain Eukaryota; kingdom Metazoa; phylum Mollusca; class Bivalvia; order Cardiida; family Cardiidae; genus Hippopus; species Hippopus hippopus. Next base: position 25,816,730 of record OX328098.1, on the reverse strand, counting down.
CGTCGACTCAACCATTTAGCGGCAAAGCACTAATCAGCACGCCTTTGAAAGTGTAGATAAAGATCAGAATATAAAGTATGTGCAGTCTGATCTTCGATCTACATTTTTCGACACGGTGCGATTTTTTCCAATACATGGAACTTTGTATAGTGTTTAACGCCGTTTTCAACATTATTTCAGTTATGACGTAGCGGCCAGTGCACTTATCCATTCTTTTCTGGGGTTTCTCTCACGAGTACATCGCTCAGTATTCTTCCCAAGCCACTGGTTGTTTTCCATTGTAACCATCGTCGTAACCAGCGCTGGGACAGGAATGAAACCTGTCGCAATAACGATCATCAGTCCTCGGAAAGACATTTTTCCTGGCTGTGGATTTGAACCAGCGCCCTTATTCCCCCCCCCCCCCCCCACCTCCCCGGTTTCAAATCTGTATGCCACCGACTGCGCCACCAGGCTCGGCGAAAAGAATTTTGGATACATCTAAAATTATCGTGGCAAACGGGGAAATCGCTCTTCACGAGTAATTTATTCTTTTGTCACAATGGTTTTCAGGAAGTGGCCTCATTCAATAAGAGAAAAAGATGGACTGCGGGCGGCAATGCATTAACAAGTATAATTAGAAATTGTTGCACCATGACTGAAGAGAGCACGCGACAGACCTATAATTCATAGAGTTATTATAGTCTTCTAATAAACGTAACTTTTAAAGAATAACGTTAAAACTTAGATCGCTAAGTGAGACTTAATCTGCTTTTGCGAACAGTGTAGATCAAGATCAGACTGCACAGAACGTGCAGTCTGATCTTGGATCTACACTGTCCAACAAGTTGAGATATTTTTTTCCTTTAAAAAGAACTTTTAAATCGCAATATTTAAGGCTTTACTGCAGGATTCCCTCTTAATTCATTTAGCGGTTTAATGCTTTCCGACACGATATAATTTTAGTCTGTTAAAAATTGAAAGCACTTGCAGACGACAAAATAAATGTGACTTAAACAGTGAAAATTAGCTTTGAACGGTAAAAAAAAATAGTGGGAACTATGAGTAAATGCTGTTTACGAGCAATTTCTTCTTTCTCAACAATGTTTTTAAATCCCTTCTTTTCTGGGGGTCGATACAATTCGGGATTGTTTAGTAAAGAGTTAATGGTGAAGGAAAAGTGATTGCAAGTGGGTGATTGGCGTAATAAATCATAACAGACTTATTTTCTCCCCCTCTTACAATGTCATTTTTTATGCACCCGAATAAATTTCGCCATGATTGATCAGCATCATATTTCATACCATATACTGTACACAGGCCATCGGGGATCATTTGTGGCGTGTTTGATACTTAGCCTTTTGCCAAACAGTACCGTGTCATGCCAACCTTGAGAAGGTATTCTAACCCTGAGAAAGTATTCTATAGCATTGAAAAGGTATTCTAGCCCTGCGAAGGTATTCTAACATGGAAAAGGTTTTCTAACCATGAAAAGATATTCTAACCCGAAGGAGTATTTTAACTATGAGAAGGTCTTCTAACCCTTAGAAAGTATTCTAACCAACAGAAGGTATTCTGATCCTGAGAAGGTATTCTGACATTTAGAGGGTATTATAACCTTGAGATGGTATTCATACCCAGAGATGCTATTCTAACATTGAGAGGGTATTCCAACATTGAGAAGGTATTCTAACATTGAGAGGTCATTCTAACACTGAGAGGGTATTCTAACATTGAGAGGGTATTCTAACATTGAGAAGGTATTCTAACATTGAAAGGTCATTCTAACATTGAGAGGGTATTCTGACATTGAAAGGGTATTCTAACACTGAGAGGGTATTCTAACATTGAGAGGGTATTCTAACCCATAGGAGGTATTCTAACACTGAGAGGTATTCTAACCCCGAGAAGGTATTCTAAAACTGAGAAGGTATTCTAACATTGAGACGGTATTCTAACCATGAGAAGTTATTTTAAACCTGAGAAGGTATTCCTTCTTCACATTAAGCCAGTGTTTGTATCTAAGACTCCATTCTTGTTCTTAACCTTATTCAAAACGTGTCTGAACGACCATATTGAAGAAAAAAAAAGCTTTTTTTAAAAAACATTGTGGAAAAATGAGAAAATGCGAGTAAGCAGCATTTTCTTCTTTGCGAACAATGTTGTCTGCCCTTTCAAATATCGAATTTCAATTTTTGAGTCACCTTTATTTTGTCGTCTGCATCTGATTTCAATTTGGACAAGTCAAAAATGTAGTCGTTAAGTAAAGAGGTAACTGAGGTCATAATGGCGTCTCGATGGCTATTCATAATGAAGTTTGAAAAACCAAGATCAAATCAGTGTCAACTTTTTGACCGGTCAAGGTTTGAAATGTTGAAAAATCAATGCAACCTTGACCTTTGACCGATTACACTCAAAATCTATAGCCATCATAAACACTTAAAATGAAAACATGTTACCAAATTTCTGTAGAAAGTATAAAGTCGGTGTCTATTAAGTATCTGGTAAAGTCAATGATCAATAAAGGTCACTGTGACCTTGACACTTGACCTTTGAAATCTACAGAGATCATCAACATCTGTTGATAAATATCTGTTTGGGGAATCAAGGTCAAACTTGGTTCTACTCGTCGTCTGGAATAGCTTCAGTATTCCGACAAGGCAGTTAGAAAAGAATTGGAGAGGTGGGGATAAATAGCTTCTACATGTCAGGGGTCATTGTTCTAAATTGTTGACAAAAAAAGTGAATAAAAGATATAGTTACTTACTTCTAGCATTTTGCGACATCTTTATGAGCATATCTTCGATGTTAAACTGTTTCGGATTGTTTTCGTCGAACCCAAAATTCCAGGGTTGAACATTAAACTTTCTCCTGAGTTCAAAAAACAAGGCCTCAATCGTGAAATAACAGGGACTCTTCCCTTTTCCCTTGGCGTTGTTGTCATGATAAAGTAGTCCGTGTCTTGTCCAATTGAAATTCCGGGATATTTCTATAATTAGACCAGTGACGTCACTATATGCTCCGTGAATGCGCGTGAGAAGTTTGTACTCGTTTTTGTTGTCAAAATCCGTTGCCATGGCTCCGGCACTTATAACAGGTATGTTCCAGTGCGGGCTGAACCTAGCGACAGGCGCAATTGCGTAGTCGCACACCGGCCCTTGGTGAAAGGAGAATTATATTTTTATTATCTATAGGTATAGTGCTACATATTCTCAAAATAAATCATTACGTTACTAAGCGCATTTAACATTTTTCGCCCTGCAGCGCACCACAACGTTGAAAATATTGTGGTAAAAGGAAAGTGTAATTCAGAAATAATCTGGAAGCCATTATGTGTTAACATTTTATTCATATACTAATTTGAAGCTAAATACATCGAATATTTTCAAATATATTTTTCGAGCTCTGCTGTTATATATATATACTCGTATATCACAGGGAAAAGGTAAACGTTCTTAATATTTCCTTGAAATTAAAAAGGTGTCTTTTCGAAGGTTTCGATTATTTCTCAACATCTATTTTGCCTGCATGTTCCTCAAACCAATTCTGCTGATTGTCTTTCTTCATTTGATAGTTGGAACATTTACCTAAACAGAATTATAGCTCGTATTTAGAGTGACCAAACCATCTGCTTTTATCCATAAGGAACAGTGCAGAACTAATTACAATTGAGCCACCAATGCGCAGACTGACCTGGGTCGATACTTTTTGCAGACGCATTAAGCTCCCTTTTCACGGGACATGGCTCAAATATTTTGGGCCGATCAGAATCTGACAGCAGAGTTTCACTTGACAAACACAAACAATATAGAGTTTCATATAGTTCGTTTTGAATGTTATGTCTTGAATACTTGTTTTAAAATGCGTTTTTCTTTTTCTCTTAAATTTCTCTTCACAGGTAATTCAGAAAAAAACAAATTTTATAAGCCCAGTTGGGGCCAAAAGTAAACAACGCGGATATTAAAATGCATTTAGATTTAATTCATACCTTTAATCGTATGGAAATTATTTTGTTGACGACAATCTGTTATTGTACCAAGTGTTAGGTATTAGGTTAGGTTAGGTATTAAATGAAATCTAATACCAGGTAAAAAAAAATATAGAAAGAAAGAGCGACATGGCAACTTTTAAATTAGTTTTTGAATTAATTCCTTTGCCAGCAACTAATACTTAGATCGACCTTTCAAAAACAGATTTCCACTTTCACAATAATTTCCATATTTTCATATGGTATGATTTGAACTCAAATGCATTTTAACACCAGCATTGTTTACTTTTGGCAGCTACAGGGCCTTTAACGTTAAATGTCATGGCCGATTAGATTCGAGTACAATGTCACGAATCAAAATGGCAAGAATGCAGCACCATACCTATAAATACATTTGTCGTGCCCTCTGTGTAAAAATCAATGGCCGCTAGAGGGCCCATCGTCTCGGAACATTCGGAGTCCTTTGTTTCTATACTTATATTCGCATTCGTCAGTAATCCCTGCAGGTAAACGTTTTCCACGGCATACTCAATTGCTGGAACAACACGTTTTAAACTCCAGGACGATTTCTCATCGCTCGGTAAAATAATTCCCAATTTCACGTCGAATAAGGCAATCACATTCCGCATACAAAATACAAAAAAAATTAAAACCGCACAGAAAGTAGTCCGGTCAGTTAAATAACGTTTGCGGACCGCCATATTGTTTTTGTATTTGGCAACCCTCACCAACTTTCTTTACAGATGCTAAGAAATATCCTGCGTGGAAATACCGCGGATTACTTCAAGAAAGTTCTACGAATCCTTTGTTGTCATTCTATAGTACCACTTATTTCCAGTTGAATAACAATCGAATAATTGTATTTTTGCTTACCGCAGACACTTTTGCCTTTTTCGACCCTGACTTTTTCGATCCTTTGTTTTTCATGGTTGTATTCCATAACTTTTCTGAGTTAATCATTCTATGTCAAAAAGATTTCATATTTTTCTGACGCCACTTATTTCCTTAGTTTTCCCCCTTCAAAACATAAACCTCTTGAAGATCTTTTTGTCAATACTGAAATCATTATGGTAAAAGGAGACATTGCTCGTAAAGTGCAATTTCTTCTTTTTGCAACAATATTTTCTCTTGAATTCGTTCTTAAACTTCAACTCTACAGTGTTTTAAAATTCGTCTGCTGCAAATTTAAATCTCTGCCAAACGACAAAATTTTGAAATTTCAAAATTGAAAGCATCTGCAGACGACAAATTTAATGTAGCTCAAACGATGAGATTTGTTTTGAAAGGGTAGAAAACTTCGTGGGCATAGGAGAAAATGCTGGTTACCAGCATTTTCTCCTTTTCCCACAATGTTTTCAAAAGTCTTCTGCTTCAGGGTCTTTAAAACACTAACTCCATTATTCTATGATTACACTGACTGCCTTCACATTTCAATTGTTATATTTAAAGATATATTCGATTTTCTAACCAAAAAATGTCTCATTTTCCCAAAACGACTGAAAAGAAATATACATGTAGATGGACGGATAAGAGCTAGACAAACAGGAAGACAGACAGACCGACGGACGGACAGACAAACGATAGATAGATAGATAGATAGAGAGATAGATCCAAAATAATACCGGTTCTTTATGTATTTCCTGAACAACTTTATCACGTAAATGCCACCTTCAAAGCTTCTCAACTCTTTTGCTACCAAATACATGTAAATTAAACTTTTTCAAAAGTTAATAATATACTTCCACTCCAAGATAAAGAACCCGTCAGGTCATAAACTATAATAAAGTAGTGGACAGTGTAGATCAGACATCAGACTGCACGTTCTGTGCAGTCTGATCTTGATCTACACTGTCCGCAAAGGCTTATGTCGTCGACAGTTGGGAAAGAGCAAACTTTCTTTTCAGATATAGTCTGTAGAAGTAAATACAACAAAATGAAGATGAAGAGCAAAACATAACACAAAAGTCGCTCCACAGCCTAAAGAAGGGATAAAACCCAAAAGACAAAGCTCAATCAAGATTTCTGAGTTTTTCGACGCAAAGCCTAAACACATTGAGAGTCGTAAAACTTACGCCATATCACAAAAAAAGAATGAGGGGAGAAAATGTTTTACTTTGTATCTTTTTATGCCTCTTCAAAGAATGTCATCATTATCAATACCTGAACCCTTTCCCACACAAAACAAATTTCCGACTCTTCCAAACTGAAAGCATCTGCTGGTGATTAATTTAGAAATTGATACAAATCACTTCAAAATCTCTGATAGGGTAAAAAAAAAACGCTGGTTATCAGCATTTGCTCCTTTGCCTACAATGTTTTCAAAAGTCTTCATCGTGAGGTAGTTAAAACTCGTATTTTGTGGTAAAGAGTTAAGAACGACAACCCTGAACCAAACAGTCTTAACGCTATAACGATCTCGATGAAGAATCCCTTTGGAAATAATGTGGGACAAGGAGGAAATGCTGGTAACCATTCACTAAATAATTCCTTGTTTTTGCGTAACCAGCATTTTCTCCTTTCCCCACCATGTTTTAACAATACCAGAGATCTATTATTTGTACCCATTTCAAAATTGTCGTTGCAGATGCTTTCAATTCGGAAGAGTCCAGATTTTGTCATTTGCGAAAGGATACAAAGTCTTGTGAAAAGTTGGTAAACTGAGGAGAACCAGTTCCACTTTATTGGCCACAGTATAAACTGAGGTAGCGGGTGTTGAAAAATCAAAGATAAGACTACAGGCCTGTGCAGTCTGATCTTCGATCCGTGATTCAAGTCGCTCGCACAGGCACCTTACGTCGCCCAAGACGGTGAAGGGTCGAAGAAGCGCGAGCGTTTTCTTCCCTCGTGATGACAGGTTTTGTTAATTACACGTTGTACAGGAAATTATTAATCGATTATTGCATTGACTGATTAAGAAAAGAGGAAAAGATTGACAGAGAAAAAAATGATGAATTATGAAGGTCGGCTGATGAGAGAGAGAGAGAGAGAGAGAGAGAGAGAGAGAGAGAGAGACGGACGGACTGATAGACGGACGGGCGGAAATAAAGACGGACGGAAGGACAGATAGATAGTGGGTTAAAAGGCCCAAGTACTTGTAATTAAAGCTAGGCAAACATCAACAAGTGAGCGATTGCCGTGATATAACATATACTTAAATAATGTTTAAAGTGGCGTGAAACACAAATCAATCAATCAATCAATTAACCAACAAGCAATCGATGACAAAAACAAAATGAAAAGAATCCCCTTCCGGTTTAGAGCTGCGATCTACTATTTTCTATAAATAGTGACAGTAACTAGAAAAAGGAAGGCATTGTAAAGAACTGCCTTTCCAGATTTATTACCATACTAAGTTTTACAATCTTACTTTTTTTTTTATCATCGGCGATTCATTTATTCAAGATTAACATCGATTATTCCTTTGGCAGTAACAAAAGTGTGTCCGTATTTTGCATGTGAAATTCTGTTAAGTTTGACGAACCCAGCTAAAAATTATATCGCATCGCAGATATCGAAGATGTCCAGTCATTTGTAATTACGGCCTTGACCCTGTGTAGTATTGGAGAGAGATCAAGAGATCACTGTTGTATGCTACTCATTAAAAGTTTCCAAGTCAAAAGTACTGAACCATGTTCCTGCCACACTTGATCGCGTCTAAAAGCACTATTAAATTGCGATGACCATCGTCTATCTGGAGAATAGCACACATGTGAGAGTTAAAAGTACATGCACTTGCAGATGAAAAAATCACTGTGCCTCAACAGATAGGTTTTGCTTCTGAAACAGCAGAAACATACAGGAAAAAGAGCAACTACTGGTTACCAGCATAATTTTGCTCCCACAAACTTTCAACAGCCTGCCTCTGCAGGGTCGCAAAAACAAGGGATTTTTTAGTAAAGGTTTTAACAATCCTCGCGTTAGATTTAAAGATTTCGCAATAATTTTCTCATTCGGAAAACGAGAAAACTCGATGAACTTCTCGTTGTCGTGCAATCGCGAGAAAAAGTATCAGTATTTCACAAAAATAGGACAAAGATAGAACTGTTAACTCCTACATACAAGGACCTTTATTCTAATTATGACCAATTTTTTTGTTTAAAGGAATTTGGCAAGGTAAACTATTAGGACGTAACCATTTTCTCATAAAGGGGGAAGGGGTGGGGTTTAAATAATGTTATGAAAATGCTGTCATTCAGGGTAGAACGTGTCTTTTTTTTTTCAAACTAAATATGTTTAACTCTTTACCAACAGATGGATTTTTAGACTTGTCCATATTGAAAGCATTCGCACACGACATATTAAAAGTTGTTCTAATGAACAAACTTAAACTTGATAGGGTAGAAAACATTGTGAGAAAAGGAGAAAAATGCTGGTTACCGGCATTTTCTCCTTTTCCGACAATGTTTTTAAACGCGTTCTCTTTTCGTTCAAGGTCGTTAGAAGGAGGGTTTGTGTAGTAAAGGGTTAAAGGTAGGTATGTATAGCGTGTTACTTGATAGCAGCTACGCCGTTACTAACTGGGTAAGGAATTTCCTAAAGGATTGACAGAAAAAGTGACATGCGCCGAGTTATTTACGTGTATTTTCTGTCAACAGACCGCGTTTGCCGACGTAAATAGCTTAACTGCTTTATGTAAAGAGTTTCAGAGAAAAAAAAAACTGACACAAAATCCAGTTTGTAGAAGCTTTAAAGGTCAGCAGAAGGATAGGTCTCTTAATTAGGAATACATTGACCACATTTTGTTTCCCTATTAAAAGTTTTGCTTTGAAAAGACCGCATCTTAACTCCCGAATGGCTCATAGCTAATACTTGACCCTTCGGCTACAAGGTAAGCAGACTAAATGCGCTTTTCCTGACAATGTAGATCTAGATCAGACTGCACAAAACTTGCAGTCTGATCTTGGATCTACACTGTCCGATTCAGTTAGAGATAATTTTTGACAGTGAACAGAATTTTGTGATCGCAATATATGGCCCTTTTCTTCTATTATTGCCAAGAATGTTTTCATGTTATTTAATTGACAATTTAACGTTAAAGGACTGGAAGTGTTGCATGCCCCCATTTCGACCCCAATTAACCTTAACGCGTATTTCAAAAGTACAGTTGCTAAAGTGGCCGGTGTAGATCAAGATCAGACTGCACTCTGATCATTGATCTACACTTTCTGCCACGATGAAACGCTGCAGAAAGAAACAACCAAGACAATGCACTTGTTTTGGTCTTATTTTGAGACTGAAAATTTTGGTTGCGTTTATTCAGCACTCTAAGGGTTAATTATAAATGTTCTTCGAGACAGAAGAAATTTACACCCGTCCAGATTGAAAGTACTTGCACATGTAGCTCAAACTAAGAAATTTGTCTTTGAAAGAGTTGAAGACATTTTAGGATACAGGAGGAAATGCTGGTTAGTTGATAGAGTGTATGGTGTTTAAAGTCGTTTTAAAGTTATTTCAGTTATATCGCAGCGGCCAATGCACTTATCCATACTTTCCTGGAATTACCTTTACCAAGTACTTCACACAATATTCTTCCTAAGCCACTGGCTACTTTCCGACATAATCATCGTCCAACCAATGATCAGCGGTGAGAGAGGAATAAACCCTGTCACAAAGACTATCATCAATCCTCGGATGGATATTGGCCGAGCTGGGGATCCGAACCAGCTACCACTTACTTCGCACAATATTTTTCCCAAGCCACTGGCTGCTCTCCCACATAATCATTGTCGAAACAATGGTCAGCGGCGAGAGAGGAATGAATCACGTCACAATAACTTTCATCAATCCTCGGAAAGATATTGGCCGAGTTGCGGATCCGAATCAACCACCACCTGTTTTCAAGTCCTGTATAATGTAAGTATCATTTTCTTCTGTATGAAACATTTTAGGCCTTCGTTACCAGCGTCGAAAATTCTTGGAGTCGTATGATAAATATAGGATCTGACATGAGTTACCTTTTGAGATAAGATTTTATTAAACGAGTCTAGGGAAATGTTATTAAGCGAGCCTTTGGCTAGCTTAATAACATCTTTCCTTGACGAGTTTAATTAAATTTTATCTCAAACGCTAACGAATGTCAGATTCTTTTTATCACATAACGATATTTCACGAAATATAGATCAGATGATGCAAAACCGTGTATAGATGCACCCGCGGTAATATCCATAAAACCCATTCACGTCTATGAAATACTTACAAAATGACGTCAAAAATGACGTCACACAAATATGATATCAAACGTGTATAAGATAAGAAAATTCGTAATGGGTATATTACACTAAAAACAATGGAGGTTATGTGATAAAAAGTTATTTTTTTTAAATTCCATTCATTTGAGTGACATTTCAATTATCGTCTGCAAATGCTTTCAATATGGACAAGTCTAATATTTTGTCGTTTGGTGAAAAGTTAAAGTTTCCAGAAAGTATTCATAGAGTGATAAATTGCAAGAACTTTTTTCACTTTCGATTTAAAATAAATGAGCGTTGATCTGTCAAAAGAGGGTTTAATGCATCTGCAAAAAGTATCGACCCAGGTCAGCCTGCGCAGTCCGCGCAGGCTGACCTGTGTCGAAACTTTTTACTTCTGGTAAATGTTCTGCATAATTAAGGACCATTCTAGATCATGATACAACCGGTCATTAGACAAAATGGATTTTATGGATCCACGATTATAATAATGACGTGCTAGGTATCATGCATCAAAAAGATGCATTAATCCCCCTTTTTGCAAGAGTAGGGCTCAAAAAAACGAATAAGATAAGAATTGACTTTCTTATGAAATAACTCGTTATAGCTAATATGCTCTAATAGAGTTCAACATAAAACAATTAGTGTGACAAATGATCATACTGATTCGTCCCTAATTGCCAATTTCAAAAACATTATAACTTGATTTATTTCTTAACTAAAGGACAACACTATAGACTTTTCTATATTGAAAGAACTTGCAGATGGCAAATTTTATGTGGCACGACCATTTGGATTTATCTTTGAACGAGTGGTAAACTTTGTAAGAAAAGGGAGGACCTGCTGATAACCAGCATTTTTTCCTTTTCTCACAGTGTTTTACAAAGGCCGTTTTTAATTCATGGTCGGAATAACGCAGGAATGATTGGGAAAGAGTTACCTCCCACGGACTACTGTCGCAGATTTAATGTTACTTGAATTTGTCCTTGATAGGGTAGAAAAACATTGTCAGAAAACAGAGTAAATGCTCGTTACTAGCGTTTCTCCTTTTTCTGCAAAATGTTTTCATTTTTTTCTCTTCAAGGTTTTTTTGTTTTTTTTCTGGTCCTGTAGTAGACCAGATTTGAAAATTTTGTGACAAAGAGGGATTTGCTCATAAGGGGTAATTTTTCTTTTTGTCACAATGTTTTCTAAAGACTTAGCTGAACTAGGGAATCGAACCAGGATCCCTCTTTGTCTTAAGACCTATAAGCTACCAACGGCACTACCGGGACTCGACTTGTTTCAGAAAAAGGAAAGGGTGGCTTGGAACATTAGAGTCTGCTCGATCGTTCTTTAATCTTGAATTATATTACACACAGAATTTGTCTTCCTTAATAGGAAGTAATTATACGATAAATCTAATAGCCTAGTATGAAGAATTTCCTAATATAATAATTTCTTTCTATTCTCTAATCCTTTACCAACCGGTTCCAAGTTTTGACGATCCTAAGGTAGAAGGCTTTGGAAAACATCATGGGAAAAGGAGAAAATGCTGGTCACCAGCATTTTCTCCTTTTCTCATGATGTTTTTCTATTTTTTTCCCAAGAAAAAAATTCATTATTTGCGCAACATTTAAAATTTTGTCATCTGCAAATGTTTTCACTTTGATCAGTCTAAACTGTTGTCGTTCTGTAATAATTGAATTATTTTCTAAAATAGAAGATATTAATACAGTCCTAATATTTCCTTCAATACTTCATCTTTAAAGAGGGCTATTTAAGCTCCAATTATAGTTTTAAACTTCAAAAGTGTTTTATCACTATACTTGATGCGCCAATTGTATGCCAACCCGAAATAAATGAGAAAGACAAAGGTAAGCAAAAAAAAGGTACAGACATTTTTTTTGTTTGACTAGATAGACATATACATAGACATAGACATTCTTTATTGACGTAAGCTAATACAGCTTCTAGTCATTAATACATAATACCTACATCTTTTTATGATAGATCTATCTATTTTTCAAATTTTCGGATTAGAATTTCGGAGCGGCATGTTGAAATGTCGTATGATCAATTACACGGATATGACGTAAAATATGACGTCATACCTGATTTCATTTACCCTTTCGGCGCCATAGGCGAAAACAGTGATTTTTGCGGACGGCATAGATCAAGATCAGACTGCACAGAACGTGCAGTCTGATCTTTGATCTATACCGTCCGCTTGTGTAGTCAAGCCTATACAATCAAAACCTTTGTAAGTTTCAATGGATTGTATTTAGAGCTGTCGAAAGAGCCGTCAACAGTTAAATCGACTACCCGTTACTTAAGCACCGATATTTCAACTTCTGAATGTAACCGTCCAATTTCTTTACGATTGGAAATGAAATACGAATTCGGAGTTTAACGAGAATTTCCGATTCACCGGAAAAATATCTGAATATGCTCCTTAAAGTTAAGTTCTCTCTGCACCTCTCCAGATATAATTTGCAACAGACTACATAAAACAAAAAAAAAAAAACTCTGAAGCATTAAATAATTGAAACATGCTCTGTCAAAAGGGGTTTTAATGTATCTGCAAAAAGTATCGACTCAAGTCAGCCTGCGCAGTCCGCTCAAGCTGATATGGGTCCATACTTTTTTGCTATTTGCAAATTTTCTGCATGCCCATGGACCTTTCTACCTCTTGGTCCATTCGAATGTTAGACAAAATGAAATACATGGAATCATGATCATGTTATGACTTGCTTGGTATAATGCATCGTAGAGATGCATCAAACCTCCTTTTCCAAGAGAATGGCTCAATTAGACTCGACTCTTTCTAGAAACTAGCATTTTCTCCTTTTTCCACGAAGTTTTCTACTCTTTCAGAAACACATCTTATCATTACGAGAATCGTTTAATATGTAGTCTGCAAATGCTTTCAATTTGAACAAGTCTAAAATGTGGTTGTCGGTAAAGCATTAAATCTAGAAACCATTCTTGAAATTGGCAGTTGACGACAAACCAGTCTGATCATCTATCACACTAACTGCTTTATGCTCTTTTTATATCGGGTTTGCGGGGTGTTTTACAAATCGTTACATCATTATGGATCCGTGTAATCCATTTTGTTGAACAACAGCTGAATATTGAGGTAGAATGGTCCTTGGACATGAAGAAAGTTTACAAAAAAAAAAAAAAGTTTCGTCACAGGTCAGCCTGCATGGACTACGCAGGCTGACATGGTCGATACTTTTTGCAGAGGCATTAGACCTCTTTTTCACGGATCATGACTCATGTGTGACTTGTCTTATTGGCTTGCAACACGCCAAAAGGGGCATTCGGACATTTGCGTAAAGTGTCGTCTCGGATCAGCCTGCGCAATCCGCGCAGGCTGATCCGACACGACACTTTCCGTTTTTATGTAATTTTCTGTTTTGCGCATGTCTACTGAAGCACAAAACCTAATTAAGTCGTAAAGTGCCGTCTCGGATTAGCCTGCGTGGACTGCACAGGCTGATCCGAGACGGCACTTTACGCAAATGTCCGAATGCCCCTTTTCGCGTGTTGCAAGCCAATTTATTATGACAGCCTAATGGGTCCAGGCCCCAATAATTTCTTAATCACTTCTTTTGCAGTCTCCTTATCACAGCCTAAATAGATGTATAGCAACTTTGGCAAAGTCACGTCAGAATATGAGCCATTCTCTATAAAAAGGGGCTTAATGCATCTGCAAACAGTATTTACCCAGTCCGTGCAGGCTGACCAGAGCCGAAACTTTTTTCTATTTGTCAGTTTTCAGCTTAAAGGGCCTGTGTACCTGATAATTCAGTCTGTTGTTATATAAATTGGATGTTATGGATCCATAATACAGTAATGACTTGCTTGGTATCATGCATCACGGAGATGCATTAAGCCCCCTTTTGCCAGAGCACGGCTGATCTTTACGATGAAAAAATGATCAGACTGAAACCAAGGTTAGCTCTTTGACGATATTTTGACCATGTACAATTTACATGTCTTTAACCCTTGTCCTGCTTAATAAGTAAAATGAAACTTTTAAGCCGATAGTAAAAAGCCGAATTTTGCTATTTCAAAGGTATTATCTTTAGGTAAATTATGTCCTAATCGGACAGTGGAGATCAAAGATCAGACTGCACGTTCTGTGCAGTCTGATTTTGATCTACACTGTCCGCAAAAGGTCAGTGAGTCGCGCTTAGCAGCCGAAGGGTTTACAAAATTTCTGTTTCCATTCAGATGAAAGTATATGAGACAGTATTATTTCTTCTTTGAAACTGTCAACTGTCTTTGAACTAAAAGGATCACGTACCAAACCTACTTTACTATAAGAAAATGTCAAAAACGGTAACCAACTTATCGGAAACAAAGGTCATGGTACCCAATTTACTGCAGTTGACAAGTCTTTCACTTCTCCCATGATATGAAAAATGAATCTGTCAGAATCATTCCGAATGGTATTAAGGACTAATAAGTTTGAATATTCCCAGCATTTCGGACATGGAAAAGTTCCACCATTTGTAACAATAACATACTGTACAAGCAAGGCACCGCCTTCTTATATAGTTTTCACCAGTCTGTCCACGTATAATAATAACAATAATAATGATAATAATAATAAATTATGCTCTTTATTTACTGCACTATTCCAGCGCCAAACGGACCGACAGACCGACCGGTTTATTGATTTGAATGAATGGCAGTTTACGTCGATTTCATAATTTTAGTTGTATCAGGGCGACAGCCCTTTATGATTCCTGGGTTCCACCAATAGTAGCCTGGGTCTCTGAAGTGTCTTGCCAAAGAACAGAACACTAGAATAGTGAAATGAGCATTATTAAAATAATAATAATAATAATAATAATAATAATGATCGACGCCATTCAAATGCCTGTCCTCTCCGCAATTTGTACTATATTTGCCTGTTTGCTTCTTTGCTTGTTTTGGTGTTCAACGACATTTTTAACATTATCTTAGACAAAACACGCCGATAAATGAACCTAGCTAGCCCTAAAGTTTGCTTTTTTTGCATGTCTTATAATAAGGTACAACAAAATTGAGAAAAAATGGTGTAAAAAGTTTTTAACAATATTGCATATGATAATCTTACTCTAGCCGCTATCCTGGGCAGAGCAGATCGAGATCAGACTGCAGAAAAGGTGCACCCATTCACATGTATATCTTCTGCGATTTATGGTATTTTTATGGCCGATATTTTCTGAAATATTCGTGTCAAAAATGTTAAAAAAACTGGAATATTTCTGGTCATCTTAGATGCTCAATATGTACAAATGAAGCTAGTTTAGCAGTCGATGCGGACAGACTATAATCCAGGTATGTTTTACGTTATATATATCACATTTGACTACTATCCCGTATTAAGTCTTTCCACACCATAGACGACACCAGAAGCTTTTGTGGACGGTGTAGATCAAGATCAGACTGCACAGAACGTGCAGTCTGATCTCTGATCTACACTGTCCACTGCTATATCCTAGATTATGACCGAACTATCTCTTGATCTTGCAGAGGAAATATATTTCTAGCCTTTGAGAAAATGCAATTAATTTATTCAGTAGTGAAAGAGTTAAAGAAAACAAGACTCAGAGGAACGCAAACACTGATATCAAGTAACAGAAAGAAAGGAAAAGACAAAAACAAAGAAAGAAACGATGAAAGAAAGAATGGTACACACATAAAACCAAAACCATGAAACAATGATGGAAATATCGAGAGAAAGGAGAGAAAGACTCTCAGACAGAAAGAAAGAAAGAAAGAAAGATATACATACAGATAGACAGATGGACAGAAAAAAGAAAGAAAGAAAGAATGAAGGATAGGAAGGAAGAAAGAAAGAAAGAGAGAAAGAAAGAAAGACAGGAAGAACGGGATATTGAAAGAAAGAACAGTACAGTAAAGCAAAGAAACAGTGAATTAAAGTTAGAAAAACAGACAGAAACTTAAAAACAAAAAGATCCGCTGAATAAAAGGACAGATGGAACAATGGAACGTACGAAAGAGTCAAAGGAAGACATGAATTACTGAAGACAGAAGAAAAAAAAAAAAACGCTTGTCTTTTAAGAAAACAAAAAAACACTTCAATTCACCCCTACAAACATTCCAATAAACCTATATTTGTAAACACAAATTCCAAAAGCACTTTTCCTTAAACTATGGAACAACACTGATATTACGAAAAAAAAGCCAATCGCCGGGGCATTCAGTAATCATATACTAAAAACTATATATATAAAAATCCATCAAGTCACCCTACACCACAAAAGATAACATTGCTGTACTGTAGTTTTGGCTACGCTTCAAGCTACACGAGTCCAGGCCCCTAGGCTCGCTAGAGAAAGGAAAATAAAAAAGAAACGTCCCATGATCGGAAAAAAACATGGGACGTGCCTACGTTTTCTATCTACCCTTCACATCTATGATAGCAGTGTTCCGCCAAGGGGGCGGGGCGGGGTGATTCTGGGACACTGCCTTCCTGCTCAGGGTTGTTAAAACTCGGGGCTGTGTGGTACAGGGTTGAATTTTTACCATTCGACAGAAATTTTGTACTTGTCCAAATTGAGAGCATTTGTAGAAGTCATAAAATGTGGCTTAAAAAGGTTGGAATTTGTGATTTGTCTTTGAATAGATAGAATACACTGTGGGAACAAGAGAGAGAGAGAGAGAGAGAGAGAGAGAGAGAGAGAGAGAGAAGTCCCACGATCGGAGACAGAACGTGAGATGTGCCTAAGTCTCTATCTACCCTTCGCATCTATGATAGCATGTAAAGTCTTTATCAAGCGACAAAAACTTTGGACTAGTCCAATTTTAAAGCATTTGCAGACGGCAAATCAAATATTACTGAAACAGTGAGATCTGCACTTGAAATGGTAGAAAACGTTGTGAGAGAAGGAAAAAAATGCTGGTTTCCAGCATTTTCTCCTTTCTCTCAATGTTTTCTAAAAAAAAAAACCCATTGTGTCGTAAAAACACGAAACTGTTTGGAAAAGGAATGACTTAAACGCTCACTAAGAACAAAGTTTTCAGGCAAAAACACCGTGAGAAATGGAAACAAATACTAGAATTGATTGATTTCTCATTTTCGGGAAAAAAATTGTGAGAAAAGGCAAAAACTTCTAAAAATGATAGGTTCTCTTTTTACCACATATGCATTAATTGTCTATAAAATTAATGATAATTGTTTTATGCTAATATTAACAATTTTGGACCTGTTTGATAGGTAGGGGTATGAAAAATGAGTTAATACTGTAGCAAAAGGAAGGGGGGGGAAGTTAATGCATTTCCGTGATCCATTATACTAAACAAGTCATTACATAATTATGGATATATAAAATCCATTTTTTCTAACAACCAACTGAATCATGTGGTAGACTGGTCCTTTGACACGCAGAAAATTGACAAATAGCAAAAAATATCGACCAATGTCAGCCTGCGCGGACTGCGCAGGCTGACATTGGTCGATACTTTTTTGAATATGTATAAAGTCCCCTTTTCACAGAGCATGGCTCATTTCTTTGTAATATAAGAACTACTTTATAGGAGAGGGCACATGTACATGTACCAATAAAATGTTCAATGTGGTATTGGATATGAAAAGGAGAGGGTACAAGGCAATGCTAAATTGAATTACAGCATTACATAGAGAAGGAAATTCTAGTAATTCTCGGAAGTAAAAGGACATTTGGGCTGTATACCTATGCAACAGTTCATTTCTTGAAATATTGCAAAAGGGCTAAATTTGTAAAACTGTAATAATAATCAAAATTGAAAAACTGCAATGTAGTCAAACTTGTGGTATTGTAAAATAGTTCAGCCAACGTAGATGTCAATGTTTCTTTCCAATTACTTCCATATAATTAAAGGGAGATCACTCATTTTCAACCCTCTCCGATACCATACATACTGTTCGAGTTATGTATGAGCTATCTTTCTTTTTTCTGTCAAATCAATTGTTTTTTGCAAAGTCAACGAGAGAGAGAGAGAGAGAGAGAGAGAGAGAGACAGAGACAGAGAGAGACAGAGGGAGAGAGATATAGGGCGGGAGAGATAGGGCGAGAGAGATAAGAGAGAGAAACAAAAAGATTGGTAACGAAATGGGAAAACAAGCAGAACAGAACTGCAACATTTGTAATATTTTACTTTGCTAAAATCCTTTCATATCCAAGAAACAAGAACAAGGGAAACTGAGGTAAAGGTTAAGTAACATATCTTTCATTCATCAGAAAAACGTATCTACTTATTACATACAGGAGAAAACTTGGTTTTCATGACCTCCCTTTATCCAAACCTCTGCTATACTCCATCCCCCCCCTCTCTCCCTCTCTCTTTCTCTCTCTGTCTGTGTTTCTCTCTCTCTCTGTCCCTCCTCCACCTCTTTCTCTTTTCTCTGTTTCTTTCTCTCTCTCTCTGTCTGTCTGTCTGCCTGCATACCCGCCCCGTCTGTCTGTCTGTCTGTCTGTCTCCCTCTCTCTCTTTCTCGCTCTTTCTCTTTTACAAGAAAGTAAAATTGTATTAAGTTACATCGGAATTTACGGAAAATGCACCATTCATTCGTCTTTACTTAGACAAAAATCATCGCAGCCTAGGAAATAAAGACATTTTACGGAGAAAATAAATGGTTCCCAAGATAGGTATAGACACGGACTATTTTTCATGCGCAACATCGTTTCACCTTGTGTATTCAAATTAGCTGTCTTGCATTAAAGCCCACGGCGGAGTGATACAGTAACTGTTCTTTGCCAACACAGACAAGATCGCCTTTAATTAATTTTCTAGGAAGAGAAAAAATATCTCCAGGATTAGTTTTGGAGGACAAATCTGTTTAAAACTGATTTCTTGTTTATGGGACGACATATCTTTTATGGTAATGTAATTTCGCGTTATCACTTTGGGACCCGGCTCCGCTGACCATATCCATTTAAAAGCGGGGTTCAAGGCTCTGTTTTGAGGACCTTATCTTTGGAAGGCTGTTTTCCGGCCTCCTATCTTTATTTCTCTCTATCCTAACGTAATTGATTCTCTATTGGATATGGATTTTCTTCCTTGAGCGGGGTCCAACTCTGTGAAAACCCTTAGACTGGTAACGGCGATTCAAGGCGTGTTTGCGGACTGTGTAGATCAAGATTAGACTGCACAGAATGTGCAGCCTGATCATGGATCTACACTTTCCGATACAATGAAATTTTTTTCAGGCCACAAGAACTTTGAAATCGCAATTTTAGGCTTTTGAATATCGGTTGGAAATTTAATTTTAATAATACAGCAGTGTATATCTTCACCAACAGTTTCAACGACCCTTAGGCTGCTTAACGCGACTCACTGACCTCTTGCGGACAAGGTAGATCAAGATCAGACTGCACAGAACGTGCAGTCTGATCTTGGATCTACACTGTCCGACAGGGAGATATTTTTCCCTGAAATATATCTTTGAAATAGCAATATTTTGGGTTTTACCATCGGCTTGAAAGTTTCATTTCAGTTATTTAGCAGGATAAGGGTTAAAATTTTATCTTTAGTACAGAGTTAAGGGCTTAGACTGATATCTACTTTTGGAGGCTGGTTTTCGTCATATTCTATCATAATTGATTTTGTTTTGGCTATAAAGTTATTCATCAGTGAAGCCGAGTCCAAGCTATCTAAAACTGCTATATAAAGAGATCTATCAGAAGAGACTGGTTCCCGTTTTTAAAAATCATTATTTAAGTCATACTCTCCCATAAATGATTTTGCTTTGCTTATCAAGCTATTTGTGCGGTGTCCGTGATTGTGATGCAGAGCGTCGGCCTCGTATCCATAAGGTTCCAAGTTCGATACCCGGGATTGGGTGTCAACTTTAGGATTGTTCATTAGCCCACATGCTGGGTAGTACCCAAGGAGCAGAATCGAGAGAGATGGTATAAAGTGCAAGAACTAATCGATTAAAAATAAATATGTTTAAACTAAACTATAAAGCTATTCATCTGAGCTATTTATTAAAACTACATGTATTTACAAAAGCCGAGTTCAAGCTTTCTGGATAAAAAAAGAAAACTATATAAAGAGAACTGGTTCCCTTTTTTTGTTTATCTTTATTTTAGTCATACAGTGTGATAACTGATTCTATCTATCGGTTCAAGGAAAGTATCACAAAGATGATGTTTACAGCAAAACATAAAATGACAACGTATCTATTCAAGATTCCATTGATTGAATTTGCGTTTATTTATCGTCGCCACCAGTTGCCCATATGGGCGACGCCCCCTGAAGGCTGTTAGTATTGTTACGGGGGATAGTGCAGATACAGGACGAAACCCATCCTAAGTTACGCCTGGTTCTTTAACGTCCTCGGTGTATAGCACCGTCACACGGGACCTCGGTCTAACGTCTCATCCGAAAGACTATTAGTATTTTAAAATGGCCAGCCGTGGGAATCGAACCCACAAACTTAAGTGACGCGAAACATTACGTTCACGAGTCTAACGCTTTACCCCAGCTATGCGGGCTTGTCAAGATTCGAATTAGCGTCCGTAGAACTCTATAAACTAGTATAACTTTTATTTAATGGGTCGTCAGTGGTATAATAATAGCCATACTTTTATATGGTATGAATGAAACATAACATAACATAACATTGTTAACATTTTGGGTCTACTCCTAATTAAGAGAAATGAGCTTATGGTAACTTTTGTAATGCAGATTCAATGCACGCAAAATAAGAGAGAGAAAAAAAAAAAGATGAAATATTGCGATGAAAAATTTCACAGATTTCGAATTATCTCCCTTTTAACTGTTCCAGTCCCATTTATATAAATAAGTCATGCTCTGTGAAAAGGGGGCTTAATGCATTTGCAAAAAGTATCGACCCAGGTCAGCCGGCGCATTCCGCGCAGGCTGACCTGGACCGAAACTTTTTGCTGTTGGTCAATTTTCTGCATACCCAAGGACCAGTTTACCGTATGAATAAGTCGGTTGTCAGAAAAAATAGATTTTATAGACCCATGATTATATGATGACTTGCTTGGTATCATGAATCACAGAGATGCATTAAGCCCCCTTTTGCAAGAGTATGGCTCATGTACATGTACTCAATATCATTCGACTGTTGAAAATACATTTTACTTAAACTCAGAACGAGCTTTCATTTTAGAGACTTCACTAAACAAGCGGACAGTATAGATGTAAGATCAGCTAGCATGTTCTGTGCAGTCTAATCTTAATATATGCTGTCCACAAAAGAAACTGCTTTCACCTATGGCTCTGAAAAGAGTTAGATTGATTGATTGATTGATAGATTGATTTACGGCGTTTAAAATTATTTCAGCCACATCACGGCGACAGACCACACTCATATATTTCCCGGGTTTCAGCGGTACTAGGCTAGGGTTCTGATGTCTTGCCCTAGGACACTCCCACGAAAAACCCAGTGGATCTAGTGAAGCTCGAACCCGGGGCCTCCAGGTCTAGAGTCCTACACTTTATCACTGAGACACGCAGAACCCCTGAAAACAGTGAGAAGTTGATATAGAAAGAGTAGACTCTTCAAATTTTTCAAAATATTAGTTAAGGTCATAAATGTTTCGCCGCTGAATCAAGTGAGACGAATGCTGGGAAATCTTCTGCAAAGAAGAAAAAGCCAACTATCAGAAAACAATATTTTTCAGTTGTGTTATAATGGGCTACATGTACGTAGCCTCTTAACTCTGAGGGCGCTAAGCGCGACTCAATGTCCTTTTGCGGACAGTGTATATCAAGATCAGACTGCACAGAACGTGCAGTCTGATCTTGGATCTACACTGTCCGATGAGGAGATATTTCTCCCCCACAAAATAACTTTGAAATATCCAAATTCAGGTTTTTTACTATCCGCTAGAAAGTTTCTCTTAAGTTATTTAGTAGGAAAAGGTTGGAAGTATTTTTAGATTTCGCGCCAGGATTTCGCAAAGGCTTGTGGGATTGTCACGTAACTTGAATGCCAAACTAGCTCTCAAAGGTTTTCGCAGCATGTAACCGTTCGGTTCCTTTACGTTGGACAAAACAAATGAACCATGCTCTGGCAAATCGGGGCTTAATGCATCTCCTTGACGCTTCATACCAAGCAAGATATCGCCTTACTACTGATCCATAAAATCCATTTTGTCAAACAACATACTGAATCATGAGGTAGAATTATCCTTTGACATGCAGAAAATTTGAAGATCCTGTGACATATAAAAAATTTGAACGGTAGCAAAAAGTTTCGGCCCATGTCAGCCTACGCGGACTGCGCAGGCTGACATGGGTCGATACTTTTCGCAAATGCATTAAGCCACCTTTTCACAGAGCATGGCTCTTTAATATAGTTTATAGAATTTATCAGTGTTTGGCAAAAATTTCAAATAAAAAAAATCAAGCTCCCCTTTAAAATAAAAGCCCCTGTCTAAAATACGTCTTCAAGAAGTCAAGATTTAAATTTTTAGCGCCTGATGATTTTCGCCAAGACAGGGGTGTATTTTACTTTGAACTCAAGAGACATTATTTTCTAGATAAATATATATTTTCCCTCTCCACAGGGGAAATAAAAAACAGCTTTAATTTGATTCTTCCTCATTATTTTCTTCGTTTCGATTTGATTTTCAATCCGGTAATGAGGATGGTATTTGAAATATCGAAAATAAGATTTATTCTAGAAGCTAATCTCATCGAGAAAAACACTAACTCTTAGGTTGCTTATTGCGTGTTTGTGGAAAGTGTAGATCCAAGATCAGACTGCACAGAACGTGCAGTCTGATCTTGGATCCACACTTTCCTATACAGAGAGATGTTTTCGGTAATAGGAGCTGTAGATTTTCACCATTATAAACATTTTCTACATTTTTGGGACTTCCTTAAAATGTTTATTTGTTTGAAAATGCAGTCTGAGGGCTTGAGAGTATTCATTGACTGTTTTGTGTAGGTCGTTTAAACGCTGTTTAAAAGAAAGAGAGATAGAGACAGACACAGAGAGGGACAGAGAGAGGTCAAACAGACCGGTAGACGAACGAACGGACAGACAGAGAATTGATTGACTGATTGATTGATTGATTGATCGGTCGGTTGGTGGTTGGTTGTTGGTTGTTAGTTGATTGGTTAGTTGGTTGGTTGATTGATTGATTGGTTGGTTGGTTGAATGATTGATTGATTGATTGATATTCTACGTCGCTGTAAACTTATTTTTTTTTCAGTCATATTGCTATGACGGCTTACTTATTCATGTGTACAAACATGTGTACATGTGTCATGTGCAAAATCTCTTGTCCATGGACTCTTCAATAAAAAAAAAATAAACCTTACTGCTTCGAGTGAGGCTCGAACCCAGGGCCTCCAAGACACGGGTCCTACACTTTGCCACCGAGCCCCCCAGGACCTAAGTCTTGCAATAAAAGGAGAGTTTTATTCAATTTGTTTAGCATTTTAAGGGCTAATGGAAACTAACTGAACTAAGGACGGGTACTTGAAAAAAACACAAGAGCACCGCACGCGGGTACCAACGCTCGGCTGCAGTTGCTTTTAGTGAAATTTTAACTCGAAAAAAGGGCACTACTGTGTGAAAATAGTTTGATTGTTACCTGCCCCTGTCTACAAAGCAAGAATAATTCAAACTGACGTCCGAGATCTACTTTTCATCGCGGGAATACATTTCTTTGATCGTAGTGAAGTTTAAACTTCCGGCAGAACATGTCTTAACCTTTTCTTTTCGGCGGACAGTTTAGATAAAGATCAGACTGCAAAATGGTAAAACCTGATCATGATTGCAAAAATTATCTTTGAAATTATTATTTCGGTTGTTTACCTAAACACAAAGGGCTATTTCATCAATTATGCGCTCTATAGGGATGGATACACTTCCGCATGAACTCAACTAGAACACGATTAATTACAAAAAAAAAATATTAAGACGCAGAAAAAAAGTAAGGAGACTGTAACGTGCAAACTAGATTCTTTTGCAGACAACAAATTTAATGTTGTTCAATTTTGGGAATTTGCCCGAGAAGGAATGGAAAACACTGCGAGAAAAACAAAGAAATGCTGGTTATTTTGCAAAATATTAAATCACCATATCAACAAACGAAAGACACTCTTATTTCAAGTCGACTGCATCCAGTTTGTTACACGAAGGGATATGCGTCTTATGGGGGTGGGTGGGGGCGCGCTATTTAGTTTTTATGCTGTAAATCAAAATTTCTCAGAAACAACTAGATAATAACATTTTTTCTCCGCAAACGTATAAAGTGAATAAAAAAGATGCAATCAGTATGGGCGTGTAAATAACGGGATGTTCGTTTTAACAATCGGTAACTCCGTCTCTTCTAGGGTCCTGTGTGGCTCTGGTAAAGTGTAGGACTCGTGACCTGGAGGTCCCGGGCTCGAGCCGCACTGGCTCCACTGGGTTTTTCACAAGAGTGTCCTTGGGCAAGACACTTCAGAATCCAGCCTAGTACTGGTGAAACCCAGGAAAACATGAATATGTGAGCTGTCGCCGTGACATGACTGAAATAATGTAGAAAGCGGCGTAAAACACCATTCAAACAAACAAAAAACCGTCTCTTCTTATTACATCAGATATGGCGTGTTCAAACTGATCTGAATAAGAATGATTGTCATCAATGCGTGTTATTGTACATGTGATATTCCCACAAGTCTTTGCGAAATTCTGGCACGAAATCTATAAATACCTTAAGACGCTGCGTAAAACATTAAGAAAATAACATTGAAAAAAGAAATATTTAAATTTTGTCTTGCTTCTTTATCCAATAGTTTGTCAACTATCACTCTGCTTGATACAGTGATAACCTATTTTTCAAGCTTGGCGAGTTTATGAGAGTTTCAACCGCTCCCTTTAAAAACTACCGCTGGAATAACACGGACGAGAATCTGGTTAAATCACCATATCAACAAACAAAACGACAATTCTATTGCAACCTGAAATTCAATTTCTCCCCCACTTACTTTGTATGCAAGCCTGTTAAACGCCTCTCTAATTTGTATTCATCCGACACAGACGTTTTGTAAAAGCTCAACTCTTACGCCACAAAGTAAACAAAAAAAATTTCTACAGACAATAACCAAACCATAAATATGGCCATCTCCAAGCTAGTTTAAGCAAAATATCTCTACAAAATTTGCTGATAGTGTGGAACAAGATCAGACTGCACATTCTGTGCAGTCTGATCTTGATCTACACTGTCCACAAAAGCAGTTTATGTTGCTTATATTATGCTAAGAGTTAAACAAATCTTGTAGACACATTTTAGCCCGTCCATATTTAGATATATTCTTTACTCACGCAAATAATAAATTGGTCTTTACCCATAACAGTAGGGGCAAAATCTGTATGTGCAGTCTGTGTGTTCAATATTTCCTTTCATTTAAGGCCTAATAACGGCCAAAAATAAACAATGCGAGTATTAAAATGTATCTAGATTTAAATCACACCATTTAAAAGTATGGAAATTATTATGAAGATGATGATCTGTTATTGTTCGATCGGTCCAAGTGTTAGAAAAAAAAAATGAAATGAATTTCAAAACCAGTTAAAAAATAAACAAGGGATAGAATGACTTGGCATCTTTTTACCTAGTTTTAGGATTCATATTTTCTGTCAGCGACAAAGACTTGGACCGCCCGTACAAAAAAAAAAATAAAATTCATCTTCACAAACATTCCCATACTTTTGAATGGTATGATTTAAATTGAGATGCACTGTAACAGCCCCCAAAGTTTACTTTTGGCCCCCGCCGGCCCTTTGAATTGTACAGTAATTTTCTATAACGATATGATCAGTCTTTGCTAGCCCATCATAACCTAAGAACTGTTACAGCGAGAGTGTCCTCGGGCATAACGTTTTAAAGCGCCTGAGAAGAAAGAAGTATTTGTGAAACCCCTAACACAGATGAATAAGAAAGCTGTCGCCTGATATGACCGAAATAATGTTTAAAGTGGCTTTCAACATCATTCACTGTCTCTTAATCCCACACAATAGTGAATTTTGATGATCCTGAGAAAGAAACCTTTTGAAAACATTGTGGGAAATAGAGAAAGTCATGGTGGCCAGCATTTTCTCCTTTTCCCACAATGTTTTCTACTTATTCAAGGATAAATTCTATCATTTGAAAATCATTTCAGTTGTCATCTATATATTCCTTCCATGTTGAAGGAATCTAAAATAAATATGAGCCTTGTTCTGTGAAAAGGAGGCTTAATGCATCTGCGAACAGTATCGACCCAGGTCAGTCTGCGCAGTCCGCGCAGGCTGACCTGAGCCGAAACTTTTCGCTTTTGGTCAATTTTATGTATGTCAAAGGACCAGTCTACCTTATGATACAGTCGACAATTGGCCACAATGATTTTTTATAGATCCATAATCGGGTGATGATATGTTTGGTATAAGGTATCACGGAGATGCATTAAGCCCCCTTTTGCCAGAGCATAGCTCATATCTAAAAATGCTGCCGTGTGGTAAAGGGTTAAATATGTTGCAGGCGGCAAGACGGTTATCCTTTCAGTGCCAAACGTAATAAACACGACCTCTTTCAGCGGCTGAAAGTTCAATCTACTGAAACTCAGAAAGAGCTTTATCGTATAGGATTAACGAAAACAAGCGGACGGTATAGATCCAAGATCAGACTGCACGTTCTGTGCAGTCTGATCTTGATCTATGCCGTCCGCAAAAGTTCAAGTTTTCGCCAATCCCGTCCTAAAAATGCCAAGTCAGTTTGCTTTTGCAGCCATAGGGTTGGCAGATGAGTCGGTACATCTGAAAACATTTCAGCAAAGGAAGATATTGCTTGTTTCGAGCAAACGATCATCTTGTCAAAATTTCTTTGGAACCAGTCTTCTCGATTGAGGTTCGATCCTCACTCGAAGCTCTTGAAAATGTGTAGAACTGTCTTTGGGCAAGGCATCGCAAGGCCCCAGGCTTGTGCTGATGAAACCCAGGACATATATAAAAAATGAGATATCTCTGTGATATGACTTAAAATGTGTTGAAAGCGGCATAAAACACCATTTAATGCAACAAAATATCTGAATACTGGGAAAAATGGTTAAAAAAAATTAGCAGAACGTGGCGCCGCGGTTTCGTATATAATAGGTTTTTGATATATTATAGAAGACAGATTCCCGGAATTTCTTCTTCTTTCTTTAAATCTCAAGTTTCAAATTATTATAGATTTCAGTAAAATGAATTTCAAAGAGATTATAATTCAATCTGACATGATCATTTTTCTGCAATTTTGCATACATTTTAAAGCCTTCTCTATTATTCCCACAATGGGCAATGAAATATTCTCTGAATCAAAATTCAATTTAATCACACGAGCCTTCACTAAACGATTCCAAGATTTTACGACCCGAAGTCATAAAATCATCTTTAAAAGCGTTTTTGTATTCAGCGTATGAAACCTTTGTGGCAACCAGCATTTTCTCTTTTTTCATCAACGTTTCCTACATTTCACAGAAAATCCATAGATCTACATGTAAAATTTATAGCCATGCTCTAGCAAAATGGATTTTGATGCATCTCTGTAATGCATTATAAAAAGCAAGTTATCACGCAATAATAATTCAATATTAGTTTTTTTCATGAGCATTGGCGAGTTCTGATTGGCTGAAATTTTTTTTTCATAGCTCCAAAAAAAAAATCAGCAGTGCCGGAACTACTTTTCAGTTAAAGTAATGTAAACAAATATGTATAGATCTAGATCAACGAGATTTCATGATGTTTTTCTTTCTGATTTTATATCCAGTCCGAATTCAAATTGCTAGCTAAATTTATTTTCTCTGAATATTGAAAAAATATCCAACAGTAAATTTAAAGAGAGAGCTTAAAATTTCGTCACCTTGCTGGGTTCTAACAATCTTATTTTCCACTTACTTCTAGCGTTTTGAACTTCTAATAATAAATCTACTAAATCTGCAAATGTTAAATACTATAATGACGTCATGAATTACGTCATCTTTACGTCACAAACGAGCAGTTTTGCCGAGCTATGAAATATGAATGAAATGCGCATTAAATAAATACGCAATGTTGGATTTACAAAAAAAAAACCAAAGCAGTTAGTATTATTTAAGTGCATATTTGTTGTCTGTGATATTGAATTATAAGGAATGAAAAGAATTTTTATTTTTTCATGGAGGTATGAAAAAAAAAAAACCTTCGCGGTTTCATACAGTGTGATTAGGTTTTTTTTTTTTCATACCTCCATGAAAAAATAAAAAATCTCTCTATTCCTTATATGGATCTGTAAAATCAGTTTTTTTTCTCACAACTGGCTGAATTCTGTGCTAGAATTGTCCTTGGACAACCAAAACATTTACGAAAAGAGAAAAAGGTTCGTTCCAGGTCAGTCTGCGCAGGTAGACATGGTCGATACGTTCTGAAGATGTATTACATCCCCTTTTCATAGAGGATGACTCATTTATTGGGTCGTCTGCATTTTCCATTGCTAGGCGCCTAAGTTTGAGTTTGATCTTGTGACTTTGAATTGACTGGATAGCGTTTTACGCCGCTTTTAACATTATTTCTGTCATATCACGGCCACCCCTCAATTTTTTATATATGCCCTGGGTTTCACCAGTACTAGGCAGGGCCTCTGAATTGTCTAGCCCAAGGACACTCTCACAAAACACTAGTTCTTCAAATGAGGCTTGAACCCAGACCTCAAGGTTACTATTCCAACAATTTACAACCCCTAATTTTGTAGCAGCTAGTAGCTTGTAGCAGCCGGTAGAATGTTTTGTATAATTAAGCCATGCTCTGTGAACAGGGAGGGGGGGGGGTTAATGTATCTGCAAAAAGTATCGACCCGGGTCAGCCTGCTTAGGCAGACCTGGGTCGAAAGCTTTTGCTTTTGGTGAATTTTCTGCATATCCAAGGACCAGTGTACCTCATTATTCAGGAGGTTGTGTTACAAAACGGATTTTATGGATCCATAATTATGTGATGACTTGCTTGGTATCATGCATCAGGGAGATGCATTAAATCCCCTTTTGCCAGAGCATGGCTCACATCATTTGTATAAAAACTCTAGAAAATTAATGCCTGTTAGATTGTTTGATTACGATAATAATATGGCTTGCAACACGCGAAAAGGGGCATTCGGACATTTGCGTAAAGTGCCGTCTCGGATCAGCCTGCGCAGTCCGCGCAGGCTAATCCGAGACGGCACTTTACGACTACATTAGATTTTGTCCTACAGTAGACTTGCGTGAAACAGAAAATTACATAAAAAACGGAAAATGTCGTTTCGGATTAGCCTGCGCGGACTGCGCAGGCTGATCCGAGATGACACTTTACGCAAATGTCTGAATGTTCCTTTTCGCGTGTTGCAGGCCATTTATGCCACTTTCAACTGTATTTTAGTTATATAACGGCAAGAGCTTTCCCTATTCATGTGTTGTTTAGGTTCTACAATTACTAGGCTGGGTTCATCAGTAAGGAGTTCTTGCGCACAGATACTTAAGCAACAAAAATTCCGCTTCACGTGATGATCGAACCTTGAACCAAGGAAGTATTCACTGAACCACCAAGTCACGAAGGAAACCAATGGTACCATTGCTAACATGATATGAATAAAATTGAGCCCTACTCTGGCATCTCCGTGATGCATCACACCAAGTCAGTCATCACATAATTATGGATCCATAAATTCAATTTTGTTTAAAAATCAACTGATTTATGATGTAGAATGGTCCTTGGATATGCAGAAAATTTACCAAACGCAAAAAAAAAAAAAAACCCATGGTCAGCCTGCACGGACAGCCCAGGCTGACCTGGGTCGATACTTTTTGCAGATGCATTAAACACCCTTTTCACAGAGCATGGCTCAATTCTTTTCACCTTATACCACACAATCCCGAATTTTAATGACCCTTGGGCAAGAGGCTTTTGAAAACATCTTGGGAAAAGGAGAAAATGCTGGTAACCAGCATTTTCTTCTTTTCCCAGAATGCTTTCTACCATTTCAAAGTACAGAAAATATCTTTTGAGCTACATTAACTTTGTCGTCTGCAAATGCTTTCAATTTTGATGAGTTTTAAATTTGGTCATTTGGGAATAAGTCAATACGAGTATAACTCCAAACAAAATTACAGAAGTTCTACACAATACAATACAGACGTTCGTTTTATGACGAACTTCGCTACCTACATAATGTAATATAATATAAGCCATGCTCTGTGATATGGGGGCTTCATGCATCTGCGAAAAATATCGACCCAGGTTAGCCTGCCCGGACTGCACAGGCTGACATGGGCCAACACTTTTCGCTATTGGTCAGTTTTCTGCATGTCAAAGGACCAGTGTACCTAAAGATTCCGTCGGTTGTTATACAAAATAGATTATTATGGATCTATGATTATATGATGACTTGCTAGGTATGACGTTTCACGGAGATGTATTAAGCCCCCTTTTGCCGGAGCATAGCTCATATATGGCTTGCAACACGCGAAAAGGGGCATTCGGATATTTGCGTAAAGTGTCGTCTCGGATCAGCCTGCGCAGTCCGCGTAGGCTAATCCGAGACGGCACTTTACGACTACATTGGATTTTTTGCTACAGTAGACTTGCGCAAAACAGAAAATTACATAAAAACGGAAAGTGTTCTTACGAACAATGTCCGTAACAGTGTCGTTTCGGACCAGCCTGTGCGGATTGCACAGGCTAATCCCAGACGACACTTTACGCAAATGTCCGAATGCCTCTTTTCGTGTGTTGCAGGCCATATTATATTATATAGGTGGCGAAGTTTGTCATAAAACGGACGCCTGTGCTGTATATACACGCCTGTGACTTCAACCGTTCACTAATCTTAGTCCCATCTGTTACGGGGGATTAGCTCCTTGACTCTTTACCAGACGACAAAATTTTAGACTCGTCCAAAAAAAAAAGCACTAGCAGACGACAATTAGAATGTGGATAAAATCATGTGATTTGAATGTGAAAAGATAGAAAACATTGAGGGAAAAGGAGAAAATGCTGGTTACCAGCATTTTGTCTTTATCCCTCAATTTTTTTTTCAAAAGCCTTCTTCCCAAAAGCACAAAAAATAGATAAAATCACGTGATTTTTATATGACAAGATTAAAAACATTGTGGAATAAGGAGAAAATGCTGGTTACCAGGAGAAAATGCTGGTTACCAGCATTTTCTCCTTATCCCTCGATGTTTTCAAAAGCTTCCTTCCCAAACACGCTGTCGTTTGGACCAAATGCTAAGTAACCGAAATGAAACAAATTAACTTCAGAGGTATTACCTAAATATTGCAGCTTAAAGGTTTGTTTATACATATACATTGTTTATGAGCCATGCTCTGTTAAAAATGCATCTACAAACCGTATCGACCAAGATCCGACTGCACTACCGGGGTTCGGCATTAAGCACTGTAGAGCACAAAAGTAAGCCTGGTTGAACCCACTATAAGATGTGATTACTTATGCTGCTGCCGTGATATGAAATCGCACCTAGAACCTAGAAATCCCCGGTTACCGAGTCAATCTTTGACCATTAAGTCACGGGGGACTCTAGGACAGAAAGGAAAGGACGACCTGGGTCGAAACTTTTTGCTATCGGTCAATTTTCTGCATTTTAAAGGACAATTAATGCAGCTGGTTGTTGGACAAAATGGATTTTAAGGAACCATAATCATGTGATGTCTCGTTTGGTACAATGCAACGGAGATGCATTAATTCCCCTTTTACCAGAGCATGGCTCATTTATAAAAACCAGTTCAAGGAAAAAAAAAAACAACAACTGAAATTATCAATAATTGTGATTTTGTCTGACTCTGATGAGGACCTTATGCACCTACCATTCTAAATCCAAATGACTTTTTCTTGATTTCAAAGTAACGTCATTTTCGATTGGCTAAACCATTTTGTTTAGCCGGTCAGAAACTGAAACTTTCTAAATTTTGAATTATACCATGCCTACTATTTAGAATGGTTGGTAAACACGGAACCTGCTGCTTGGAATGAGGACCTACTTCGCTACACAAACATCCAACGTTTTTTTTCCAAATATGTTTTTCACCAAACCAAAGAAAAGAAAAACCACTGTTACAATTACAAAAAAAAAACTTTATAACGACTTCACTGCAACTAGTATAGATCCATTTCTTTATAACGACTTCACTGCAACTAGTATAGATCCATTTTTTTTAACGATAATTATGGAAAAAAAAGTTATGAACGCACAATTAACACTCATAAGTCAGCCAGTCCAACACTTCGCGTATTATGACACTGGTTTATTGATGTCGAAACTGCACATTACTATCGCCAAAGGTATGAATGAACAGTTTCACAAATTATATGACCCGACATTTTTATTGGCGTTGAGTTGTGCGTTCAAGAAACACACTAACATAAAAGACAACGTAGCAAAAATGAATTATTTAATATCGCACACGATTGCTGCATAATAAAAATCTGGATTATAATGTCAGTGGCGCAGTCAGTAGCGTACAGGCCTTGAACCCAGGTGGTCGCCGGTTCGATTCCCCAGCTCAGCATATTTCTTTCCAAGGATTGATAGCAGTCATAGCGACAGAATTCAACTTTTTTCTCACAGCTGATCATGGTTTCGACGATGGTTATGCGAGAGTGCGGCTGGTGGCTGAAGTAAGAATAATGTGCAAAGTACTGGTATAAGAAACTCCGGGAAAGCATGGATATGTGCATCGGGCGCCGCAATATAACTGAAATAATGTTGAAGACGGTGTTAAACACCATATACAAACAAAATTGATTATAATCATGGACGATATCTCTTTTTGCTACGATGCGTATTAATCTAACTTAATCCGTGTTGACTGATAATCTTGTGTAAAGCCGTTTCATATGGTAATGAGTTTAACCCTTTACCACACGGCAAAATTTAAGACCTATCCAAATTGAAAGCATTTGCAGACGACAATTTCATAGTGGCTCAAATGACGCAACTTTTCTTTGATAGGGTAGAAAACTTTGTGGGAAAAGGAGAAAATGCTGGTGACCAGCATTTTCTCCTTTTCCCACAATGTTTTCAAAAGGCCTCTTTTTTAGGGGCGTCAAAAGGCGTCATTGTGTGGTAAAGGGTTAAACGGATGAAAAATATATGAGCCTTGCTCTATCAAAAGGGGGCTTAGTACATCTGCAAAAAGTATTGACCCGTGTCAGCATGCGAAATCCGCGCAGGCTAACATGGATCGATACTTTTTGCTGTTTGTCAATTTTCTGCATGTTAACTCTTTACCAGACGACAAAATTTTAGACTGGTCCAAATTGAAAGCATATGCAGACGACAAAATAAACGTTACTCAAAAATCGAAATTTGTTTCCAGCAGGGTAGAAAACATTGTGGGAAAAGGAGAAAATGCTGGTTACCAGCATTTTCTCCTTTTCCCACAATGTTTTCAAAAGGCTTCTATCTCAGGGTCGTAAAAACCAGGGATTGTTTGGTAAAGGGTTAAAGGACCATTCTACCTCTAGATTCAGTAGATTGCTAGACAAAATGGATTTTATTGGTCCATAATTGTGTGATGACTTGCTTGGTATTATGCATCACGAAGATGCATTAAGTCCCCTTTTGCAAGAGTACGTCTGACATGCGGATGACGCAATATGCATTTTCGTAATGCTTTACACTGAGCAAGTCGTCGCATAACATGGATTAATTTTGTCTAAATTTCAGCTAATTAATGAGGTAAAATGGTCCTTTGACATGCAAAAAATTTATCGATAGCAAAACGTTTCGACCTAGGTCAGCCTGCGCGGATTGCGCAGGCTGACATAAATCGACACGCTTTGCAAATGCATATCAATCACCTTTTAACAGAACATGACTAAAATGATATTGAAAGTATTGACAATGTTATTCGAAAGCTGAAAAGCAGACCAAAGCAAATACTAGTTTAAATAGTGGGTAATAACCTCGGTTTTTATGAGTGGCGGATGAATATCATGGCGTAACTTTTTGACCAACCAAGTCGCAAATCATTCTGAGCGTATTCCTCGCACAGGATACACCACTATAGCATAAAATTATTTGAAATCCAATTTGACACTGTGTAGATACAGATTTTTTATGTTGTGTCTGATCACAGACTTTTGAAGCTTCCTTAGTCTGTAACGGAACACCGATATTTTTATTTGTCGATCATCGAACACTGTTTCTAAAAGTAGCATATCGGTGTTACTATATACGATATAGAGGCGATGCGCCAGTGTGCTATTTTTAGTAACAGTGTTCGATGATCAGCCAATCAAAACCTCCCAGTTCTTTGATAGAATAATGGAGCTTCAAAGGCCTATGGTCTTATTCTATCTGCGTGCAATGTATGTATTTGAGCCGGAAAATTTATAGGTAAAAAATAAAATCTAAACTATCGATAGATTAACACAGGTTTCCCCAACTGCCTTTGGTTTGTTACCAAGATCTGTCTGGTAAGTTTATTCAGTCCGATCATTGGAAAAGTCGGTCATTGCTCGTTTACTCCGGGGAAAAAATGATACTGCTTATTGAAAACAAATATAGAAAAATGGAGCTAATAAGATACAAGATACATGTAAATATTTTTTACGATTGTAGTTGTAGATAAACGAAATGGACATTGCTAGTCAGCACTCAATATGTAAAAAGTGCAGTTTCAGATCTGTTTTTGACAGAATATTTGGCAAAAAAAGCGGACAGTGTAGATCTAAGATCAGACTGCACGTTCTATGCAGTCTAATCTTGAGTCACACTGTCTGCTTCATCAGTTAGATTCAGGTTCAGCTTTTCAATGATTAGGTCAGTAGAGAAGAAGTTACTAGGTTACTAAGATCAAGTGTAGTAAGCTTATTGCCTGTATCAAAGTGTTGAAAAAGCGTCAGCCAGTGCTCCTTTATAACAAAAGATACTGACTAATGAGGACGAAATATCGAATGATAGAAATTTTCTATTCCCTGTTACCCTTGGGCTACTAAGCGCGATTCACTGACCTTTAGCGGACAGTGTAGATCAAGATCAGACTGCACAGAACGTGCAGTCTGATCTTTGATCCACACTGTTCGATAAGGACATATTGTCCCACCCAAAAATACCTTTGAAACAGCAAACTTTGGGTTTTTACTATCGGCTCAAAAACTTCATTTCACTTATTTAGCAGGATAAGGGTTAAACGCTGAATGAAATATGAATTTCGTAGTCATAAACAAATGAGCCGCGCTCTGTGAAAAGGGGGCTTACTGCGTCTGCGAAAAGTATCGACAAAGGTCAGCCTGCGCACTCCGCGCAGGCTGACCTTGGCCGAAACTTTTCGCTATTGGTCAAATTTCTGTATGTCCAAGGACAAGTCTACCTCATGATTAAGTCTGTTGTTGAAAATAAAGTGGCTATTATGGATCCATAACATGTGATGTCTTGCTTGATATGGATCCATAATATGTGACGGCTTGCTTGATATAATGGATTACGGGGATGCATTGAGCCCCCTTTTGTCAGAGTGCGACTCAAATGCTTTGTGTAGCAAGCTTTAGGCCATGTACAACAAATACTAGTAATAACGGACAGTGTCGACCCAAGACCCGACCTCTTCCTGTTCCCGTCTCTTCCCCTACCTCTTGTTGAAGCTTGTCCAAGAAGAAGAACTGAATGATTGCAGAATTGATATAGTAAAGGGCGGACGTTCATTAGCAAATCGGGTGAGATTTGGCCATTTTTGAATGTGCGAAATATGAATAGTTGGCGAACTCTATAGAGAAAGCCAATAGTCGTCGATTTTTTAATTAACTTTGGAGTGACATGCACATTCTAATGTCGGTATAGGGGTCCTGCATGGTTCAATGGTAAAGTGTAGGACTCGTAGCCTGGAGGACCAAGGTTTTAGCCTCACTAGAAGCGCCGAGTTTTTCGTGGGAGTATCCATGGGCTAGACACTTCAGAGCCCAAGCCTAGCTCTGGTGAAATCCAGAACGTACGTACATGAATACGTGAGCTGTCGACGTAATATGAGTGAAATGATGTTGAAAGCGGCGTAAAACGCCATTTAATCAATCTCATGTTGGTACATACTTTTTCGTTACAGTCATGATCATCGATTTTGCGAAAAATGTTGAGCTGAAACTGAGCCTGACAAGCTCATAGGTCATTAGATATTTCTACACTTCTGAAAATTTACCAGGGATCACCATGGTTTCCTTCACCGATTTCAAGTATCATAGTATCTGTTTTGATAAAAAAAAAAAATAGTCGATATATTGAAATATGCTATATTTTTTATACTTGAATTTAATTCATTGTCACAAAATCCCAACTGTCTGTGGAAATGCATAGCTTTAAATGCGAAGCTGAATTGTAAAATGTTTCGAAAAATCAAAGTGATCCTTATCGAATTTTGAGTAGTATTTCTACAACCCCTACCACCCAACTCTCCCCTTTTCCCATGTTCCATCCTACCCTTTACTCAACGAAAAAAATTAAGACTATCCATAATGAAAGCATTTGCAGAAAACAAATCAGATAAAGTTCAAATGACGATACTTAGTCTCTAAAAGGTTAGAAAACATTGTGGTTAGCAGCATTTTCTCTTTTTCCGCAGCGTTTTTAAAGCCTTTTTGTTTCTTAAGGTCGTTCACACTAGACATTGTTTTATAAAGAGTTAAAACACACGTACCTCTCTCAATACATCTGTTGGTTCCATTCAATTCAGTCAGTTCTATTACATTTGAAAAAAGATTCATTATTCTCCGTAAAGAATCATTTCTTCCTCTTAGCTACATAAAAACAAGTCTTCTACCTTTTAACTTCGATTCCACGTGTTGATTGTCCCACGTTAATTTCCCTGGGTAATTAGACGTCACCTTAACTCTTAACCACACAATCCCTAGATTTAATAACACAGAGGAAAAAGCCTTTATAAAACATTGTTGGAGAAAGGAGAAAATGCTGGGAACCAGCATTTTCTCTTTTTCCTACAATGTTTTCTACCTATCAAATACAAATTCCATTATTTGAGCAACATTTAAATTGCGGTCCGAAAAAGCGTTCAAGTTGGCCAAGTCTGCTTTTTTTGATGCGTGGTATAGAGTTAAATTGACAATTTTCCGCACCTCTGTTTCGATTATTTTAGCAGATGATTACATTCAATAAAACGGTTGAAGAGCTCCATAACCCTTTTAGTGCCATATCTCAAAACAGAGGCTTTTGCGGATGCCATAGATCAAGGTCAGACTGCACAGAACGTGCTGTCTGGTCCTTGATCTATATCATCCGGATGTTTAATCATGGCTATGAGATAAAAACCTTTCATAGTTCCAGTGGCTTGAATTTTCAACAGTCGATAAAGGTCGAGTTTATATATTAGGCGCTGGAAGAGTTAAGCCTTGCGGCGCGAAATTCAATTTAGTTATCTTTGCAGACAGTGAGAGTCAAGATCAGATTGCAAGAAGGACAATTTTCGCTGACTCGAATTTATTTTTTTCTTTACTAGATGATACAACGGTTTAACCCTTTACCAAACAGTCTCGTGTTTAACGACCCTGAGAAAGGCGCCTTTTGAAAACATTGTTGTAAAAGGAGAAAATGTTGGTAACCAGCATCTTTTCATTTTCCCACAATATTTTAAACCCTTTCAAAGACAATTTCCATCAGTCGAGCCACATTCCTGTTGTATTCTGCAAATGGTTTCAGTTTGGACAAGTCTACATTTTTGTCGTGTGGTAAAGAGTTGAGTACTGCATAAACCTTGCAGCACAAGAGTAAATCTGAACTGCCTTTGCAGAAATTAAAGTTAAAGATTATACTGCAAAGAATCTGCAGTGCCATCTTCGATGCACTGGTCAATTAACACTGTAAAAATGGGACAGTTTTTACAAACTAAATGTAATGCATTGCACTTGACACATTATTTTTGAAAACAAATTTAAAGTAGAAATCTTTGGATATTGTCTCACATAACTTAAAAAAATTCAGGAGTCGCCTTTAAAAATTGTTGACAAACGCCTTTGAAAATTGTCCTATGTAACAAATTTTGGGAGACGCTTTTGCAAAGTGACTCTTTTAACTAATTTCACGTAGAATTTGGTAATTGTTTCATGTAACAAACTTTAGGTAGACGCCTTTGAAAATTGTCTCAAGTTACATATCTTATAAAGACGTTTTGGAAAATTGTAGATAAACGCCCTTGAAAATTGTCTCATGTTACATATCTTATGAAAATTGTCTCATGTTACAAATTTTAAGGACAAGCATTTAAAAATTGTCTTGTGTAAAAAAAAAATGAGGACAAGCATTTGAAAATTGTCTCATGTAAAGAATCTTAAAGACAAGCACTTGAAAATTGTCTTATGTAACAAATTTTAAGGACAAGCATTTGAAAATTGTCTCATGTAAAAATTTTTGAAAATTGTCTCATGTAACAAATTTTAAAAACAAGCACTTGAAAATTGTCTCATGTAACAAACTTTGAGGACAAGCATTCGAAATTTGTCTCATGTAACAAATTTTGAGGACAAGCATTGGAAAATTGTCTCATGTCACAAATTTTGAAAATGCTCCTTGTCTCATGTAACAAATTTCAGACAGACTCCTCAAAAAGTTGTCTCGTGTAAAAAGGTTTTGGCAGAAGTTTTGTGAAAATTGTCTCTGTTTTGTGTTTCAAATTTAAGAAGTCTAGACTGTTGAGTCATATAACATGTTTTAGGCATACACCTTTTAATAATGTCTTATAGATAAATGTTTCGTCGTGGTTCAAATTCTATGCAGACACCTTTGAAAACTGTCTCCAGTACCAAATTTTAGAAGGACGTTTATAAAAATTCCTTTGAGTAACAAATCTCTCGCAGACGTACTCGAAAATTGTCTAATATTACAATTTTTAGACAGAAGCCTTTAAAAATTGTCTCTTAAAGCGCATTTTAGGGGGACTTTTTTGAAAATTTGTCTCATGTAACTCATTTTAAGCAGATATTTCTTCAAATTGTCTCAAGAAACACTTTTTGACAGATGCCTTGTAAAAATTGTCTCTTTCACATTTTAAGTACGTGCCTTTGACGGATGCCTTTGAAAGTTTTCTCATAAAACAATTTCAACAGACAACTTGGAAAATTGTCTCATGAAAGAAATTTAAGGCAGGTGCCTTTGAAAAATTTCTAATCTACAAATTTTTAGGTAGACGCCAGTGAAAGCCGTTTCATTTTTGGAATTTTAAATTTGTCTCATGTAACAACTTCTAAGCACACTTCTGTTAGAGACGTCTTTGAAAACTGTTTCATGTAACAAATTTTACGCACACGCTTTTGACTGACGTCTTTTAAAATTTTAGACAGACGCCTTCGAAAATTATCTCAGACTTATATGATAAATGTGTTAGCCTTTTTTTTTTTAAATTCATCTCACGTTACAAATTTTACGCGGACGTTTTTGAAAATTATCTCGTGTAACAGATTTTAAGAAGAAATTTTTGAAAAGTGTCTCATGTTATAAATTTCAGCCAGACGTCTTAAAAATTATGTCTCAAATTTCAGGTGGTAGTTTTTGAAAATAGTCTCACGTAAAAAATTTTAGATAGACATTTTTTTTTTAATTTGTCGCATGAAAAAAATTTAAGTAAGCACCTTTGAAAATTGTCTCACGTTACAACTTTTAGGCAGACGGTTTTGAAAATTGTCTCATTTGACAAACTGTAGGCAGGCTCCTTGAAAATTGTCTCATGTTACACATTTTATACAGACGTTTCTTAATGTAGTCTCATATAACTATATTTTAAGCACATGCTTTTTAAAATTGTCTCATGTTACAAATCTTGAAAATTGTTTCATTTAAAAAAAATATGAAGTACATGTCTTTGAAAAGTGGTCGCATTATTATAATAGTGATCTAACCGCCATTTGTATGTTTTTGAGAACATTAGCTCCCAAGTTTCTGAGGGTAGTAAAATTTTAAGTGGAGTTAGAACAAGTTAATACTGAAATCTTCTTAACCAGGGCCTATAATGCAAAACTGATTTTATGGGGAGATAGAACTCTTCAAGACGATTCCAACGATATAAAAAATCTCAAATTTCACAAAAATGAAGTTAGAACACTATTATAATACTGCGACGAAGTGTATCATTTAAAATTGTGCAGCAGGAGACATTGAAAATATTTTTGTAAAATGTGACTGATAAACATGTTCAATCGATGAGCAAACTTTTGTAAAATGATAAACTGCTTGTCACGAACAACTTGTTTTTTCGCTACAATGATTTTTTGCTCGTTTTCAGAAGAGTTCTAAAACAAAACACACGAACAAAAAAATCGTTTGCCGGAGGTAACAGGTTTAACTGGCGTGCTAGTGTTTAATCTGGAAAAGACAAATGTTTCTATGGAGACGGTGTAAACGACTACTTTTTCTCCCACAATAAAGTCAAATTACGATTCAGTTTCTTTTTCTCTAATTTCCTTATGGAAAAACATTCGACTCATTAGCTTCTTAACCCTTTACCAGACGAAAAAAATTTTGGACTTGTCAAAATTGAAAGCATTTGCAGACGACAAATCAAATGCGGCTGAGATGATGCGGCTGAGATGATGGTTTTATTTCTAAAAACAGTAGAAAAGACTTAGGGAAAAGGGGAAAATGTTGGTTATCAGCCTCTTTAAGGATAGGGCACCCTAATGCGTATTCCTGTAACATTGCCTTTCATCGCCGAAAAACGTACGGATTCGGCTAAAACCCAGGTAATCCGTAATCGATCAGCCGATAGATGCTGGTTCCCCGCATCGATTACGAATTACCCGAGTCTTAGCCGAATCCGTACGATGAATTGATTGTATGGTGTTTAACGCCGTTTTCAACATTATTTCAGTTATATCGCGGCGGCCCGTGCACCTATCCATGCTTTCCTGGAGTCTCTTTTCCAAGTACTCCGCACAATTTTCTTTCCAAGCCACTGGCTGCTTTCCCACATAATCATCGTCGAAACAATGGTCAGCGGTGGGAGAGGAATGAATCCTGTCGCAGTGACTATCATCAATCCTCGGAAAGAAATTGGCCGAGCCAGGGGTCGTAGCCAGGGATCGAACCCTGGACGCCGTGTTCTCAAGTCCTGCAGGGTTGCATCTAGAAATTTTCAAATAAGGGGGTTGGCCCCCATCATCTTCAGAAAAGGGGGGGCACGTCCCCCCTTTCAAGTGTAAAGAGGAGGGACAAATTTCATGGCAGTTCCTATGTGGTAAAGGGTTAATGTATTGTTTTTGTCTTTGGAAAAATAATAATGATTATATCAATTAAAGGGTTATTTTATTCTAGTCTTCTTTGTTAAGATGAATATCTTGTAACTTCTTTAACACTTGTTACAGTATAATCACTGTAAGACAAGTAGACTAACCCCCATCCTACCCCATCTATCCTACGTCGTTCAACATTTTCATTTCATAAATTCAACGAATTTTTTACCTCAGTGTTAGACTGAGATTTTAGCCTCCATCTATTGTTTTATACAGATGTTTATGTAAATTTACTTCTTAAATTCACTAGCAAAGCTGAAAAGACAGTCTAAAGTGCCTCTGATCAGACGATGTCAAATAGACATTTTGTTGTTTCATGGGTTTTCGCGGTTTTTTGCATCGATCTTTTTTCATGTCAATTACTTTTTTAAAAAGTATTTCCACATGATGTTGCAAGAATTTGTCAATAAGGGTTGCAGGTCACTTCAAAACATGTCGTATTACCCTAGATCAGTGGATTGACATCATCATCTCGCTTTCCATTACACGGCAGCTTGTTAGGCTGTGATAAACGGTGACGTGTGGTCCGTCATACTTAATACTCACTGACGGAGTTATTTTCTTTCAAGAATTTTGTAGCCTTAAGACATCACTTGTTGCCAGCAGATTCGCAAGTGCGTCATTTTTGGACACATTTTTCGTACATTGTCGCATTCGGTGATCGAAAGCGTGGGCCCTGCAGTGACGCTTTTCGTCTGCATAACACAGATGACAAGCGTCTATTGATATGATCAAAATAACCCAATAGTCTACGATTTAAGTTTACGGTTTTAAGTTTCGAATGATTATTTTGGTGACCATGCAAATTTTGTTACATTTTATTCCCCTCAAGTCGTTTTTTCTCTCTTTTCCCCGATTATGGTGCGCACGATCATGCAATTTTTGCGGGCTAGTTTGTTTTAGTGCGGGATTTGGTGCGCAAACAAATTTCGTTTTCGCGGGATTTTTTATTATGATGCGGGATTTCAGCAATCCCGCACTCTAGATGCAACCCTGGTCCTGCACGCTACCGACTGAGCTACCGGGGCTCGGCCCGTACGATGAAAGGCGATCTTACAGGAATCCCATTAGGGTGCCCTATCCTTAAGAGATAAATCTCATTATTTTATCCATTTTTGATCTATCGTCTGTAAATGCTTTTAATCCTCTGGCTGCTAATCGCGACTCACTGACCTTTTGCAGACAGTTAAGATCAAGATCAGACTGCACAAAACGTGCAGTCTGATCTTGGATCTACACTGTCTGATGAGAAGATATTTTTCTCCAAAAAATAAGTTTGAAGTAGCATTATTCAGGTTTTTACTATCGGCTTGAAAGTTGAATCTAACTTATTTAGCGGGACAAGGGTAAATTTGGACAAGACTACCATTTATCGTTCGATAAAGAGTCAAGGGGATATAATAACCATCTCCCTTAACCCTTGACCTGCTAAATAACTAAGATGAAACTTTTATGTCGATTATAAAAACCCGAATGTTGCTATTTCAAAATTATATTTTGGGGTAAAATATGTCCATAACGGACAGTGTAGATCCAAGATCAGACTGCACGTTTTGTGCAGTCTGATCTTGATCTATACTGTCCGCAAAAGGTCATTTAGTCGTGCTTAGCAGCTTAAGGGTTAATGCAAAACAGTTGAAAATCGAGAAAATAAACGAAAACCGATTACAGGAAGAACTCAAAGTGACAGTGAGAGTTAAAAAAAAACATATCTCATACTGTAACGAGGAATTGAATTGTAACAAGAAATTGAATTGAAACGCATTAAAGGCTCAGTAATAGCCCAAAATAAACCAATGGCTGTTCAAATGCATTTGAAGCCAAATTATACTACTTCAAAATTTTGGAAATTGTTGTGAAGATGACAATCTGTTTTTGTGTGGTAAGTCCAAATATTAGTCGCTAGCAAAGAAATGAATATAGAAACCAGGTCATAAATTGCCAGGTTACTCTGTCTTTTCCTTGCTTTTTACCTGGTTTTAAGTTCATTTTTTTGCCAGCGACTAATACATGGACCAACCCTAAAATTACAGATTGCCATATTACAATAGTTTCCATACTTTTAAATGCTATGATTCACATTTAAATGCGTTTAAAACCCGCATTGTTTACCTTTGACCATTAGTGGGCCTTTAAATTTCTCTGGCTGTGGCATTTTAAGAATTCAGCGATGATAAAATCGACAGAAAAGACAACTAAATGAATACTTCGAAACGAAGTTTAAAATCGCATTTTTTTTTTTTTTGTAAATCATAGCTGGAAATTTTCATTTAACTTCATATTCATCAGTTTTGGGGTTTTAAAGAATTAAGTCAAAAATTATTTTTAGGCTTATAAGCGTTCTTTCAATAGTTTCAAATCTGTATGAGCCTCAGTAAAAAAACTGCGTAACAGTATTAAAAGTAGGTGTAGGGTTACAAACACTTTTATGCATTAATTTATACGAAAATATTAAAATGGCTACTTATCATTTAAAGATTACGACCCCTAACTCATCGGTAAATATCGTGTAACATCGACCTTTTCGTAAAGGCTACTCG
Source organism: Hippopus hippopus (assembly GCA_946811185.2). Classification (NCBI taxonomy): domain Eukaryota; kingdom Metazoa; phylum Mollusca; class Bivalvia; order Cardiida; family Cardiidae; genus Hippopus; species Hippopus hippopus. The sequence goes on along the minus strand of OX328098.1, from coordinate 25,772,806 downwards.
GCCAATCTCGGCAGCTTCCGTCTTTTAATATGAGAGATAGGGGCCGTAGACCTTAAAAGTTGCTAATACGCCTCATAAACTCTGAGAACGTGTAACTTTTATCATGTGAAGTTAGAATATGGTCAACTCCATGATAAAGATTTAATGAAACTCCATGGAGAAATAGAAACAAATAGCAACACATATGAGCGGCGCTCTGGTGGAATGGGGTTGAATGCGTCTCCCTGGTGCATAATACACATGTAACAAGCAAGTCACTCATATATGGCCTGCAACACGCGAAAAGGGACTTTCGGACATTTGCGTAAAGTGTCGCCCCGGATCAGCCTGCGCAGTCCGCGCAGGCTGATCCGAGACGACACTTTCCGATCGTGTGTGATTTTCTGTTTCACGCAAGTCTACTGTAGGACAAAATCTAATGTAGTCGTAAAGTGCCGTCTTAGATCAGCCTGCGAGGAGTGCGCAGGCTGATCCGAGACGACACTTTACGCAAATGTCCGAACGCCCATTTTCGCATGTTGAAGACCAAAACAATAATGGATCCATAAAACTCATTTTGTTTAATAAACGACTGAATCATGATGTAAAATGGTCCAATATGTATAGAAAATTGACCAATAGCGAAAAGTTTTGACCCATGTCAGCCTGCACGGACTGCGCAGGCTGACATGGATTGGCACTTTTTGCAGATGCAGTGAACCCCCTTTTCACAGGGCATGGCTCATACAGTGCATCCAAAGTTTCAAAATGCATGTAGACTAAGTAAAAGTGTGGATATAATTTCAAAATTTCTCCCTTTTAACGATTCAATAGAAAACCAAGAAAATTAAACTAAAACCAATGAAAGACATACAGCAAAGTGAGAACAGAACAAAAGGAATCGCAAACTATTTAGAATTTCTCAAACTCCAACAAGTCGTTGAATAAAACGCAATTGTATAGAAAAAAAAATCACATGATATTCCGAATATCTCAAACCTCAAAAAGTAATTGAATAAAACGCATTAAATTTCTCTGACTACGGCATTTTAAGAATGCAGCGATGCTAAAATCGCCATAAAAAAGGTCGCCGTCAAATCTTTCCCAAAAAAGAAGAAGAATGGCCGATTGTCACGCCAAAATCTCGTTTATAACTCCGAGATCTCGCGATAGGCCCGCTCATTCAGTACCACGTTTTAACCCTTTACCATAAAATCCCGACTTTAAACAACCATGAGCAAAAAAGGCTTTTGAAAACATCCTGGGAAACGGAGAAAATGCTGATTATCAGCATTTTCTCCTTTTCCCCAATGTTTTCTCCCCTATCAAAGACAAATTTCGTCATTTGGATCACCTTTAATTTGTCGTCTGTAAATGCTTTCAATTTGGACCAGTCTAAATTGTTTGTCCTTTAATAAAGAGTTGACTCTGTACCAGTCGATAAAATTTTGGACTTGTTCTATGTTCAAATTGAAATCACTTGTATATTAGGTATTTAAAGTTGTTCTAATGGCGAGATTTGTCCGTGTTAGGGTAGAAAGCATTGTGGGAAAAGGAGAAAATGCTGGTTACCAGCATTTTCTCCTTTTCCCACAATGCTTTCAAAAAGGTATCTTCTTCAGGATCCAAAAGAACTCTTGGTTATTCGGAGCATGAATTTAATAGAATTTGATAGTGTTTAACTACTCAAGAACCCTATCTGCGATAATATGCGATTCTGCAGTTCAAAAATTAATTTCATATTTCTTTATCATTCCCATCAGAGCAAGTATTATGGTCTTTTGCTGATTGGTTTGCTATTTGATCACGTGACTTTTCTTTGATTGCTTTCTGTCATTGGGAAAGACACACACTGAATGAGATCGGGGTAAAAGTTACTTACATAAATTCGGGGGTCCATGGCTAAGTGGTTGAGGTGTAGCAATCGTAATCCGGCGGTTCCGGGTTCGATCTCTTCCGGAGGCGTATCTTGTTTAAGTTTCCATGAGCAAGACATTTCAGGGCCCCGTTTCACGGAAAAAAAAAAACTTACATCTCTTATTCGGCTCTAATTTGCTAAACGACTCTGCTTCTAACGTAAGCTGAGTTCGTTATATCACTAACATTAATAGATTTTAATAACGTTCTCAAATCCGGAATTGACACAACGTTTCAGATTCAACTCAGCAAAATAAACGGACTTAGCTCAGTTCACAGATTTAAGTCCATTATTTTGCTGTTGCAATTGTTAAAAGCGGTGTAAAACACTTTTGAACATAAACATTCTATATCTATTTTAACCCTCATCCTTCAAAATAAGTTAAATTGAACTTTCCAAGCCGATAGAAAAATCGGGATAATGCTATTTCAAACTTATTTTTTTCTGAAGAATAATATCTCCTAATCGGACAATGTAGATCCAAGACCAGACTGCACGTTCTGTGCAGTATGATCTTGATCTACGCTGTACGCAAAAGGTTAGCTAGTCGTGCTTAGCAGCTTACAGGTTAATTGCAAAATACAAAACAAGCAATCGGACAGGCTCATTTAGGATTAGGCATGATACAGTGATATGTCTCCCTGATCTGACTGAAATGCTTATAAAAGCCAAATAAAGTTCTATCAAACATTTTGACACCAAAATGTCTGAGCCATCCTTTAGTAAAAGGGGGCTTAATGCATCTCCGTAATGCATTGCACCAAACAAAACATCACATAATTGGAGATCCATAAAATCATCTTTGTCTAACAAGTGACTGAATCATGAAGTAGACTGGTCCTTTGACATGCAGAAATTTGACGGATAGTAAAAAGTTTCGGCCCAGGTCAGCCTGCGCGGATTGCGCAGGCTGACCTGGGTCGATAATTTTTGCAGATGCACTGAGCCCCCTTTTCACAGAGCATGGCTCATATGGATTGATGTATCGAATGGGATTCTACACCGGTTTTAACATTATTTCATTTATATCAAAGCGACAGCTCACCTATTTATGTGTTTCCTAGGTTTCATCAGTATAAGTCTTGAGCTTTTAAGTGTCTAAGCCAAGAAAAATCCCACAAAAAACCCAAGAGTCTCGATTGAGGGTCCAATAGAGTGCATCTGGTTTACAATTTACACTACTATATACATTCACAATAGACCCAATTTCGTGTTTCCCCCCCCCCCCCCCCACACACCCATCCCTATGAAAAAGGCTTTTGAAAACTTTATGGGAATAAGTGAAAATACTGGTTACCAGCATTTTCTCCTTTTCTCACCGGCAAAGCCCATCATTTGAGTCACATTTATTTTGTCCTTTGCAATCGCTATCAATGGAAACAAGTAAACTTTTGCAGTATCATGAGAAAATGCCAAATACTAGTAAATGGAATAGTAAAAGGGAACTACGTGCAGATATTGCAATTTCAATGTATTTATGTCAAAATATCTTTCAAAATATCAGAGTTTGGAGGGCTCAGCCAAGCAAAGTAGCTCAGTAGTCGGTAACGTACAAGGATTGCAAACAGCCCCCCCCCCTCCCCCGGTGGTCGCTCGCTCGAATCGCCAGCTTGCCCGTTTTATTTTCCGAAGATTGACGATAGCCATCGCGACAAAGTTAAATCTTCTCTCACCGTTCATCGCCGTTTCGTCTATGGATATGTGTGAAACGCAGGGAGTGGCTTAGGAAGAAACTTGTACGAAGTTTTTGTAAAGGAAACTCAAGCAAAGCATGAATTATACACTGGCCGCCGCCAAAAAACTGAAAAAATGTTTAAAACAGGGCTTAATACCATACAATCAATCAACCATACAATCAATTTATCTATTATACAATCAATCAATCATACAACCAATCAACCATACAACCAATGGACAGCCAAAGCCTGAGCACGTAATGTCCCGTCCGATCTTAATCTACGGCGTCAACAGAAACTATAAATTTATGCTGCCCTTTTCGGTATGAAGGCTAATTGAAACTTGCTTTTTTTCTGTTTTCGCAGAATTCTGTTATTGGCTTAAGCAAAGTTTTAGCATACGAAAGACTTCTGACGCCGAGTTTCATTTCCCGCGCATTCCATTTATCCCGTTACTCAACAGTACCAAAGTTTTAACCTGACCCTGAGGAAAGCAGCTTTGGCAAACATTGTGGGAAATGGAGAAAATGTTGGTAATCAGCATTACCACTTTTTTCCACAATGTTTTTCTGCCATTCACCATTAAGATAAATTCTATTCTTTTCATGATATTTAATTTGCTATAGTTATGGAAATGCTTTTAACATTTTCCAGACTTATTTTTGTTTCCGAGAAAGGGTTAACTCTTTACCAAACGACAAAAGTTTAGACTTGTCCAAGTAGAAAGCTTTTGCTCACTGCAAACCAATTGTGGCTCCAAAATATAAACTGACCAATGGAATAGTACAAAAGATTGCGGGAAAAGGAGAAGAAGCAGATTACCAGCATTTTCTCCTTTTTGCCACAATATTATCAAAAGGTCTATTTCTTAGGCCCAGGATTGTGTGGTTACGGATTTACGCATCTCAACAGCCTACTACTCTTGTTAGATATTGAAAATATTTCAGGAAATAGCAGGGAAAAAACCCTCTAGTACATATGGTAGCAATAAATGCAGATTCAGTCAATAAAACATTGTGAAAAATAGAGAGAGAAAAAAACAAAAAAAAAAAGTTCATGCTGAGCAAATTTCTCCATTTGTTCCAATGTTCTCAATATTCAGTGATTGAATCACTCACTTCTAGATAAATAAATAGCATTTACACAGTGGCTACAAATGCAGTTTCGCTACACAATCAAGACACGGCTCATTCATAATCTAGAATAAAGCAGTGGACAATGTAGATCATAGATCAGACTGCACGTTTTGTGCAGTCTGATCTTGATCTACGCTGTCCAAAAAGGCTTCAGGTGTGTTTTATGGTATGGAAAGAGTTAAGGATTTTTCTAAAGAAACGCTTGTTATACGAGAAAGGCCTGATGTTGAAATTTGAAAGTCGAATTCATTTTTTTTCTTGAATGTCTGATTCTCTAAAAGCATAATGCTATTAAGCTGGAACATAAAGTTTATTTACTGTTTGTTGGCTTTTCATAAAAATTGAATACTACAATAGTTTGCATTAATGACCCATGCTCTTGTAACAGGAGGCTTAATGCATCTCCGTGATGCATTATACCAAGCAAGTCATCACATGATTATGGATCCGTAAGATCCATTTTTGTCTAGCAATTGACTTAATCATGAGGTATACTGGTCCTTGGATATACAAAAAAAATGAGAAATAGCGAAAAGTTTCGGCCCAGGTCAGCCTGCGCGGACTGCGCAGGCTGACCTGAGTCGATACTTTTCGCAGATGCATTAAACCCCCTCTTCGCAGGGCATGGCTCAATTTTCTGTGTGATCGGATTAGGTCCAGACATATATGTGAAGAGTCTCGTATCGGACGAGATACGAAAAACAGACAAAAAAATTCGACTCTTAATTTTGGAAAAATTTATGTAATCGCCGATCTTGAACCAACTGCAATTTTGTTTTTATGTACTTTCTGGATAATCCCAATATTGCAATAATCCGAGGACTTTGCTTGTCCCTTTGCAACCTCGGATTATGGCTATTTTATTGTATACATTAAAGGCCCAGTAGCATCCCAAAGTAAAAAATGCAGCCATTAAAACACATTTGGATTTAAATGGTACAGTTTAAGAATATGAATATTATTGTGAAGATGACAGTGTGTTACTGTACGGTCGGTCCAAGTGTTAGTCGCTGGCAGAAAAGTTTACATAACAAGGTAAAAAGTAAACAAAAGATATACATATTGCGACTTGGCAAAGTTTCTCCAAGTTTAAAAAATCATTTTTTCTGTTAGCAACTATCACTTGTGCTGACTGAACAATAACGAATTGTCGTCTTCACAATAACTTTTAGATAGTACGATTTAAATCTAGATGCATTTAACTCCCGAATAGTTTACTTTTTGCCACCACAGAGATGTGACTCTTGAAAAAAAAATGGAAAGCTGTCGATGTGGTCAGTATAGAACAAGATCAGACTGAATCGATTGCCAAACTCCCCCTCCCTATTTTTCTTGCTTTTTCTTTGTATAAAGCAAATGAGTCCACGCAGACTGACATAAGTCGAATCTGTTTGCTATTTGTCAATTTTCTCTGCATGTCCAACAACCAGTCTACCATGATTCAGTTGTTGGTTAGACAAAATGGATTTTATGGTACTAGTTGCTTTATACAATGCATCACGGAGATGCAGTTCATCCCCTTTTTGCTAGAGCGCCGATTAATTGAGTCAGGTTAGGAGCTCGACAGACAAATTGGTCTGCAACATGCGAAAAGGGGCTTTCGGATATTTGCGTAAAGTGTCGTCTCGGATCAGCCTGCGCAGTCCGCGCAGGCTAATCCGAGACGGCACTTTACGACTACATTAGATTTTGTCCTACAGTAGACTTGCGTGAAACAGAAAATAACACACGATCGGAAAGTGTTGTCTCGGATCAGCCTACGCGGACTGCGCAGGCTTATCTGAGACGACACTTTACGCAAATGTCCGAATGCCCCTTTTCGTGTGTTGAAGGCTTATTAATGTTTTGTGTCTAAATTGTTTGAGCGATGCTCTGACAAAACGAGGCTTAATGCATCTCAAGAATACATTCCATCTAGGAAGTCATCACATAACTTTGGATCCATAAAATCCATTTTGTCCTTGGACATGCAGTAAATGGACTGTTAGCAAAAAGTTTCAACTCAGGTCAGACTGTGCAGACTGCTAAGGCTGGCCTTGGTCGATACTTTCTGCAGACGCGTTACATTCCCCTTTTCACGACGGAATATGGCACATTTATTACAGTGTCTTAACTGGTATGGTGTTTTTACACTGCCTTTTACACCATTGCTTTTTACAGAACAGACTTTACATAGTATCGGACTATGAAACCAAGAAAGCTACCCCACCCACCATGTTTCTGATATAAACCAACTTACAGTGACGTTGAAAAAAAAAATCTGCTAGATAAGTGAGATGAAACTTTCAAGCCTACAGCAAATAATCCAAATAATCCAAATTTAGCTCTTTCAAAGGTGATTTTGGGAGGAAAAATATCCCTTCTCTTTATCGGACAGTGTAAATCCAAGATAAGACTGCAGTCTGATCTTGATCTACATTGTTCGCAAAAGGTCCTTGAGTCACGGATAGCAGCGTAATGTTTAAGAGAACATACGATAAAACTAGTTTTTTTTGTGTGTGTGAGAGAGAGAGGCCTTGACAAATGCTTTTTTATATACATGTTATTTTGATTACGTACACTTGTACTCGTCTAATAAAATATCTGGTCTGTTCTCTTCTGTGTTTTAATTATTCATTACTTTAACTGTTATTGTGTCTCAAACACAGTTTTTTTTTCTGATGATATTTATTTCTTGACAGGAGCTGTAAGAGCTTGAAAGACCAGACTGTTTTGTGTTTGAATTATTTATTACGTTAACTGGTTATGGTGTTTCCAAAACAGTAGCTTTTCTCTTTGGATGAAATTTGACTCTTGATTAACGTAGTGGAACAACGAATGTTTGTTTTGCCGAGCACAGATTAGCCTGCATCGCACTTTCTAACCCAGAAAACTACCTTCCCCCCCCCCCCCCTCTATGTTTTATGACCTCAGGGGAAATTTTTATGATGTCACCAAACTTCAAAAATAATTTATCACTGAATTGAGTAAAGCGATGGCGGGAAATTTATCTGTAAAGAAGAAAGACATAAGTAAGAAAAAGATATTTTAATGGTATTTCCTTAATGGGCTACGAAGCATCTTTAGATATTTTTAGATTTCCCTTTAGAGTTTCGTAAAGACTTCTGCGAATGTCAAATATTCAATAACATGCGTTCATTATGAGGAGTCGTATTCTACACAGTACGATGACGTCATATCTGATGTAATGTACAGGCGGCGTTCCCTTTGGCAAAACGACAATTCCTTTATTTAAACGTCAAAAATCACACCGTTTACTGAATATAACCGAATAGTTTCTAGAATAAAGCATAGAATAATCTATCAAGTTGTAAACATCGGTGTTCTATGACTAATTTTGATTTACGACATAAAAAGTAAATAGCCCCCTTTAACCCTTTTCCACACAATCCCGAGTTTTAACCACCCTGGAACAGAAACATTTTGAAAACATGGCGGGAAAAGGAGAAAATGCTGGTAACCAGCATTTTCTCCTTTTCCCACAATGTTTTCTACCCTTCCCTAAAACAAATTTCAATTTTTGGCTCACATTTAATTTGTTATCTGCAAATACTTTTAATTTAGACCAGTCTGTAATTTTGTCGTATGGTAAAGAGTTAAAGAGCTCGAAAGACTTAACTATGTTTTGTGTTTAAATTATTCATTACTTTAAATGGTTATGGTGTCTTCTTACACAGTTGCATTTTCCTGATGAGATTTAGCCCTTGTCATTGGTATTAACAGCACGAAAGACCAGATCATTTCTTGTGTTTCCACTACATTATTTGAGCGGCCCTCTGGCAGAAGAAGGTTTAACACATCTCCGTGAAGCATTATACCAAGCAAGTAATTACATAATTATTGTTCCATAAGAACCACTTTGTCCCGACGACCCGAATAAATTCATGAGATTGAACGGTCCTCATACATGCAGAAAATTAATAGATAGCAAACAGTTTCGACCCATGTCGGCCTGACCTGGATCGGTACTTTTTGCAGATGCATTAACCCCCCCCCCCCCCATTCACAGAGGATGGCTTATTGATAACTTTATGCTTGTTACAAAACCATTACTCCTCTTTTTCTACAACGTTTTCCACGGCAGTTTTCATTAGAAGTCGCGTAAAAAGCCGTATTTTCACCATCATAGTTTTTTGTACATTAATCACAGCGAATAGTTCTACAGTAAGCAACATGCACCCTGACAACGCTAATCACACGTTAATCCATAGAAACCTACACCTATACAAAATATACAAACTGAAATGAATCGCTTTCATTTGAGTCATGCCCGGTGAAAAGAGGCTTTAATTCATGTGGAAAAAGTATCGACCCTTGTCAGCCTGCGCAGTCCGCGCAGGCTGACATAGGTCGATGCTTTTTGCTATTGGTCGATTTTCTCCATGTCTAAGGACTTTTCTACCTCATTTATTCAGTCGGTTGTTACATAAAACAGATTTCATGGATCCATAGTTTTGTGGTATAGTGCATCACGGAGATGTGTTAAGCCTCATTTCGCCAGAGCACCATATATTAAAAAAATATTCACAATCGTTGCGATTTCAATTTTGCTTTGCTAGAATATCTGACAAAACACAGGAGATAGTTTATCAAAGATCAGGTTGCACGCTCAGTGCCGTCTGATCTCTATCGAAACTTTTTTTAAAAAAGGTACGGCAGTTCTCCGTATCTTAGTCCTCTACCGAGAGATCCCGTGTTTTTGTAGACCCCTGTGAAGAATGCTTTTGAAAATATTGCGAGAAAGAGAGAAAATGCTGGACACAAAATAGACAGAAGGCAAATGCATTGAGTCACAAGTTCATTAACTTAGTTACAGCTTTCCACATTAGTCATTGGAATAAACATTATTTACTTTTTGGCAGAAATATATATTTTTGATAGAAAAACCTAAATAAAAACACAAATAAATGAGCCATGCTCTGTGAAAAGGGGGGTTAATGCATCTTTAAAAAAGTATCGACCTAGGTCAGTCTGCGCAGTCCGCGCAGGCTGACCCGGGCCGAAACCTTTTGCTACCGTGCAATTTCTGCATATCAAAGGACCAGTTTACCTCATGGCTGAATAGGTGATTAGATAAAATGGATTTTATGGACACATAGTTATGTTTTGACTTGCTTAGTGTCATGGATCACAGAGATGCACTAAGCCCTCTTTTCTCAGAGCATGGCTCATTCATATATTTATTAAACTGAGGAAGAATGCAATGAAAAGAAAAATTAGTCAAATGTATCGGGTAATATATGGAGAGAGAGAGAGAAAGAGAGAGATATTTGCCGGGAGTAAAAACAATGATCTGCATGTTCACTTGCAGTCTAATCTTGGTCAACACTCCTACTCTCTCTGCTACCCTATCGAAGGTTTTAGTAATTTTTCCCATTAAATGTCAAAGAAAATCAAGAAATCGTTTATGTAAAGTCAAAACTATATACTCGACAGGAAAAGGGTCAAATAAGGCACGAAAAGCCATGACATTTCGGAGGCAGGGTATAAAACCTAAAAACCTATAAGAATGATATATGGCATTTTGGTTGCGGATAAAATGACCCGTCTTTTGTCCACTAAACGGATTTTCATTATGCTTGATTGAGGCTGGGAAATCTATATGACTTCTCTGAAGTTCTCTCAAATCTTGTTTTACCTTTTTGGTCTGCTTGTTTTTGAATTTGGATTACACGACGCTTTTGACAATATTTCAGTGATACCACTGCTACAGTTCAATTTATTCACCTATTTCTGCCGAGCCCCGGTAGCTCAGTCGGTAGCGTGCAGGACTTGAGAACAGGGGGTCGTGGCATCGATCCCTGGTGCGGCCAATTTCTTTCCGAGGATTGATGATAGTCATTGCGACATGATTCATTCCTCTCTCACCGCTGACAGTTGTTTCGACGATGGTTATGTGGGAAAGCAGCCAGTGGCTTGGGAAGAATATTGTGCGGAGTACTGATAAAAGAGACTCCAGGAAAGCATGGATAGATGCACTGGCCGCCGCGATATAACTGAAATAATGTTGCAAACGGCGTTAAACACCATACAATCAATCAATCATGTTTTTCTGGGTTTCTTGTTTAAACCAAAAGACAAATTCGTTTAAAACTGTAAGAGGAGAACAGGACTCAAAATTGCAGATGGACGGATCGGCTGACGAACAGACAGACAGATGGACAACACAATTCCAGTATTCTCCCTCCAACAAGGACTTGGGGACATACAGTGTATGTGAGCCGTGCTCTAGTAAAAAGGGTATCTCCGTGATGCATTATACCATGCAAGTCATCATTACTGCATCTCTGTGATGCTTTATAGCAAGTCATTACATAATTATGCATCCATAATATCTATTTTGTCTACCAACCGACTGGATCTGGAGGTAGAATGGTCCCTGGAAAAGCAGAAAATTTACAAATCGCAAAAAGTTTCGACCGATGTCAGCCTGCGCGGACTGCGCAGGCTGACATGGGTCGATACTTTTTGCATGTGCATTGAGCCCCCCTTTTCACAGAACATAGCTCATAAAATATACATCTATATAAATCTACAGATGAACTATATTATTCAAATACACACATCTGAAAATGACACATTTTTGCAACAAGTAAGATGCGAGTAAGCCGATCAATAAATTAATCGGTTTTGGGAGAGGAATATGAAAGTATAGAACGAGAGGGATAAAAAAAAAACGCGGCCATCTCCGAAATCCGACGTTATAGTCAGTGTAAGGATAACGTCATGTATTCGTTCGTATTCAAAGCACTGACAGTCATGAGAGCAAGCTTTTTCTTTTTATGCGCGTTTAGCCCTTTCACCTGCTAAATAAGTGAAATGAAAGTTTCAAGTCTATAGTAAAAATCCAAGTTTTGAAATGTTAGAGGTATTTTTGAGAGGAAAAATCTCCTCATTGGACAGTGTAGATCCAAGATCAGACTGCACTTTCTGTGCAGTCCGATCTTGGTCTACACTGTCCGCAAAAGGTCAGTAAGTCGCGATTAGAAGCTTAAGGGTTAGTAGGAAAAAAAAACTTCATATAGTTCTTCAAAAGCTGATAAAAAATGCATATCTCAGATGGTGTGGACTACGATCAGCCGGCAAATACGTACCGTCTGATTTTTGTCTACACTTTCTGTGTTTCTATTAATAATTTCAGTCATATGATTTCCATTCACCATTTACAACACAATCACGAGTTTTTCCCGAGACCCCGAGACAAAGTCTTTTAAAATTATGGTGGGAAAAGGAGTAAAATGTTGGTGACCATCATTTTCTCCTTTTCCTACACTGTTTTCTACCCTATCACATAACTTCACATAACTACAGTTATTAAGTAGTATCAATTTCGAATTTGTCATCTTTAGTTAGTTTTAATTTAGAAGAATCAAGAATTTGTTGTTGAAGAAATGGAAAAATACCAATTAAATTTAGTGTGTTTTTGACACAATATAATCCGCAATAAATTATGTATGATAACTTTACGTTTCCTCCCTAGTTCATAAAAAAATATGTAATAAGATCAAGTAGATCTTAAAACTACTACAAACGGTAGACGGACGGACAGACAGAAGAAACGGAAGGAGAGGGAAGATCGGCTGCGAATAAAAGCGTTCTAAAGCCAATGACCTTATCACAGGAATCAAAGGTACAGCATGACCCTGAAAAAGAGTTTGACATCCAAAAGTCTTTTAAAGTACAGTTGTATGCCCGTCCCTGAGAAAATAATTTAACCCCGGGGCAATTTGTGAGTCTGTGAGAGGAAAAAAATGTCTTCCTAATAACCTGGAATCATCAGTCGAAACATCTCATCTGCGACGGGAAAATATTCTTAATTGGGCGCGAAAAGCAATTACACTTCCTGGGAAAGATTGAACAACTTACTGGAATGATATCCAAGGTTTTTGTTACAGAAAAACACACCGTCTCACTCGTTATGTGATTTTAAAGGAGCGTTGAACAAGACTTTGACTCTTTTTTTTTTTTGCGGAGAAAGTGGATATTGAGGATAGAAAAATCATACCCTATGAAAGACAATTTTCAAGTTTTGAGTAACACTCAAAATGTCATCTGCAAATGCTTTCAAGTCTAAAATTTTGTAGCTTGGTAAAGACTTAAACAGAAGTTTTATCACATAATCTGTTGAGAAGTTGTATTTCACACTGTGTGATAAAAGGACATGTACCCCCGGGCAGATCTCGATTCTTGGAAATGAACGATCCCTGATGGCCTCGATAAGGAAATGAAACCTTTCTCAGAGTTCGAGATAATTAGAAATAAAAACAAGTTCTAAAACAATATTTCTTGACTAAAAACCTATATTGTGAGTACTAATTAGAATTTTGCATCGACGAGGAAACAACAAAGGTTTTAGTGAAAAACTATTGATATTTCAGTTTGAACCCCAAAATATTCCCTTTTAGTGTTCATCTATTACTTATATTATGGTCTGCAACATGCGTAAATGGACTTTCGGACATTTGCGTAAAGTGTCGTCTCGGATCAGCCTGCGCAGTCCGCGCAGGCTAATCCGAGACGACACTTTCCGTTCTTGTGTTATTTTCTGTTTTGTGCAAGTCTACTTTAGCACGAAATGTAATGTAGTCGTAAAGTGCCGTCTCGGATTAGCCCGTGCGGACTGCGCAGGCTGATCCGAGACGAAACTTTACGCAAATGTCCGAATGCCCCTTTTCGCGTGTTGCAGATCCATTAAATCCCCTTTTTCCAGAACGTGACTCTTTTTGCTGAGCCAAGAGAAATCGCATTACTTTCAAAATGGAAAATTCTTGAAAATGAACTTGAGAATAGTTACAACAATGGTCGGTGTATACGAGCCTGTCTCTATTGGTCACATGGATCATGCAGCCATCTAAAATAGGCAACCATGGTTCCTAATTTCAAAACCCGATTTCAAAAAGAAATAATTCCTTGTTTATACCAGTACCAACCGCTTGTCTTAAAAGGCTAGTTTTGATTTGTCGAATTGACAGGTTGCATGTGGAAGTTTTTTTTGTGTTTTGTACAATTAAAGCTATGCTGTTTATTCTTTTCAATTAAGCTGCCACCTTCTCCAAGCAAGTACCCTTCAAAGTTTTGAAATCCAAGTTTTGGATAAAATCATACTTTCATTTAGCAGCCACTTGCCTATAAAATTCGATTTAGCTTGTCCCCTAGGATAGTTTCTTAAGAAAGGTTTGATTGTATTATTGACTTAGAAATCAATGTGATTGATCAAGGAATAACCTATCAATTCATAACGCTCTCAAAAGATACATATTTATTGCCTCGTTAGCTCTCGCAAATTACTTTTCCTTTTCTAGCAGCCTTTCCCAGTGGCTCGGACTGTAACATACAGGCGGCTTGAAACCAGGGGGTCGCTGGCTCGAATCCTCAGTTCTACCAATTTTTATTCAAAGGATGGATGACAGTGACTTCCCAAGGATTCATTCCCCTCTCAACTTTGATTGTTCTTTCGGCCATGTTTTTGTGGGAAAGTAAGCAGTGGTTTGAGAAGAATATTGCACAAAATACTGGTAGTATAGAAGCTTAAGGAAAGCGTGGATAGGTGCACTGGGCGTCCCGATATCATTGAATTACTGTCGAAAACGCCGTTTAACACCAAACAACGAAAAAGTAAATTCTTGAGGCACACCACTTTACAAACCATTATGACGAAAAGGAACGTGTCATTTCGTGCGATTTCTCCTTTTGCTACAACGTTTTTCGTACCAGTGATAAACGATATTCCTTTTCTAGTAAAATGTTTTTAAGTTTGGTTATTTTTTCACGATTTTTTGTTATGGTTTCCATAAGACTAAACTAATGTTGTGTCTAACCCGTTCAGTGCCGTAGGCGAAAATTGGAACTTTTGGGGGCGGCATAGATCGAGATCAGACTGCACAGAACGTGTAGTCCAATTTGGATTTATACCGTCTACTTATTTAGTTAAGCTTTTAATACGAGAAAAAGATTCATTCTCAGTTTCGGTGGATTGTATATTTAGCAGAATGAGGTCGAGTTTATACATTTGGCACTAAAGAGTTAAAGGCCGAACCAACGGCCAAAATTAAACAATGCAGAAGGCAAAATGCAAGCAGCCGTTAAACTATAGCATTTAAAGGTTTGGATATTATTATGATTCTGACAATGTGTTACAGTACAGCCTGTAAAAGTTTTTGTCTCCCAATTTCAATGTTAAACTATAATTGGAGAGGGAGGGAGGGAAGATAGATCGATCGATAGATAGATACATAGATAGATAGATAGATAGACAGATAGATAGAGAGATAGATGGATAGATGGATGGATAGAAAGAAAGATAGATAGATGGATTGATGGATGGATAGATAGATAGATAGATAGATAGATAGATAGATAGATGGAAAGAGAGAGGAGAGAGAATGAAAGAGAGAAAAAGAGAGAGAGAAAGTGAAGGCGAGAACGAGACGGAGAGAGAAAGAGGAGAGAGAGAGAGAGAGAGAGAGAAAGAGAGAGAGAGAGAGTCAATGCAAGAAAAGGACGAATAATCGCACTTATGAATAGACTAACAGACAGAAAATACAAAGACAAACCGACAAACGAAGAAAACATTGAGGAGAAAGTCGCGTGATATTCTCCAAACTTTAGAAAAAAAAAGCTAATTTTCCAACTATAATTTGAAGATATGTGTAATATTTTTCTTCAGGAATGAATACCATATTTACCCACTTGACCACATAAATCCAATTTAGTTTTAATATCCCGATTTCCCGCAATTTATTCTTCGTATTAACAACATCTTTTATACAAAAATCACAATTTCACGTTCACGAAGATACTTTGATCCTGTAGTAATATTTATATTAATATCCCGCCAAAGTCCGCGTGGCGGTCAGTCAGTCATATTACTTTTTTTTATTTCCTTTTTTCTAGGCAATAATAAACAACAGCCACGAGAAGACGAATGAACACGAATCGCTCCAAATGACAAAATCATTTCACGTAGATTCTATACTACCGCCTTTTATGCGAGTGGCGATTAAATCCTTAAGGAAACTTGATGCATTTTTGCGAACAAAGTAGATCAAGATCAGCCTGATGTTGGATCTAAGCTGTCCGTGACGTTGAGATTTTTGAGACTGAGAGAAAGTTTGAAAAAAGCAAATATTTCGGGATTTTAAGAAACTCATTAAATTTATTTTAGCAGCCCGATTGGCTCGCTTATAACTTTGAACGCATAAGGAAAAACAGAGACTTTTGCGGACAGGGTAGATCAAAATCAGACTGCACAGAATTAACACGCAATGTGACCCTGTGTGTATATCATTCTTTTGTCCAGTCAGGCCTGTGGGATAAAAATCACAATGAGCTACAATGAATTGTAAACGTAAATTTTTAGCCATCGAAAGATGTTAAGTTTATTCATTGGCACTAAAAGAGTTAACTCATAAGGTCCTGCAATACAATAACTCTTAAGCTGGTAAGCGCGACTTACTGACCTTTGGCGGACAGTGTAGATCAAGATCAGACTGCACAAAACGTGCAGTCTGATCTTGGATCTACGCTGTCCGATAACGAGATGTTTTTTCCCTAAAAGTTAACTTGGAATAACATAAATCGGGCTTTTACTATCAGTTTGTAAGTTTCATTTCATTTTTTAAAGCAGGATAACGGTTAAAAAAAGCATTCTTGGACGGTTGATGGATGGATGGATGGATGTGTGGATAGATGGAAGAATAGATTGAAGGTTAGATGGATGGATGGATGGATGGAGAGATGGAGGGAGGGAGGGATGGATGGATGGATAATTGGGTGGATGGATAATTGGTAGGATGGATGGATGGATGGATGGATCCACTGGGTATCGCCTGGTTTTGGCATTCGACTTTATCTGAGACTACATAATGGCTTAGGTATTTAGTCTTGCATCTTTCAGTGTGTCTTTTGTCAAGCTATATAACCAAGAAAGCTTTGTTATTCGCAGATGACTCCGAAATCTTTTTTTTTGCCGCCGTTGTTTTCTTCTGGATTATATTTACTTATATTGGTTTTAGTCATTATAATTAAGCGTAGATCCAAGATCAGACTGCACTTTCTTTGCAGAATAAGCCGTCTGATCTTGATCTACACCGGCCGCAAAAAAAAGCTATTCAAGTTACCATTGGGTGTGAAAGAATAAAGGTGAAACATCGGTGAAAACCATACAAGCATTGTATCAGTTTCCCTTGGGTCCAAAGAAGCCCTTGAACAGTCTTTGATTTGATTAACTCTCTGCGAATCGACAAAAATTTTAGGCTTGTTCCAAGTAAAAGAATTTTTACAGACAACAAACTAGATCTAACTCAAATGATGGATAAGGTCTGCACTCAACTATTTTGAGTACAACCGTAATTCTTAACTGACAAAATACTTATGACAGGTAAGCGTAAAGAAACTGCGTATTGCGCCTTGGGCCCGTATTTTGCAAGCATTTTAATCTGCTAAAAATAAAACAATATCTAATTGGCCGTACCAAAAGATTCAGCCAATCAGGATTTGTGTTACTTTCTATTTCAGAATTAGTAAGAATAATTTGTGAATACTAGATCTACCCGCAACAAAATTCTGTCTTGAAAGGAATAAAAAACAAAACTTTATACCTTTTGTTTATTTTAACCCTGAAGCACCTTTCACAACTTAAGTTGCACTTGCTGCAAGTGTAGATCAGAGATCAGACTGCAAAAAACACGCAGTCTGACCTTTGATCCAATCTGTCCACTTTACTTCGATATTCTGGACAAAAACAAGCTTGGATATACCATTATTTGGGTCATATCTCTAGATTTAGAAATGTTAGGTTTGTTTTGCGCTCTGATGGATTTAATATATGAGCCATGCTCTGGCAAAAGAGGGTTTAATGCATTTCCGTGATGCTTAATACCAAGTTATCACATACTAATGGATCCATGAAATCCATTTTGCCTACCACCGACTGAATCATGAGGTAGAATGGTCTTAGGGTAAGCAGAAATTGGTCAAAAGCTAAAGGTTTCGTTACACTCAGCCTGCACAGACTGCACAGGCTGATATGGGTCAATTTAATTTTGCAGATGCATTAGAGCCCCATTTCACAGAGCATGGCTCATATATATTGAGCTCTGCTGGCTAAGTGCATTGTACTTGTAATTTAGGGTGACGTGTTCGAACCCCTGCTCGGCCAGAACTCCTCTCTAGGATATTTGGTAGTCATTGTAACAATATTCATATCTCCTCTCTCTCTCTCTCTCTCTCTCTCTCTCTCTCTCTCTCTCTCTGTCTCTCTAACCGCTGTGCATTTTCTATGCTGTCGTTACAGTTTCTGTTTGAAAGTAGCCGGTGGCTTTTATAAAGTGCCATGCGTAGTGCTGGTAAAAGAAAGACCACATGAAAACACAAGAGACACACGCATAGGTGTACTTGTAGTCGTGATATGTCTGAAATAATACTATAATCAACAATAACAACAACAACAACAACACCCAACAGGAAAAGACACAAGCATGAATATCAAAACTTGAGATGTCAAATTTCTACGCAGGTATTTTTTGTCAATGGAGAATTTCGGTTTTTCTTTTTAATTTTGTTCATTCAGCAATATAAATTCTTTCCCAAAGTTACTATTCATCGATCTTTGTTACGGGATGAATTAAACTTAAATCAATGATCGATTTTTTTCTCTTATCAGTTAGATTATAGTTTTTATCTTATTTCTTTTTTTCTTCTTATCCGAGCTTGGTATCTCATTCGGTAACGTACAGGTGTTGAAACGGGGGGGGGGGGGGGGGGGGTGGTTGCTGGTTCGAATCACCAGCTCGGCCAAGAATTGGTGATAGTCACTCAGACAAGACTCTATCTTCTTTCATCGCTGATGATCGTTTTCACCTTGGTTATGAGGGGAAGCAGCCAGCAACTGGGGAAGAAATTCTGCGAAATACTGGTAAAAAGAAATTCCGGGAAAGCATGGATAGGTGCACTAGTGTCCACGATATAAACAAATAATGCGAAAACGGCGTTAAACACCATTTTAAAGATTCAAATAAACATATTTCATACATAATACATGTATGTGTGACATTTTTCATCATTATATATGACAGCTTTAACTCTTAAGCTGCTAAACGCGACTCAATGCTGTTTTGCGGACAGTGTAGATCAAGATCAGACTGCACAGAACGTGCAGTCTGATCTTTGATCTACACTGTCCGATACGATGAGTCTTTCTTTCTCCAGAAACAAGCGTTTTGAAATTGCAATGTTTCGGTGCATACCATTGACTGGAAATCTTTATTCCATTTCTTTATAAGTTTAAGGTTAATAGAAAATATTGTGAGCAACGAGGAATTATTGCTGTAATCGGTTTTTGAACACTGCAGAGAAACTGCTTAACACGAAGGATATATGTGTCTTGTTCATTATACGGCTAATCACTTCAGTTTGATAGATATTGATAGACAGCATAATACGTCTGTGTATTGTTTTCCCACGACGGAATTTGCATTGGGGAAAAAAAAAAAAAACTGAAATTTGAAATCGTATGGACTCAAAGTGAAGTTGAAGTCCCGAAAGAGAAAGGATTCACATTTATCCTATTCAGCTCCGGGCATTTTGGAGAAAGAACAATAATATTGCTTAAATCTTAAATACCGAACGAAAATTTTTTAGACAAGTTCAAATTGAAAGTCTTTGCAGACAACAAATTAAATGTGACTCAAAAATTGAAATTTGTTTAGAAAAGGGTAGAAAATATTGTGGGAAAAAGGAGAAAATGCTGATTACCAGCATTTTCTCCTTGTCCCACAATGTTTTCAAAAGATTTATTTTCTCTCAGGGTCGTTAAAAGTCGAGATTGTATGGTAAATGGTTAAAGCATGAGAGGTACATAAGTATGCACGGATAATATGGCTTGCAACACGCGAAAAGGGGCATTAGGACATTTGCGTAAAGTGTCGTCTCGGATCAGCCTGCGCAGTCCGCGCAGGCTAATCCGAGACCGCACTTTACGACTACATTAGATTTTTTGCTACAGTAGACTTGTCCAAAACAGAAAATTACATAAAAACGGAATTAGCCTGCGAGGACTGCGCAGACTGACGCGAGACGACACTTTACGCAAATATCCGAATGCCCCTTTTCGCGTGTTGCAGGCCATATATCTTGCGTTGTCTACAGCTGAAACATATATTTGCGACCTTTAGGATGGAAGCATTGGTCTATGAACACTTCTGAGAAAGTGCTTGAAAAGACGGATAAATTGCTCTGTACGAGTAGTTTCTCCTTTTTTCACAAAGTTTTTTTTTCAAACTGATCTGCTGCAATATGGAACAGAGGTCTGCGGATAAAGCCGGAAAGTTTAGCCTCCGTACACCTGGGATTACGAGAGGGATTATATCCCAGACTTTAAACCCCTTACCACACAACAAAATTTTACAACTGTCCAAACCCAAAGCATATGCTGACGTCATATTAAATATGGCCAAATTTGTAAGTGCAGTATTTGATAGAGTAGAAAACATTGTGGAAAAAAACTGGAGAAAATGCCTATAGGTTACCTTTGAGAAATATATGTAAATCGATTAACCTTCTGTGAAATTAAATTTTCTGTGGTCGCAGATAGTCCAAATTATTTATTTAGCGATGGAAGTGTTGAACACAAATGTGTTCTAACAATCCCGTGCCTCGATCCTCGAGAAGAAGTCTTTTGAAAACATTGTTGAAACAGAAGAAAATGCTGGTAACCAGCACTTTCTCTCTTTCCAACAATGTTTTCCCCTTTCTGACACCAGTCCTAACCTTTGTCCGACATTTAATTTGTCGTCTGTAGGTGCTTTCAATTTGGACCAGCCATAAAATTTAGTTGTCTGGTAAAGAGTTACACGTGCTCTGACACTTTTAGTCTCATAATGCTGCAGACTATTCCACTTGTAACCATTAGATGGCGGAACAATTCCGGGGGATTCCGAATTTTATCCTCGTGGCTTAAACAAGCCATCAATCAAAATCGCAATTTCTCACATCTTCAGTTACCTTTAGAGGCTGCATAAAAACGTTTATGGCTGAAGCCAATACGACCGAAGATTTCGTATGAATATTTGATGAACCCGTCTTTAATTTCACCTCTTATCGCAATATCTTGGATTTAAGACGCTTGCACGAGAAATATATTACTTTTTCGGTATCTGTCAGTCTTTTCTGCACAAAAATTGCATCAATATAAACTCTCTCGATTTGAGTTATTTTTCCACTTTATCAATTTCTCATGTTTGAATTCATAAAATGTATTTGCAAGCCGAATCGAAATGTTCGAATTTTGGACCACTATATTATTTTGATCTCACTGCCCTATTCATCATTATTTTCTGTTACCATTTTTAGATTATGCTTGAAATTTATCATCAATCTTTATGCATGTTATTCACGACTTACATTGCTTTTAATCCAAAAAAGAGCCGGCCGAGCCCCGACAGCTTAGTCGGTAGCGTATGAGACTTGAGAACAGGAGGTCGAGGGTTCGATTCCCGGCTCGGCCAATGCAAATTTCTTTCCGAGGATTGATGATAAGTCATTGCGACAGGATTCATGCCTCTCCCACCGCTGCCATTGTTTCGACAATGGTTATGTGGGAAAGCAGCCAGTGGCTTGGAAAGAATATTGTGCTGAGTACTGGTAAAAGAGACTCCAGGAAAGCATGGATAGGTGCACTGATAGGTTAACTGAAATAGTGTTGAAAACGGCGTTAAACACCAAACAATCAGCCAATCAAAAAGAGCCGAATAAACTCAACAGACATTTTCAGTCTAGCAATAAGACTCAAATAATTGAGCCATGCTTCGGGAGTTTAACCCTTTATACCAAACAATCCCTGGTTTTTACGACCCCGAGGAAGAAGCCTTTTGAAAACATTGTGGGAAAAGGAGAAAATGCTGGTAACCAGCATTTTCTCCTTTTCCCACAATGTTTTCTACTCTTCTAAAGTCAAGTTTCAATTTTTGAGTCACGTTTATTTTGTCATCTGCAAATGCTTTCAATTTGGAAAAGTCTAATTTTTTGTCGTTTGGTAAAGAGTTAATGCTTCTCCTTGATGCATTATGCAAAGCAAATCATCACATAATAATGGATCCATAAAATGCATTTTGTCCTACAATCGGCTGAATCCTGAGGTAGAACGGTCCTTTTACCTGCAGAAAATTGACCTATAGCAAAAAGTTTCGACCCAAGTCGGCCTGTGCGGACGGCGCACTGTGCAAGCTGACGTGGGTCGATACTTAATGCAGATGCATTAAACGCCATTTTCACAGAGCATGGCTCAATTGAATAAGAATCTATACAAAACTGTACAAGTATTAGGACTTTTCATATAATACGGTATTTCCCTTGGAAAGCATTTTTGGGAAAGAAGAAAATGCTGCTTACCCGCATTTTCTCCTTTTCCAACAATGATTTCAAAAGGCTCTTACCTCTGAGTCGCTAGAACACGTGATTGTGTGCTAAAGGGCTAAAGATGACTGCTTACAATCATGAACAATTCAATGTTCTTGAATATCAGGAATTCACCAAAAACAAGGAGTAAAGGAATAGCGTGTATTTGCCTGCGCAAGTCACTACCTTGCTGTTTTATTTACCATCGACGTCCTGTATTACCAGACGCATTTCCGGTTTATCCTGTCAACTTCCGGTTTGAGAACATAAAAATAGTGCATGATCCGTAACGCATCGGAGGATGAAAATTTATTATTTCCGATGATTTACCGCTAAATACCTCAAATGAGGTATCGATCTTTTTCAGGTAAATAAACGCATCGATGCGCAAAACTGCTGGTTTAGGAATGTAGATTAATTACATGAGTCTAGAAGTTCGGAAAATCTTCAAACAAAAGAAATGTGCGGTAAATACATTGGTTTTAGATTGGTCCAAATTAAAAGTATATGAAGACTTCAAAATAAGCATGGCTAAAACAGTTTGGTTGATCGGGTAGAAAACATTGAGGAAATACCTGTACGAGAAAATGTTGCTTACCAGCAGCGTTTTTCCGCAATGTTTTCAAGAGGCCTCTTTCTCAGGGTCGTTGAAACTCGAAGTTGTGTGTTAAAGGGGAATTAAGCTAGCCAATCTTATTTAAGACTGGTAATTTTTATTCGCGTGTAAAAATGACTTTTGTAATTGAAACATAGATACACGAGGCATTACCGAGGATTTTTGTATTTTCACTGTAAAATTTCCTATTCCGTTTGTTAATGGCATATTTGTCCAAGCATAAAAAAGAATGATACATGATCATTTTAACACGATAACATATCAGTTGACGACTGCTTTTGAAGGTCGTAGGTCCGAGTTCCAACGGAAGATATTTTTATCTTTTTCAGCGACTCCCCCCTCCTCCCAATTACTAAGGGTAACCAGTAAGGTGCATATGATTACAAAATATCAACCCTTTCCATTCCCCTCAAAAATGAGTCAAAATCTGGTTCAACTCTTTACCAGACGACAAAAGTTTAGACTTGTCCAAATTGAAACTATTAGCAGACAACAAAATAAATGTGAATTAAATACATCTATTGATAATTACATAGTTTTGGAAGGGCAGAAAACATTGTGAAGAAAAAAAAAAAGAGAATATTCGTTACCAAGATTTTTTTCCACAATGTTTTCATAAGCCTTCTTTCTCCAGGTCCTTAAAAAGTCAGTATTGTGTGGTAAAGGGTTAAATCTACGCGACATTTGTACCTCTGTATAAAGTATACTGTAATAATAAAGTATACTGTAAATGTACTGTATGGTAAAAGTCAAACCAAAACAGAAGAAAACGAACAAAGAGTGAGAAACATTCTGAAGGCAGGGAGGGACGTGCCAGAGGTAATTTGAACTCTCTAGCGTCTCTTAAAGCCATTAACCTTTCAGGAAAAGATTACCGGCTTTTACGCCCAAGAGGAAATCGACTTTTTGAAAACATCGTGGGAAAAGGAGAAAATGCTGGTTACCAGCATTTTCTCCTTTTCCCACGATGTTTTCTAACCTTTTAAAGACAAATTCCCATCATTTAAGCCAAATTTGACTCTCCATCTATATATGCTTTAGATCTGGACGGGTCCAATACTTTTATTGTGTGTTCAAGAGGAGTTACCGGTAAGAGCATGTTGCCGCATAATAACGCGTGACTAAAGCAGATAAAGACGGTGTTCTCGAAATGGCTTTTAAAACCTGCCTGGCTAATTCTATAATTGCAGAAGCCCCATGTAGTGGAATGCTTCTATAAAATATTGTTACAAATGGAGAGCATTTCTGGAATGTCTCCAATTCCATGTCTTATTTATACAAGTAATTATCAATTCCAGTCTCATTTTCTCTATAGTCCTTAACCCTTTACACGTAAAAAGTTAAAGACGATCGCTACAAATTCATCATGTTTTTGAAAATATTCAGAATTTCACGAAACTTTAATTGGTGATAGTATATTAAATCTACCTGATCTACAAAGATATGAGATAAAAACATGGGGTCACCAACTTTGAGAAAAATTCTATGAATATTTCTCTTAGTGCATCCTACACTGCGACAGTTCAGTATGAAATTTCACCAACAAAACTAAGTATGGATATTTTTTTTCTAATGGTCACAATTACAGACCAATTTTATCTCATTATATTGGCGAAACATCAAATGTAATGAAACAAACTGAATTTAAGGTATAACGAGTATAGATCTTTAAATAATGACTTTATTTGTGGCTAAAACACTCCTTTTATCCGGAAAAACCCACAAAAATATAGAGTATTTTTTAAACTTTATATTTTTCAATGTTCAAACAATCATTTTTTTTCGTATGTCTTCCATGAGAAATATTAAGGTACTAAACTAAAAAATTCATACTTGAGATAAATAGGTCATCAGGCTTACCGTGATAAGTGTTTTGTTTTGTTCACACGAAAGGCCCAAATTTTGTTTTTAGTTTCTTTATTACTGCAGATTAACAAGTTTAATAAGATCGATTGTGAAAAGTGTGGGTTTCGAGTGACCGGTGAGTGTGATAGTTACTTTAACATGATAATGGAAATTGTCGCGATTGTCTTGAAGACTTGTCTAGATCGAAAGTACATGTATGTTCAAGCGACAGCAAAGATGTGGCTTGAATGATATCACCTGTCTTTGAAAAGGGTAGAAGGCACTGCGGGAGAAAAGAGAAAATGCTGGATCCAAGCAAGCGATATTTTCCATGAGCACACTACAACTGTTCTTCCTAGGGGTCGTAAAAACACGGGCTTGCTGGGTAATAAAGGCTTAAAAGGGCACATTTTTAACCACATTTTTTTCTTTCTTTTCAGCTTGATTTTTTTGTTTACCGTCCAAGAGTATATGGCCTGCAACACGCGAAAAGGGGCATTCGGACATTTGCGTAAAGTGTCGTCTCGGATCAGCCTGCGCAGTCCGCGCAGGCTAATCCGAGACGGCACTTTACGACTACACTTGATTTTGTCCAACAGTAGACTTGCGCAAAACAGAAAATTACATAAAAACGGAAAGTGTCGTTCCGGATTAGTCTGCGCGGAATGCGCAGGCTGATCCGAAACGACACTTTACGCAAATGTCCGAATGCCAGTTTTTGCGTGTTGCAGGCCATATAGACACTTCCTTATAAATTTTACTTTAGAAAAAATTCTTTTCTCTCCCTTAAAAAAAAGGTTCAAAATCTAGTTTTATGTGGAAGATTTTTTCTCTTTTTTAATTCGAACGTATCTGGTTTTTTCCCCATATTTTTAATAAGTGTCTGCTTTATACGAACCAAGACAGAAAATTGTTAAAAATTAGAGCGTTGTCGATCGACTGAATTATGTTTCACGCCGCTTTCAACATCATAATATAAGGTGTGAATTATGAGATCATGAGAAGTCATTATCGGGATTTCGTAAGTAAAAGAGCTATTTTCTTTTTTTTTTAAATTATAGATTTCATCTATTTTGTCTCATCGCTGCGAGGGGAAAAAATCCACGTGTCACTGAACAGATTAAAGGTTCCCTGGGAATTGACTTTCTTAGAAGATATTTTTTTTTACCGTAAAAACCATTACTTGATTGGAGAGTAATGCGCGCTGAAATTTTTTCCCCGTAAAGGTGACACGTTCCAGATAGTTACTTTTTCTTATTCCTTCTTATGGTGTTTGCTGTAACTTCATTATATGAGCCATGCTCTGGCAAAAGAGGGCTTAATGCATCTCCATGATGCATTATACCTAGCAAGCCTTCACCTTATTATTGATCCATAAAATCTATTTTGTCAAACAACCGACTGAATCATGAGGTAGACTGGTCTTTTGACACGCAGAAAATTTAAAGATAGCGAAAAGTTTTGTCCCATGTCAGCCTGCGCGTGGGCCGATACTTTTCGTAAATGCATCAAATCCCCTTTCCACAGAGCATGCATATGCTTCCACATACTGTAGAGGGTCCTGCGTGGCTCAGTGTAGGATTTGTAACCTGGAGGTCCCGAGTTGGAGGTTCACTGGTAGCACTGGGCTTTTCGTGGTAGTGTCATTGGGCAACACACTTCAGAGCCCTAGCCAAGTACTTGTAAAACCCAGGGCATACATGAATAAGCTAGCTATCGCCGTAATATGACTGAAATAATGTTGAAAGTGGAGTAAGACACCATTCAAACTATATAACTATAAAACTAAGGTCCATATTTACAAAAACAGTTCTGAATGGCATCCTTAGTCCAATGCGTGATATAGAAAGTAACGAATTTCTTTCTCACAATGTCTTATGTCCTGTCAAAGACGATTTCATTTTAGTCATGCTCTGGCAAAAGGGGGCTTAATGCATCTCCGTAATGTATTGTACCAAGCAAGACATTTTACAATTATGGATCCATTAAATCCAGTTTGTTTAACAAATGACTGAATTCTGTGGTAGAATGGTCGTAAGACAAGCTGAAAATTGATAGAAAGCAAAAGGTTTCGGCCCAGGTCAGCCTGCGCGGACTGCGCAGGCTGACCTGGGTCAAAACTTTTTGCAGACGCATTAAGTCCCCTTTTCACAGAGTAAGGCTCATTTATTTTGAACAAAATTTAATTTACTGTCTGCAGATGTTTTTTGGTATGGGCGATTCCAGAGTTTTGTCGCCTTGCAAAAAGTTAAGCAGTGATATCCCCGTAATGTGAAAAGCCGTCGAGTCGTTCCCAGAAAGCATTTAATGTTGTCTCCGATATACTATCTGGAGACCTGCCTTATTATCTTACAAGCGAAATGACAACTCACCAGAATTCTACACACAAAAAAAAATAGAGATGAGAAGGCGTTAGATTCAATTTGCAAATACTCCTTAAGAATAAGCAAATCTGAGGATGAAAACTTAAAAGTCGAAGAAAGCTGTTCCGGGGCTCATGTTCGTGTGGTACCATCGTATAGCCGGTTGAAGTAACAAACACTGAACTTATTCTTTAATAGAAAATCTCGTATTTTCACGACCCTGTTGAAGAAGGCTTTTGAAAAAAAAACAACATTTTGTAAAAAGGAAAGAATGTTGGCTACCAGAATATTCTCCTTTTTTCCACAATGTTTTTTTTTTCCCTTCTAGAAGATATTGCATAATTTAAATCACAATTGATTTGTCGTCTCCAAATGCTTCCACGTTGGACAAGTCTAAAATTTTGTTCTTAGGTAAAGAGTTAAAATCTACTAGAAATTGCTGTGAGGGAAAAAAAAACGTATTCGAGTAAAAAAGGATTGAACGCGACACAATGTGACAGTATAATGGAAGTCTGTGGAAGAAATTCCCCACTGACCGGAAAATGTCGTTGCAATTTGACACTTTCCCGTAAGAAAACAGCTTTCGGAATGAAAAGGCAGAAGATGGTTTTAGTAAATACTGTTTACATTTGGCAGCTACGTATCGTCGGTTTACTTCCAAAACCTCATAACTACAGCTTGCAACAAGCTGTAGTTACGAGGTTTTGGAAGTAAACCGACGATATATCGTTTACATTTGCCACTATATTACTGTTTACATATTACTGCAACATAAATTCTTTTCAATTGGCAGCTACATATTATGTTGTTTACATTTGGCTGCTATATAAATGTCAACATTTTTGGCTGCTATTGAGCCTTTAAGTTGTAAAATAAATTCAATGAGCACTTCAAGATCTCAGTTAAGACCAAAATATCGCGATTTTCAAAACTAATTTTACTGTAAAAACACTTTGTATCGGACAGTGTAGATCCAAGACTAAACTGCGCGTTTTCTGTTGTCAGGTCTGTATTCACCAACCATTCTTAAGAACAGTTTTAGTCTTATTTAAAAAAAAAAACACCACATTTGACAGTAACACAACCTCTGATTGGCTGAACCAAAAGTTTTAGACAATCAAGAGTTGTGTTACTTTCTAAATCTAGAATAAGAACAAGAATGAAACTACGAATAATCGGTGAATACGGACCGTAATCGTGGATTTCCGTAAATTGGTAAAAAATAAAAAGTCATGCTTGTTTTACACCGCTTTCAGCCTATTTTAAATTTTAATTATGCTGTAAATCAATTAACTCTTATATCTGTGTTTCTTAGGTATCACTAGTTTCTGGAGCTCTGCAGTTTCTTCCCCAAAGAAACTCTCACGAAAACCCGAGTGCCTTGGACGAAAATCAAACCCACCGGAGACTAGCAGTCTTCTAAGGCGTACTAAAGAGCTTTGCACTATTCAATGGCATACGAAAGAGGTTGGCACCACTCTGTTGCGTACTAAAGAGGTTTGCATTGTTCTATGGCATACTAAAGAGGTTTGCATTGTTCTATGGCATACTAAAGAGGTTTGCATTGTTCTATGTCGTTCTAAAGAGGTTTGTACTGTTCTATGGCGTACTAAAGAGGTTTGCATTGATCTGTGGCGTACTAAAGAGGTTGCAACGTTCTACTGGTTCGAAAGAGGTTTGCAGTATTCTATGCAAACTTAAAAGGTTAACATTGTTCTATGGCTTACTAGAGAGGTTTGCACTGTTTTTTGTCGTCGAAAAAAAAACTCTCAATGTTCTATGTCGGACTGAAGAGGTTTTAACAGTTTTATGTCGTAGTAAAGAGGTCTGCACTGTTCTTTGGTTTGCTTAAAAGATTAGCACTGTTCTATGGCGTGCAAAAGAGGTACGCACTGTTCTGTTGCGTACTTAAGAGCTTTTTATTGTTCTATGTGTCCTTTTTAAAATATTATTTTTTTTGGTTCTATGGCAAACTAAAGAGATTTTTCTGTTCTTTGTCAATCTGAAGAGGTTTCAATGCTCCATGACGTCCTAAAAACGTTTGCACTTATCTACGGTATTATGAAGAGCCTAGGACTTTTATATGGCGTACAAAAGAAGTTTTCACTTTTCTTTGTCGTATTAAAGAAATTTTCACTGTTCCATGTCAATCTAAAAAGGTTTTCGCTGTTATTTGTCGAATTATAGAGGTTTTCACTGTTCTGTATCGGTCAAAAACGTATGCTCTGTTTTGTTTTACAAGGAGATTTGCACTGTTCAATGTCGTACTGAAGAGGTTTGCTCTGTTCTGTGGCGTTCTAATGAGGTATTCATTGCTCCGTGCCGTTATAAAGAGGTTTTCACTTTACTATATGTCGGTCTGAAAGAGGTTTGCTCTTCTATGTCTTTCTTAAGAGGTGTCCACTATTTTATGTCGTGGTGAAAAAGTTTGTACGTTTCTGTACAACCCTTTAGGCTCTGTACCCGACTTATGCTGCCTTTATGGATATCGTAGATCTAGATCAATCTGTATAGAAATTACAGTACGGTATTGAATCTACACTGTTCCCTACCTTGTTACACAGATCTGACGGACACAATTTTGAAATAGCAATTTTTACCTATTTTTCACCCATAAATTAGGTCCTTTTCATTCATTCAGCGCTACAGGATAGGGCCGAAATAGTAGTATCTGATACGTCAAAAGCTCTGAAAATGGTCGCCTGTCAAATGCATAATAACATGTTTATTTCACTTCCTACCGAAAGCGGTTTGTAGATGGCGACTTGGATACATTCCTCGAGTGGTTAGAAAAGGTTTAACGTTAAATCAAGGTTCAAGAAGTAAATGCTTGATAAAATTGTGGCAAACGGAGAAATGGTGTGTTACGAGTCATTTCCCATTTTGCCACAATGTCCAATGATCGCTGAACAAAAGAAATGTCGTCTGCAGAAGGTAATGTGTTAAATGCAGCTTACCAGTCATTGTCACTATGGCAACTAGACTTGTCACGTGACTATTCAACCCTTAGACGGCTATATGAAAGAAATTTAAAAAAAAAATGATTTGTGGGGGAAAAATATCAAAATGTTACCATAAATGGCAACTCTATTTAAAATCACCGGGCAGTGTTGATCCAAGATCAGACTTCACGTTCTGTGCAGTCAGATCTTGGATCTACACTGTCTGCAAAAGCACCGAAGATTGAGTTCAAAATGTAAAGGGGATAATTACACTTCTTCTGGTTTCAGATATGACAAGAATCTGACAACTTTTCGGACGATTTTCTTACATGGGGAAAACTGTAAAATGCGAGCGGTTTCCCTTGTTGATTATAAATGAAAGATTGTCCATCGCTTGGGGTCCATGTCTATTTTGGCGTGGAACTGAAACTAAGAAGCAAAGAAATAGATTTGATTTATTTGCTCGAGGGGGTGGGGGGGGGGGGAGAAGATCTTTCTTTTGTTGTGGTGTTTAACGCATTCTTCAACAGTGTTTCGGGCACAGTCTGAAGCACAGTTGATAATTTACTGGACTTGCAATCGGCGGGACGGGCTCGCTGGCTCAAATCCCCAGCTCGGCCATTTTCATCCCTCTCTCAACGCTGATCATTGTTTCGACGATGGTTCTGTGAGAAAGCAGCCAGTGGTTTGGTAAGAATATTGTGCGCAGTACTGGTAAAGGAAATTCCAGAAAGCATGGATATGTATGGTGCTACCGCGATATAACCGGACCAATGTTGAAAACGGCGTCAAACACCATACGAACGAATGTTCAGTGTTTGAGGTTAATTGTGGTCGCTTAGTGGTTGACTTTTTACCTAACAACAAAACTCTTAGACTTGTTCGTTTCGGAAGTATTTGTAGTCCAGAAACCAAATACATCTCGAGTGAAGGGAATATTCTTTTAAAGTAAAGATAACATTGTGGGAAAAGGAGACAATGCTAGATATCACATTGTTTTAAAAAGTCTTTTTTGCCGTAGGATAATTTAAATATGACATTTCAGAATAAAGAATAATGGTATTTGATTTGTAATTGAAACGTCCTGAGATCGTTTCCCGTCATGCGGAGGCATTAGTCATGTGAGGCTATCCAGTGGGCAATGCACTGTACAATTCCATGTGAAACGAGGGAAAGACCAGAGTAGATGAATCGTTGCCTTGAAGACTGTTGTTGAAAGTAGCGTAAAACACTGTTTAAAAAATCGTAAAATTATATCGACCTGTGAAATCGAACCAGCGACCTTTAGGTTTTAAGCCTTGTACGTTAATGACTGAGCTACTGCGCTCGTGGACAGACAGTTGTGTAGCAGTAGTACGCCATCCTCTCACTTTAGAAATGACAGGAGGAATCAGTAGTACGTCATCCTCTCACTTTAGAAATGACAGGAGGAATCTTGTTCTAAGCTGGATCAATCCTTAAACCCTTTACGACACAATCCCGATGGAGGCATTGGAAAACATTGTGGGAAAAAGAGAAAATGCTAGTGACCAGCATTTTCTCCTTTTCCCACAATGTTTTCTAACCTTTGAGATAGGAATTTCGTGTTTTAAATGACAATTGATTAATGATCTGAAAATGCTTAAACAAGGCTATAATTTCGTCGTTTGGTAAAGACGTCAAAATACGAGTGGTGGTGAGGATTCAGTTCTGAATTATCAAAGCACTCGCACTTCATCAGGAAAACGTAATTAAGAGTATAAAAAACAGTACACGAGCCATGCTAGAACAAAATGGGATTTACTGCATTTCTGCGGTGCAATGTAACAAGAAAGTCACCACATAATTGCGGATCCATAAAAACGATTTATCTTACAACCAACTCGATCATGAGGTAGAATGGTCCTCAGACATGCAGAAAATTTACAAATAGCAAAATAATTCGACCCAAGTCAACCTGCGTGGACTGCACAGGCTGACATGGGTTGATACTTACTGCAAATGCATTTAACTCTCTTTTCACAGAGCTCTGCTTATATGCATTATAGAGCACATTTTGTGCAGTCTGATCTTGATCTAGGCCGCCCGTAAACGCCCCTATTTTTGCCTTTGGCGCTTAAAGGATTAAAGCCCAAGTTGTATTAATATAGATCTATATCCTGCCAAATTTATTATTTTCTTTTTGACGGACACAAAACTATTTTTTGTATATTTAACTATATAACATATGACACAACTTTAGATTCGTCAAAATTTAAAGCATTTGCTGATGACAAATATGTCTCAAATGTTTGGACTGTTTTAGAAAGGGTAGAAAAAATTACTAGTATATATGTTGGCTACCAACTTTTTCTCCCTTTCCCATTATGGAAGGCTTTCTATCTCAGGGTTGTTAAAACTCGGACATGACTGATAAAGGGTTATTAGAACATTATTGAGATGGTATGACGGAGAAAAAAAACGGAAATGGAAAACAAAATTGAAGAATAACATCAGACTGTACGTTTTTGCAGGCTGATCTTGATCAACACTCATTTAAACGTACATTAATACTATGGTAAAAATAATCTCAAGGTATTCCATTGACAAATACACTTTACGAGTATACACATCAAAACTAATTTAGAAAGGAAAGTTGTTTGCACTAATGGTATCATAAAAAGCAAGTGTTCCTTTTCCCACAGTGTTTTCACGTATTTTATGGAAAGGGTTTAAATGATAGCGCAACAAAATAAGTAATCATCGAAAAGCAAGGGAGGGCACTCGTATGTTTCCCACTGTAAGATAAGTGGATCAGTTACGTCCCTTACATATTCACACACATTATCGACCATTTTCCCGTTTATCTTTCATAAAAATGTCTACTGTGCGGGAATCGAAAGCCACATTTGTGTGACAACAGACTGATGTACAAAACTGTCGGAGTAAATGGCGGAGGTGAGAGAGAGAGAGAGAGAGAGAGAGAGAGAGAGAGAGAGAGGGCGGGAGTGGGATGGGGGGGGGAAGCTGAAACAAGAGAGGCTACTCAGAGCTCTGTAGGTTCAAACCACTGTACTAATTATCCCCCTTGTGTTATACCGCAGTATGTTGTTAAAACAGTTATTTTTCATTTACTAAATTCTCTGTCTCAGAGTTTACCCTTATCGTGCCTTTATGTATGATTGCACATATTTTTCGTCTGATCTTTACCTACTCTCCTTGTCAACTCGATTATAGTCTGAGCCTTTACCATATTATGAAACTGTAGACTTGTCAAAATTTAAAGCAGACGACAGGCTTACAGATTTAAAGTCGTGAATGAAAGGATTTGTCTGTGAAGGCTTTCTGTGAAGAGGAGAAAATTCTGGTTACCACCATCTTCTTCTTTTTCCCACAATGTTTTTCGACAGTTTCCTTCCTAAGGGCTGTTGAAACAATCGATTTCTTGTGAAAGACTTCAGTATACCTCATAAAATTAATAGACAAATCCGAGGCAGCGGTGTGCGAATTCGATTATTCTGATTACGTAACATTTTTAGCTTCGTTGATGTTAAAGACTGCTTTCCACATTTTTTTTTGTCGCTCAATATCTTCTCTGTGCCACTATCTGCTTTTCTACATAACCATCGCCGAAACAATATTCAGCTGTGAGGGAGGAATGGATCCTGTGGAAATTTCTATCATCAATCCTTCGAAAAAGTTGGCCCAGCTTGGATGGGATTTGAACCCATTGTCCGTGGACTGCAAGCCTTGTACGTTACAGACTAAGCTACCTGCCTCGGTCCATTAAAGTACTTGAAGGGAGATATTTACCCGTTACAAGACAAGGAAATCTTACATTTGCCAATTTTTGAAAGTATTAGAGCCTCGCTCTGGCGAAAGGTTTAATGCATCTCGTCCGTCTTGCATTATACCAAGCAAGTCATTGCATAATCATGGATCCTTAAAATCCGCTTTGTCCAACAACTGGCTAAATCTTAAGTAGAATGGTCCTTGGACATGCAGAAAATTTATGAAAAAAAAAAAAAAAAAATTATCATTTACATTAAACATATGAGCCATGCTCTGTGAAAAAAAGGGGCTTAATGCATCTGCAAAAAGTATCGACCCATGTCAGCCTGCGCAGTCCGCGCAGGCTGACATGGGTCGAAAGTTTTTGCTTTCGGTCAATTTTCTGCATGTCAAAAGGGCCAGTCTACCTCATGATTCAGTCAGTTGTTCGAGAAAATGGATATTATGGAGCCAAAGTTATGTGATATCTTGCTTGGTATAATTTAACACGGAGATGCATTAAGCCCCCTTTTGCCAGAGCATGGCTCATATACATATCATATGCATTAAATCCCTTTTTCACAGAGCTTGGCTCATTTGTAGATGTCGTATCAATTGTGGCTCAAATAACGGGATTTGTCTATGAAAGGGTAGAAAACACTGTGTGAAAAAAAAAAGAGAAATGCTGTTTACCATCATTTTGTCTTTTTTCCACAGTGTTTCAAAGGCCTTTATGCTCGGTGTTGTCAAAACAAGAGATTGTTTGGTGGAAAGTTAACTTTTTAACAGGCAATTCAGTTTCATAATGCTAAAAGCCGTTGAGGTATGTAAGTGGGTGAGTCGGTGGAAGGTATGTAGATTGATTGATTGATTGATTGATATTTATCGCCGTTCTCAACATTAAAAGGGTCGTTCATTAAATTGTGTCACTAATAGCCCTCCATGTCACATGATCATATGTATCACACGGAAATAACGGTATTTTCACAAACAAGTCGTTTTGAATACTGGCACGAAATGTTTTCTTATAGGTTCATTCTTTCAAAAGTTATTGAAGGTTAAAGTAGGTGCAGTCATATACACTGGCTATATTACTGAATGTACGATGAACCCAAAAGCAAAGCTTGAAATTAGGGCCTACATTAAAAGTCGCGTTAGTCTATTTATTTCAGCTTCACAAATATTTAGTGAATTATGTCAGACACGTGGGGCTTCTGCGGTATCAAAACGGCCTGTTTTCAGACGGTATAAAAATTTTAAAGATGGTAGAACTTACTTAAAAGATGCCCGCCGTCCTGGTCAACTCAAAACTGCAGCTTCCAAAGAAAATGTTTTGCTGTGGCAGATTTAATTAAGCAGGATGCCAGGCTTACTGTGAAAGAAATAGCTAAGACAGTTGGCATATCATCAGGGTCAGTTCATAAGATTTTGACTAAGGAGTTAAAACTTCGTAAGATTTGCGCTCGATGGGTCCCCCACCCCTTGACAGATGAATAAAAGGCTACTCGTGTAAAAATGGCAAAAATTATTCTTAAAAA
Source organism: Hippopus hippopus (assembly GCA_946811185.2). Taxonomy (NCBI): domain Eukaryota; kingdom Metazoa; phylum Mollusca; class Bivalvia; order Cardiida; family Cardiidae; genus Hippopus; species Hippopus hippopus. The sequence goes on along the minus strand of OX328098.1, from coordinate 25,737,670 downwards.
GTACAAAAACTGTGAACAACGCAGAATATCTGAACTGTTCACAGGTGATGATACCTGGATTTATTATTTTGAGCCCAAGAGACGCGTCAATAATAAACAATGGCTGCGCAAAGACCAAGCTAGGCCGATCATAGCAAAAAGAATAAAAAGGGCGGGAAAAGTTTTATATGTCATATTTTTCTTAATTCAGACGGCCCAATTGCTCAAATTCCTGTACCGAACGGCCGAACGGTTACAGGCACGTTTAACAAGAACAATGTTCTTTCAAAAGTGAAGAAACACTATGAAAAACGGAGACCCAAGAACCGGATTAAGGGGCATGTGCCTTATTCATGACAATGCCGCTGCTCACAAGTCTGCAATTTTTCAGAATTTCCTGGAAACGGAAAAAGGTGATACAGCATCGCCATCCACCCTATTCTCCCGACCTCAGCCCATGTGACTTTTTTCTCTTTCCTATATTGAAGAAAAGCCTCTTTGGACGTTGATGTGGCTCTAAAAGTGCCGTGGGAAGTGCCATTTTTCAGAGTCTGCTGGGTATTCCCAGAAAAGCCTATTTTGCAGCCTTCACAGACTGGATTTCAAGACTTGAAAAATGTATTTCTGTCCAGGGAGAATATTTTGAAGGGATGAAATGAACGAAATATGTGCATTTAATATAATGCGTCTCATAGACACCCAGTGACATCGTATTTTAGTTATATCGTGGAGGCTATTGCATCTGTCCCTGCTTTGCTGGAGGTTCTTTTTACCAGTACTTTGCAAAATATTCCTTCCATGCCACCAGCTGCTTTCTCATATGAACATCGTTGAAGCAATGTTCGGCAGTGTTTAAATGCATCTCCGTGATGCATTATACCAGGCCAGCCATTATTATCAATTTTGTCTGAAATCAGCTGAATGATAAGGTAAAACCGGTTCTTTTGTACTGAAGAAAAATGATCAAAAGCAAACAGTTTCCACCCGGGTCAGCCTGAATGGAATGCACAGACCGATCAAGGTCGATACTTTGTTGCAAATGCATTGAATTCACTTTTCACATGGTATGACTCAAATTAATCTTGTTGCAGTGACTGCAGTCAATCCTCGGAAAGTGCATGCCCGTTCAGGGATAAGCTCTGTGCCCAAGAACAAAATCTAGATTCGTCAATGTTGTAAGCATTTGTACCAGTATATGACATATAAATTGTAGCAATGTCTGTCAAAAGGTTGGAAAGGACTTGTTGTTAAAGGGGAAAATGCTAGCTTTACTTTACCAACATTGTTTCTGACACTACATTCCTCATGGTCGTGAAAATCACGGGGTCTTCTGGCGATGGGTTATTGCACTTTTTAATTCTTTACCAAACATTCCATACTTTTAACGAACTTATAAGAAAGGATTTTTGAAAACATCGTGGGAAATGGAGAAAATGCTGGGAACCAGCATTTTCTCTCTTTTCCACAATGTTTTCTAACCTATCACAGACAAATCCTACCATCTGAACAATATTTAAACTGTCGTACAAAAACGCTTTCAAGTTGGACCAGTCTGAAATAAGTTTACTGTATGGTGAAAAGACAATGGCTATAAAACGGGTTATCTATAGATTTATTGGTTTAGACAGCGGATTCTGAAAGGACCGAACATGCATTTCTTGATTAAACGTGTTGTGATAAGATCTTCAATCGAATAACCCTCTTTAACGCATTGGTTTACAAATTCACATTTTTTTTTACGCCTAACAGTTCTGAAAAACATTGTGGAAAAAATAAAGCGATTGCTTTAGCCAACCTTTTTAAACACAATTTCCAGACTTTTCCAAAACAACACTTTCATTTCCGCCCCATATATTTGTTCGTTGCGTATAGTCATGATAACTATAGGCAGCATTGTCTGTCTAAGGACATTCCCTTGAAATAACAGGCCCTTTCACTGTAATCCTTTTCACTTGTTTGTAATTATTTTACTGTTGCACAAATCTGATTAAAATATGTTTAATTTTCAAAGAGACTAGATCTACAAAATGCCTGTTCACCAGTATTTTCTCCGTTTCCAAAAATGCTTAAAAAAAAGCCTTCTTTCCCAGGGTGGTTGAAACTCTAGATTGTATGATGAAAAGTTTAAACTGAAGACTTTTGAAAACATCTTGGGTTGAGGAGAAACTACAAGAAAATTAGCATTTTCTCCTCTTCCTACACTTTTTCTCTGTCTAGAATAAATCCCATTGTGTAAGCCACTCTAAATTGCAACGCGCAAAAAGGGACATTCGGGTATTTGCGGAAAGTGTCATCTCGGATCAGCCTGCACAATCCGCGCAGGCTAACCCGAAACGACACTATCCGTTTTTATGCAATTTTCTGTTTTGTGAAAGTCTACTGAAGGACAAAAACCTAATGTAGTCGTAATGTGCCGTCTCGGATTAGCCTGCGCGGACTGCGCAGGCTGATCCGAGACGACACTTTACGCAAATGCTCGAATGCCCTTTTTCACGTGTTGCAAGCCAATTGATCGACTGCAAATGCTTTTAAAACCGTTATCCTGCCGTTTGCGACCATAGATGTATTTTTCGGAGAGTATAAAGCAAGATCAGCCTGCACAAACGTGCATTCTGATCTTGCTTTACACTCTACGTTGCCTCATCAGTAGTTTAGGTCATATAAACCAAGTTCAAAGCCAATAAACTTTACGAGGTCTATTTGTGTAATCGTCAACAATTAGAATTCGGCACTCTTATCCTGCTAAATAACTGAAATAAAATTTTCAATTCGATGGTAAAAACCCAAATATTGCTATTTCAAAGTAATGTTTTGGGGAATAATATCTCCTTATCGGACCATGTAGATCCAAGATCAAACTGCACGTTCTGTGCAGTCTGATCTTGATCTACACTGTCCGTAAAAGGTCAGTGAGCCACGCTAAGCAGCCTAAGGGTTACTGAAGAGAAGTTTAAAAAGGCACTGTCATCTTAACACTTAAAGAGGTGAATTAGTGGACAATTTCAAATTGGATCAAAGATGAAAACAAAAAAAAAAAAAAAGATGCTGAGCTCTGTAGCTCAGTCAGTAACGCATAGAACTTAAAACCAGGGGGTCATTGGTTCGAATGCCGAGCTCGGCCAATTTTTTTCCGAGAATAGATGATAGTCATTTCGACCGAACATTTATTTATCTCTCACCACTACTCATTTTTAGACAATGGTTATGTGGGAAAGCAGTGGCTTGGAAAAGAATACTGTGCAAAGTACTGGTACTAGGAACTCCGGGAAAGCATTGATAGGTGCATTGACTGCTGCCAAATAAATGAAAAAATGTTCAAAACGGCGTGAAACACACAACATACACACACAAAAGGTATGACATTGTAATACTGGCGCAAACAAACTCTTGTGCACCGATAGATTACTTCCGAGTACAGAGGGAGAAATCATTCCACAAATTACTAGCGAGACGCTAAACATCACTTTCATTTATGTAATAAATCTTTCCCGGGAAGATACAATTCATTAAAATCATAAACCGCAGCATCTCGGATTAATAAACCCATAATCGAATACAAATACGTCCAAGTGACCCAGATCATGTTTATACAAGCGTTTGAGCGATTACTTCCTGTGTACGCGAGATTTGTCTCTTTCGAGATCTCATAGTCGCTGAGGATATAGTGAAATCTCGCGAGAAATTGGGCTGACAGGTTCATTCGGATTTTTTCCATGTTTATTGCGTAGTCTATAATGTTACCAGAAACTAAACATCCCTTCAGAGAATAGTTTCAAAATCTCAGAAAACCACACAAATCTCCATTTGATCAATGTCTCCGAAGGACTTACAAGAACGTTTACTTGTAGAATTGCTGTATATTTTGAACCAAGCTCTGGCAAATTGGGGTTAAATACATATCCGTGTTGCATTTTACCAAACAGATTATCACATCACTATGGATCCATAAAATCAATTTCAGCTAACAACCGACTTAATCATATAATAAAATGGTCCTTTGGCAAGCAGAAAAATTTACAAATAGCGAAACGTTTTCGACTCAAGTCAGCCTGGGCGGACTTCGTAGGCTGACATCGGTCGATGCTTTTTACATTTGCATTAAACCTCCTTTTCACAGAGCATGGCTCATTATCGAAATAAAGATTTGATTTGTAAAGATGTTGAAGTGGTTTTGTAGAGGAAGGCATTGCAGTGCCTTGCATAAGGATACGCCCACTTGACAAACTACTTGCTTGCACAAGTGAAACCACACTTTTTGTTTCTTTGTTTTTTTTCCAGTGACGAGGAAATGTTGTTGAAATAGGGGCATTTTTGCTTACAAGTAACAAGCAATTGCTCATTTTTGAACAATGTTTTAAAAAACTCCAATAAGTTTAAAAAACTCCAATAAGAGCATTTCTAATGACCAAAACCATACTAAAGGTTATAAACCCTTAGAGCACCATTTTCAATCTTGAAAAAGATCAAAATAATTGCCATATCACGGTTAATTATGTCAATGGGTGTTTCAGCAAAGCAGACAGTGTAGATCAAAGATCAGACTGTGCTTTTCGTGCAGTCCGATCTTGATCTATACTAGCCACAAAAGCAAGTATGGTTGTGAATGGCGCTTTAAAGGTTAAGCCCTTAACATAATGACAAAGTTTTAGACAATATGGCCTGCAACACGCCAAAAGGGGCATTCGGACATTTGCGTAAAGTGTCGTCCCGGACCAGCCTGCGCACTCCACGCAGACTAATCTGAAACGACACTTCCCGTTTTTATGCAATTTTCTGTTTTGCGCAAGTCTACTGTAGGACAAAATCTAATGTAGTCGTAAAGTGCCGTCTCAGATTAGCCTGCGCGGACTGCGAAGGCTGATCCGAGACGATACTTTACGCAAATGTTCGAATGCCCCTTTTCGCGTGTTGCAAGCCATATGAGAGGAATAAAAACACAAACATTTCAGTGTAGCACTGTCCTTGAACTGGTTGGAAAAAACATTTTTGGAATAGGAAAAAAGTGCTCGTTTCCAGTAATTTCTCCTTTTCCCACAATGCTTTTAAAAACCGTTTTCGGTGTCATGAAAACTTGGAACTATTTTGTAAATGGTTAACGAGGGGCCAACCATCACATAAACTTGCAGAAATCATGGATATTTTCGAAATAAGTGGGACGAATGCACTAAAGATAAATTTTAAACAAATTAGCACTGGACAACGTTCTGCTTCTGAAATGGGATATGATATATAGGATCTGACATGAGTTGGCTTTTGAGATAAAATTTTATTAAACGAGTCTAGGGAAATGTTATTTAGCGAGCCTTTCGCGAGCTTAATAACATTTTTTCTTCACGAATTTAATAAAATTTTATCTCAAAAGCCAGCGAATATCAGATTCTTTTTATCACATATATTTCAGGAAATATAGGTCAGATGATGAAAAACCATTTATAAATGCACCCGCGGTAAAACCCAGTCACTTCTATGAAAAACGTATAAAATGACGTCAAAAATGACGTCACACAAATATGATACCAACGTGCATAAGATAAGAGAATTTTTGATGGGTATATTACACTGAAAACAAGGGAGGTTATGTGATAAATTCCTTTTCTATTTCAGAGGGACGATGGACCAGGGTCCGTATTCGCCAACCATTCTAAAAAACGTTCTTCGTTTTATTTTCAACAATTTCAAAATTTGAAAGTTATACAATTTCTGATTGGCTAAATCATTTGGTTTAGCCAATCAGAAGTTGTGTTACTTTCAAATTTACATAACCTTGGACAATTAGACTAAGAAGGTTCTTAAGAACGGTTGGTGAATATGGACCAAGATGTCCTACATCGGCAAAGTACTGACAAAGTATGGTTTTTCAATAAAAATAATTGTATAATAAATGTAACTTACCTATATTCGCAGAAGGGAAACATCACATGAAAAGAGAGCAAAAGAAGAAATTATTATTATTATTATTATTATTATATTGTAGTAGTTTTAGTTGTTGTTGTTGCTGCTGCTGTTGTTGTTGTTTTATAATATGAGAAAGTTCTACCGAAATTTAGACAACCGATACACCGATCAATCGATCGACGCGATCAATAAATCGGTCGATTATTTCATCTATCAATCGCTCGAAGTCTATACAATGGGTGTTATTACAGCGAATTTATAAATATCAAAGTTCTGAAAGCACTGTCTGCGTATACTCGTACATGTGTATGCAACTCCTGAAACAAATTTGTGTCAGGTGACTTTTAATATATTTACATAAAGAATATACGGTAAACAACAAATATTAACCCTTAAGCTACTAAGCGCGACTCACTGACCTTTTGCGGACAGTGAAGATCAAGATCAGACTGCACAGAACGTGCAGTCTGATCTTGGATCTACACTGTCCGATAAGGAGATATTTTTTCTCCAAAAACTAAGTTTGAAATAGTATTATTCGTGTTTGTACTATCTGCTTGAAAGTTTTATTTAATTTATTTAGGAGGATATGAGTTAAAGTTAAGCGGGCAAATACTTGTAAAAAAATGACACATAAAGAGAATTTCCTCGTCCCTAGCAATTTCTCCTCTTGTCGGACTGTTTTCAACGAGAGGGAAGAATGTCTGCAGATCAACGAAAGACACATTAACGCAGTTTGGCTCTATTATTCCATTATAGGAGTATTCAGATGTAGGATATAGACAGGGTGTAACCTCATATATACCCTTCTATTATATTATAAAAGCATTCCCATATAAAGATGCCTTTTTGATTGTGTTTAACTCTTTACACCATAATCCCGAGTTTTACCGACCTTGACGAAAAAAGCTTTGGAAAATAACAAGGAAAAAAGGAGAAAATGCAGGTAACCAGCACTGTCTTCTTTTCCCACAATGTTTCTACCCTTCAAGAGGCAAATTTCAGTTTTTGAGCCACGTTTAACTTGGCGTCAGCAAATGCTTTCAATTTGGACCAGTAAAAATTTTGTCGTTTGGAGTTTGCCCTTCAAGCGCTTAGCACAAATTATGTTGCTTTTACTAACAATGTAGATGAAAATCAGACTGCACAGAACGCACAGTGTGATTGTAGATCAACACTGTCCGCTATTGTGAAATATAATCTGGCCAAAACAACATTAGAAGCACACTATTCGGTTGTATGATCTAACTGAAAAGATATTTTTAATTTTTTCAAAGCGCTGAGGGTGAGATATTCACTCCTAACAGCGCTTAATAAAGCAAACGCCTATTTCAATCAAAATAAAAAGACATAGATACTGGAATTCCACAGCGTAGGTAAAGATTATTATAATGCATATTCCGTGCAGTCAGATTTTGATATATATTGCCTGCAAAAGATACCTGAGATTGACACTAAACGGTGTTTTACGCCGCTTTCAACATATTTCAGTCATGTCACGGCGACAGCTCACATATTCACGGCATGTATTTCCTGGGTGTTACCAGTATTAGGCTAGGGTTTTGAAGAAAAGATACCTATTTTTAAAGTTGTGCATTATGCTATTAGCTGTAAGGTTTTTAGATATAAAAGAACTGTCAATTTTGATGCGAAAGCTATTCATTTTCCTTGCTTGAATCACATCAATAATACAAATAATATATACTTTGTTGATCTGATTCAAATCGATCATAAAAGGCAACTCTATCTTGTTTTCTTTAAAACTCATCATTTTCGTCTCTTTTTCTTCTCGGGGATCCTTGTTTGCTAAGTAGTAATCTGTAGGCTCCGTGTTCGAGCCTCACTGTAAGCACTGGGTTTTTCGTGGAAGTTTCCTTGACTAGACACTTTAGAACAGTAGCCTTTTCCTTATGAAACTCAGGACCTATGTGAATAAGCGAGCTTTCACGGTGATGTGACTGAAATAATATTGAAAGCAGCATAAAACATAAATCAATCGATTATTCAATTTTTCGTTCTCAAAGTTAACAGCTGTGTATTTTCTTTGTTCAATGTCAACGCCGTTAAGTATTTCAGACAAATTATTGCGACCAGAGCACAAGCCCATGTGTCCATAACGTTTCCTTTTACCAATACTGCACGTGCTCTGGCAAAAGGGGGCTTAATTCATCTCTGTGGTGCATGATACCAAGCAAGCCATCACATAATTATGGATCCGTAAAATTCATTTTGTCAAAGAATCGACTGAATCATGAGGTAGATGGTCCTTTGATATGCTATACATTTGAAGATAGCGAAAAGTTTCGGCCCATGTCAGCCTGCGCGGACTGCGCAGGCTGACACGGGTCGATAATTTTCGCAAATGCATTAAGCCCCCTTTTCACAGAGCATGGTTCATATCAAACTTTTCAAGCCACTGTAAGCTTTCCCTCAAAACATTATCCAGCGGTGGGATTGTTCGATAATCAATGTAAAAGGAGAATCCTTATGACAAAGATTCCATGTTTCCAACCCACGACCAAAATTGTCTAAAATAAGATCTGCAAAAAAAAATAGGATTCAAAAATGAACGTTTGCACATCCTTTTTAATTCTAAAATATGGGCACTCATTTGGTTTGAAGAACTATTATCAACGAGAACCTTATTTTAATTGTCGTGCTCATTACGCCAAACCAAGCCTTACGCAACCCTTTCATTAATGTCAATCTGATAAGGCCTGCAACATGCGAAAAGGGACAGTCGGACATTTGCGTAAAGTGTCGTCTCGGATCAGCCTGCGCAATCCGCGCAGGCTAATCCGAGACGGCACTTCACGACTACATTAGATTTTGTCCTACAGTAGACTTGAGCAAAACAGGAAATCACATAAGAATGGAAAGTGCAGTTTCGGATTAGTCAGCGCAGAGTGCACAGGCTGATCCGAAACTGCACTTTATGCAAATGTCCGAATGCCCCTTTTAGCGTGTTGCATTCCAATTATAGTTTAACTCTTCCACTGCCAAAACCAATTCTGCCGTTTCATGCCCAAGGACACTCCCACTTGACCTGCGCCACCAGCAACAATAGACCTCGGGATTTCCAGATGAAAAAGGCCCAATAGCAGCCAAAATAAACAATGCTGGCGTTAAAATGCATTGAAATTAAGTCATACCATTTAAAAGAATGGAAATTATTGAGACGACTGTACAAGAACAGATCGTCACCTTCACAATAATTTCCATACTTTTGAAAGGTTTGATTTAAATTCAATGCATGTTAACATCAGCACTGTTTACTTTTGGTCGCTACTGGGGCTTTTCCCACTGAGTCATGCAATGCCTCTTTTACTAATATAATACAAACAACGGCAAAATGAACAGAATCTGCGATAGGATGTTTTTCCGGTCACAAACTGGATATAAGAAAGTACAACTCTCTACAAAACGACACAATTTCAAGACATTTACATACGAAACAATGGGGTCTGAGAAATGGGTAGAAAAAAATTGTAGAAAACGAAAAAATGTTGCTTCCCAAAATTTGATCTTTTTTCACACTGTGCTTTCAAAACCTTGACTGCATTACGGTCGTGGAAACATGGGGTCATATGGAAGAGGTTTTAATACGTGAATGGTTTACCGGGTTTATTTTACGCCGTTCCGTTACACATTCTTGATGGTGATGCCCAATAGGTCAGCTAAATATTAAGACTAGCTAACATAACTTTGCCAGATTTACGAACGATTCGAAACTCCACTCAAATTCGAAATTCGAATGCTAGCTATCTAATTAGCTCAGGCGTCCTGCCTCAGCCATTCAAATAAGTACAGATAACTGTACCCGAAGGCGATTTTAATTTTTGACTGGTCGCCCACAGGTACAGAGACGATAGAGAAAAAAAAATGGTTGAAATCTTCGCACAGATTTTGAGCGCAAGTTTGAACTCTCATAATTCCACAAATAGAGCACAAAACTAGTATTTGAACGTACAGGTATCCGTTGCTTGCGTATTCGATAACCCTTCGTTTGAAATACAAATAATTTCAATTAAAACGCTAAACATAAGAAAAAAAGTGCTTATTTCATCTGTTAGAGAGGTGTTGACAGTCCCGAAAACAGACACAAAATTGCCGCCACATACGATAAATTTCGTCAGTTTTTTTCGAGATTTACATGTTATAAACGACTTCTACAAGCGTTTTAGGTAATGAAACGTTTAATAATTTGTCTTTGGTCATGTTTGTTACTAAAAGAAAATTGCATTTCGCTGCAATACAGAATAAACCGACGAAAAAAAAGTCAGTACAGCGCTCCATCTTTGCTACCAAAAAAATTACGATGGACTTGAGACAATATGAAAAGAAGCACCGTAAACGTCTTATTATTCAGACTACCATTCAAATTGGACTGTAGAACGAAAAGCGGCGTATGCGGGCCGTGATGTAAAATACGAACAACAACTGGGTGATAAAAAATGAAAACGATACCAGTACTTTTCTCGTCTTTCTGAGGAAAATATCTATTATTTCCCGATATTTACATGTTAAATTCATCAGTTGTGTGCTCTATCTGACGCGTGATTGACAAGCATGCCACATAAGGTCAAATTATGTCTAACAAGAATACGCCATAGGTCACGTGAGCTCTTATCAACGCAGCTTTGTAAACAATTCGCTGATTGGGTAATATTCTTCAGTTCACATTGGCTATTTTAATAAATTTACACGCCATGGCCGTAGGAACGGGCACGCGGGGGGGGGGGGGGTCGGGGCTAATTGGGAAATGTTTGAAAGCATATAGATTCTTACCGTTTTTTAAATGGCAAACGCTTACCTTCTAGCCGAAACTATAAAAACTGTAAAGAAACTAAACATGTCAAAGCATCATTCCTATTCGGTCTCAAGCTCGGGAAAAAAAAAAGAGAGTTTATAAAACATATTCGAACTTGATACTGAAGCCACACAATTCTTTATGTTTTGAGACCGCCCTTCTGAAAATACTTCCTACGTGCCTGTACTCATATGTACAGCTGCACTTTAAACTATAAAACTTTTACCAAACAAATCTTACCTTTAACAAACCTTAAAAATAAAGCTTTTGCAAAATTGTGGAAAAAGGAGAAATTACTGGTAACCCATGAATTGATAATAATGATAATACAACTAATACTATAACAGTACTGGAGGCGATAAATTTGTCATCCGTCAGGATCAAGCGATATTCAAAGATGGGGTGGAATAGCTAAATTGTCAGATACACTAGGTCTTGTAGTATACAACGAACATGATGATTTTAACATCCACCAAGATCAATCGACATTTTATAAAGAGGTGTTACAGGTAAATTGTCGGATACACTTGTAGTATAAACTGTCGGATACACTTGTAGTACAAGACAAATTTATGATGCATAGCATCATAGAAGCCGCAATCTTTTGGTGGACAATTTCAGAAATAATGACTCTCTTGAGAAATTGTGATTACATTTTTTGTATCTGTTTTTACCCCCACCCCCCACCAACGGAAAATCATGACAAATGGTACTAAAATGCAAGGAAAAAAGAAAAAGAAAATAATATGTACATGTATTCTAATTCTATAAAAAAAATAAAAAGAATAAGCTTAGAGAGGAATCTTAAATAATCTTGTTATTATATTAAAAAAAAAAAAAAACGTAAAAGCATCGGAATTTAAGTTTCTACTCGAAATTTGAAAATGGAGAAATTGTGCATTCAAATACACCATTTTCCATTTATCAAATGGTTTTAGAAAGGAAACTTCTGTAGCGGCATCAAAGGCAATACTACAGAATTATTTAAGTTACCAATTATTCAAAGTGATATTAAGATTGTTATTCACATATGTTGTTTACATGTATTTACAATTTTTATCAGTGATCTCTTCTTTGTGTTTCATTTTTCAAAAAAAAAAAGTTAACTTTTTCTAAAAGATGATCTTCTTGCTTGTCAAAAGGTATCTTAGCATGCTTGTAACACAGTGAATCTTTACGTTTCTATTGTAGAAACAAAAAAACTTTTGCCATGGCATCTCCAAAATTATTCTGATCATAGTCTGTACAGTTGGCACAAACCACGTTTCTATTATTCCTGAATGGCAGCCAACCCCCCCCTCCCCCCCGTTTTTTACGTCTTTAAAGATCTGGATCTATTCAACCACAACATAATAACTATTACTATACATATTTCATTTACTAAACATTTTTTGCATAGGAACAAACAATATTTTTTCTTATGTTTACGAAAAATCTTATAGACTATTAAAAAAATATTACACGGGCTATGTGTTGTCTGATCTTCATCTATTTCCGTCATTTTCGAGCAGCTTCAACCCTTAGAGCACCAGGCACCACCATGACAATTACTGTAGTCAATGTACATCACGATCCATACGTCATGTTTCATGGGTTTTGTAGATTAGGACCATACCGTACAGCACGTACAGTCTGATCATAACAGCTTCGACACACAATACAGTAAATGCTAAATTTCACAGGTCTCATATGGTAGATGTTCCGTGTAACAAAAATCCATTCGGCTAAAGTGTCGACGAAGGGAAGAAAAAGGGTTATCTTTCCGCAAGTATTCTATAAATAGCTGATGTAGACGCCTCTTGTGTAGGGAGGTAACCAGTCTATACCTTGATCAAAGGTTAACCGCCGTTTTATCCTTTACAGATTAAAATTTGGACGAAAAACTTGTACATAAAATTGCTTCTGATTATCATATTCTAAGATGCTCTCTATATCATAATCATCATTATTTTGTTTTATAAAAAAGTAGACAAATGCGAAAACCATTGAGAGGTGGGAAAGCTTGTGATAAACGGAAAGCATAACAACTTCGTTTGGGAAAATAGAAGGAATCCTATATTTTTGAAAACTTCGGGGGACTATCCAATTAAAGGATGTTTGTCTTTCTGTATTTTTTATTGTTATTTGGGAATGAACTATATATTGCAAGAAAACCAGGCTTGAATTTCATGTAGGTCTGTTGGAATATTTAAGAAAAAGTCTTAATTCCGTCACAACAACACAACATTATTAGAAATTTTAAAAAAAATAATGACTAATCGAATAATTACTGATCATCTACATGGTAAATAGTTTAGGTACATTCCTACTGGAAGCCGCTTTCGAGCGGCTTCCAATAAATCGAACATGATGATTTTGACATCCACCATGATCAATCGATATTTAAAGAGGGGTGGTACAGGTGAATTATTGGATTCAGGCTGTAAGAACTGACCTGGCCGGGCGGAGCGATGTCACAGTTCACTGCATTTTAGATTGAGGTAAAATATGTCACTCGGAAGTCATCGTGAGTAGCTGTATGAAATGCAATATAAAGTTAAAGTACTCGAGAATTGAAAAAATTATTGATGAGAAGCACCTTTTTTCCACAATGTTTTCAGACTGTTAAATAGTATGCACTTCATGTGCCCATAAAGCGTAGAATCGATGAATTACTGTTATAATGCATTTGTTTACGGAGATTTACGACGAACAATTCCGAACTGGCTCCTGGCCACTAAATTGAAAAATAAACTGGTCGACTCATGTCAAAGGTTGGCCACGCCCTGCCAGATCAATCTCTACGGCCTATACAATGTAGTAGATACACTACTGGCGATATTAATATACTTTCAATAACATGGAATGTGCCAGTCTTGGTGAACAAATATCCTAATTATCACTTTCGCGTTATACTACTTACATTGAAAATGACAATAAACAGTATCATCATCGAAAAACAGCAACTTCTAAGAATAAGAAAACAATTTCTTCCATTCCAACAGATATTCATGAACATCTCCCAGAATAAGAACGTTATCTTTATGCCTGAATAAACAGTGTGACTCGATCTTCTTCATGGAATGTAAACGGAGAAGAAAGTGTCTATAGAAGTAATAAAAGATGTACTTGGGTCGTGAACTGCCTGCTATTGTTTGCTCTGAATCAGGGTATCACTTTCGGTTCCCAAATAATACGGAACATTCTATCTGCCACAATACATCTACACAATCCTTCTTATCTTTCCAGAGAGAAAAAAAAAAAAAAGTTTACAGATATGCGAGATTTATCAATCATCCCAAATTCTATCACAAAATCGCCACGACTTTACACTATTATAAGGAGGGCTCTGCAGAAAAACTGCATTTCCGTAATGCATTTTACTTACGCAATTCGTCACATGATATGGATCAATTTTGTCTACAACTCGACTGCATCGTAAGTTAAAGAGGTCCTTTGACATTGAGAACATTTACGAATAGCAAAAAGTGTCGACTCAGGTCAGCCTGCGCAGGCTGACATGCGTCGATATTTTTTGCAGATGCATTTAGCCATCTTTTCACAAAGCATCACTCATAACATTTTCAACTGAGATGTTTCCACTGTTGAACAAATATTTCTAAAAAATATCTCTTCAAAAGAGGAGGCATTTTTAAGCTTCCGTTCTTTTTTGAATATAGAAAAAAGTACATTACGAATATTCTCGCGCTCCGCTCAATCGAGATTTAGTGTGATCATTTTATCGTATCACTCTTACTTTTTTGGAAACTGCATTTATTGTGGGAAGACCAATTATTGTGACTGACACCAATAGAAGAATTCAAGTATACAAAATAAACATTCAATATCGTAAGTTGTTGTTACTGTATGAGAATACAATGAGTTGGACGAGTTCTTTTTCTGGCACAGTTGTCCAAGCTTGCAAGGAGCTGAGTGCAATATCAAAGTGTGAAAAAGTAACACTGTTATCCCGTGCCAATGAAGAATACTGGAACACTGTCATCCCATGCCTATGAAGAATACTGGACACGTGTATCCCATGCAAATGTAAAGGGGACATATAAAAGACAAAAATACGAAAAAAGAAATATTAGTCTGGACTTTGTGTTCCCATATGCAAATACACAGTGACAATTTCAAAGAACATGCGATACAGGTTTCTCCCTATATATATCTGATATGTGTCTCTGTGTCTAAGTGCAAACCCACATCTCGCAGGAGAAAAAAAAATGTCACTGATGAGACATTGAAACAGGAATTACCCTGGGCTTACTGATGTTTCGATTTGGTTTATGTGTAAAGCCGGCATGTGTTGCTTCTTGTTGCTCTTATTAACGACACAAAGAGTTACATGGATAAGTGGACTGGGCGGACTTCCGCAACTTCTTATTGCCATGAAAACTACAAAAATCAGACAAACGGACCCCTTTTTCCCTCCCTTGTTTGTCATACTCAATATTTTTTTTTATACCAAGGAACATCCAGACAATAAAACATTAACAATCGCAGCTCATTCCGTTGATAATGATATTTCAGTAGAATGAAAATTAAATTGCGCGATTTTAAATTTGTCTTTTTAATAGAAAGCAATTACCGTAGGTTACGAAAGCTCCTGTGTATCGAAATTAAGATATATACTTATGTTTGACATTTAGATTAAGACATACTGTTTTTTGTCAAACTTTTCCGTTCATAATAGGTAAAAATGTATTACTAATTACTATTATTGTATCCCTTATAAAATTTTGAACTGAATTAAATATGAATGAATTTTCATCATAATCGAGGTTGTCAGATCCAAACAGTAGGAGCTGTAGTGAAAGTAGGGGAAACGGCGTAATTCTCGAAACAATTTAATACGCGGTTCAGTGAAATTAGGACACTGAAAAGGAAAGTGTTCGGCGTCTTCAGCAATGTATCCACAACAACATGTAGGGAACGGGGATATGTGGTTTGAATAAAGATCGAAGTTCAAATTACTACAATTATTCCGGAGTCTTGTATGTAAACCAGATAGTCTCCTCTGTCCTACAAGATAATGTCGCGGTACAGGCGGCGCAGAGAAACGTTGTAAAATGCGAGATTTAAAAAGTGAAATCGATGTTATGGATTTGATATCATCCGGAAGTTCATTCCAAAGGGAGACAGCTGAAGGAATAAAGGAACTTGCAAACAGCTCAGTGCGACAGCCATCTATATCGATATTATGAGCATTTCTTAATGTATAATTGGAGCGGTCATCAGACCTCTCCAATAGTGGTGAGTTTAAAAGGCAAACTGCCACAGAATTTGCCGTCTAAATCCATTTTTCTTGCAAAATTGTTCTGATACACAGTCTGTTTCGTCATGGTTTTGTAAATAAAGCGAAATCAAAAAACCGAAACAGGAAATAGACGTGGTTTATTTTTATATGACGAATTTCAGAAAAGATTTGTTATATTAATTTGCCATGGTTGCATATGACCTCTCAAATAATTGTAATTTTTCATTAAGCAAATCAATCTAAGCAGAAGAAAAAAAAGAAGAATTTCGTTAAAAAAGAGAAAGAAGACCGCTGGATAAGATCACGCGACTTGAAAACGCGGGAAGAAGGTCAAATGACCGTCATGTAAAGCATAAGAAGTTTCTACGCGGTGGCTTTTTTACTTGTTTGTTTACATGTACCAAAATATATTGAAATTAAAAGCTAATAAACTATTTGATAACATTGATGCCGACCTCTCCTGGCTTCTTTTGTAAAGAAGCCAACTTGTTAGTTCTAGTGCTGACATTCGTGGGAAAAATATCGCGTAAGTAGTCAGGAGTAAGGCCGTTTATAATTTTAAATATGCAAATAAGTTTTTGATACCCACGCCGATCTTCAAGAGTCATCCAATCAATTTCCTTATATAAATTATCGAGAGATGCGGATCTGGTGATACCTGTATAGTCTTGCGGCCTCAATTTGGATTTTTTCAATAGTTTCTTTTTCACGGGAAGTGCAACTATTGAAGCGTATTCAAGAAGGGGTCGTAAAAGAGAGATGTAAATTTGTTGAAGCGAGTCTCGTTTAGCTATGAATTATAAGTTTCTCATGATGCCTAGTACTGTGGACGCTGATATAGAAATGTTATTTATATGTTCAGCCCACTTAGCATTACTGCTCAAATGACGTGATTCTGTAGTGAACAAATAAAAGACCAATGCTCTGTGAAAAAGGTGTTTAATACATCTGCAAAAAAGTATCGACCAGGTCAGCATGAGGAGTTCACACAGGCGGACATGGGTCCAAACATTTTGCTTTTGGTAAATTTTCTGCATGATCATTCTACCTCAGGATTCAGCCAGTTGTAAGACAAAATGGATTTTATAGATCCACAATAATGTGATGACTTTCTTAGCATAACAAATTACGGATTCATGCATTAAACCCTTTGGGCCAGAGCAAGGCTCATAATCATTACTCGTTAACTCGTTACTCTAAGCTTCAGAAGCTACGGGCCGGGCCAATTCACCGGTGGGTTTTCGTCCGAAACATCGAAACATCGGTTGGGGAAAGAAGCTAGTGAAATGAATGAACGTTGCCAGTAGAGCTATTAGCATCACGGCTACAGAAACTCAAATGAGTGCATGGAAATGAGCACTGACCTAACTTTAAAAGAAATATTTCAGCCAAACCATTAACATTCTCTTCCACACATGTTTTTCGCTTGGCTGAAAACGTCGAGGCATTGTCTTAGCCCTGTCGTCGTCTGCGTGTGCGTCGTCGTCGGCGGCGGCATCGTCGTGGTGCAAAAACGTTGACATTTTATAATATCTCTGTCATTGCTGCAGATATTTACTTCAAATTTGGTCAAGTTAACTATGAAAAGGCAAACCCAAACACCAAGGGCAGGTAACGATCAAATATTTTTAACACAGTTATGCCACTTTTTCGACTTGGAAAACATTCACTGAAAGCCAAGCAGCTGCAGCCGAGAGTTGGCACCCGCATCCGATGCTCTTGTTTATTGTACGTTTTTTTTACTAACAGATCTTATCTTAACATTTCTAAGCTACGTCTATAAAAGGAGGCAAGCCGTGTTGCTCGCAACATCTTCTAAAGACAATGCTAAGAAGTAAAAAAAAAACGCAGCATAAAATAAAATTCCAAAGCATTAGCCTTTAACTGAAATGCCATTTTTAAGAGACAAGAGTTTTATTATTTCTGATGCATTTGTCTTGTTTTCGCTAGATTATGTTTTGTCTGCGCTTGTATTTTCCGGGGAAAACAAACACCGTTTTGCCGATTAGCTCTTAACTAGACAACTTCATTTTGGACTTGTCCAAATTAAAAGCATTTGCAGACGACAAATTAAAAGTAGCTCAAATGACGGAATATGCCAATGAACCAGTAGAAAACATTGTGGAAAAAGGAGAAAATGCTGGTTACCAGCATTTTCTCCTTTTCCCACATTGTTTTCAAAAGCCTTCTCTGTCATGGTCGTCAAAACTCGGGATTGTGTGGTAAAGAATTAATCCCCTAAATGCTATAAAACTTCCGAGTCCTAAAAGATTACTTTGTGTGGCACTTTGTAATTACTGCAGATCAAAGATCAAAGGACCATTCTAACAGACCTTGGATATAAATAGTCGTGCATACGCTGCATAAAGATCTTGGACAAAAAGTAACCGTGACATCGCTGTTGATATGACGTTTTTCAAACTATCAATATTTGCATTACATCGATCCAAAACGTTAAGACTTAGCCGAAGTTTTATGGTTTTCTCGAAATTAACACAAATGGGAAAGAAGTCATCTTGCTTAATTTCAAATTCAAATATTTCTAATCTTTTTTTTTTTTTTCACTTTTCGAAATTTGATTTTTAAAATCCTTTGATTCGAAATTACGGTTTTAGCTTCATACTTTTGAAATTCAAATCTTTAGCCTTTTCAAATCAAAATTCAATTTTCGAACAATTAAACATCGAATTTCATTTCAAATCTCTTTATTTATCTATTTATTTATTTATCTATTTATTTATCTATCTATTTTTATCACATAACTCCCATTGTTTTCAATGTAATACAACCATTACGAATTTCCTTGTCTCACACACGTGTGAGATAAGAAAAAAGTGCTGTAATAGCTCAACACTCTGTAATTATACACCTCGTTTCTAAAACATTGCTGACCTAGGTTCCTGGTTGAAATTAACGGTCAAAATTCGTAATCATAAAGCTGCTAGGTTAATCACTTTTAGATGAAAAACAAAATCAGTATATGCAAATTTCTTTGGAAGTATTTTCGTTCCTAATGAACCTGTCAAAGAAGCGAATATGCTTCATGTAAATTTCATTACACATTATACGTGTGTGTCTATGTTTTAATACATTATGGACTGTAATTCTTGTTATACAGTTATGTGATAAAAAGAATCTGACATTCGTTGGCTTTTGAGATGGACAATTAATAAACTTGCCAAAGGCTCGCTTAACAACATTTTTTGTTGACTCGTATAATAAAATTTTATCTCAAACACCAACTCATGTCAGATCCTATACATCTGTTTAGTTAAAGTTCGAAATCTCAGTCCTCAAATTTCAAACTTGATTTTTTTTGTCATGTTACATGTATCTTGATATTTATGTTTTTAACCATACAAATATGATAACCAGTCCCATAAACTTTTGCCTTCAAAATAACAATCCTTGTATGCATAGCAGTTCAAATTGAATGCATTTGCACACGGCAACAACATGCGTCTCAAAAGATAGTGTTTATTTCTGGAAGGGTTGAAATCGTTCTTGTAAATGGAGAAAATAATGGTTACCAGCATTTTCTCCTTTTCTCACAATGTTTTAAATGTCTTCTTCCTTAGGGCCGCTTAACACGGGATCGTCTGGTAAAGTGTTCAGCTTGTATGTATATCAGTTTAACCCTATCAGCACCATAGGCGAAAACAGGGACTTTTGCGGATGGCATAGATCAAGATCAGACTGCACAGAATGTGCAGTCTGATCTTTGATCCATGCCGTCCGCTTGATTTTGTCAAGCCAATGAGGTAAAAATCTTTCTCAGTTTCAATGATTGGTATCTTTAGCAGTCGGAAGAGGACAAGTTCATATATTTGGCGTTGAAAGAGTTAATAAAAGTTATGTTCTGTTCTGTGCTATCACACAGCTCATACCAACAAAGGTTATTGTGACTAATTCTGGACAACCAATTACAATGTCTACCGAATTCAACAAGTTTCTCTTTCTTTTATACATTTTGTCATAAAAACCATTGACAGCAGAAAATTACTACAGGCATTTCCTCTATTGTTGTGAATGAGAGAGAGGGAGAAAACGCAATTTCAATAAATATTAGTCCCTTTTCGTAATTGCTAATATTGTCGGCAGTTTTCGGCTCTATAAAACTGTCAAAACACACAATCCTATTTATTTAGTAATACTGTCCATTTTAGGCGATGTACGGAGGTTTTTAACGGCAATATGTGAGTCAAAATTGGCCACTATTCCGTCTTCGTGATTGCTACTATCGTCGACAATTTTCAGCTCTACAAAAATGTCGAATCAAGCAGGTATATTTGCTCAGTTCTAATACCCATTTAAGACAATGTATGGTGGTTTGTTCAGGGGAATGGAGGTCAAAAGGGGTCATGATTCGCGTTTGGTAATTCGTTATACTGTCTGCAGTTTTCAGCCTTTTGAAACTGTCAAAAAAACGCAGTTCTATCTACTTAGTGATCGTGCCTATTTTAAACAAGGACCTGCGGTTTTCAACAGCGACATGGATTTGGAAAGGGGCAATATTGCAGTTTTAGCCTTATGAAACTGTCAAAAAACGCAATTATATTACCGAGTAATAATGCCCATTTAAGACGATGCACGGTGGTTAGCAACTGCGATATAGAGGTCAAAAAAAGGATTTTTTTTTTCTTTTCGTAATTGCTAATACTGCATGTATTTTTTGAGATCTATAAGCTTAATCTGTTCTATAATATGTCTCGTTCAAGACGATGTGCAGTGGTTTCTTACAACAATATGGGCGCCAAAAGGGGCAACTATTTCCTTTTCGATATATTGATAATACTGTCGGTAGCTTTCAGCCTTATGAAACTGTCAAAATGAGCAGTTCTATCTACTTAGTAATACTTTCCATTATAGACGTTGTGTGGTGGTTTGTAAGAGCAAGGGCAGTTAATATTTTTCCATAATTGATCATATTGACGGCAGTTTTTAGCTCCATGACACTGTCAAAATACGCAGTTTTGTCTATTTAGTAATGCTGTCCATTTCAGACGATGTATAGTGGTTTGTAACAGCAATATGGAGACCTAAAGGGGCCATTATTATGTTTTCATAATTGCTTATATTGTTGGTAGGTTTCAGCTTCATAAATCGTCAAAAACAAAAAGTTCTATTTATTAGTAAAGTAATACTGTCCATTTTAGGCGATGTGCGGTGGTTTGTAATAGCGGTATAGATGCCTTAAATGACTTTATTCTTTCATTCTCAAATTTTCGTGAAAATGGTCTTTTTTTTTTTAAATTTCACATTGAGTTGAAAATTAAACCGGCTGTATAGACTGATTGTTTAGAATTTCAATTTAGAAAAGTGGAATTTTAACATGGACAACATACTGTACTACTGATATAAAAATTTTTTTACAGAGCTCCGCATCAAAGAGTACGTATAACAGGACCTTAGAAGATAGACATAATTCATTTATCATCCTATTTTTATTGTATTTTTATTTGTATTTTTTGGTACCAGTATGTCTTCACCCAAACTCCAAACAAATGAATCATGCACTTAACTCTTATCTTGCTAAATAACTAAAATGAAATTTTCAATTCCATGGTAAAAACCCAAATATTGCTATTTCAAATTTATGTTTTGGGGAATAATATTTCCTTATCGGAGAGTGTAGATCCAAGATCAGACTGTACGTCTTGTGCAGTCTGATCTTGGATCTACACTGTCCGCAAAAGGTCAGTGAGTCGTGCTTAGCAGCCTAAGGGCTAATGTCTTTTTTAAGTTTCTGATAAATTGTCAGACATACAGTAATTTGATATTTGGAGTCAGTAAGAAGAATACATTTGTTGCGATATCTTGGCCTTTTTTTCCAGAACCTTTCTCGAAATTTTTGACGGAGCAGATTAAAAATCAGACTGCACATTCTGTGCAATCTGATCTTGAACCACACTGTTCATAATAGATGTTAAAGTTGTGTCTAACATGCTTTTAAGACTTAGTTATTTTTCTCGTATCCATGGATCCTTTATGTCTCAATACCAATTCCCAACGAATGTATCATCTATTTAAGGTTTCGTTGTAAATCTCGGTTGAAACCCTTTACCTAACGACCACTTGTTTTCACAACCCTGAAGATGTCTTTGGAAAATACTGTAGGAAAAGGAGAAAATACCTGTAACTAGTATTTTCTCCTTTTCATATCAATCTTTTTCTTTTCCAAAGGAAAAAGAAAATCCATTCATTTGAGACACATTGATTTTGTCGTCCGCAAACATTTTATATACGAGTAAGTCTAAAATTTCTGTCGCCTGGTAAAAGAGTTAAAGTATCACGTGAGAATAGCGTTATTGTTAGCATTATGTTGTAATGGCGCCCCTGTTTTTTGGAATGTCATGTTTAATGATGATTACAATAATGTTTTGTTAGAATTTGTTATAGATTTGTGATAGTTGTTTGGAATCAATAGAGACTCTCTGGTCCCAGTGCTATAGAACAAGATGCATCTACAAAGGCAGACATTGGTTTTACTATTTATTTACCCTTATCCTGCTGCAAAAGTTGAATGAAACTTTCAAGCCAATAGTAAAGACCCGAATAATGCTATTTCAAACTTACTTTTTGGAGAAAAACATCTCCTCATCGGACGATGTAGATTCAAGATCAGACTGCACGTTCTGTGCAGTCTGATCTTGATCTACACTGTCCGCAAAAGGTCAATGAGTCGCGCTTAGCAGCCTAAGGGTTAAACAATCCCCAGATTCTTCGACCCTGAGGAAGAAGGCTTTCAGAAGCCTTCTAAGAAAAGAAGAAAATGCTGATTGCCATTGCCATCATTTTGTCCTTTTCTAACAATATTTTCTACCCTTTCACAAACACCATCCTTTGAGCAACACTTAATCTGTCGTCTGCAAATGCTTTAAATCTGGGTGAGTCTAAAATGTTGTCGTCTGGTAAAGGGTCAGCGCATGTGAGCGGAAGCAAGAGATTGAAAGAACGAGAAAATAATAGAAGAATACATATATATCAGTCATAAACCTTCGAGATAAATGTATTTCATGGCGACAAATAGCATGTCATTTAGTTTTTATCCAAGCCTCGATTACTCAGTGGTAACGCCAATGAGAAATTTTGTTACTTTTTAAGCAATAATTAGACTAAGAAATGATATTTGGGATGTTTTAATAGGGTCGAATTGATTTATTTTTCTGGGTCATCCGGTATATTTTTATATTTTTCAAAGTTCACAGGAAATTTGGTCTGAACATACGAGCCTTGCTCTGGCAAAAGGCGGCTTAACGTATCTCCATGATGCATAATACCGAGCAAGTCATCACATCATTATACCCATAAAGTCCAGTTTGTCTATCAACCGACTGAATCATGAAGTACAACGGTCCTTTGACATGCAGAAAAATGTACCAACAGCAAAAAGTTTCGAACTAGGTCAGCCCGCCCGCCCAAACTGCGCAGGCTGATATGGGTCGATACCTTTTTTGCAGAAACATTAAGTTCTACTTTTCACAGAGCATGGCTCATATGCAAATAATAAGGCAATTCCTGAAAAAATGCCGTGAATCTCCTTAGTACAATATATTACATTGTTTCCTCCTCGAAACAAATTTGCAAAAAAATGTTGTTATTTGGAATATTGATACATACATAGAATTTAACAAAAATACTTTGACAAAGACAGAAATCGCTCTTCATGAGGAATTTCTCTGTTTGTCACAATGCTTCAAAAAGTGGTACACAGCAAAACGAAAAATGTCTATATCAGGATGATACTTGCAACGACAAAAACTATAAAAGGAAACTATGTTTTTCGTACCCGATACTAAAGAAAATTAACATGAGATTAAAGATAGAATGAGATCCGACTGAGATCTTCTCCAGAAAAGCGAATATGATAGACCTTTGTGAAAGTGTGTTAAAAAAAAAAATCCAAAAACTATCAAATTGTTGTTAAAGATGAAATACATTATCTATTAGTTTGTCCAACTAATGCGAAAAGGACGGTATCCTCCTAAGTTACAACTTACGGGTTATCTTTATACAGAAGCAAAACTGCACTATTTTCCATTGAACTCGATGAATTAACCAAGTGACTTGCGGAAGCATACATGTTTCAGTAAGTGATACATGTATCTCGCCAATATAATCTGCCATGACAGATATACTCGTACACGCCAAAAATACGAAGTCATCATTCTTGTATTCCAGCCCAAGGAACATATAAAAACGCAATTAATCATTTTTTTCTAAGCTTTTTTATTTTCGGTCATTTTATCTGTGTTGTTTTGATCGGAGGGGGGGGGCTTGTTTTCTTTTTCTCTTTTACAAAACAGTGACACTTTTGCACCCTTTCTACAGATGATTTTGGAGTCCATGTTCTAGATTAAATGAAACAACTGTTTAGGCTTTTAAAGCAAAACACATCAAGGCTTTTCCCATATCTCCTTTTCGAGTTATACAAAACAAAGATATTGTAAAAAACAAACTATAAAAATGATATTACTAAAAATTTTTGTTATCATAACCATTTCAATCATTACTACAAGTCGTACATCATTAATATTTGAATAAGTGACGTTGTTGTAGTTGTACCATATACAGGGTATCCGGAAAGTAAGATATCACTTTTGTACATTTATAGTATGGATTTTAATGTCAGATGAAGAGATATCAATATGTTTACATGTACATGAGATATGTTAGTTTACTGTGTGATAATTATATTCAGTTCTCATTACATCACAAACTTTTATACAGATTTCAAATCAGAAGCCCTATCGCCCTTGTGGTTTATTTATTGTGCCTCATAATTCCCAACCGTAGTTTGTTGAACGATAAACCACGATAGAAAGAAGATTATTTTCTATTTAGAGAATACGTACATAGCGTTGTCGTATATCAAAAATATCTAACTCGGTTGTGAGAATTGATAATTGCCTCGCCAAAGCTCGACAATTATCAATTCTCTCAACCTAGTTAGATATTTTTGATATACGACAACACTATGTACGTATTCTCTATAGATATTTATAAACACCTGAACGTATCTGAGGTTGTAAAGTTGGTACATCTTAACCCATTTTTAGGATCAGCCTTTTAAATCTAGTTAACTTTATTAAGCAAAAGTTTGCTCGAGGATTAGACATCATTAGTAATAATATAAAGTAGATATTCTGTTAGTCTCATGCGAGTCAGTTCTGTGATTACTATAATTATGTGCTTCTCGTTTTATGTGGACGTGTTATTTTTCTTGATGAACGTATATCTATCTATCTATCTATCTATCTATCTATCTGTCTATCTATCTATCTATCTGTCTATCTGTCTGTATTTTGATTTATCAGATCCGTGGGGCTATTCAACCGTATGTCACTGTGTTAGCATTACATTATGTGCGACCAGAAACTGTAGTTTAAGTAAATCAAGTGTGGTCTATTGTATGAAGCCGAGTCCGGAAGAGCAGACGGCAGTGTACGGGACTTGAGACCAGCGTATCGCTAGTTTGAATCCTAAGTTCGGCTTTCGTGGACTGATGATAATCATTTCGACAGGATTCATTCCTCTCTCGCCGCTCATGATTGGTTCTACCCTGCTTATGTAGGAAAGCAGCAAGTGGCTTGGGAAGAATGTTTTGCAGAGTGCTGCTGAAAGAAAAGCCAGGAAGTATGAATTGGTGCACTGGTCACCGCTATATAACTGAAATAATGTTGAAGACAGCGTTACACACCATACAAACAAGCGATTTCGTTGAAATGATATCCCCCGCCGAAAAATTTACTTGACCGCGTAACTTAAAATCGCTCCCAGTCGGCCATTTTTCATCGAATAAAAAAAAAAGTGTTTCGGCGGAATGGGTTATGGTAGACATGTATAAAGTTTCACGAAATTCCGTCCAATGGTATTGGAGATATTCTCCCGGACGGACACATGGACGGACGGACGGACGGACGGACGGACAACGCTAAAACTATGTCCCTCCGCCTTCGGCGGGGGATAACAAGCAAACAAACAAAACCAATAAAGTATGTCTTGTGTCTGTATAACGTATACGAACATTTTAAAATGCCACAGCCAAATCACACAGATATTGTCTACCTAAATATAGATGATAGCACTAAAACATGGTAAATGAATTTACGATATCAGCATAATGTCACATAATGTGTGATTTTTCCATTTACTCGAGTATTAATGATGACAAACATTAAGCTATCTTCTCACTATTATAGCTTTTTTTTTTGCTGACAAATGAATAGATTCGATTTTTGTGAGCCAAAGATAAAAATTCCATTGGAAAAAAAGAGGTACTTTGAATTTTGTCTTATACTTTACCAAACAATACCGAGTTTTAACGACCCTTAGAGTAAGCATTTTCTCCCTTTCCCACAATGTTTTCTACCCTTACTAAGAAAGACTCAATCATTTGAGTGGCATTTAATAATTATGTTGTCTGTAAATGCTCTTAATTTGGAAAAGTCCAAAATTTTGTCCAGTGGTAATGACTTAAATTGATCAGTCGGAAGGTATAGATCAAGATCTAACTGCAAGGTCTGCGAAGTCTGATCTTCTGAGTTCTTCAAAGCAATCACTCTTGTCGTTTCAGGTTACACTTGAGGCAAAATCCCTTGTGTTTTTCTATCCCTTACACCATATACATAGCTAATTTGTCTATATTTACACAGCTGAGCCATTCTACACACTTCCAATTTTCAAAATGGTTCTTTCATTCTAGCCGTAAGGATGTATCTTTAAGTATGCACGAATATAATTATATCTAGCGTTGTCTTCAGCGTAAACATATATTCGTGACCTTTAGGATGGAAGCACCGGTGACCTTAACATGACTAAAATACGGTTGAAAAAGTTCGTCAAATATAAAAGAAGACAAACAACTGGTTTAAAACATCTCAGCGATGAAAAACGTCTGAAAAGATCGACGGTGGAGATATGTTCGTGACTCTGTGATCTTTTGCTATGACAAACGCTTCAATCATTCTCTAGTTGTAGGAAAATCAGGAAATTCGACTCCCAAGATTACTGTCTGTTACTCTTCGTCTTTTATGATTTTAGCATCTGTTTTATCCGTTCTTTAACTCTTTACCAGACGATAAAATTACAGACTTGTCCAGATCAGTCTTATTCTGCAAGTTTTTCCAAATTTTAAAGTAACACAACTTCTGATTGGCTAAACCGAAAGGTTTAGCCAATCAGAAGTTGTGTTTCTTTCAAATTTAGAAAATTATTGAGAATAAGACTAAGAACGTTCCTAAGAATGGTTGGTGAATACGGGCCAAAATTGCAAGCATTTGCAGATGACATGTTTCACGTGGCTCCATCTATGAGATTTGTCTTTCGATTTGTCAAACAATTCCATATTTTAATGACTCACAGAAAGAAGTTTTTGGAAAACGACAAAATTTTAGACTTGTTCAAAAAGAAATGATTTGCAAACGACAAAATAATGTGACTCAAAAATTAGAATTTATTTTTGAAGAGTTGAAAACTAGCAATTTCTCCTTTTCCCACAATGTCTTGAAAAGCCTTCTTTCTCGGGGTCGTTATAACTCGCGATTATGTGGTAAAGGGTAAAAAAAACAGAATGATGTTGGTAACCAGCATTGTCTATTTTCTCTCTACAGTGTTCTGCCCTTTGAAAGACAAATCTAATCATATGAACCACAATTCATCTGTTGTCTACAAATGCTTTTAACCCTTAGGGTGCTAAGCGCGACTCACTGACCTTTTGCGGACAGTGTAGATCAAGATCAGACTGCACAGAACATGCAGTCTGGTCTTGGATCTACACTGTCCGATAAGGAGATATTATTCCTCAAAACATAACTTTGAAATAGCACTATTTGAATTTTCTGTATCGAATTGAAAATTTCATTTTAGTTATTTAGCAGGATAAGGGTTAATTTGTCTAAATTGTTGTCGTCTGGTACTCGAAGGGTTTATCATCAAAGAAACAAACAGACCATCCAATAAAAACTCCAATTACCAAGATTGTCTGTCTGTCTTCAGGAAAAAATGATCTACAAGCTGCTGCTTTGACACAGACAGTATTTGTATCATAAAAACCATCTGTCAAAAGCTATATAAAAAGTGCTGTGATACTACGTAATCATGAATATATGGACCATACTCTGGCAAAAGGGGGCTAAATGCATCTCAGTGATACATGACATCAAGCAATTCATCACATAATTATGGATTCATAATTGCCACTTTCATATTTAACCGACTGAATCGTGAAGTAGAGTGGTCCTTGGACATACAGAAAATTGATCAATAGCGAAAAGTTTCGGCCCAGGTCAGCCTGTGCGGACTGCGCAGGCTGACCTGGGTCGGTACTTTTCGCAGATGCATCGAGCTCCCTTTTCACAGAGCGTTACTCATTTACATGTACTTCTTATATCATGAGAAGGCTTTTGAAAACACTGTGGGGGGGGGGAAGGATAAAATGCCGGTAACTACTAATTCCAACAATGTTTTCTACCTTTCATTTACAGATTCCATCATTTTAGCAAAGATTATTTTGTGTCATCTGCGGGTGCCAACATTTTCTACCGGTCCACAATTTTGTCGTAAGGTAAAACGTTAATCGCATTTTTAAGAGAGGCTGGCTTAAAAAAAAAGAAAGAGGAAATTTTAAAAGCCAACCAATGTCAGATTCTTTTGATAACATAACTGTATCTCAAAATACATGTATGTTTTTGTCGTAATATGCAAAAACAACCACACGTCAAACACGATCCATGAACGAAGCCAACTAACTTCCTTGACAGCAGTGGTTCACTAGGACGAAAAATAGTTCATAAGCTATGAATGAAGCTCATAAGCTTAACTGTATCCAATAAATTATCAGTCAAAATATGCAAAAACTACCATCAAACCATGTCCTGGTGCAGAAATTAATGAATGAAACCGATTTACTCCTTTGATGGAAGTGGTTGTCCGTGATAAGAAAGAACTTACAAAAGAAAAAAATTACATATATAGGTAAGTGTCTGAGTTTATCTAAATGATCATATTAATGATAGATATGAGCCATGCTCTGTGAAAGGGGGGCTTAATGCATCTGCAAAAAGTGTCGACCCAGGTCAGCCTGCGCAGTCGGCGCAGGCTGAATTGGGTCGATACATTTTGCCATTAATCAATTTTCTGCAAGTCCAATGACTAGTGTAGCTCATGATTCAGTAGGTTTCTAGACATAACGGACATTATAGATCCATTATCATGTTATGGCGTGCTTGGTACCATGAATCACGGAGATGCATTGAGCCCCTTTTGCCAGAGCATGGCTCATATAATAATAAAACAAATCTAAATAGACGATTTTGACAACTGGATTTAACATTGAAGCGATTTCTTGGAAATAAAGTGTTTGAAGACGGTGAAGTGATTTATGCTGTTATAACGTCACTATTACATACAGCTTATCTCAATCATGTTAAAGATAAGGCATTTCTTATCGCTGTACTAAAATGAGAACAAAGACAGTTATGGGATAAAATCTAATTACGAAAATAGTCCATCTTCGGAGAAAAATGATCTACAAGCTGATGCTTTGACACAGACAGGATTCATATCATATAGACAATCAGTCAAACTGATAAAAATGGGCTGTAACACTACTAAGATTAACTACTTAAATGTGAGCGGTGTTCTGGAAAAAAGGGGGTTAAAGGCATCTCCGTGATCAATTATACAAAGCATGTTATTACATAATAAGGGATCCATAAAGATCTATTTGGTCTGACAATTGAATGAATCTGACGGTAGAATGGTTCTTAGACATTCATAAAATTTACAAATAGCAAAATGTTTCGACCAGTGTCAGCCTGCGCGGACTGCCTGTCTGCGCAGGCTGACATGGGTCGATACTTTTTGCAGATACACTAAGCACCCTTTTCACATGAGCATGACTTATTTGTTACAGTTTAAACAGAAAAACAAGAGGACCATGATGGTCCTATATCGCTCACCTGAGTACTAAGCAGTAAAGGTCTACAATGAAGATAAATACCAAATATCGAGGTTCAAGGCCAAATGATAATGAAACAAGAGCGGCAAATTGTCGCAAGATACGCCCGTCCCACCGCCAGTTGTCGGGGAAGTATAATAATCGCAAAGGTCAAGTAATGCAACAAACATGTTTACCAAGTCTCAAGTCAATTTGACTTGAGGTGACAAAGTTCCCTTCCGGACAAGCAAGAAATACTGTAAAAATGAAGATCAAAGTGGAATTACTCAAAATCCGCGCTAGGCAGAGTTATTGTTCTTGCACACTCTACTCCGTAAGATTGCAACAAACATGCATACCAAGTTTGAAGTCGTCCTGACTTGAGATGACAAAGTTATGTTCCGGACAAGCACTAAATGTTGTAAAAATGACGATCAAAGGGAAATAACTCAAAGACAGCAGGAGGTAGAGTTACAATTCTTGCTAAATGCACTTCCAAATATTGCAACAAATAGGCATACCATATTTCAAGTCATTCCTACTTGAGATGACAAAGTTTTGCTCCAGACAAGCAAGAAATGCGATAAAAATGAAGATCAAAGGGGGAATAACTCAAAATTCGTGCTAGGAAGAGTTATGGTTCTTGTGCACTGCACTCCATAATTTTTCAACAATCATGCATACCAACTTTGAAGATTTTCAGACCAAGGATGACAAAGTTATATTCCGGACAAGCAGAAAATGCTGTAAAATGGACGATCAAGGGAAATAATTCATAGACAGTACGAGGTAGAGTTATGGTTCTTTCACACTGCACTCCGTATTATTGCAACAAACACAAATGCCAAGTTTCAAGTCAATGGGACTGGAGATGACAAAGTTATGCTCCGGACAAATAACTATTCTAAAGAACTTTCTAATTCAAGGGCAAATAACACCAGTCGTTCTGGTCCGATCAGACCCATAATCGAACTCATCCGAGATCATATGGTCATATGAATTTTGACCAAGTTTGGTGCTGATTGGTTAAAAATTGTAGATGCTAGAGTGTAAACAAAGTCAAATATAGCAATTTTTCTAATTCAAGGGCAAATAACTCCAGTTGTTCTGGTCCGATTAGATCCATAATCGAACTCATCCGAGATCTTATGGTTATATATATTTTGACCAAGTTTGGTACTGATTGGTTTACATTTGTAGATGCTAGAGTGTAAACAAAGTCAAATATAGCAATTTTTCTAATTCAAGGGCAAATAACTCCAGTTGTTCTGGTCCGATAAGACCCAAAATCGAACTCATCCGAGATCTTATGGTCATATAAATTTTGACCAAGTTTGGTGCTGATTGGTTAGTATTCCATATATCACAGCTCTAGCCCTTAAGGTTCGGGACAAGTTCTTCATGGAATTCAAATCTTTGAAGTATTCTGAAAGTGCATCACCTAAGGATCATTTCTGTGAAGTTTCATTGAAATCTGTTCGCTGGTTTCAGAGGAGAAATTTTTTTAATGAGAGCTCTAGCCCTTAAGGTTCGGGACAAGAAGATTTTTAAAGATTTCCGTCTTTATCTCTATGTAAAATCCGTGAACCCACATCAAAGGGCCAATTTCCACACAAGGGCCATCATTTGAAGTATTTCGGTAGAGGTCCACTAGATGATGCTACATGCCAAATATGAAAGCTGTAGCCATTAGGATTTAGGGCAAGAAGATTTTTAAAGATTTCCATCTTAATCTCTATGTGAAATCCGATACCCCACAACAAAGGGCGAATTTCCACACCAGGGCCATAATTTGAAGTATATTGGTAGAAGGTCACTAGATGATGCTACATGCCATATATGAAAGCTCTAGCCCTTACGGTTTGGGCAAGAAGATTTTTAAAGTTTTTTTTCTTTTGGTTGCCATGGCAACCAGAGTTCTTCATGGAATTCAAATCTTTGAAGTATTCTGAAAGTGCATCACCTAAGGATCATTTCTGTGAAGTTCCATTGAAATCTCTTCGCCAGTTTCAGAGGAGAAGATTTTTTTAAGTAATTGTTCACGGACGGACGGACATACAGACGGACGGACGGACGGACGGACGCCGGACGGTGATCGATCACAATAGCTTACCCTGAGCACTACGTGCTCAGGTGAGCTAAAAAGTTATACCCTTGAATACCTTGAACTATGCACTACCTCAGTTGTTGGCAGCATAGATGAAGTGAAGCTGAACAGAACGTGAAGTCTGATCTTGGATTTACTCAGTTCTCGATTTTATCCACATGTCTAGCTAAACAAAGTAATATTATATTGTTTAAAATGTCTTTTTTTACAATCTTAAAAAGTAATCCACAACAATAGGGGTAGACAAGCCAGGTAATTTTACCGGTAACATGCATGGCTTGTAATGTAAGGGTCGACCTAGCTCTTTCGCATTCAGCATGACTCGGGTGATTCAGTGATCAAATAGATGTATGTTCTGCAAACCTCAGTGATCCGTTGACCAAATAACCGCACTGTGGTTACTGTTTCTGTTGCTAATGTCATTTCATGGGGGCCGAAATTTTCACGAACATGTGACTAACAGTTTTTCAATATGGAAATCTTCTTAATACGGACGAGGTTAGATATAGTTACGAATTGGCTGAATTGTGACGAGTGGCTCTTTTCGAGCATAAAAAGATTCATTCCTCTCTCACCGCAGAACATTATTTCGAAGATGTTGATCATTTTTCAGTCAGGTCATTTTTTTATAATAAAGTGATACAAATTCATGTATATTTCTAACTTAAATGTAAGCAAACATATCTATACACTATCAATTATCTTCAAACTTCTTGAAAAAAAGATCTCCTTTCGGTTCAGCTGTTGTGTATTAAAACTCCGATGAATATATAATTCGTGAAATTTATCGAAAATTCCGGATCTAACCGGAACCTAATATGTCACTATTACAGCGACATCTAGCGACAGTCTTTGTCTTTACAAGATGACAAAGTGTTTTTATTCTAATATTTCCATATCAAACGCATTCGCAGATGACAAATTGAATCTGTATAGAATAAGAGATTTCTTTCTGAGTAGGAACACAGTGGGAAAATCATGCTGTCTACCAGCATATTTTCATTTTTCCCACAACTGTCGTCAAAACCAGTCTTCCTCAGTGGCGTAAAAGGGGATCGCTTTGGTACAAGGTTAAGTGAAAACAAGGACTTTGCAGACTGACAAATTATCTTCATAGACAAACATTAATGGGCCGTGCTCTGGCAAAAGGGGGCTTAATGTGTATCCATGATGTATCGTACCGAGCAAGTTATCACATAATTATAGATTCGTAAAACTTATTTTGTCTTACTACCGACTCGACCATGAGGTAAACTGATCCTTGGACATTCAGAAAATTTACAAATATCAAAAAGTATCGGCCCATGTCAGCCTGCGCGGACTGCGCAGGCTGACATGAGTCGATACTTTTTGCAGATGCAGATGCATTAAGCCCCCTTTTCACAGAGCATGACTCACTTATTTGTGACCTGTCACTGATTGATTGTTCTATTATGTAAGGTCGTCTGACTCCACTATTTTTAACCCGTTACAAGGATATAAAATCTTAGACTCATCCGTTTTGAAAGTATTTGCAGACGAAAAATAAATGTGGCTCAAAAGCTAGACGTTGGCTTTCAAAGGACAGAAGGCATTGTTATAAAAAGAGAAATTTCTAGCGCCTAACATTATTTCCCTTTCTCACAGTGATTTCTATCGGTTGAAAGATAAATCTAATCATTTTCTTACGAACATGAAAGTTCGCAACAAATGCATAGCTGAAATACAGACCGCAGCTGGCGGGATTCGGGCCCGTGCGGACAAGATCCTCGTTTTTTTGAGGTTTAAAAGACCACTACCTTTACCACTGGGCCAAAGAGAACCCTCCCCAATGCAGTTATTAGGTATTGATTTTATACGGGAAGAATCTATGCAGTAAGGAAGGAGTGATCTCCCGTAACAATTTGAGCTACATTAAATTCGTTGTCTGCTATGTAGCTTTAAATTCGAGTAAGTCTAAAAGTTTGTTCTTTATCAAAGCGTTTAACAAACTGTTAGCTGATGCCTGTCTGACCACAGAGGGCGGGGCTCATAAATCCAAAAGATCCGCTTTCTGTATTTATAACGTTTTTCAAATGAGATTCAAATTCACAATCAAAAACGCAAAATAAAAACCGATTGTCTGAGACCGTTAGACAACTTTAGTCAATCCTCTTAAAGAACTGTTGGTCATGCATTGGTAAAAATGGAAACCATTGAATTAATACCTTGTGTTACACCGAGCTACCGAGGCGCGGTCTTAGACTTGGCAAACGCATTTAGAATTCTGTTGAAGAGAGTACTAAACCTAGCATTGAACAAAAAAGGCGCAATGCTCTGTTCTGAAGGCAGTTCATTGAATCCGCAAAAACGATCGACCCATGTCAGCCTGCACTATCCGCGATAGCTGGAGTGGGTCAATATTCTTTGCTCTTTGTAAATTTTCTGCACGTCAAAGGACCAGAATGATTCAGTCGGTTGTTAAAACAAAAGAGATGTTATGAATCAATGACTATGTGATGACTTGTCGGAGTATAATGTATCACGGAGATGCATTATACCCCCTTTTACCAGAGCGCATCTTAATATAAGTGAAGTTCTGGATCAGCGTTCTATCAATATAGCTCTTCAACAAACGACAAAATTTTAGTCTGGTCCAAACTGAAAGTATTCACAGATGACAAATTAGATGTTGTACATAAGATAGGACTTGTTGTAGACATGACGAAAAACATGGTGGGAAAAAGGAGAAAATGCTGGTTACCAGCATTTTCTCCTTTTCCCCACAATGTTTTCAAAAACTTTCTTTCATAGGGTTCTTAAAACTCGGACTGTCGGTCAGTGTGGTTAAGGGGTAGTGATTATTTAATATAACAGTGATTAGAGAATGTCATCGCTTGGTGACCATGTCACCGTCATCGATGTCAGGTTAATTGCTAATTATCCTGTCACTTCCGGGTTTACCTGACGGATAACAGGGTGCCGTATATTTTTTTTGTTATCCGTCAGTTGGTCACGTGACCGCTAAGTGCGCACTTGCTGACTGGGACTATTTTCAACCAAGCGTC
Source organism: Hippopus hippopus (assembly GCA_946811185.2). Lineage (NCBI taxonomy): Eukaryota > Metazoa > Mollusca > Bivalvia > Cardiida > Cardiidae > Hippopus > Hippopus hippopus. The sequence goes on along the minus strand of OX328098.1, from coordinate 25,702,672 downwards.
TTACTGCCGTAATGAATGAAGTAATCGCTAGCGAATACTTTTGCTCGTTTAATTAATAGTCTGTTATGTTAAAACATTGTCTTTTTCGCCACAATATTTTTCTGCGGATATACGTCACGTTTACTAATTATGACGTAGCCAATATCATTCATGACGTCATTATTGCAGCTGCATATCCAGAGGGTTTTGTAAACACGGTTCTTCATTTTTTAAAGTTTCTCATAGATCTAGTGAGAAAGATGTCAATATGTGCCTTATTTCGAACGAAATGTTTAATTTAGTCGGATTTTGGATTGTAATTGAGAAAAGGGATAAATAAAATAGACGTTTGGTGTCTTGGATTGGGAAAGTCGATCAGGCTCGGCTCCGGAAATTCATTAAAGGTACGGTCTTTATCAATGTTTTTTTTTTTCGTTCGTTTTGTTCCGTTACAGTGAGTGACAGGATAAATAGAATAGATGGTTGGTGTCTTGGATGGGTTAAGTTTATCGGGCTCGGCTCCGAAATTTATCCGGTTCGCCTTCGGCTCACCAGATAAATTCCTCCGCCTTGCCCGATAAACTTAACCCATCCAAGACACCAACCATCTATTCTCTATTTATACGGCTCACTTTGCCACAACTGACCCCAGCAACAAGGAGAGAATTCACCTTAAATCTGTACCGCAATGTCCTGAGTTATAACGAATCTGATGGAAAGGATTTTTAAAAACATTGTGGGAAAAGGAGAAAATGCTGGTAACTAGCACAAATTTTCTTCTATAACCAAACAAAGACTTTCATTTGATTCACATTAAATTTGTTGTCTACATAATTATGCTTTCAATCTGGACCACTTCAAACATTTGCTTTGTGATAAAGAGTTAAATTCTGGGCCCGTGTTAACAAATAATTCTTTATCACATTCTTAGTCTCATTCTTAATTTACAAAACTAACACCACTTTGTATTATATTTCATGTGTCTATTTTTAGAAATGTTATGGGTAAAGAAATGTAATTTAAGCTGGGGGGAATTATTTCCCCGTCACAGTGAATATTTCCCTCCTGCCGAAAATCTGGAACTACTTTTTTTAAGTTTCTAAGTTTTAAAAGTGGCATTCGTTGACAAAATAATCAGAGGAAATATGATATATAATTTATTTCATCAGCTTGTGGTTAATATGGGGAAATATTTGCCTCAAAAGGGAAAGGTCCGCGAAAATAACTCGTGCCTTACGGCACTCGTTATTTTCGCATACCTTTCCCTTTTTCGGCAAATATTTCCCCATATTAACCACAAGAGGATGAAATAAACTCTATATCACATTCTTAGTCTCATTCTTAATTTACAAAACTAACACCACTTTTTATTGTTTAACCAATTGGTTTAGAAAACCACATTTCATTGAGTGAGCATCACACGGTAATATTTTCACTGGAGGCTGCGCCACTCGTGAAAATATTACCGATGATGTTCACACGATGCAACAGATTTCGATCTTTCATCGAAAATAAATCCTCTCTAATTTCTTATCTTTAACAAACTTAGCCTACTATTACATAATATAGTTGTACAAGATAGCATGTCTAATTGTAAAGTGTTCGAGTGTATACGAGTAACAAGTCAAACATGATCCCTAGTCATACGTTAGAATTCTTTACATACATGAGAGCCAAGCTCTGGGTAAGGGTGGTCTAATGACTCTCTGTGATGCATTATACCAACCAAGTCGTCACATAAGTATGGATCCATAAAAATTCATTATGTCTAACAACCGACTGAATCATGAGATTGAATGGTCATTAGACATGGAGAAAATTTACACAAAGCAAAAAGTTTCGACTCATGTCAGCCTGCGCAGACTGCGGAGACTGACATGGATCGATACGTTTTGCAGATGAATTAAGCCCCATTTTCATAGAGCATGGCTCATACATGTATTTTCAAATTGGAATGAAAAAAAAAATCTTTATTTTTTCATTTCTTGAAACAAAGTATCTTCTACATGGGTTTAGCTATATTACAGCGGTAACTATCTTTGTAATGCCTTTCTTAGGTTTCACCGGTACTAAAGGTAGTGGACCCGTAATAGAAAACAGCTATTTCCACTGTAATATTATCCTACAAAATTTGCTAAGATTAAAAATGAGTATTGTTGTACTACTTTAACCGAGCCACTTTTTCCTTTTTTTCCTTCTTAGAATTGTCATTTATAAATCTAAAACCACTATATTCTCATTACAAAGGGAGATAATAATTACCTCCCTTCCTGGAAACTAACAAAAGTATCAACAAATAATTTCAAGATAGACATCAAAGGAATTTCTGGTTGGTTAAAAATGTGCAAAAGTATTATGTTTGTATAAATCCGTATTTATCAGCTATCAAGAAATTTTATTCCATGTTGCACTAGAAGTGTTACGGGTCTACAACCTTAACTAGGGTTCCGTAGTGCCTTGCCAAAGACAACACTACAATGACCGGGATAGGTGCACCCGTGAATCAAACCAGGATGTCTTGACTACATATTAAATGCCTTATTCACTTCGACAAGCAAAATCCCAATCCAGGAAGGAATCATATGAGCAGCGCACTGGATAAAGGGGCTTTAATGGATCTCCGTATCTCTGGCATTATACCAAACAGATCATCTCATAATTATGGATCCATAAAATCCATTCTGTCTAACAACCGACTGAATCATGAGGTACACTGGTCCTTTAACATGCTGAAAATTGACCAATAGCAAAAAGATACGAACCAGGTCAGCCTGCGCGGACTGCGCAGGCTGACCTGAGTCGATACTTTTTGTAGAAGCATTAAGCCCATTTCACAGAGGACAGCCCACAGACCTCGACAATTCATAGTTCAACAGTTTTCTGTACATGAAGGATTTGTGAAAGGCCAAACATCATTGTGCGACCTTCTGACCGGATATTTGATAACGGGCGGTAATAGCACAACCCCAATCTTAATGGAAAAGCGGTGTCCCGTTATAAAAACACAAATTGTGATGTATACACTACCATCGAGTAAATCCTATTTACGTTTAATTACTTCTCTGCAAGCAACATGGACTGGATATTGTAATGGCTGCAGATAAATAGATCTAATTCACGTGAATCAGGCGCCATTTAATATCTGTATGCCTTGTAACGAGTACTGACCCTTCGGATAGCAAGCAGATCTTTGGTTGTTGTTTTCGGACGGTGTAAGCTAGCCAAAAATTTGTAGTAGGCAAAAGTTTTGTCGGTCAAAACCGGGGTTCAGTCAATGAGCCTAATCACTGTGACTTGGTCTTTGATTGTGCCATTTTTCTAAGTATTTCATGACATTGAGTCACGTATGATCAATAAGAAGCTAGATCTACAGCTTTGCATCACTGATTGTAAGTCTTTCAATTCATTTAAATATTTTTGATGGTCAGATTACATACAATAGATAGCCAAGTATTGAAAGTCAGCTACAAATTCCTGTGCTTGTAGGCTGATGAATGATTTAAAGTTTCATAAAAACAAAACAATATGTGTATTTTAATCAGGCTTAATCCTTCACCACACCATCCCCAGTTTGAACGATCCTATTAGCTATTGCAAATGCTAGGAAAAGATGAAAATGATGGTAACCAGCATTTTCTCTTTTTCCAACAATGTTTTCTATCTTTGAAAGGGCTAATACCCTCTCATGAGCTACAGTTAAATTGTTGTCTGCAAACTCTTTCAATCTGATCGAGTCTGAAATAGTGCCGTCTGCTAAACAGCTAGATTTTAAATTCTTCAAGCTAATCATCAATTTCATGCATTGCAAGAGATATGTATGATCCAATTTTGATTAAATTCATCGCAAAATATCTGTCTTGTCTTTCGAATGATTTAAGAAATATCCTTTCACACATTCATAGTCTTTCTTGAAGCTGCTGATCTCCAAAAATTATCAGGCAACAATAGATCTATTTCTCATTTGGCGAAATATGGATCTAGCATTCATAAGCTTATTACAAAAAGAATAATTTCACTAGAAAAGAATTTAATAAGGCCACGCGAAGTTTAAAAGGTCAAGTGTCTCAGAAAAAGATCGCGATTGATGCTGTCAAATTTACTTGAAATACGAAAGTAAAAACTCGCTTACATGTAATTCGTTCAGCACCACTGCGTCCAAAAAGTTGCGATTGCTCCTGTATTCTATTTATAGAACAAGAGTATCCGGTATATGGCCGAGGGCGACTGTTATCAGATCTTCGTCTATCGGATAAAGGGAGATACAAGGGTTATCAGCTTAAGATACCCGGTATATATGATAATCAAGTTGGTGTAGGCTGATTTCGCAGTTTAGGAAGTGTTCAATATACAAAATTGATAAGAACTTCACGGTCGGCCATTTTATCTGATCACTTTTTTTTACAGTCGCCAATATCAGCAATTTTTGTGTTTATAGTCGCCAGCAGTAAAATTTAATCGCCAATGGCGATTTTGGCGACCGGTAACGCGAGCCTAGTGTAAGTCAAAATTATACCGCACGAAACGTACAGACTGATCGTGAATTGTCTTGTCAGTGACATACTCTGACCAAATCTGCAAGGTCTCAATCTCTATTGCTTACCAAACATCCCCATTTCAATTAATGTACACGGAAAAGTATTATACTACAAAGAAATTTCTCGCGATCTGATTGGATAATATACCCTGAACAAATGATCATGTACACTGGCAAAATCCACGCAAAACAGGTTTCCCTTTTCCTCAATGTTTTGTACCCTTTTAAAGACAAATCCCCTCATTTGACCTAAAAGGCAATTTTCGTCTGCAGATGGGTTCAACATGTCCGATTCTAAAACAAATTGTCGTCTGGTAAAGAGTTGAACACAGAATTACCGACGACCCCTTTCCATAAAAAGAAATAAAATCCATTCATGTAATTGGTATAATTGTCAGCACTTTTTGCGCTAAAAGGGTGAACGTTCTCCTAGAAATAAACCCTTTACCTAATAATCCAATATTCCCACCACCTTGTGGAAGAATATATGTATTTTGAAAACATTGTAGAAAAAGGAGAAAATGCTGGTAACCAGCATTTTCTCCTTTTCCCGCAAAGTTTTCAACTCTTTGAATCTGGAAATGATCATTGGTGCTTCATTTATCATGCGCGAACGTTATCAGTTACGGTAGTATAAAAATTTGGTCGTTTGGTATAAAGTGTTAACGACTTTATCGCGTGCGCCGGGTGATTTTTATGAACATAGAGAAATACAGAGGGATAGAAAAACCGGACAAGTTAATTCGTAGTTAACGCTTGGCCTTCGTCGAAATGTCTCCATCCGCGCTATTATTATGGTTTCTCGTTTAGTCTCTGTTCCCTGAAAATAGACTTGTTTCTCCACATACAGTTTTAATTGGATATCAAATATTTCTTTTAGAAACAAAACAAGATTCAACTTTACCAATGTTTATTAGTAGGAGCGGCAGATACATGTACATGTTAAAGAACTACCGGTATGCTTTCGCTCACGTCCGCATTCCACTTAACCATGACAAAATATAAGTCCAATATACACTTTTTCTTTGTCATTGATGATGAATTGCGTGCGGAGAGAGAGATAGAGTTTTTCAGCGAGATTCATCTGTAATGTATAAAAGTAGTTTTTTTTTCTTTTTAATAATAGGCCAAAGGCATAAACAACAGACAAAATATAGGCATAACATATTGTATGTTATGCCCTCATCATAAAAGAGAATGCAAGTTAAAAGAAACTGGCTTTTTCCAGTGACCTTAAAAGTTGGAAGTAGGTTTGTATCATAGGCCAGAGACCTAAACTTCTGTGATAAACGATGTCATTGAGCTCTACATGCACTGTTCTTGCTTACTGTCACGTGGGGTTGGGTTTTTCTGTAGGTAGACATGCTAATATTCACAAATTTGATTTGCAAAATGTGGATTGCGTTGAAAGTATATCATCTTTGTCTGGAGACGGAATAACCTTGTGGACATCTTATATCAAAAGTTGAGAGTAGATAATCATTATATTTAATGCATATAAATTGGTAGATGTTATTTATCGTCGATTTAGAAAATTGGCAAGCTTTGATTAGCTGTATTGATAGAATGTGTCACGGGGTTAATGCGAAACAGAGATAAGTGCATACAAGAAATAGAGTCATATGTCTGGTTTCTGCAGAGATTGCATTTTTAGCGGTATTCAGACATCAGCACTTTCTTGTTTTCCGATTCAGCATGCGTTTACTTCTCCCACCAAACAGATTATATGAGGCATGCTCTGTAAAAAGAGAGTTTAATGCCTATCCAAAAAGTATCCATCCATGTCGGGCTGCGGAGGCTGACACTGGTTGAAAACTTTTGCTGTTTTGTAAGTTCTATGCATGTCCTAGGACCTTTCTATCTCACGATGCATTCGGGTTTATTAGACTAAGTGGATTTTATGGGTCATTAATTATGCGATGACGTGCCTAGTATCATGCATCACGGAGGTGCTTTAAACCCGCTTTTGTTAGAGCATGACTAATTTATATAATTGGCTTGCAACACGCGAAAAGGGGCATTCGGACATTTGCGTAAAGTGTCGTCTCGGATCAGCCTGCGCAGTCCGCGCAGGCTGATCCGAGACGGCACTTTACGACTACATTAGATTTTGTGCTACAGTAGACTTGCGCAAAACAGAAAATTACATAAAAACGGAAAGTGTCGTCTCGGATTAGCCTGCGCGGACTGCGCAGGCTGATCGGAGACGACACTTTACGCAAATGTCCAAATGCCCCTTTTCCCGTGTTGCAGGCCATTATATAATACTATTATATTATTGAAGTGTCGAAGCTGAGAGGGTCTTCCGAATAAGAGGACCATGATGCTCCAATAACACTAACCTGCGGCAACAGAAGTTTGACTCTTGCATGGAAAAGAAAGTCGAACACTCCATTGAAATCTGGATCAGTACTCACCAACCATTCTTAAGAATATTCTTAGTCACATTCTTCAAGATTTTCTAAATTTGAAAGTAACACAAGTTCTGATTGGCTAAACCAAATGGTTCAGCCACTCAGAAGTTGTGTTACTTTCAAATATAGAAAATTCTGGAGAATAAGACTAAGAACATTTCTTAAGAATGGTTGATGAATACGGGTCCTGGTATTCTAATTAACAGCCTACGTCCAGTTATTAGCCTTCTTATAGATCCTAAGCTTGTCTCGCTGTACATATACAGACACGTTAACTGTTTAAGGGGAGGTAAGCAATCTTCACAGATTTAAAACCTTTGTCTAGATGAAGCAGAACAATTAAGGAAGTGAAACACTGTCTGTGTCAATATTTTATTCAAAACCGGTGTCCCATGATAGATAGTGTATGTATTCTCAACTCTTTACAAGTGTACAAAGTGTTAGACCGGGCTGAATAAAAGGCACATGCAGAATGCAAATTAGATTTTGACACAATCGATGCGCGATGTCTTTTGAAAGGGTAGAAAACATGTTGGGGAAAGGAACAAATGCTAGCTACCAGCATTTTCTCGTTTTCCCAAGATGTTTTAAATGCTGTTTGCGTTAAGATCGTAAAAAAATGGCATTGTCTGGCAAAAGTTTAATTCAAAATCGGTGTCCCATGATAAACGACTATCAGCATGAGATATACATATCAATCTTCAAGACACTCGTCATTTTCTTTTCTGTCACCTATACCCTTCACTTAAATAAGAACGTGTTTCTTTAGTCCCATGCAGGACATTTTTTTTTTTTTTTGTCTTTGTTCGGAAAATACTGTGTGAAAAGGACAAAATGATGGTCAACCATATTTCCTCCTTTATCTACAACAGTATCTACACTTTCTTTGACGGAGAGGCACCCACTCTTTTGAGCGGAATGAATGTGTCATCTACAAATGCTTTAAATACGGACTGCCGCGTCCCGATAGCACAGTCGGTAGCGTGCAGCACTTGAGAACAGGGAGTCGTGGGTTCGAACCCTGGCTCGGCCAATTTCTTTCCAAGGATTGATGATAGTCATTGCGACAGGATTCATTCCTCTCCCACCGCTAAACATTGTCTCGACGATGGTTATGTGGGAAAGCATCCAGTGGCTTGAAAAAAAAGGTGTGTGGAGTACTGGTAAAAGAGACTCCAGGAAAGCATGGATAGGTGCACTGGCCGCCGCGATATACATGTAACTAATATGATGTTGAAAACGGCGTTAACACCAAACAATCAATCAATCAAATCATTTAAATACGGACAGGTCTAAGTTTTTTTGTCGTCTGGAAAAGCGTGAAATGAATCTATCAGAAGAACAAACCAGACGCTCAATGCATCTTTTCGGACAGACGCAGCCACCTTGACATAATTAGATAAGTGAAAATGCGGTGCTGAATTCAACAACCTTTGTAACTTGCGCTCAAAGTTAACCCTTATCCTGTTAAGTAAGTGAAGAGGAACCTTTCAAGCCGTTAGTTAAGGATAGGGCACCGTCATGGGATTCGTGTGACATCGCCTTTCATCGCCAAAATCCTACGGATTCGGCTAAGAGTCGGGTAATCCGTAATCGATGCGGGAAACCAGTGTCTATCGGCTGATCGATCACGGATTACCCGAGTCTTAGCCGAATCCGTACGTTTTTTCGGCGAAGGAAGGCGATGTTACACGTATCCCATTAGGGTGTCCTATCCTTAAACCCCAAATCTTGCTAATTCAGAGGTAATTTTTGTAGAAAGAGATCTCCTTATCGGACAGTGTAAATCCAAGATCAGACTGCACGTTTTGTGCAGTCTGATCTTGATCTACACTGTCCGCAAAAGGTCATTGAGTCGCACTTAGCACCCAAGAGTTCTCCAGAAATGTCTAAAATTCAGAGTACTACAATTTCTGAGTGGTTAAGCCTAAACCTGCTAAATGACTTACATGAAACTTTCAAGCCGATATCAACAAACTCGAATAATGCTTTTTCAAACTTTTCTTTTGAGAGAAACTATCTCCTTATCGGACAGTGCAGATCAAGATCAGATTGCAATTCTGTGAAGTCTCATCTTGATCGACACTGTCTGCAAAAGGTCAGTGAGTCGCGCATAGCTGCCTAAAGGTTAAAGGACAAAACTGATGAGGGTCAGTCGGTAAAAACGCTATTTCACAACTATCAGTCGAGCCCTGTTAGCGTACAAGACTTGAGAACAGGGGGTCGCTGGATCGAACCCCTAGCTCTGCCAATTTCTTTTCGAGGACTGATGATAACAACAAGTCAGGAACAATAAAACAGGAAATGCCATCGTCTCTCACACGTTACAGCTAGTCATTGTTGTTTGCAATATCAAGTTGGGGGTTTCCAGCTTGCAAAAAGCCTGAGGAGTTTTTGACAAAAAAAAAGAAAGGCTATATGGAAGGAAAAAAAGAAAGACTAGCTATGGAACAAATAAGCCGAGAAATGCCATCGTCTCTCACACATTACAACTAGTCATTCTTGTTTGCTATATCAAGTGGGGGGTTTCCAGCTTGAACAAAACCTGAGAAGTCTTTGACAAAAATAATTATCGTGGGCTTTATGGAGGGAGTAAGGTAAAGAAAGAAAGAAAGAAAGAAAGAAAGAAAGAAAGACTAGGTAATGAACAAATCTGCTTAGAAATGCTATTGTCTCTCACACGTTACAACCGGTCATTGTTGTGTGGTATATCAAGTTGGAGGTTTCCAGCTTGCAGTTCCTGAGAAAGCTTTGACAAAAAAATCAACAAGGGCTATATGGAGGGAAAGAAAGAAAGAGTAGGCCTATGTAAGGAACAAATAAACCTGCAAATGTCATTCTCTCTTTCACAATACAGCTAGTTATTGTTATATGGTATATCAAGTTGAAGGCTACTTGTTTTCACAGTTACCGAAAAAGTGAAAATGACAAAATGAGAAATTAACATGGATTATAAGGAGGGACAGAAAAACAGACAGAGTAATATGTAAAGAACAAATAAGCCTGGAAATGTCATCGTTTCTTACACTATACAATTAATCCTTGTTGTATACTAAATCAAGTTAGAAGCTTCCAGCTCGCACAGTTACTGAGAAATCTTTCACTAAACATTTAACATGGGCTATGCGGAGGGAAAGAAAGAAAGAGTAATAGGTAACGAACATTAAGCCTAGAAATGCCAGTGTCTCTTACACGATAAAACTAATCATTGTTGTGGCCACATCAAGTTGGAAGCTTCCAGCTTGCACAGTTCCTGAGAAATCTGACAAAAATTCGCGTCGGTTCAAATATCTATGAGGACCTATTTTTCTCGACACAGAGGACTGACTCGTCATCACAGGACTTCAGTTTGGCGGTTGACATAACAAAATGAGGTCTGAAAGGTCCTCTATTTCTGAAAAATCTTGTAGTAAGTTCAGAGCATTTTATTACAAGAAGCGTAAAATCAATTTCAGTTGTAAGACCACCTCGATACTATGACCACTACGGTCTGTTCTAAGCTCTTCCGACCATGAAATTTCAATCTTAGAGAAATGCAATCTAACACATCTCATATTTATTTTTCATTCTTTCCACAATCCATTATTCTTGTTTCATGGGAAATCAAAGCCTGTTTTTTCGTGCCTTAATTGGTCATGAACAAAATAATTGAATGAAAATCACAAACATTCAGCTACAGCTCTGAGACCACCCCGATAGGAAGACCGGTCCACTATGGTCATTTCTCAGCTCAGGTGACTAAAATAGTTCAAAGTTAGAGAAATGCGATTTAGCACAACTCAGGTTTGTTTATTTTTCCCACAATCCATTATTCTTGCTTCCTGAGAAATCTAAAACCTGTTTTTTCGTGTTTAAATTGGTCACGTACAAAATACATAAAGAATCACAAAACGAGTATGGATAGATAGCATTGGCAAATAAAAAATTGTTACAAAATCGGATTGCAGTAATCCTAAATTAGCACAGAAAAACCTAATCGAATTCGAGAAAAACGAGCTAATCTTGTTTCTTTGGGTTTTTTTAGTTTCATTTTAGATCGTTTTTTTTTAGATCGTTTTTTTTTCAGTGTAATTATTGCTATTTCCCAGAAAAAAAAAAGGCAGTAGAGAACTTGGAATGAACGTGTAAACTGAAAGTGGAAATTTTATTCCCAGACAACGAAAGAGACGAGAGAGAGAGAGAGAGAGAGAGAGAGAGAGAGAGAGAGAGAGAGAGAGAGAGAGAGATAGAGAGCAAAATTTAACCTTAGAGCCATCTTGTTGTCAACTACAGAAGCCTATTTCCTAAAATTCTCCCAAAAGCCATTAACACGTGAGTGAGTCAAACGACAGTAAGACAATAGACGGTAATCTTAATGCTGTAAAAAAAAAAACAAGTACATTCTGTTTCAAGACCCCAAAAAACCGGGTGACCTATTTCCATCCAATAAAAACATCAAATGTAGCTCCTAAGTTTCTGTAGATCTATATTGTTGGCGCTTTATCATATGGCTATATGAATACAGCGTGACAATAAAGGAATTCCTCAATCTTTACAATTTCTCTATCTTTAACGATGTTCTCAAGAGCTCATTTGGTCACAAGGATTACAACATTCAAATAATAATACTCTGTGAAAAGGGGGTTTAATACATCTGCAAAAAGTATGGGCCCAGGTCAGCCTGCGCAGGCTGACTGGGTCGAAACATATTGCTATTGGTCAATTTTCTGCATGTCAAAGGACCAGTTTAACTGATGGTTCAGTTGTTTGTTTGACAAAATCGATTGCATGGATCAATAATGATAATTATGATAACTTGCTTCGAGTAATGCATCATGGAGATGCATTAAACCCCCTTTTGCCAGAGCGTTGCTCATATTGTCTGTCCTTGGAATGCCCTTATATATGGATTGTGCGTAGTATGCATGGAAAGAAGAGGTTAAAAGATCTTGCGACATTTACAGCCGGTCGTTTAAAAGGCTTGAAATGCGTTTTATTGCAGCCATCGTTCAAAAAGTATCTTGGGGAACTACTTTTTTAGTGCGTAGGAAACGTGGAAGGTAAAATGTTGTACAAGTGATCAGCTTGTGTGGCGTTTTCATTGTTTGGTTGTTTTACATTTCTTTTGGAGAATAATCTTTGGTTTAGCGCCCCTGTTTGACTATATGACTTGTCAAGGTTGACGGAGCGTTTGCGGACGACGAACTAAACTAGGTCGAAGACGATGTAGGGAAAAGACATAAAGGCAGTTTCTCCTTTTCCCCATTAATGTTTTCAGACACATTTTTCTTATTTAAGTTCATGAAAATACCGTTACAGTTTATTTTACTGATGACATTTTACTCTGCCATTTTCCGTTCAAATGTAGCTTTTCACGCTAAGAGAAAAGAAGTAACCGCTTATCTATTCTACACTGTTTCCAAAAGGCCGTCGGCTGAAGTAGCGCTAAAAGTTATATTTGAACCATGCTCTGGCAAAAGGGGGCTTAATGCATCTTCGTAATCCATCATACCAAGCAAGCCATCACATACCTACGGATCCATAATAGCCACTTTTTTTAACAACTGACTTATTCATGAGGTAGACTGGTCCTTGGACATACAGAAAATTGACCCATGGCGAAAAGTTTCGGCCCAGGTCAGCCTGCGCGGACTGCGCAGGCTGACCTGGGTCGATACTTTTCGCAGATGCATTAAGCCCCCTTTTCACAGAGCACGGCTCATTTCTATGACTTTCTTTCGCCTTAAATGGCGAAATGTCACAACATTTCCTCCAACTCATACATACACGTGTGTTTGAACACAGTAAAGAATCTATTCTTTTCTGCATTATCAGCCTAATGTGCATGGGAAAAAAACGAGAATCTAATAAAAGAATAAGGCCTTGTCATAAAATTCTGTTCACTTGGTCAAAATTTCTGAGACTGTAGCACTAACAAGCTCTGGTACATTAACGTAGATGGTGAAAATCCATTACTGCGTGTGGAACCAGTCTAAAATAAGCCATTTCCGGTTTGCTCATTGGTAAATAATAGAAGAAAGCCGAACGCGTCACAATAACGGAAGTGAATCTACTCTACGAAGGGCAGTAAATTATTACAAATGGTAAACGTGACTTTTAACTCAATGGATTTTTTGTTGCAGGCATTCGCCGTAGTTTTGTGGTCAAGGGGAAGAGTTTGATCCCGGAGGTCATTGGTTCTAGTGGCCCGAACGACGACATGGCACGAGCGACGCTAACTCCGACCTCACAGGTCTGGCATCCATCATTACCAGAGATTACATGTACATTCAGTTGCTATTTTTTTATTTGTGATATTTTGCCGGCAAAAGTGCTACTAGTAGGCTAATACAGGGACTTTTATGGACGGCATAAATTAAGATCAGACGACACACAAAGTCCAGCCTGACTTTGGATCTACGCCACGTGCTTGTTTAGTTAAGGCTTTAAGCTCAGGGCTAGTATTCACCAACCATTCTTAAGAATATTCTTTGTTTCAAGATTTTCTAAATTTGAAAGTAACACAACTTTTGATTGGCTAAACCATATACCAATTAGAAATTGTGTCACTTTCAAATTTAGAATATTTTTTATAGAATAAGACTTAGAATGTTCTTGAGAATGGTTGGTCTTTCAGAGTTTCAGTGGGTTGTATACTCAGCCATCGAAAGAGGTCGAATTATTTGTTTTATACTGGCTAAAAGATTGCCATGGAAAATAGAAATTCGAAAATCTCGTTCACTGATTGGATGTAATAAGTCCATGAATATTCCGAATTAGTGTTTTATTAACTTCCGTTTTGAACCGGATATACATGATGCTATACAGTATACAGTGTAGAATTCAGAATATGTTTGTTTGGTGTTAGATTTAGACGTCAAAGGCTTTGCAATTGACGGGGTACAAACAAAAGCTCACCAGGTGAAAAGCCCACTAGGTGAAAAACCCATCGTACGAGAACCCAATAAGTGAAAATCCCCCTAGGTAAAAAACTCACTAGGTAAAAAGTACCCTCCTATATGAGATGTTGTTGTATATTTAATCATTTCTTAGAAAAAAAAATCAAACTATCGGACTTTTATTACAAAAGATTGTAGGTAAAGTGGCAATTGGTAGCAAGTGGCTTTTCACCTTTTATCACAGTATTTCCAAACTTTATTTCACCTTTTATCAGAATGTTTCCAAGCCTTATTTCTCATGATCCTCAAATTTTGTAATAATGGTGGGCTTTCGTCCACTTTTCATTTAGGGGTAGGGGGGGCTTTTCACGAGGGGGTGGCTTTTGTCCCGGGGGGGGGGGGCTTTTTACTTAGTAAGTTTTTCAACTGATGGGCTTTTACCAACACTCGTAATTGACCAATCATGTATCAAAATCCTCTTGTGTAAGCCAAACTTTTTATTGCGACAGGGTTAACTGGGTCAAATCTCTTCAACGACAAAATTGTGTCACTTGTATACACCTACTTTCGAACTTCAAATCCAAGAGTGGGTACGATATGATTCGGAATGGCTGTATATTACTTGTCGGTGGTTTGGTGTTTAACACCGTTTTCCACAACATTTCTGTTATATCGCGGCGCCTAGTGCACAAATCAAGGCCTTTCTAGAGATTCTTTTACTAGTACTTTGCACTATCGTCAATATGAATATTCCAGACTTTAATATATTTTAGTCTATAGATTTATATGACGGCCAAAAATAAACAATGGTGGTGCTAATATGCATTCAAATTTAAATCATATCATTTGAAAGAATGGAAAATAGTATGAAGACGGCAATCTTTTATGGTACCGTCGATCAAAGTGTCTTTTGTTGGCACAAAGATGAATTCTAAAACCAGGTTAAAAGTAAACAATAGATTAAGCGACTTAGCGACCTTTTACCAAAATCTAAAATTCGTTTTTCTGCCAGCGACAAATACTTGGACGACGGTACAATAATGTACCGACGGTACAATAACAGATTGTCACCTTCACATTAGTTTCCATACATGTCCATTTAAATCGTATGAGTTAAATCTAAAATGAGTCACGCTCTGTGAAAACGGGATTTAATGAATCCGTAAGATGACATGGGTCTATTTTTTTTTAGTATTTTTATTTTTCTTGCATGTCAAAGGATCACACTACCTCATGATCCAACCAGTTGTTAGACAAAATCGTTTTCAAGAACCCGAAATATGTGATGTCTTGCTTAGTATAATGCATCATGGAGATGCAGTAAACCTCCTTTACCGAGAGCATGGCTAAAATGTATTTAAACACCCACATTGTTTACTTTGGGGCTACCTGATGCACCGATCACCTATGTGATGCTTTAACTCTTTCATTACTGAATGAATAAATAGCATTTTTCTCAATGACTACAAATACAGTTCTGCTCCAAGATCAAGAGACGGTTTGTTCATAATCTAGAATAAAGCAGTGGGCAGTGTAGATCAGAGATCAGACTGCACGTTCTCTGCAGTCTGATCTTGATCTACGCTGTCCACAAAAGCTTCTGGTGTCGTCTTTGGTATGAAAAGAGTTAATCTATTTAATATGACATTATATCGCCGTCGAACAGTAATTTAGCCAGGATACGTCTACGACAGCAGATGTTACCGATGCCCCAATCCAATAATCTTACATGTCGTGGCAAAAAACAATATGGGGACTGTCACGTGACCTGTGAAGTCTGGAGACAACAGTTAGATGTGACAAAACCGATAGTTGAGAATGAGGAAGTCGTGTCCTTTATTTAACCCTTTACGACACAATCCCGACTTTAAACGACCCTGTGAAAGAAGCATTACAATCGTCGAAACGTTAACTCGGTAACTTCCCATTTCGTCTACTCCCATTTCGTTTACTATTTCTGCAATTGTTCCCATTTCGTCTACTCCCAATTTTACATCCATTTCGTCTACTTCCCATTTCGTCTACACAGATTTTTGGGTAAACTTTAAATGCAATAATTTAATTATTACTACTTTTTTGACTTTTATTTACTAAATGAGAACTTTTTGACAAGAATTCAGTGAATTTTACCACATTTTTTTGTCATAATATTCTTTATCAAAGTCTTGTTCAAAAGTACTTTATCAACCAATCTCAAATTGCATCATCATCATTATCATCGTCATTACCTTTAGAATCAAATCAAATAAATATTGATATTTATGTCAACATAAGAGAACTGGGAATTTAAATTTAATTAAATAACAAAGGGAAAAGTGAAAAAGATCTATACAATTTTTTGGTATAAAAAAGCAATGATTATTTGCTTTCTTGAATTGAAATGTGTGTATACAATGATAAAGGGAGAAGGAATGTAATGTTCTTTAATCTATAACTATGGACACAGTCAAGCAATTACTTTTTACAAAAGTGTGAAAAACCTGGATAAAACCTATTTATACGTGTTTCCTGTGATCTAGACAATGGGGCTCTTAATTAAAGGATTCAAAAGATAATAGCTTTGATGATATATTTAAAATCATAATAGTAGACGAAATGGGAACCGAGTAAAATTTTTGAGTAGACAAAATGGGAATGAAATACAGTAGACGAAATCGGAAGTAGACGAAATGGGAATAAACCGTTAACTCTTTACCAAACGACAAAATTTTAGACTGGTCAAAATTGAAAGCATTTACAGACGAAAAAAAAAAACATGAATGAACACTGAAATTTTATTTCCGAGGGGTAGAAAATATTGTGGGAAAAAGGAGAAAATGCTGGTTCCCAGCATTTTCTCTTTCTCCCACAATATTTTTAAATATCTTCTTCTTCAGGGTCGTTAAAACTCTTATTTGTGTAGTAAAGGCTTAAACAGTGTTACGTTTTTGTCACAAGATAGGGTGGTAATATATTTTATGTACCATGAAAATAAAATAGTACTCACCTATTTGGCGTAAAGCAGCAGTGAACAACAGCACATGAAAGTAGAAAGAAAAGAAAATATAAAGCAATGCTCAAGGAAAAGGGTTATAAATGCATTTTTGTGATTATAACAAGCAAGTCATTACATACATGTAATTATGCATCCATAAAATCCATTCTGTTCAACAACCAACCGAATTATTAGGTAGACTGGTCCTTCTACATGCAGATAGTTTACCAAAAGCAAAGCTTTCGTCACAGGTATGACTGCGCACACCGTGCAGGCTGACCTGGGTCGTTACTTTTTGCAAATACAGTAAACCTTCTTTTCACAGTCCATGATTCATTCTTTTTTATTGTAGATCCGTGTAAAATGTATCTTTTTTTTTGTTATCGTGGATCGGTGTATAATGTTTCTTTCAACAGTATTCCAGTCGTATTACTATGGTAGCTCACTTACTCGTGTTTTTCCTTGGATAATTATAACGCTCCTGCAGACGACAAAAGTTTATGTCCATTCATATTGAAAGAATTTGTAGACGACTGGTTGAATGTGATTCATTTTACCCTTTACCAAACAATCTCTTGTTTTTACGACCCTGGTGTAGAAGGCTTTTGAAAACACTGTGGGAAAAGGAGAAATTGCTCGTAACGAGTAATTTCTCCTTTTTCCACAATGTTTTCTACCCTATCAGACAATTGAAACTCATAAGAAAAAGTTTTTGAATTGCCGTCTGCAGGTGCGCTATCAATTTGGAAGAGTGTAAAATTTGTCGTTTGGTAAAGGGTTAAAGGTATTTGTCTCAAATAAGGTAGAAAACATTGTGGGTAACAGAGGCTCAAATGATAGGATTTGTATTTCATAAGGTAGAAAACATTTTGGGAAAAGAAGAAAATGCTCTTTACCAGCATTTCTTCCTTTTTTCCCACAAATATCGCATTATCTCCCGCTAGATGGCATTCTAGAAACACACATCTATCTAATATGGGCATTATGGATACAGAACCGGACTACTTTTCAAAACAACAACCGTTACTTTGAATTTCAAAATGCAATAAACGTTTACTCAATAAAACGCTACCTGGTGCGATTCATTCAGCTGTGATCGGCTAGCATGTAACCTATGCATCGGCCATTTATTAAAACAGCCCCTACATGCTTGGGTAATAGGCTAATAGCTTCGCTGTAAGCCCTACTTTTCCCGAATATTCGGGGGATGGGTGATGCGTCATAGCAGACAGGTCGAATCTTCGAAGAATATGACATGCGCAGACGACGACAAATATCGTTTTCCCTACGGTCATTTAAAAAACGGGATTTTTAAGTGAAGGGTTAACCCGCATTTAGTCTGTTATTGGCATAGACTTACATATCAACCTACCCACGTGACTGCAGACTGCAGACGCCAGTAAGGATTGAACCATTTCTGGTTACAAACCTATGCAATACCTTGACCACTAAGTCACAGAGGATCACTTAATGTATAAATGTCGTTCTGATAAATCGAGTTTTAATGTATCTCCATGATCCATTATACCAAGCAAATCATCAGGTAATTATGAATGCATAAAATCCAATTTGTACAATAATCAACTAAATCATGAGGTAGAATTGTCCTTGGATATGGAGAAAATTTATTAATAGAAAAAAGTTTCCAACAAGGTCAACCTACGCGGACTGCGTAGACTGATATAAATCGATAATTTTTGCAGATGCATTAAACCAACTTTTTTTAAGAGCTTGGCTCATATACAACCAGTATCATTGATATCGAAGTAATCAAAAATACAGTTATGTCTATGACATTTCGATTATCCCGTTTTTGAACACACTTCACATGTGTTTCCAGGGTTTCATACGTACTAACTAGGCTGTGGCACTGTAGAGCCTTGCCCAAAGATACTTCCGCAAAAAATAAAACAGCAAAGCAAGTAATGATCGAACCGGACCCGTGTACTTTGCTTACAGTACCAAATCAAAACCCCTTCAACTGATAAGTACAGAAATTAGACATTAGGACTTTCCATCCAATCATAAAACCTTAACAAGAGCACCGCATGCGGGTGCCAACACTCGACTGCAAGTGTTTGGTTTTCGGTAAAAATTTTAAGTCGAAAAAGGGTCATAACGGTGTCCATTTTTTCATGGTTACTTGCCCCTGTTGTATGGGTTTCCCTTTTGATAGTGAACAAGTTGTCCAAATTTGAAGTAAATTTCTTTAGTAACGACAGAGATTATTACAAATGTCTAAGTTTTCGCACGACGACGACGCAGTCGACGACGACGACGCCAGGGCAATGACAATTACTCGTCAGTTTATTTGAAAGCAGCCGACCTAAAAATTGCAATTCAATCTTTCTTTTCTTTCACGGGAAAAAATCTCACACTATTGGACGGTGCAGATCAACGATCATACTCCTAGTCCTATGTAGTCTGTTCTAGATCTACACCGCTCGTAAAAGCAGTTTAGGTCGTACTCAGTATTGTAAGGGTTGTCAGTTGCATTTTGTTAGGCATGTTTAGACGAAGTTTGTATCCTATCAATAGACGGTTAAATGTCTATGTAAACAACAAAACATTTTAATGCATATCAAGTAGAACGTAGGATTTACAGCCGAAAAATATATCAAGTTTCTTGCCTTAAGTATGCATTTATTTATTTGCAGTTTTCAATAGTTTAAAATACGTCTTGTGTTTAGATATAAACAGAATAACCAATAGGGAGCAGACAATATAGCACGAAACATTTTCTCTCTGGTATTTTCAGGGACGAAATTGAATTATGAGATGAAATAAAATGTACTCAAACGGTTTTCGGGATAGAAAGAGACAAAGAGAGACAGAAACACATATAGAGACACAGAGAGACAGACAGAGAAAGAGCAAGAAACACGGGATTGTTGGATAGAAGGGTTAACTGGCTAACTGCTACGCGTCTTTGACTAAAAACGTAGCCCATCAGACAAAATTTTGTGTCTCGTAGCAGACCAATTTTTCGGCGTAGCTGAATGTGCTGGGTTTTGACCTACTTTTTGGTACTGATAACAAATGAATAAACAGGAATTTGTGATTGGTCAAAAATGTAGACATGTTTATTTTAAGGGCCCCTGTCAATTTGCTGGCAAATTTACGGCGTCTATGTTTTATGAAGACATTTTTTATTGAAACATTTGGCAAAAGGGGAACCTACTAATGGCACCAAAGTTATCCTTTTGTCCTAATGTTTTAACCTGTTTTCATATATTAAATCCCAATGCTTGTTTATTACCAATAGTTTACTTATATGTTTTCAAGGTCCATTGTTTCAGAATCCTAAACCGCTTTCGACTTTTCGAAAAAAAGAAAAAACTCGCGCAAATAAACCTTGAGACATGGTCTTATTTTGAACTTTAAGTTCTTTGAGTTTTCTCCTCGGCAAAATATCGTACAGATAAGTTTGCCTTTGACGTACTAAATGACATGAAAACAATTTTACATTGCACATTAAACTATGGCAATAACAGTAAAGCGCGGAATGATCGCGACAGATTAAGACCAGCAGGAAAGAGAGTGTGAAGTATTTATTCCATTAACTTTGAATGGTAAGACAAGTTACTTGTCTAGATAATGCTATGAACTTTTACTTGAATTTAAAACCTATTTTTCTGCCAGCAACTGACAATTGGACCGACCGATCAATGACAAATTGCCATCTTTATAATAATTTCTATACTTTTACATAGTTTGATTTGAATTTAAATGCACTTTGACTTCCGCATTGTTTACTCTTAGCCGCTATTGGACCTTTAAGTGCGGCAAAAGTTTGCAAAACATCAATATACAAGACAGAGAAGTGTAAGAATATTCTTTTTTTTTTTCATAAAAAGATACGCAGCTTCTTAAAGAATTTTAGATTTCGCACCAGAATTTCACAATATCCTGTGGTAAATGTCACGTGAACAAAAACACGCATCAAGTATTTGGTATCAAATTTAAACAGGTATAATGACCTCATGTTTTATGTAATAGAAAAAGACGGAGTTATCCATTGAGGAACAAACGTTTCGTCATTTAAACGCAAAAAAAAAGAATACATTTTAACCGGATTTCACCGTCCAGTTGATAACCACTTATGAAGAAACTGTATTTATTAGCATCTATCAGTGTTTTACAAATAATTTGTAATCACGAGAAAAAACAAAAGAGACTTAGAAAGAGTTGAATACCACCCTCTGCTTAAAATTGGCAAAAAACAACATTCTTGCTCTAATCCTATTTTCTTTTAACCCTTAAGCTGGTAAATAAAAAGCATAGATATTTCCAGCCAATAGAATATACTGAAACATTGCGATTACAGAGTGCTTGTTGTTGGGAAAAAAAGCTCACCGTATCGGACAGTGTAGATTCAAGATCAGACTGCACGTTCTGTGCAGTCTGATCTGATTCTACACTGTCCGCAAAAGGTCAGTGAGTCGCGCTTAGCAGCCACAGGGTTAAAAACGTTTCGGACTTGCATTTTTCAGCGTTATGGGCGTTACACCCTTGCGGAGTGTATGTACATGTATGTAAATTTATTGCTGTGTCTCATCTGCAGCTGTTCAGTGCTCACAGTGCTTTGATTTTTCAGTTCTTCACGAAGATTCCAAACTGTCTGATGAAGCCTTGTTTAGATGTACATGGGGGAACGCGGGATGTAACATCACTGACAGTCAATAGACTTTCTGTCTCACTGCGACCACCTCAATCTTTATCCACTTTTCACGGCCTGTCAGAACTGACCGAACGATAAACACCGAAGGACACCGTGTGTGTCCATCTTTAATTGGAAAACGGTCTCTCGTAATGAAAGACAGACAACGTGAGAAATACAAATCAATGCTTTGTAATTCCATTATATTTGCTTTGAGTTTCTTCCCCCAATTTACCAGTTAAACGTTGGTGTTGGTATCTTATCTGTTGATTATATTACATTGGAAATATACATTAAATGGTGATTAAGAGTGTACTCCCATTTAAACGGTATTGAAATACTATCATTGGGACAACTCAATTATTGACTCTTTCAGCGCGATGGCCAAAAGCAGGAAGTGCAGTCTGATCTTGGATCTATACAGTCTGTTTGGTTTAGTCTAACCTATAAGATAAAATTGAAGTGTTTCAGCGGATTGTATATTCAGCCTTCGAGAGAGGTGGCATCATATATTTGGCACTAAAGGAGTTCATTCTTTACCAGTCAGTCCAAAGTTTTAACGACACTAACAAAGAAGGCTTTTGAAAACATAGTGGGAAAAGGAGAAAATGCTGGAATTCAGCATTTTCTCCTTTTCCCACTTTGTTTTCTACACTAATACCGACTCCACCATATCAGCCAAATTTAAATTATCGTCTGCAAATGCTTTGAACTTTCCCTGGTCCAAAATTTTGACGTGTGGTGAAGATGTTTTTCGTTGGGTTCTCAATGTCCCTTTGTACGCACTTTCATGTTGTGGGCTGTATGCCCCTAAACGGATCACCCGAGGTTTGCCCAATGAGGAAACCCATGTGCTATTTGGACAATTTATATATAAGGACCGTAAAAAGGTAGCCGGAGAAAAATGAAGAGAAAAAGGAATCCAGCGACTAAAACGGACCAATTACATAAAATCTAACAGGCATTCAAATCTTTACTGCTTTCCAAAATTAGAATTTAGAGGTTTGCTGCACGACAAAATAAATTCGTCTGCATGCTGGAATGAGTTAAACAGAAAACAGCAAATTTTCTGACAAGATTGATTGATTGATTGATTGATTGACTGATTGATTGATTGATTGATCGATTGAATTGAATTGATTGATTGGTCGGTCGGTTGGTTGATTGATTGATTGATTGATTGCCTGGCTGATTGATTGGTTGGTCGGTCGGTTGATTGACTGATTGGTTCATTGATTGATTGATTAATTGATTGATTACCTTATTGACTGATTGTTTGCTCTATTCCCACATAACCATTGTCAGCGGTGAGAGAGGAATGAATCGTGTCGCAATGATAATCATTAATCCTCGGAAAGAAAAAAGCCGACTTAAGGATTCAACCAGCGACCCCTTGTTCTCAAGTCCTGTGCTCTAACTACCGACTGCACTACCGTGCTCGGCATACTTGCTCAGGATCCAATATTTATCGCCTATTCACATAGCTATTCATACAGCCTACATTTTATTGCGCAATAATTTGGGAGAGAATTCAATAACTTAGGGTAGTGATTTGTGTGGCCCTATGGGAGCTTTAATAAAACACATTAAATCAAATGAAAAACTATTTAGAGCAGCAAACAACATTTGACAACGGTTTAGGAATCTGATGTGACGTGGACCGTATTGTCATATTGGTTTGTCATATTTCGGAGATGGTCGAGTAACTGAGTAAGCGGACAGTGGTGCTGTCAATGTCAACCGGGCCATATTAACCTAAGTGAAATAACATTAAATTTTAAAGATACACCCTTACAGCTATAGAGAAAAAACGCGGTTAAAACTTGAAAGTGTGTAAAATGGCTCAACTGTGCAAACAGAGATAAATTACCAATATATATGGTGTAAGTGATAAAAAATCCCAAGTGATTTGTCTTCATTTAAAATCGGAAACGACAACAGCGATTGCTTTGAAGGCCTCCAAAACATGAAATGCATTTTCTATCCGTCGTAATCTGTGAAACCTTGAAGCTCTCGGGGGCAAAATTCGGCTTGAAGATACAAAACTGATTATAGTTTCATAAGATAAGGATGAAATGCGTTGAAAACTGGCTGAACACTGAATACTGAAAACGAGTATAGGTGTATCTTACAAAAAAGTTACAATACCATTTAACCCATAATGTTCACTCGATAAAATAAACTTCGATCTTTCACCGAAAAAATAAAATATTCTCCTTGTCACTTTTGATGTCACATAATGTTTATCTCAAACGTATTTGAGAATAGAGAATTCATAAAGGGTATACTGCACTGAAAACACAAGGAAGGCTATGTAAAAAAAGTGGGATACCTCTAGACCCAATTCTGATACACCTTTGGTTTATTATAAGGAGACTGAGACAGAAAGATTATTAACCCTTATCCCGCTAAATAAATGGAATGAAATTTTTGAGCCGATAGTAAATACCCAAAATTTGCTATTTCAACGGTATTTTTTTTGGTGGACAACATGTCCTTATCGGACAGTGTAGATTAAAGATCAGACTGCACGTTCTGTGCAGTCTGATCTTGATCTACACTGTCCGCAAAAGGTCAGTGAGTCGCGCTTAGCGGCCTAAGGATTAATATGAAAAGAGAAAGAGACCTTCCTCCGATATCACATTCCTAATTGTGGTAAAATGACTTTTATAAATGAGCGGTACTCTGGCACCAGGGGGTTTAATGCGTGTCCGCGAGGCATTTCACCAAGCAAGCTTTTATAATCATGGATTCATAAAACCTCATTTATTTTACAACAGACTAAATCATGAGGTAGAACTTCTGGTCATGGCCATGCAGAAAATTGACAAATAGCAAAAAGTTTTGATCCCGGTCGACCTGAGCGGACTGCGCTGGCTGATCTGTGTCTCTACCTTTTGAAGATGCAATAAGTCCCTTTTTCACAGAGCATGGCTCAAATTGAGAGTTCGTTAATAGACTTAACAGGTGAACAACTTGAAATCAAATAACAATTAATAATCGTTTCAACACTTAGGCTGCTGAGTGCGACTGCCTATCCTTTTGCGAACAGAGTAGATCAAGATCAGACTGCACAAAAAAAGCAGCCCAATCTTGGATCTACACTGTCCAATAAGGAGATAATTTTCTCCAAAACATAAGTTTGAAATAGCATCATTCAGTTTTTTACTATCGGCTTCAAAGTTATTTAGCAGGACAAGGGTTAAAACTGGTCGAATGATGATGAGGGATTGTTACCTTGAGCGAATTTATGAAAGGTGAGTTGTCCTTCTAACTCTCAAATCAAATCTAAATCTAAGTCATCTGATTGGCTGAGACTTTCCGCCTAAGCCAATCAGATAGCCCGTCTTCGAACTTAGTATATTAATTTAATGAAATCATTAATAAATTCGACTAATGTTGTAGTGATAAAATACGTGGCTGTAACCCTTCATCACACAATCCCGAGTTTTAACGAACCTGAGAAAGAAGCCCTTTGAAAACATTGCGGGTGTGGTGACTGTGGTGGTGAGGTAGAGCGTCGGCCTCGTAATCATAAGGTCCCAAGTTCGATACCCGGCAGCGGGTGTCAACTTTGGGATTTTTCATTGGCCCACACATTCGGCGCGAGTACTGGTGTGTAGTTCCCAGGAAGCAGAATCGGGAGAGATTAGTATAAGTTGTAAGAACTTGTTTCTCAATCGATGTAAAATATGTTTAAACTAAAACATTGCGGGGAAAGGAGAAAATGCTGGTAACCAGCATTTTCTCCTTTCCCCACAATGTTTTCTAACCATTGTTTTCAGTTCTTGAGTCACATTTAATTTATCGTCAACAAATGCTTCTAATTTGGTTAAGTTAAAAATTTTGTCGTTTAGTAGAGAGTTGAATAAAAAAAAAAGTTCGAAAGAAATCAAGGACGAGCCAACACTTTCAATCTGCCAAGGAACATCTGCTTTCATTTCTTATTGATTTAGTAGTAAGATAGTGTCTTAACTATTTTGTTTATCTTCCTGGTAATTTTTTTTGACAAAAGAAGCAGGAAAATGCACTTGCTGCCTTAACCCTGAGGCTGCTAAGCGCGACTCACTGACCTCTTGCGGACAGTGTAGATCAAGATCAGACTGCACAGAACGTGCAGTCTGATCTTGGATCTACACTGTCCGACAAGGAGATAGTTTTCTCCAAAAAAAGATACGTTTGAAATAGCATCATTCGGGTTTTTACTATAGGCATGAAAGTTTCATTTAATTTCTTTAACAGGACAAGGGTTAAAGAGTGTTTTTCTTTATATATTGGCTTAAATTCTTTGTCATTTTTTTTTTATAAAACACAAGTCTGAATTAGCCTATTTCCGTTTTCCTCATTTAAATATGATAGAAGAAATCCGAACGTGTCACGTGACCGGAAACCGTGCTACTTCACAAATGTCGATAAATTACACGCTGTCGTGTTTCATTAAGTCACCCCCTTGCTTCTCTGTAACTCTCGACTCTTTACCAAATAAATTCGTATTGTGAGTAGAAAACTGGCTCTAGAAACATTGTGGGAAAAAAAGAGAAATGCTGGTAACCGGCATTTTCTCCTTTTTTTCCACAATGTTTTCTACCATTTTGGAGAGAAAAATCGTCATTTGGGTGACGTTTATTCTGTTGACTGCGAATGCTTTGAATTTGGACGATTTTAAATTGTTGTCGTTAGATAACAAGAAAACCAGTCGCCAAAGTTTTAGATTCGTTCTTGTTTACAACGGAATCATTTAGAGAAAACAAATATTAAAGGTGTGGTACAAATGATGGATTTAGCCTTTGAGGGAATTAAAATAATACGGCAGGTGGGAAAAAGGAGAAATATGATGGTTACACAGAAAAATGTTTATCTTATAGGCTTGCCTAAACAAGTGGACGGTATAAATCGAGGATCAGAATGCACGTTTTATGCAGTCTGATCTTGATCTAAGCAGTTCGCAAAAGCAAAGGAGTATGCTCTGTCAAAAAGGAGATTAATGTATCTGCGTAATGCATAATACCAAGCAAGTGAAGTCATCACATCACCATAGATCCATAAAATCCATTTTGTTTCACAATAGACTGAATCATATGGTAGAATGGACCTTTGTCTAGCAGAAAATTTACAAATGGCAAAAGGTTTCGATCCATGTCAGCCTGCGCGGATTGCGCAGGCTGACATGGTCCGATACTTTTTGCAGATGCATTAAACCTCCTTTATACAGAGCATGTCTTACATGTTTTCGCTTGTGGTGTTGAAAGGGTTAATTCCTGGTGGGAAGTTTGACAAATATTAACACATGGAGCACTTGGCAGTTGTCATCAATGTTTAATGCGTGACATTCAACATCAAAATTTTAAGCGATTACTCTACAAATGTGACGTTGAGTATGTCACTAAACCATACATATTTTTGAAACAATGTTGTAAAAGGACCGATCGGAAGATTCTGATCAACTTTTCAGCCAAGTTGACTGAAATTTTTAGGAATAAAAGAGGATACAAAATTTAGTCTAGGGGAGGATGTGCTGACAAACGGACAGCCTGATTCAAATATGCCTCCCCCTACTTCGTTGTGATGGTACATGTATAATTAAGTAAAATAGCTGCCAAAAGTAAACAAAGCGACTGTTAAAATGCATTTCAAGTTAAATCATACCATTTAAAAGTATGGAAATTATTGTGAAGATGTTAACCTGTTATTGTGTGGTCGGTCCCAGTGTTAGTCGCTGACAGAGAAATCAATTTCAAAACTAGGTTAAAACCTACCAGATCACTTTATCTTTTGTTTACTTTTTGCTTGATTTCAAAACTTATTTCCCTACCAGCGACTAACACTTGGACCGACCACACAGTAACAGATTGTCATCTTCACAATATTTTTAAATGGTATGATTTAAATTTGAATGCATTTTAACGCCTGCTTTTTCCGCTATTTGGCCTTTAAGACAGCATTTAGTTATAGTGCAGAGAAAACACTAATGAAAGGCAGCAGCAACAAGAAAAACAGGGCCATAATAGCCCTGTATCGCTCCACTGGTTCAAAACATTTTGTCACGTATGTGAGCTGTAATTAGCACAGGGTGGAATAGATAGTCATGAAGGTCATGTCTTTTGCCCGATCAAGATTCAAGTAGGAAATCTTCAACCAGTCTATCAAAGGGTGATGCATGCCTGTCATAAATAAATCCCGATGCACAGTTTTTGAGAAGATTTCTAAATTTTTCCTCCGTGGATTTTTTTTCTATGTTAACTCTTAACCTGCTAAATAACTCAAATGAAACTTTCAAGCCGATAGTAAAAACCCAAATCTTCCTATACAAAGGGTTTTTTTTTTTGGGGGGGGGGGATAATATCTCCTTATCGGACGGTATAGATCCAAGATCAGACTGCACGTTTTGTGCAGTCTGATCTTGATTTATGCTGTCCGTAAAAGGTTGTCGAGTCACGCCTAGCAGCTTAAGGGTTAAAGGGGCCCATTCATCGCAGCCATTTTTTTTTTTAACAAATCAATATTCTATCACAAATCTGCAAGCGGCTTACCTAAAGACCACGAGAAATATCTATAAATTCTGACCAAACATTTTACAAAAAGAAAAAATGTTTGCTCTATTTTGTTGTTTACATATAGATTAAAAAAAGAAAGAAAAAAAAAAAAACGAATAAAAACGCGCATATTTCTGTGCGAATAAAATTATGTCAAGAAATAATGAAGAATTCTGCACAAGGATCGTGCGTGCAAAATGTTAAGAAATCCAGGGGGTTTGGAAAGGTGTAAAAGATTAAATACTCTACTAAAAAGATGGAATACATTTTAGTGTTGCCCGATAAAACAAAGAATATAAAAACATAGAATATCAAACTAAAAGCACATTAAATTGATAAAATATGATATACCAGAGCACTTAAACCGATCATTTACGAGAAACAGTATCTTAAAATGTTCTTGAGAAAAAAAATAAATATATTTCAAAATGCCGATTGATTCTTCAGCAAACGATCCAAAAAATCCTTTATCAAACGATGTTGGATGTCGTATGCTTCTGAAAACAGCATCGGAAAAGTAGGATACGCTGGTTTTCAGCTTTTTCTAGTTTTCCGATGATGATTCCAATCCTCTTAAACATCTTCCCATTCTTGAACGAAGCCAAGGAAAGCATGGATAGATGTACTGGCTACCGTGATACAACTGAAGTAATCTTGAAAACGGCGTTACATACCATACAAACAGTCGATACAATCAATTCATCACATTTGCGGAATGCTATGTGAAAAGGGGGCTATATGCATTGGCTAAAAGTATCGACCCATGTCAGCCTTCTCAGTCCGCTCAGGTTGAGATAGGTCGAAACCTTTCGCTATTGGTCAATTTCCTGCATGTCAAAGGATCCCGCTCCAGTCGATTGTTAGACAAAATGGATTTTACGGATCCGTTATCATAATATGATGACTTGCTTGGTATAATGCTTCACGGAGATGCATTAAACCCCCTTTTGCCAGAGAATGACCCATTTGATTTGTCGTCTGGAAATGCTTTCAATATGAACAAGTTTAATTTTTATTGTGTAAGTGAAGACTTTCACCCCACATTCCAATCTTAAGTCCTATACCTTCCGTTTCTCCAGAAATCATTTTAGTAATTTTATCCCCATGTAATGCAAATAAATTTTACAAATAGCTACATTTTGCAATACTAAACAATAGAAACAGTCAGAATTAAGTTTCGACTGAGTTCTTTATAGGATTATATTTGGCATGGGATCTGAAATCCCCCTTCTCAGTTCTGATGTCTTTATGATAATGGAAGGCATGCTTAATGCATTTTTTGGAAATTTATGATTATATCATTTTGAATAATGCGCCAAAAGCTGATAAGTCTTTTGAACCTTTACTAAGCAAATCTGTGTTTTAAGGACCCTGAAGAAGTCCGTTGATAACATTGTGGAAAAGGAGAAAATGCTGGATACCAGCATTTTCTCCTTTTTCAACCATGTTTTTAATCCTTTAAAGACGAAGGTATACAGGTCATGAATTAACTTTTGTCTGTTCTTGTTCTAATAATTGTGTAGTCAAAACCTATGATATATAAGCGGATAGTCCATGACCAAGATCATACCTCACGTATGTGCAGGCTGATCTTGTCTACAGTGTTCGCAAAACACATTCCTTTTCCAAACGACAGGCTTGAGTACTGGAGCAAGGGAAAAATAAATTGTTTTGAAAAAACCTTGTCTTTGAAGACCAAAATAGAGAAATAAACAAATCTACCACACGACGTGTGGCCATCTTTAATTAGGAACCGGTATCCAGTTATAAAAACAAATAACGTGAGAAGTACAAACATATTTGGTGATTGTTTATTTATCAATTTTCTCCAGTAATAGGATGGTCCGGAAAATTTTCTCGAGTCCATTTATTTTTTGAGAATTTTTTTTTTTTAATTTGACGCTGCAATCATCGGATATCATTCAACAGCAGCTCTACGCATGTATAAGGTGCTTTTTTTTTTCGCTAAAATACTTCTTTGAAAACATCGGCAGAATTTATTTCTCTCCCACTGCTTAACAATACTTCAAAGAAAGAAAACTGTTTAAAAAAAAAAAAAGGAGAAATTCATTGGTTAACAAGGTTATATTTAACCATAGTCTAACTCAGCTATAGTAGTTGTAACAGAAACTTAGATAAAAAGGAAAACTAAAATTACATTATTAAAAGGTACACTGTATATCAATTCATTCGTGAGAAATGTACGACGAATTCTGAGTAAGAAACTCTAGAAAACATCGTAGGAACAGAAGAAAATGCTGTTTACCACAATGCTTTCAAAAGCTATCTTCCTCGTGATCATTAAGAAAGCACCTACAGTAAACCTGTTTTGGTGGCATCTATTTTAACCCTTCACCCGATAATTCCCTAGTTTTAATGACCCTGTGGGGTCCTGCGTGGCTCAGTGGTAAAATGTAGGACGTGTGACCTGAAGGCCCGGGGTTCGACCCACACTGGAAGTGCTGGGTTTTTCTCGGGAGTGTTCTTGGGCAAGACACTTAAGAGCCCTAGCCTAGTACTGATGGAACTCAGGGAATAAGAGGACATGAATATTTGAGCTGTCGCGTGATTGACTTAAATGATGTTGAAAGCGGCGTAAACACCTTTTTATCATTCAATCCTATAATGGCCCTGTGGAGAAGGACTTTTGAAAACATCCTAATAAAAGAAGAAAATGCTGGTAAAATGGTTACCATCATTTTCTCCTTTTCCCATAATGTTGTCTACTCTTTCAAAGACCATTTAACCATTTGAGTCCCATTTGCTTTGTTGTCTACTAACATTTTGGATCTGTGTCATTCACCAACCACTCTTAAGAACATTCTTAGTCTTGTTCTCCAGAATTTTGTAAATTTGAAAGTAACGCAACTTCTGATTGGCTAAACCATTTGGTTTAGCCAATCAGAAGTTGTGATATTTTCAGACTTAGAAAATCACGGAGAATAAGACTAAGAATGTTTTAAGAATGGTTAGTGAATATGGATCCTGGGTGGACATGTCAAAAAGTTTGTCGTTTGGTAAATGGTAAAGCAAGCACATATTGAGTTCCCAAGGAAGGCAAATGCAATGTACAGTGTAAGCTGAATGTAACTTGTCTTAAACAAGCACCTGTGTTTAGAGAGCACACTGTGAGTGTGCCTGCCAAATACAGGTTGGACTGTATTTGACAGTGAGTTAACTGTTTCAAAAATTCCATGTATATCGAACACTACACGGAGGCATAGTATAGAACGGATCGCTTGAACTTAATTCCAGAAGCAAATTGACGCAGGGCGTTATGCAAAATGACGGTTTGTATCGAACATTATAACTATGTAATATTTCTTTTGTTATCTTTGATTGTTTATTCCAGAAGTACGATGAGGGGAAAAACGTCGAGAAGTGCCAATTGAGATGTATTGGTGAGGAAAATATTAGAGAAATACTGAATTTAAAAGTTCACGGAAAGGAAAATATGCGAAAAGAGGCGATGTGTTGTGAATCAGTTATGTTCTGAGAGAGGGAGAGAGGGAGAGAGAGAGAGAGAGAGGGGGGGGGGGGGCAGACGGATGGATACATATACGGACTAGTTGACAGAGAGCAAACAGAGATTGTTCTCAATTGACTCATTTAATTAAAGTATCGACGACTGATTTGTACTCGGACTTGAGCACGTTCACCCTTTTTGACCGAGCGATCGTGTTCAGATGTGTATGTCTGTGTATGTGTGTGTGTGTGTTTTTTTTAATTAAAAAATTTAACCGATGCATCTACATATTCCATAAAAGCTACTCCAGAAAGACTAGTCTTTCGAAGTACATGTAACTAGTTCAACTGTTGGTACATACCCTATCTGACCCTGTTAAAAACCGCATAAAACGTGTCTTTACGGAAACTGACGGAGAATGCCGAAGTTTATTTTGTCTCCGTTCAACAATGCGACACTGTAAATTAACTATAGAGACTGAATTATACCGGTATATATACTCGAACATGTAAGAGTAGACAGGCAGAATAGGCGTTTGTAAAATCACCTACGCAGGAATCGAACTTAATTCTCCCACATGAAATGCTTCCGCCAGTCAGTCAAGGTGATTGAGTTTGTGCGAATAAAGTATACGTTTGATGCAAATGTTTAACATGCATGATACCAAGCAAGACATCACATAATTATGGACCTCTGATATCCATTTAGTTTAACAGCCGACTGAATTATAAGGTAGACTGGTCCTTTGAGATTCAGAAAATCTAAAGACAGCAAAAAGTTTCGGCCCATGTCAGCCTGCGCACACTGCGCAGACTGACATGGGTCGATACTTTTTGCAGATGCATTAAAACCCCTTTTCACAGAGCATGGCTGATATATTGATAGATAGATTAATTGGTTGATTGTATGTATGGAGTTTTAAAGCCGTTTTTCAACATTATTTCAGTTATATCGCGGCGGCCAGTGCATATATCCATGCCTTTTTACAGATATTAAATTGGCGGCAAAATAGACAAAACAACAACTACTACAAAACAAGAACAAGTAATAGTAACAAGTCAGAGATCAAGAAAAGAAAATAGATTTAAATGGGGTCTTTCCGTCAATACGTTAGATCATATAAATGACAGTTAAATGAAACTTAAGTGACATGCATGTTACGATAGTGTAATCTGTATTGCTATTGCTATTTCTTCCCTTATAGCTGCTCGTTTTGATTAATTCAGCATCCAGGACCTTCTGAGAAATAACCCTTTTCAAAATACGAGATCCCATTCCGTATTCCAGCGACCTACAGAATGAAACTTTTTGGAAAATATTGTGGGAAAAAGAAAAACGCAGACAACCACCTTTTCCCAAAATGAGTCTTTTTTTTAACCAGACAAGGACAAATCTCTTAAAATCTAAAACCATTTAATGTGCTGTCTGCAGATGTTTTCCATTTAGACAAGTCTTCAATCTTGTCATTAAATCTAGGTGCACTAATAACTTTTGGAGATATTAGAAGATAGAATTAAAGTAAACTTTTTTGTTAAACATGCACGTATTTGTTGCAGTTGAAAATGACATATCTTTAGGCAGTTTTTTCTCCTTTCCCATCATATTTTCTACCAACATGTCACCAAGATCAGACAAATTTAACCATTTAAAGGGGCCTATCTATTGATCGATTGATTGATTAGTTTATTCATTACCCATTCTCTCTCTTTTTTTTTATTTGTCATAAATAAAACTTCCTTGTAAAACACAAATAGATACAAATAGATATATTTTTCTTTGTAACCGTAAAAAAACTAAAAAAAAAAAAAACCGAGATGAAAACAATGTTTTGCAGTCGGTAATTTCGTCTATTTTTAAAAGATAAGATATGACGTCATCCTCGTGATTTGAATACAAACCCACGTAATTGACGCATGCTATTGATCATGTGACTTTCCCACAAGTCCTTGCGAAAACTTGGTGCGAAAGCTAAGAATATCTTAAGAGGGTACGAAACCAATTAAGGAAATACCATTGGAAAAAAATTTTTCTTACTTTTTTCTTTCCTCTTTACTAAGATGATTTAGTAGCTATCACCGTTCTTAATTCAGTGATGAATCATTTGAACCTTGGTGAGATTTAAAAAAAAACATGAGAATAGCCCCTTTAAGCTTTTTTTTTTGTTCATTCGTTTGTATTGGAGTTTATGACCCTTTTAACCCTTAAATGTGGGTATTTAGATTTTTCACATCTCACCAAATTAAAAAATATATATATCACTGAAATTTATATGAAAAAACAGTACAAATCATCAATAATTAAGAATCATAAAATTATAAAAAAATATTTTTTTGATGGTGTTCCCTTAAAAGGCTACGTAGCCTCTTAAGGTATTTTTAGATTTCGCGCCAAAAATCAAAAAAGCATTGTGGGAATGTCAAGTGACTTGCACTTGACTAATGACGCTTAAATTCCATAA
This sequence comes from Hippopus hippopus, assembly GCA_946811185.2. NCBI lineage: Eukaryota > Metazoa > Mollusca > Bivalvia > Cardiida > Cardiidae > Hippopus > Hippopus hippopus. Next base: position 25,668,776 of record OX328098.1, on the reverse strand, counting down.
CATAACAAACATGTAATTATTTTCCATAATGTCTTCTTCGGACGCTATGTTTGAAGCTTCGTCTGTGTATTTCCGGTATGTAAATGAGAGAGTTGCTCATGTAAAAATAGACCGTGTTTCCCGTCGGTGTCATCCTGGGCCGTAGTAAATCCCTAATTTCTCTTGTTGTCGGATGGTTTGCGACTATTGGGGTTTTATGAATGAAAATTAAAAGGCTTTGGGAGTATAAGGATAATTTTTTTTGTATTTTTGTAAAATTTTCGCCCCAAAATCTGAAATGCCACCTTTAACTTGCTAAGTAAAAATGAAACTTTCAAGCCGATAGTAAAAGGCCAAGTTTTGCTATTTCAAAGATATATTTTGGGGGAAAATATCTTCTTATCAGACAGTGTAGATCCAAGATCAGACTGCACAATGTGCAGTCTGATCTTAATCTACACTGTCCGCAAATGGTCCTTGAGTCGCGCTTAGCAGCTTACGGGTTAAAAGCTTAGGTCACATTACGGCAGCCAGTGCACCTACGCGTGTTTTCTTGTTTTCTCACACCAGTACTGACTCAGCTGTCTTTCCAAGTCATTGACTACTCTCTCACATGCATCAGAGGTGAGAGGCAAAAGTCGCCTAAAAGAGAGTGTGCCACAACAAGGTATCGAACCCTCAACCCTGGGTCACGTGTCAGATACGCTAACCACTGAGCTACCGGGTCTGGCTCTTTTTGTTCTACTTCGTCGTTCGTACTGCTTTGAATATTGTCAAGTCCAAAACATTTTGTCTAGTAAAGAGTTACACATGTTGAATCGTTAAAACAACCGATTAGAAGAAAGGCACTGTTGTAACAAAGTTGGAGGTTAATTTGCCGAGAAAAAAGAACTTTGCAGAGAAAGCGATAGTGATGATCCAGGTCAGACAGCAGGTTTTGTGAACTATGTGCGTAATCTACGCCCGCCCTGGTGGTTGTGAGTTCGATACCCGGTTGAGGCAAACTTTTTTTCCGGCGATTTTTCGCCTCTCACCTCTGATGTACGTATGTGAAAAAGTAGTCAATAACTTGGAAAGAAAGTTGTGTCAGTACTGGTGTGATAAAGCCAGGAAACACATGCGTAGGTGCACTGACCGCCGTGATATCACCTGAGCTGTTAAAACGGTGTTAAACTCTTATTCAATCAACCAAAAAAGCATAATCTACGTCGTCCCCTGGTGCAACTAAAAACGTCCTTGGTAGCGTATGAATACATAACCGTCATTTAAAAATGGCTTTAATACTGCTAATATCATACCTTATGGTGCGAGAAGGCCCAACCAAAATTCGGTCGGACTAAATCAAAGATCAGCCTTCGCTGGCCATGTCTGCAGTCTGATCCTAATCATAATATGCTTTATCCTAAGGGACAAAACTCGTGTACTGACTAATTAAGGATGAAGTGTGTACATTCCTCTAAGAGCAAAGAGTTCACTAGTTTTCTTCTGTCACGTGTTAACCCTGATCCTGTAGAGCTGAAATCGACGGAATTTTGCAGATAGAGTAATACAAGCCCATATTGTAGGGATCGTGCAGTCTGATTTTGAATCTACTCTGTATTATACGGAGAGATTTCTTCCGGCTAACAAAAATTCATAGGTGGCAATATCAGAGTTAAAACTTATTGCTGGAAGTCTTTGATTAACCTATAAGCTAGTTTAATCCCTACTTAATAATCCTGTGTTTTAACTGCCATGACGAAGATCACTTTAGAAAAAATTGTAAAAAAAGGAGAAAATGCTGGAAACCAGCATTTTCTCCTTTTTTCACAATTTTTTTATACTCCGTAAATGGCATATCCCATCATGTGAGCTAAATAAAATTTGTCGTCTCGGAACGTTTTCAGTTAGGACAAGTCTAAGATCATATCGTTTGGTAAAGAGTTAAGGTTTAAAGAGAGCCAAGAGAAACCATACAACTGAAGATTCATTCCTCTCCATACTTTTTGTCCATTTAGCTTCTTAATTTAGTCTTGCACTGATTTGGTTTCCCTGAAGTACTAAGCAAGGACTTATAGTTAGATATGGTGTGACGCCTTGGAGAGGAACAATGTAAGCTTTTATGCACCCGTTCAATTCCTTTTCGCGTTGCTTTATTGTACATATCATACATGTAAGTGAGCTATGCTCTTCCAAAGGGGATAGAACGCATCTGCTTAATGCACTGTACCATGCAAGTCATGATATGGTTATGACCCCCCCCCCTTTTCTCAATCCAGTTTAACAACCGTCTGAATTTAGTGGTAGAATGGTCCTTTGACATGCAAAAATTAGCCTGCGCAAACTACGCAGGCTGACATGGATAGATATTTTTGCATATGCGTTAAACCCCTATTATACTGAATAAATCTGTTTAATTAAACAGCAGATCGGATTGCTTCCGGGTCGTAGTGGTCAAAAGTAGTAACTTGAAAATTTGATGCAAAGCAATTCTGCTACACTGTTTTATAAAAATATATGAAAGGACAGGTCTAAAATGTCCTTGTAATGTTGACTTGATTAGTTCTTCAGAAAGTGAGCTCAAATTTACTATGTCTTAGGGAACTACTTAGCGTCTGTGACCTTATCAAGAAACATGGTGTTCTACTAACCAGCGTCTTTTTTTTTCACACTGATTCACCGAGAGTGGTTGTGTTTGGGGAAGAATAGCAAAAACGTTCATCGCACATGAGTAACCTTACTCTAACTTGTAAAGACGATTGGACATACTTTCAAATCAAATGAACAGCACCACTCCTGTTTTGCAAGGAAAATGGCTGCAGAGGACCAGAGAGTGATTTTCACTCTATTTTCAATGTACCAAAAAGTTCATGGTATGACACCGTGAGGTAATCATTTTGGCCGGGTCGTAGTAGTCAAAAGAAGTCAAACTTGAAAATTTGATATCAAGCACTTCTGCTACTCTGTTTTATCAGAAAATAAGAAAGGACCGGTCTAAAATGTCTCTGTAATGTTGATTTGATAATTTCTTCAGAAAGTGAGCGTAACTTTGCTATGTTATTGGGAACTATTTAGTGTCTGTGACTTTATCAAGAAACATGGTCTACGCTTGGTCAGAGTCTCTTTTTACTGTGATTTACCTAGGACAGTTGTGTTTGAGGAGGAATAGTGAAAACTTCAACCCTAAAAAATGCTTCTTTCTCTGACATATTGTAAAGACAATTGGATATACTTTTAAGTGAAATGACCACCAAAACTCCTACTATGTAATTAAAAGAGAAACCGAGGGCCTTTCTTTGATTTACTAAAATGATACTGTTGAGACACCATATGGTAACTTTGTTAACCGGAAGCGTTATGCCACAATCACCGTCAACAATGTGTATTGCTGCGAGGTTATAAAGGCAAACTCTTCAACTATGAAACTATGAATTTTCCATGTTATAATGAACTTAAACTGGCTTTGTTCAATTATACCACATCGCTTTGTAACAATCAATTTTTATTGCAACTTACGAAACAAATATTATCGTATCAGCATTTGTATATTTACTCTGAATGATAATTAACTGTGACTCGTTGAAACACTCCACGCTTTATTCAAATAAAATACAATAGACATAATGTGAGTATGCTGTATGCGCTAATGGTGTGTGAAAACTTATCAATGAGTTTCCTGAAAAGGTACAAATTGATACCTCATTACAATACATATAGGGGATCTGACATTTGTGGATAGCATAGATCCAAGATCAGACTGCACGTTCCGTGCAGTCTGATCTTGATCTATGCCGTCCGCAAAAATCCCCTGATTTCACCTATGACATCTTGTTTATATCAAATTGCCATTGATTTATGACATAGATTAAAAAAAAATCTTGAATAGGATCTCACATATGGCGTTGGACATAAAATTCATTTAACCGTATTCTAAAAAAAAAAGAAATTCTGTACAGTATGACCTTGATCTTCTTTGCTGCAGATGCCCTTTAGGTTGTGAATGGTGCTTTAAGAAGGGGTGAACGAATTTAGAGCCATTTTTGCCCCGAATTACAAGAATTTATGGCATTACTAAAATAACCGAAAAATTCCATTTTTCAAAGAAAGAACAGTTTACGTTACATCGCAAATTGTAGATCCAACAGTTTTTGCAGCAGTTAGATTTTCATCTTCGCTACACGCAAAAAAAGAAACCAGGACCAGTTTGGTCCCGAAATGATAATTTGTAAACTTTTTGATACATAACGTTAATTGTTTTTATTGAACCGAAGATGTGTTTTATTTACGCTCTGTTCGGGCCGTTCAATTTAGCGCACTTAATTCCCAGAATTCCAGAGCGATAAAAATTGTCCAAGAGAAATAGGACGATGAAAAACAGTCGTAAAACGTGTTGCTTGACAATATTTTATTGCTCGTTAATGTCAGCAAGTTCTTTTTCTCTTAGAGATAAAACCTTAATCCTTTCAGCGCTCTAGACGAAAAAGTAACATGTGCAGAAGGTGTAGATCCAAGATCAGACGGCACATAACGCGAAGTTTGATTTTGGATCTACACTGCAAGGTTGTGAAGTATAGCATATAAGACATGTTTCCGAGTTTTGTGTGTGTTGTATTTTCAGTCATCAATAGCGGCCGAGTTTACATTTTTGGCACTGAAAGAGTTAACATATCTCGTTTACAGATAACTTACATCAATATCAAGCTGCACAGAACATGCAGACTTATCTTGATTTATACGATTTCATATGAAATGGGACTACCTGGTCAAATGAAACTAACGATTAGACGAATAATTCCATTCTTAACTGAATGAATACAACGTTTAATTTCCCTAGCGATCAAAGGGTTAATGGAATTTAAGGGAACTTATGTTGACTTTTGACAGTTGTGCAGAAAGAAAGGATGCTTTGATTAAACAGCCATAGTATATATGAGCTAAGCTCTGGCTAAAGGGGCTTAACGGATGTCCGTGATCCATGGTACCAAGCAAGCCGTGAAATACTTCTGGATCCATGATAGCCACTTTTTTAACAACCAACTTAACCATGAGGTAGACTGGTCCTTGTACATAGAAAAAATAACCAATAACGAAAAGTTTCGGCCCAGGTCAGCCTGCGCAGGCTGACCTGGGTCGATACTTTTCGCAGAAGCATTAAGCCCCCTTTTCACAGAGCAGGGCTCATACGTTTGTTTTCTTTTTACATTTTCAGTTGTTTGTCAGTCGATTCTATGATCAAAGAAGAATTTTCTACACTAATTTGTTTTCTTAGCCTAAAGTACATCATGTATCTCCTCGCCTTTTTCTCTTTGCTGGTCTGTCAAGTCTCATGTATCCTTAGCCCTATAATCTACCTGCACCAAGGCTTTAATTATTTAGAAATTACAAAGAGCAATTCAAGAAGGCAAACTGTCCTGAATTACAAAACGGACTGGCTAATCGCAAAACCTTTTTTATGCAATGTAGTAACCCTTTTTTCGCTCAAGACGAAAATAATGGCTTTTGTGGACGATATAAATGAGCCATGCTCTCTGAAAAGGGAGCTTAATGCATCTGCGAAAAGTATAGACTCAGGTCAGCCTATATGAGCCATGCTCCTTGAAAATGGGGGCTTAATGCATTTGCGAAAAGTATCGACCCAGGTCAGCCTGGGCAGTCCGCGCAGGCAGACATGGGCCGTTACTTTTCGATATCTTAAATTTTCTGCACGTCAAAGGATAATTCTATCTCATGATTCAGTCGGTTGTTTGACAAAGTGGATTTTACGGATCTATAATTGGGTGATGTCTTGCTTGGTATAATGCACTGCGGAGATGCATTAAGTTCCCTTTTGCCAGGGCATGGCTCATATCTTTCTCAATTTCAGTAGATTAAACGGTTTTTCAGCCGTCGAAAGAGGTGGAACTCGTGAATATAGTTAGCGTCATTAAATCATAATTGAGCCTTGCAAAAGGGGGCTTAATGCATCTCCGTTAAACACGATACTAGCCCAAGTCATCACATAACTATGGATCTATAGGAGCCATTTTTTTTAATAACCGACTTAATCATGAGGTAGATTGGTCCTTTGACAAACAGAAAATTGACCAATAGCGAAAAGTTTCGGCCCAGGTCAGCCTGCGCGGACTGCGCAGGCTGATCTGGGTCGATACTTTTCGCAGATGCATTAAGCCCCCTTTTCACAGAGCATGGCTCATATATTTTTTCGCAGTATCACATTATATATAATCACATTTTATATGAGCTATGCACTGTGAAAAAGGGCTTTATCGCATCAGTAAAATGTATGCGTAGATTGCAGAGGCTGACCTGAATCGAAACTTTTTGCTATCAGTCAATTTTCTGCGTGTCAAAAGACCAGTCTACCTAATGATTCACTTTGTTATTAGACAAAATGGATTTTATGGATCCATGATATAACTTTTCGATATAACTGGACTGTTTTGAAAGTAACAAAAAAAAGTTATCGCATCCCTTACTCAAATATTCTTCAACTGAACCCCGATTCTTCGATTTCTTATAACAGCATTTAAACATATGACCTGGGAAAAAGAAAACCAATAAATTTTCTCATATAAACAATTCTAGGCTTCTCCAATGTTCGATGGATGCATTTATTAATATCATTATAACGCGTTTAAAATACGGTTAAAGATATTGTGAAACAAACTCAATTCAAATTAATTCAATTGAAACAAATTCAAACAAATCCAAAATAAGTGTTCAGTACTCTCGGTGCTTTGATTCCAACCAACGGCAGCAATAAATTACAGAGAGAATTATGATGAGCTAGACTACCACATATTACGAAACGGACAAAGTGTATTTTATAACCATTTGTAGACAACAAATCAATAAATCTTATTTGACCCTAAACACTTTCAACGCCAAAGATATGAGTCATGCTCTGGGAAAAGGGGGCTTAATGCATTTGCAAAATGTATCGACCCAGGTCAGCCTGCGCAGTCCGCGCAGGCTGACCTGGGCAGAAACTTTTTGCTATTGGCCAATTTTCTGCAGCTAAAATGATTAGTACACCTCATGATTCAGTCGACTGTAGTACAAAATGGATTTTATGGATCCATAATTATGTAATGACTTGCTTGGTATAATGCATTACAGAGATACAGTAGGCACCTTTTTGCCACAGCATGGCTCAAATTGACCTCTACCGATAGTTGAGTGTACAATCCACTGAAGCTCAGAAAGAGTTTCATCTTATAGGCTTGATAAAACAAACAGACGGTAAAGATCCTAAATCAGACTTTATGTTCTGTGCGGTCTGATCTTGATCTATGCCGTCTGCAAAAGCCCAAGTTTTCGCTAACATGGCGCTCAAAGGATTGACTTGCTAAATAGCTTAACAGAACATTTTCTACCAACGATGAAAATTTCAGAGCTCTGTTCGACAAAACACAATCCCTTTATCGGAGGGTGTAGATCCAAGGTCAGAAAGCACGTTCTATCTTGATTCACACTTGCTTCAGAGATGCGTTGAGTCGCCCTTAGTAGCCAAAAGCGTTAAACAGTCAGAATTGTCGTGTCGTAGAGACCGAAAACAAAAAAAGTCGGTTTTGAGCTTGCATATTCGTACTGGTGAAAACCCAGAAGAAAAGGGTGTAGATTTAGATTAACTATTTCTTCAGTAAAAGCCAGTGCTAGAAACATAAGGGTCAATCATAGCCATGTATGGCTCTACTGGCTAGTAACACCTGTAATTCAGCTGCAATTTGCAGTACAGTCTGTGACAATTATCCATAAGAAGCCATTTCCATGGCGGCCATGTTGCGACACATCAAGATTCTATTAAGAAGCCTTAAAGAAATCTACACAATCGTTGAAGTCAAATTGCAGAGAAATCCAAATATCAGATTTGTTGGATGGGCAACCAAAGTTCTTCATGTGACTACATTTATCACTAAATCTGAAACAAGACCAGGGTAAAAAAATGTATGAAATTCGGTTCATAGCTGGCTGGTACTTTGAAAGACGAAGCTATTTGAAATAAAAGTAAACGGACACACCCAAGGAGTACACAGGGCCATGACATAAGCTTGCTGGCAAAAACGGATACAAAACCGAAAGAAACGTATTCATGTTAAAGGTAACAAGAGCACCGCATGCGGGTGCAAACGCTCGGCTGCAGTTGCTTGAATTTCAGGAAAAATTCTGAATAGAAAAAGATGCATAGCTGTGTCAAAGATATTTTGATGTTTTACCTGCCCCTGTTACATTGGTTCTTCTGTTGATAGTTCACAGGTAGTCCGAGTTTGAATTATATGCTAGTATCTTTAGTAATAACAGAGATATTACAAAATGTCAAAGTTTTTGCACAACTTCGGAGACGACGCAGACGACGACGATGGCACAGATGACGACAGGGCTATGACAATACTTCGACGTTTTCATAGAAAACAACCGAGATAGAAATGTATTGCAATGATGCTGGCGAAGGGGTGGGGTGGGGTAATAAGGGTAGTTCATTTTATCACAACACCTAATGGGTTGATGCACAATTCTATATCAAAATGTTCAATCAAGCAAACAAGTAAAATCCATTTTGAATTGAAGTGCTACACTCGGAAACAGGCTCAGAATTATATAAGTTTCTTTTTTCTTCCCGTGGGGGTGGGGATGGTAAAATTTAATCGTAAAGAAAATGAAATGAACATTTATCTGTCATTCAAAGACTTCCACGTTGTATATTTATGTCAGAGCACCTTTCAGAGTAAACAGTGGTGCAAAATTACCAATCATCCAAAATTCTGTTTTTTTTTTCCCAAATTGAAAGCATTTGCAGACGATAAATTAAATGTGGCACATATGATGACCCTTTTTTTAAACGGATCGAAAACGTTGTGGGAAAAGGAGAAAATGCTGGTAACCAGCATTTTCTCCTTTTCCCTCTATGTTTTTAAAAGATTTCTTTGTCAAGTTCGTTAGAAGTCATGATTTCGTGAAAAGGGGTTAAAATTCTGTATAACGTAGATGTTACGCAGTCCTTAATAAGCTGCTTTGTCCGCAGAGGAACACGTACACATTATAAGGAACCAAATTTTAGATTTGTCCAAATTAAAAGCATTTGCCTATAGCAAATTAAATTTGAAAGAAAGACTTTGTTTCTGGAAAGATGGAAAACATTGCAGGGAAGGGAGAAAACGCCCGTGACCTGCATTTAGTCTTTTTCCCACAGTGCTTGCAAATGTCTTCTTCCTCAGAGTAAGAAAAAAAAAACTACTATAAGGTTGAATAAAAGATATGGTAGAGAATTGAGTTGCTCTACTATAAAATGTTTTACAAATTGAAGCATGGAATATCTCATTATGTAGATTAGGCATAGTTATTACAAACACGCTGAAAAAAGTGGATGTACTTCAATACAATATAATACAATACAATAGAAAGATCCTTTGATTTTTGTTTTATTGTTTATTTTGGCTATTTATTATTTGGAAAAAATTGACTATCCCATATAGGCCTATTTATCAAGTCGCATTTGATAAGGATGTTTCAGTGGTTTAACCACAACATACCAAAATATGATAGAGTTTAAAAAAAAAAACAATAAAAAAAAAAATCGAAGATAATGAATGAATCCTTTTAGCAATTATCCTGCCTTTGGCGACCATGGGTGTGTTTTTGCTCTGGAGAGTGTAAAGTAAGATCACCCTGAGCTTGCTTTATACTCTCAGCTGATCTATCAGTAGTTTCGGTCATATTAACCCATTACCACACAATACCTACTTTTGACGACCCTGAAAAAGATGCCTTTAGAAAACATTGTGGGAAAAGGAGAAAATGCTGGTAACCAGCATTTTCTCCTTTTCCCACAATGTTTTCAACCCTTCACAAAACAAATTTTGAATTTTCAGTCACTTTTATTCTGTCGTCTGCAAATGATTTTGATTTGGACAAACCTAAAATTCTGTCGTTTGGTAATGAGTTAATCCATTAAAAAACAATTCCGTGTTATAACGACCCCAAGGAAAAATGCTTTGGTAACCAGCATTTTCTTCTTTCCCGCAATCTTTATCCTTTCTTATCCAAATTCCATCAACAGTACTACATTTACTCTACCGTCTGCAAAAGCTTTCAATCTCGATCAGTCAGAATTTTGTCGTTTGGTAAAGGGTTAACTTTAATACCCAGTCAGTGAAGGAAAAATTAACGAATTCTAATTTCGTAAGCGCAGATAATCTTATTTCTACAACATAAGGGTTTAAGTTGGGAAAATAAGAAAAATTAAGGTTTCTGTAAATATACATGAATACATGTGCAAACACTGTGAAAATATGAAATTGCTCGTCACATGAAACAAAAAGTTGACTGCTACAAGATATAAAAAAAAGTCTGCCGGTAGTAATGATGTAATGAGGTAATATGAGGTAATGGGTATCAAATCAGCACAATAATGCATACAGGAAATAATTATCCCTTATCCTGCTGAATAACTAAAATGAAACTTTCAAGCCGATAGTAAAACCCCAGATTTTGCTATTTCAAAGGTATTTTTTGGGGTAAGATATCTCCTTATCGGACAGTGTAGATCCAAGATCAGACTGCACGTTCTGTGCAGTCTGATCTTGATCTACACTGTCCGCAAAAGGTCCTTGAGTCGGGCTTAGAAGCCTAAGGGCTAATGAAGACGGGAATTTCCCCATTCCGTATTTCCATAGATTCTGAACTTGCAAAATGTGACTCATTATAAAACAAAATCTTGCGAAATAAGACCTTTTGTGAGAAAAAGAATAAATCGCCGAAGAGAAAACAAATTATTTCTTTATGTCTACAGAAAGTTAAAGAACATTTTGACAAAAGAAAAAAAAAACAAGCTCAGTCCAAACTATTGGTTTCCCACCATGTTTTGAAACCAGCACACACCAAGACGTGCAATTGCTTTAACCAATATCCTGCTAAGTAAGTTAAATTAAACTTTCAAGCCGGTAGTGAAAACCAGAATAATGCTACTTCAAACTTATTTTGGGGGTAAAAATATCTCCTTATCAGACAGTGTAGATACAAGATCAGATTGCACGTTCTGTGCAGTCTGATCTTGATCTACGCTGTCTGCAAAAGGTCAGTGAGTCGCTCTTAGCAGCCTAATGGTTAAAGGAAATGATGAACTCTTTACCACAAAATCCCTAGTTTTAACGACCATTAGGAAAAAGGTTTCTGAAAACATTCTGGGAATAGGAAAAAATGCTAGTAACCAATATTCTCTCCTTTTCCAAAAATGATTTCAACCCTTTCTAAGACAATCCTCTTATCATTTTAGCCATATTAATTTTTTTTTTTCGTCTGCTATTGCTTTCCATTTGGACACTTCACATGTGCTAAAATTTTGTCGTTTGGTAAAGAGTTAAAAAAAGTCTCTTAATGAACCCCTTTGCATGCTTTTAATGATTCTTAATGGGTTTCTTATTTTTTATTAAAAAAAACACACAGATTTATTAAGGGGTCGTAATTAAAGGATTTTGGATTTTTTTCTTTGAAGAAAAATCTAGGACATTCAAATCAAAAGAATTATTGTTATTAAGTTTAAAATACGAGTATGGATTAACTAAATGAGCCATGCTCTGTGAAATGGGAGTTACATGCATCTGCAAAAAGTATCGACCTAGGTCAGCTTGCGCAGTCCGCGCAGGCTGACCTAGGTCGAAACTTTTTGATATCAGTCAATTTTCTGCATGTAAAAAAAACCCAGTCTATGTCATAATTGAGTCGGTTGTTTGACAAAATGGATTTTAAGGATGCAAAAATTTATGTGATGACTTACTTGGTATATAATGCATTACAAAGATGCACTAAATAGGGTTTATTTCATCAGCTTGTGGTTAATATGGGGAAATATTTGCCGAAAAAGGGAAAGGTATGCGAAAATAACGAGTGCCGTAAGGCACGAGTTATTTTCGCGGACCTTTCCCTTTTGAGGCAAATATTTCCCCATATTAACCACAAGTTGATGAAATAAATTATATATTATATTTCCTCTGCTTATTATGTCAACGAATGTCACTTTTAAAACTTAAAAACTTAAAAAACTTAAAAAAGTAGTTCCAGATTTTCGGCAGGAGGAAAATATTCACTGTGACGGGGAAATAATTCCCCCCAGCTTAAATTACGACATTTCTTTACCCATAACATTTCTAAAAATAGACACATGAAATATAATATACTACCTTTTGCCATAGCGCTGTTAAAATGCAATTTATCCTATTTGTGGCAGCAGGTGGGAAAAAGAACTGCATCTAACGTCACTTAAAACTAAGTTTGTTCTAAATCAAATGGGTATTCAAACAAAGATGTGACCTTTTACTCCTGGTGGGAAGGGAGGGGGAAATAAGACAGACCACAGAAAGCACTAATAATGGATTTTGAACCTATTACCGCAATTCCAGTGAGACGGAGCCTCTTGTGACTGATCCTATGACGCAGTGCAGTTGCCAAATATGTTATAATTGAGCGTCGCTATAGCTAAAGGGAGGGTTCAAGGTATCTCCAAGATGCATTATACCAAGCTTGTCATCACTATTAATCGATCCACAAAATCCATTTTGTCTGACAACTGCGCTACAGGGGCTCAGTTTAGCATTTTAAGGTCTACGGCCCCTAACTGTCATATTAAAAGACGGAAGCTGCCGAAATTGGCCCAATAGCCTTTACGAAAACGTCGATGTTACACGATATTTACTGATGACTTAATGATTCTACGCTCATATTAAAAGACGGAAGCTGCTGAGACCGGCCGAATAGCCTTTACGAAAACGTCGATGTTTACCGATGAGTTAGGGGCCGTAGACCTTAAGGGTACACTTACTCGTACAGGTTTAAATTGAAAAGTATATGAAATAAGAGCCATTAAAGTTGAAACAGTTAACTAATTCGAATTACAGCTACTAAAAAAATCAAGTCTTGAATGAGAAAATTTCCTGTCTTCGCTAATGCGCTCTTTACCGACGTAATATTAGCTATGCACAAAGGAAGGCATTGATTCACGGTGATAGCGTGGTAGTTGGTAAGAAGTGACGTAATATTAGCTATGCACAAAGGAAGGCATTGATTCACGGTGATAGCGTGGTAGTTGGTCAGAATTGACGTAATATTAGCTATGCACAAAGGAAGGCATTGATTCACGGTGATAGCGTGGTAGTTGGTCAGAATTGACGTAATATTAGCTATGCACAAAGGAAGGCATTGATTCACGGTGATAGCGTGGTAGTTGGTAAGAAGTGACGTAATATTAGCTATGCACAAAGGAAGGCATTGATTCACGGTGATAGCGTGGTAGTTGGTCAGAATTGACGTAATATTAGCTATGCACAAAGGAAGGCATTGATTCACGGTGATAGCGTGGTAGTTGGTCGGAATTGACGTAATATTAGCTATGCACAAAGGAAGGCATTGATTCACGGTGATAGCGTGGTAGTTGGTCAGAATTAAATCATTTGGACTTTTAAAAGTAAGTATAGAAAAAAAAAAATTTAACCCTTAGGCTGCTAAGCGCGACTCACTGACCTTTTGCGGACACTGTAGATCAAGATCAGACTGCACAGAACGTGCAGTTTGATCATCGATCTACACTGTCCGATAAAGAGATACATTTCCCAAAACATAATTTTTGAAATAGCAATATTTTGGTTTTTACTAACAAATTGAAAACTTCATTTTAGTTATTCAGCAGGATAAGGGTTAGTATATTTCTAGAAAAGCATTTCAAATTCACAAATATTTTTCATACAAAAATTCCGAAATTTATAGTATACTTCAACGTCGATATTGTTCTTGTTAAAATACAGGTGTCATAATATCGTAATTGAATTATAGCGCCAAACTTGTAGACAGGATATGCAGGCAACCTTGGAATAATTATAGTCAGGTCAAACATAAGTAAATATTTGAACAATGTGCAAAGCGAAAAAATTCCTCATATAAACACCATACCAACGTGCCTTAGCCATCTGTCAGCGATACAATATTTCAGTGAAATCGCAATTTTTCGGACAAGCAATATTAGTTTTGTACAATCGCAATTTCTTGGGCAAGGAATTAATTTTACCTGCCGTTAGTGCAAAGTGTTGACTACTTGAATAAATTAGTGTTTTGTAAAATGTTGTAGCAGTAGTTCTATTAGCTAAATCAGGCAGTCAGAAACATTGCCACAGATCTTTTTTGTTAAACTCTTTTCACCGTCATAATCAAAAAAAGGGCTTCTACGGACGGCAAACTTTAGATGAACCGCACATAACGTGATCTATACTATCTGCTTGTCTAGGTCAAGCCAATAAGAACATGATTATAAGGAGGCGTTTTATTTTCATCCACATAATGCATGGCCGAGAAAAAAATGAGGATAATGAGTTTCAAATCTTTGGCCAAAATATCCCCACCTCTCTTTATCCGTTTACCATACCGTATTCTCCCGATCCTGATAAAGAATGCTTTCGAAAATATTGTGGGAAAAGGAGAAAATGCTGTTATCCAGCCTTTCCCCCTTTTTTCCAACAGTGTTTTCTACTGTTTCTAAGCAAATTTAATCATTTGAGTTACATCTATTTTGTCGTCTGCAAAGACTTTCAAATTGGACAAACCTAATTCTTTTGTCTAATAAAGAAAATGAAATATCTACACGAGCATATATATATATGCTCGAGCAGATATTTCATTTTCTTTATTAGACATTTAATTAGATATATATACGCTCTGGCAAAAGGGGGGTTAATGCATATCCGTAGTGCCTTGTAACAAGGAAGAAATCACTCAATTAGGGAACCATAAAATTCACTTTGTACAACAAATGACTGAATCATGAGTTAAACTGGTCCTTTGGCATAAAGAGAATTGACGGACAGCAAAGAGTTTCGGCCCAGGTCAGCCTGCGCGGATTGCGCAGGCTGACCTGGGTCAATACTTTCTGCAGATACATTAAGTTCCCTTTTCAGAGTATGACTCATATTCATATTCAGATCACTAGTATTTTACAAGGCATCCCAGTCATCCTTTGGATATTTCCATATTTATAGAGACATTCCACGCAATACCCAAAATGTCATCGCAGAATAGAAACTGCAGTAAAATGAATCTATCTCTTGCAATTTACTGCAGCAGAAAGATACAATGCAGAAGAGCGATTCAGATTCGTGTAAATTATATAAACATATTTCATTATTTTGTTTCCGTAATAATGATGTATAGAAAACCAACACGGCGATGTGTTGCATTTTCTATGGAGCACGTGACCAGTGCTGACGAGGATGTAGCCATATTGCAACACATTTTCTGTTAGGCTAAACCAAATAATTTAGCCAATCAGAAATTGCGTTGCTTTTCAAATATAGAACAAAACTGCAATTTAGAGTAGTTAGTGAATACAGGCTGAGATCTTAATCTACACTGTTAACAAATTTCATATACTAGTATCCTATGTCGTAATTATCATTGCAAGACTTGCACTGTTTTAGATTTCTCAAGTCAGAGGTTGCAGTCTATAATCCAAATCAAGCTACATAGAACGATGTAAGTCAAAATACGTCATCTCTCAACCCGGGTTATTTGTGAGTCTGTTCATATTGGGAAGTAGCCGGCGGCTTGATATGAGGCGAAAACGCTTGTAACCAGTGCTTTCAGCCTCCTTATCTCACAATGTTTTCCACCCGTTCTAAATTAATTGCATTCTAATTATTTTTCTTTTTTAATTTAGAAATATAGGATCTGACATGAGTTGGCGTTGTGATAAAATTTTATTAGACGAGTCTAGGGAAAATGTTATTAAGCGAGCCTTTGGCGAGCTTAATAACATTTTTTCTTGACGAGTTTAATAAAATTTCTATCTCATACGCCAACAAATGTCAGGTCCTTTTTATCACTTAACGATATTTCACAAATTATAGCTAAGAAGATGCAAAACCATCTATAGAAGCACACATGGTAATATCCTTAAAACCCATTCACTTCTATGAAATACGTAGAAAATGACGTCAAAAATGACGTCACACAATTGTGATATTAACCGTGTATGAGATAAGAAAATTCGTAATGGGTATATTACACTGAAAACACGGGGGTTATGTGATAAAGTAATATCACAATTCCTGAACCATTCGAGGCATGCTCTGTGAAAAGAGGGTTTAATGCATCTACAAACAATATTGACGCAGGTCCCCGCAGGCTAATTATGTGATGACTTGTTTGGTATTATGCATCATGGAGATTGCATTTAACCTCCTTTTGTCAGAGTATGACTATTTAGTTTAGCCGGTCAGTTATTGTGTTACTGTAAAAGTTGGAAAATCCTTCAGAACTACACTATGAATGCAATTTAAAATGGTGGGTGAATACGATTACAGGGCTCGATCCAAAACACAGTAACGCAGCCTAAAAGTACTTACACATACAGAAAAGAGGAAGAAAACTTACTGCTATAGGTGTTTCCAATCTCATTCTTGATCATCCTCTCAATGTTGTCTTTCCTTGGGACATAGAGATAGAAATCGTGATCAAGCGACTGATTTGTATCTCTCCTGACATGTTGTTTTATATAGTATATCAAACTACTTCCCGCCAAAAAACAAAAACTTGGCATCACCTCTCCGTGGCCCTCGCCGTCATAGATAAATTTGATTTTTGACCATTTATAGAATAAGATCGTATCTATAATCGAGTAAGCCAGTGAGTTAAAAGTAGCACCAATTCGAGTCAAGGTGGGGAATTCCGGATCCGCGTGGAATTTACTAAATCCAAAATCGTGAGCAAATCCGCCAGGGGAGATCACTGGTAAATTCCAATATGGCGCATATCTCGCTACGGGAGCGAGGCTGTAATCACAAACTGGACCAATGAAAACATCGACAGCATTTTGTGCGATCAGATTGAACGCAGCTACTGGGCCGTCTTTTGTGTTACATTTGGAGTCTTTGTAGTGCACGAGAAGCTCAACATTCGGTGGTAACAGGTTCGAATCGTTTAATTTTTCTATGACGTAATCCATACACGGTTTCACTCGATCTATACTAAACAACCTGCTATTATTTCCAGTGATTATCACAGCAATTTGAACCTGAACTTTGGCTGGTACCGACACTTGCGCATGCGCATGGTAGGGAACACCGATAAAAAGTGAAACCAACAACAGCGCACTATATGTACAATACCTCTTAAAATTCCAAACACTTCTATATCTATGTTTCTGCATGTTTTGAATCTATATGCGACTGTCGCATTCACAATTTGTCTATTTAGAACGTAACATGTTTCATCACATAAAGCCCAAACTTTCGTGGTTTTTGTTGAATATCTTGTCTGACCTTTTCACATTTTGCGTTATCCATTATTCGTAGCCCTAAAACAAATGTTTTAGTCTTTCTCAGACGACTATAATTTAGACTTGCCCCGTTAAATAAATTTGTAAATGACACAATTTGTGCCTAAAGTGATGGGAACTGTATTTGAAAGGATACAAAACATTGTGAGAAAATGAGGAAGTTCTGGTCCCCAGAACTTCCTCATTTTCGCACAATGTTTTCAAAAGCTTTCTTCGTCAGCGTATTATAAAGTCAGGGGATCTTTGGGTAAAGGGTTAATCATATTCAAGTACGAAGAAATTGAACAAATGTATTCATTCGGTACAAACAAGCTAACTACTCGTAAACAGACAACACATTTGAGGTCTGATCTTGATCTACACAGTCAACAAAAGTCTGGAAGTCACGTGGGGCGCTTATCTCTTCTTCAGACGACAAATTGTAGACTCTTTCATTTCAAAATATTGTCAGACGGCAAGTTAACATTTAGGCTACTATGTGCGACTCAAGGACCTTTTGCGGACAGTGTAGATCAAGATCACACTGCACAGAACGTGCAGTGTGATCTTTGATCAACACTAGCCGACAAGGAAATATTTTTCCTCTCAAAAATACCTTTGAAATGGCAAAACTTTGGTTTTTACTATCGGCTTAAAAGTTTCATTTCACTTATTTAGCGGATAAAAGTTTAAATGTATAAATTATATAATGATGGGAGTTGTCTTTAGAAGAGTATGAAAAATCATCGTGGGAAAAGGAGATAAAATAGACAATGCTGATTATCTCTTTTCCTCAACAAATTTTCAACGGCCCTCTTTCTCTCAGAGTCGACAAAACTTGGGATTGTCTGGGAAAGGGTTCAGGGCTTTATTCGAAAATTACCACTAAAACAAAATGTACTAACTTTTACTAAATTGGACTGACCGAAGCATTGTGCGCTATTTTTACTGGAATACTGTACAAAATATATGACAGTGTAAACCAAAGATCAGAAAGCACTTTCTTTGTAGTCTGATCCTGGATATGCACCTAAAGCGAGAATATCTAAACTCAAACAGCGTGCTATAAATATCAAGCTGGAATTATGTTTCAAATGCTAGACTTCTGCCTATTTTCGTATATGTCAAAGGAAACTCGGTGCGCTGTATATTGGAAATGACCTTAGTCGAAGTATTTTATGACATTTTGAATGAATGAATGAATGAATGAATGAATGGATGGATTAATGAATGGATGGATGGATGGGTGGATTAATGGATGGATGGATGGACGGATGGATCAACTGTAATTGGATGTATGATGTATCTCGCAAACTCTATATGAGACGCATTTCCCCCCCCCCCCCACACACACACACATAGAAAACTTTACATAATGATACATGATTATCGTGTAATAAAAGAAAAAATGTCATAAGTACATGTGGGAAAAATTGGAGCAAAAACAGAAACCGCTCATTACGAGCAATTACTGCTATGCCGAATTGTTTTTAAAACTACTCCGCTGCAGGTCAACAAAAATGTACATTACAACAAATAACACAAACTAGGCTTGTAAATCTAGTGTATTCACCAACCATTCTTAAGAATATTCTTAGTCTTATTCCCCAAGATAGTCTACATTTTAAAGTAAAACAACTTCTGATTGGCTAAACCAAATGGTTTAGCCAATCAGAAGTTGGATTACTTTCTAACTAAGAAAAAATCTGAAGAATAAGACTAAAACTGTTCTTAAGAATAGTTGGTGAATACGGGCCATGCATGAAAAGTTAGTTTCTTTTCAAGAGTTACGCTCTTGGCCCTATGTAATAATATTTCATATATCTTCCTTTTTGCTATATTAAAAAGGGTTGTTACTTTTGCTTTTATCATTGTTGAATCTCTACATTCTAGTCGATTTATGACTTTTCTAGGTCAAAAGTTCTTGTATACGTGGAAATATTAGCGTTTTTAAACAGATGAATGATAAAAATGAATTCGAGATTCTACCCCCGATATCCAGAAAGCAGATGGTCTGCGGCACGAATATATGCAACAGAATGGTACGTATATAATTACAATCATGCTTTTTCATATTCCTTGAGCTACTTTCTATTTAACCCTTTGCCACATAGGCCTAATCCCGAGTTTTAACGACACTAAGGAAGAGTGCTTTTGAAAGCATTGTGGGACAAGGAGAAAATGCTGGTAACCATCATCTGCTTATCTTACTATTCTTTCAACTGTCTTAACTGTGTATCAGTTGGTGAGAGTTACCTTTGAAAGGGCAGAAAACAATGTGAGAAATGACGAAAATGCTTGTTACTAGCATTTTCTTCTTTCATGTTTTCTGGTGCCTTCTTTCTTGCGGTCATCAAAACATGGAAATTGTCTGGTACAGGGCTATGCACACGGTTCGAAGCGCTGGCCGAGCTCCGGTTGTTCAGTCGGTAGCGCTCAGGACCTGAGAACAGGGGCTCGCTGTTTCGAATTCCCAGCTCGATCAACTTCCTTTCGAGGATTAATGATAGTCATTGCGACATGATTCATTCCTCTCTCACGGCTGATCATTGTTTCGACAATAGTTATGTGAGAAAGTAGCAGTGACTTGGGTAGAATATCAGGCGAAGTACTGGTTAAAGAAACTCCAGGAGAGCACGGACAGGTGCATTGGCTGCCGCGATATAAAACTGAATTAATGCCAAAAAACTCGCGTTAAACACCATGCAAACAAAGAATTGAAGCGGAGTTGGATGATGGTGTAAAATATTTACCGGACATCTCTTCTTCCTATTGTGTTTCCTACCATTTCAAAGACAGTAATTGACTTCCTCGTCTGCGAATCGTTGAAAAATGTACAAGTCTAAGTTGTAAAGTCTGGTAAAGGGTCAATGGGTCACAAAATGGGGAAAATTTGAGCCATGATCTGGTAAAAGGAGGTATAATGCATCTCCGTGATGCATTATACCGAGCAAGCCATCACATATTTATGGATCTATAAAATCCATTTTGTCCAACAACCGGCTAAATCCTGAGGTAGAATGGTCCTTGAATATGCAGAAAATTAAACCAAAGCAAAAGGTTTCGACACAGGTCAGCCTGCACGGACTGTGCAGGCTGACCTGTGTGGATACTTTTTGCAAATGCATTAAATCTCCTTTTCAAAGGGCATGGAACCTTTTCTTTTGCCACGACGTGTGGAGTCACATTCTGGAATTTAGAGCCGTAAAAGAAATGTTTTAGAAAATTGAACATTAGATTCCTAGACAGTTATGAAAGGTAGCGGAGATTTAGACGTTTATCTCCAGAAATAATTTTGATGTAAAACATCCCCTGCTGTAATTATGTGGGAAAAAACAGAAAATCAAAGTACTGAAAGCGCCAGAGTCCATTTTTTTCTTGAAAAAATAAGTTAACACAGTAACTGATTTAGCCTTTGAAGGGCACCAATTTCGGGAAAAAAAAAATGTGGCAGTATATAACTGCCCCTTTTCTCTACAGAAATTCATTTGAGGAAAATTGACCAAGAGCAAAAGGTTTCATAGGAGGTCAGCCTTCGCGGACTGCGCAGGCTGCTTTCGTAGAGTGTGGCGAGTGTGGCCTATTTTGATTTAATTATTTCAGTACTGTTATTGAATAAAATGCCAATGCATTAAACGCATCAAAGTTCTTGACAGCGGAAAATAATTTAAGATTACGAAAAAAAATTAATTTAAGGATATCAGTCCTTTTATTTTCCAGAAATTATTCTAATGTTAAACAGATTAGTATTTCGAACAAAATGAAAGGAACATAAGTACCTCTATCTGGGATGATAACCAGCGGAAACAGAGAGAGAGAGAGAGAGAGAGAGAGAGAGAGAGAGAAAGGCGGGGGGGGGGGAGTAAGTAAGTATGCTCTGTCAGCCAACAAACTCGATTTAACCCTGTCCTCGCCAAATGAATAAGCTCAACTTTACTTTAACGGCTAAAATTACAGTTGCATTTGCAATGATACTTCCATATTTATCTAGAATCAAGTTAACACAGTGAAACCGAAGATCCTATAGTGCCCACTATATGCAGTCTATTCTTGATCTACCCCATCCCCGAAAAAAAAGCGCCTGTAGCATCCAATGTCAACTTAAAAATACCAATGTCGCTTCTAACAACCGTTGTCGCTTTAACTGCAACTGTCGCCTTTAACTACAAATGTTGCCTTTAATTACCAATGTTGCTTTTCACAACTTATGTTGCCTTTTAACTACCAATGTCGCCTTTTACTGCCAATGTCGCCTGTAACTACCATTTCCGTGTTTAACTCACAATGTCACCTTTAACTACCAACGTTGCCTTTGACGAGCAATGTCGCTTTTAATGTTCAATGTTGCCTTGACCTACCAATGACGCCTTAAACTGCAAAAAAGGCCTTATCCTTAAGCTTCAAAAATATATCAAATGCAAAAAAAAGTAAGCCAACAGTTAAAACCCAAATAACACGAATTTCGAAAGCAAAAATCTAGCTGCATCGGACAGCTTAGATCCATGATCAGACTGCACGTTCTGTGCAGTCTGATCTTGATCTACACTGTCCGCAAATACCCTGAGAGTACCACTTAGCAGCAAAAGGGTTTAAAAGGGTATTAAAACCAAGATAACGTCTATGTACCGTCGTCTTTAAGTGTGGATTGCATTAAGTATGAGTAGGACGATAATATAATAATGTAATTTTTCCCTCGGGGTGTTATTTGTTTTAGTTATCACAAAAATGGGTTTTTCTCATTTATTTTTGTCATAAAACCTGCATATTTTAGATAATAAACTGATAATAAAAACATCATCTCATGTAAGCCCAGACGACTCCTATTATATATGAGCCATGCTCTGTGAAAAGGGAGCTTCATGCATCTGCAAAAAGTATCGACCCAGGTCAGCCGGCGCAGTCCGCGCAGGCTGACCTGGGCCGAAACTTTTCGCTATTGATCAATTTTCTGTATGTCCAAAGGTCAGTCTACCTCATGATTAAGTCGGTTGTTAAAAATGTGGCTTTTATGGATCCATAATTATGTGATAGCTTGATTGGTATGATGGATTACGGAGATGCATTAAGTTCTCTTTTGCCACAGCAAGGCTCATACAGTTTGGAGTAAAGCCTCTCTTATTCGAATACGCGATATTTCGAATATATAATTCAATATATGAGTCATGCTTTCTGAAAATGTTGTTCAACAGAGCTGCAGAAGGTGTCGATCAGATCAACCTGTGCAGGCTGATCTGGATCGAAACTGTTATTGGCAAGTTTTCTTCGTTCTACCTCATGATGCATCCGATTTGTAGATAAAATGGATCTATATTACGCGATGACTTGCTTAGTACAAATCATTACGAAGAAGCATTAAACCCCCTTTTTTCACGAGCGCCCCTCATGTACATTACAGCAGTTCCGACTACTTCCTTCATGTAACGCTACATAGTTGAAACAAAGTTGAAAGCGGCATTTAACACTATTAGACGAACTGTTAGCTCGTGTTTCTGTGTGATGTTTACAGCTGTCTTCAACAGAGTTCACGGATTATATCGGTCCCCCTACTCTTGTCTAATAAATTCGAAAGTCTTGAACCAGCATAATGCTCATCAGTTAGTTTTTACATTAATTCGCATATCGCTCTTTTTAAGTCAATGGCTGCTTTTCCTGAGGGGCGAGGCCATGTTATGTTTAGAATGGAATGAACTTTAGCAGTATTTCGCACTTCAATCTCTAAGCCACTGACTGCTTTTCCTGAAGGACAAAGTCATTTTATGTTCAGAGTAGGATCGATTATATGGTATTTCCAATACACTCTTTCTAAGCCAATGATTACTTTCTTTAAGGACAAACTTCTAATATGTTCAGAGTAGAATCAATTTAACCAGTATATTGCACATCACTGTTTATAAGCCACTGGCTGCTTTTCCAAATGGACTAAATCCTGTTTTGATTGGAGTAAAATCATTTTTACAGTATTTTGCACGTCACTCTTTCTAAGCCACTGGCTGCTTTTCCTGAAGGACAAAGTCTTATTTCGTTCAAAGTGGGAACGATTTAATCAGTTTTTCTAACATATTTTTAAAGCCTATTTAACCGGTGACAGACACAACGCTATTTGATAAGCTACTACTTACAATTGACAAAGTCGAAACTATGTTCAGTGTAGAGTATAGGAATGAATTCTTTTGCTAGTAAGTTCACCAATCCTCTGAAAGTGTTTTGGTTCTAGCCGTAGTTCGAACACGTAACTCTCTGGTTTCTAGCTAAGCACATAACCGTTGAGCGACCGGGATTCGACGGCTTGTGCAATGATACACCGAATTTGTTCTTTTGAAAAGTCTATGAGCCACGATTTAGCAAATGGGGGCCACGATTTAGCAAATGGGGGCCTTAATGTATCTCCGTGATGCATTATACTAAGCTAGCCCTCATATAATTACGGATCCATAAAATCCAAACGAACTGAAGCGTGAACTTCACTGGTACTTTGACATGCAGAAAACTGACCAATAGCAAATGTTTCGACCTAGGTCGGCCTGTACGGATTGCGCAGGCTGACCTGGTCGATACTTTTTGCAAATGTATTAAGCCCCATTTTTTCACATAGCATGGCTCATAAATATGGTTTCGTGAATATTTCGTTCATATCACGGCGACAGCCTAATCATCATCTCTTTACTAGGTTTCAACGGTACCAGGCCAGTGCTTTGCAGTGCCTTATGCAAAGATTCACCCATGCGAGAAGCAACCACAACAAGATTTTCTGATTAGAATTTCAACATCTTTACCGTCCCGCCGCCAGGGACCAAATTACATTTTGATACATTTTGATTTTATTCTGCGTTTATTTGTCGTCGCCACCGGTTGCCCATTATGGGCGACGCCTCCGAGAATCCTGTTATTTATATTATTGAGGGCAGTGCAAGATGCAGAACGAAACCTGCCGTAAGTCACGCCTGGTTCTTTAACGTGCTCGTTGTATAGCACCGTCACAAGGCAACTAGGTTTTTTGTCTCATCAGGAACACTATTAGTAATCTTTAATTTGCCAGCTCGAATCCGCACCTTAGGTAGTCCGAGACTGGCCCCTTAAAATATCCTTCAACTATTGGCCATATGACACATTTTTAGACTTTTCCTTAATGAACGCAGTTGACTATGACTAATTAAATGAGGCATGCTCTTTGAAAAGGGGGCTGAATGAATCTGCAAAAAGTATCGACCCATATTAGCCTGGGCATTCCTCGCATGCTGAGCTTGATCAAAAAGTTTTGATATCGGTCAATTTTCTGCATGTCAAAGAAAAAGTTTACCCCATGATTCAGTGGGTTGTTAGACTAATAAGATTTTATGTATCAATAATTATGTGATGACTTGCATGGTATATTTATCATAGAAATGCATCAACCCCCCCCCCCCACTCCCTTCTTCCGCTCCCGCCCCCCGAGCGGCACTCAAATGTGTCTCAAATGTTAAGATTTGTCTTTGAAAGGACATAAAACAGTCTTGTAGTTTATTTTTTGTGGTAAGGATTTAACCCTTATCCTGCTAAATAACTAAAATGATTTTTTTCCTTTCCGATAGTAAAAACTCAAATACTGCTATTTCAAAGTTATGGTTTGGTCAATATTGTCTCCTTATCGGACAGTGTAGATCCAAGATCAGACTGCACGTTCTTTGCAGTCTGATCTTGATCTACACTGTCCGCAAAAGGTCAGTGAGCCGCGCTTAAGAGCCTAAGGGTTAATCTACGAGATGATTTATCAGTACTGAACGCGAGCAGTTTATTGACTGCAACGGATCTGTTTAGACAATGCAGCTGTGCTCATTTTCAGATTTTTAATTATTAAAGGCATGTTCGCTATACATAGATGAAAGGAAATTTTACGAAAGTGTGAATTTATGTGAGAGGTAGAGGGGATGGAGAGGTAGAAAGGAAAATAATAAGAGAGACAGGCAGACAAACAGACAGACAGACAGAGGGAAGGTAAACAGGCAGGCAGGCTAACAGATAAATAAATTATCTAGAGGGATTAACAAAAAGAGAAAGAAAGAGATCGACAGAGAGGGAGCTGATGCTTTTTAAGAATGTTGTTCATGCTGCTTTAACACTTTAGTCATACACTAACTACAATATACATGTAGTGTCGTCCTAGGAATCATCATCAATGTAGTGCCATATTCCCACCAGCTTCTCCACACAGAGCATCAAAGTAGAACTTTATGCTTACATTCTAAACGTTTTAACTACCGAGCAACATTATTATAGTTATTATTATTATCATCATCATCATCATTATTATTATAGTTTTCATGGATTGTTCTGCATGGCTAATTCTGCATGATTGTATGTTTTTTATATTCATTTTGATTAACTAACATGACTTTATAGGACAGGAAACTTTATAATTGAAGTTAAGAAAAAAATGCGTATTGTGACAATCTCACTCATTTTATATAATCTGTTTTCGAATATTACAACATGAAGACTTACAGATAGCAAATGATATACTGCCTTACCATTTGACTCATATTCTTGTCTGTTATACTTTTTTATTGGTTTACAGTATTAGTTGTAGGATCAGGTGGCAGAAAACTTGGAAACTTGTTCACGAAGTCGAAGGCTCGGGGCTACATGATTCGCCACAGCCGTGAAAAAGTTTCAAAGTCCCCTGCCACCTGACAGTACAACGAATTCATTATACTGCAAAGTTTTACCATTCCAACGTGTATTCAGCGAAATTTCTCTGTTATATGCTCTCACGAATATTGATTACAATGACGATATAGAATTTCCCTTTTGAGCGCCCCAATTTAAAGAAAACTGACGTCACTGAGAGCTGACGTCACTGAAAGCTTGGTAAAACGTGCAGTTGGTGATGTCACTGCGATAGACATTCCACGTATTTTTATTTAAACATGGATTTAAACAACTTTCAAGGTAAGAAACTATGCATTTTAATGACTTGTTAGCAAAATTAAACGAACATCAGTGCCTCAAACCACCATTAGGTTATCCTTTTAACATTACAATGTATGAATTTTGACACTTCACATGTTGCTTACCTGAAGAAGGGATGGCTCGTTTTAACCCCTTGTATTTGTTTCAGAATGACAACAAGCGATACTATAATTATGTAACTATATTCATTTATTTTCAAAAGTAATCCATTCTTTCCGCTTTGATGACTACCATCAAGGAAAACTAATTTTAATATGGTAAAGGCTACTCAGTATGTTTATCTTATGGGCTGCTCGTATCGATCGAAGCCGCCACTTTGCATGATGTTTTGTGAAGTTACGTATACGTGGCTCCAGATAGGGAAACTGCTTTTACGTGGATTTTGCCAGTGTACAGGAATATATGTTCGGGGCATATTATCCTATCAGTTCGCGAGAAATTTCTTTGCAGTATAATAATGGGGAAAGTTACATCTGTAAATAGTGTACAACATACCGGTATGTGCTTTTTGTAATAGGCCGAAGGCCTTACATTATTAATAAAGAATATTGACCACTGAAAATAATTATAGTGAATAGCCATATCTATTGCAACTTAAATAATCAACCCAAAATTCCGTTTGTCAGCATTTTCATTAATGAAGTTATTTAATTTGAATGAAAAGGTTTCCGTTTTTTAGTCTTGGCGCAAACATGAAAACAATCACATAGCTAAAAGCATTTCTTCTGGTTTCAAAACAATAAAGTATGGGATCGATTGAAATGCAGATCACGGACGTTTCAGTCCTGTATCCGTCCGGAATTCATGTTTATGAATTAATAATGAAGGGCTTTTCAATTACAATATTTACGCAAACAAATAAGCCATACTCTGTAAGAACGGGGTTTAAGGCATCTGCAAAAAGTTATCGACTCATGTCAGCCTGCGCAGTCCGCGCAGGCTGACATGAATCGAAACCTTTTGTTAATGGATAACATTTCTGCGTGTACAAGACCAATGTACCTCAGAATTCAGTCGGTTTTTTAGACAAAATGGATTTTTTGGATCCATGATTAAAAGATGAACTGTTTGGTATGATGCATCATGGAAATGCATTAAAAGCCCTTGTGTGCCGACTCAAATATGAACTCTTCATTCTTTCAGAGCCAACTACATAAACACAATCTCTTTCGACGGTTGAAAATGCATTAGTCTGAAATTCAGACGCTTAAAAAAAATCTCATAGGCTTGACTAAACAAGCGACGGTATAGGTCAAAGATCAGACTGCACATTTCCGCAAAAACCCGTGATTTCTCAGATGGCGCTGAAATGGTTTGAAAGAAAAAAACTTGGCTGTCGTACCTCACGTACTTTCATTAATTTCAGGTTACGGTGCTCGAAGCTATTTGACTTAACCCTTAAGCTGCTAAGCGTGACTCGAGGACCTTTTCCGGATAGTGTAGATCCAAGATCAGACTGCACAGAACGTGCAGTCTGATCTTGAATCTACATTGTCCAATGAGGAGATATTCACTTCCCCTCCCCCCCCCCAAAAAAAATTAAAAATAGCAATATTTGGGTTTTTTACTATCGGCTTGAAAGCTTCATTTGGCTTATTTAGCAGGAGAAGGGTTAATGAATTGCAATTTCCCACAAAAGAGTACACCTCTCGTATATGATACAGTAAGTCGATAACCAATCAACAGTTAGCCTGCATCAGATGACCTCTTT
Source organism: Hippopus hippopus (assembly GCA_946811185.2). Classification (NCBI taxonomy): domain Eukaryota; kingdom Metazoa; phylum Mollusca; class Bivalvia; order Cardiida; family Cardiidae; genus Hippopus; species Hippopus hippopus. The sequence continues at coordinate 25,640,868 of OX328098.1, read as the reverse complement.
CGTCCGATAAGATACTCCCTTTGAAGATATTGTAGCAAAAGAAGACATTGATGGTAACAAGGGACTAAGAAGGCTCTTGCACGTCATGTTGGCTACAAGTACTTTGTTTACATCTTAAGTGTGCATCTCTAGTATATATGATACAACAACCAATCAACAGTTAGCCTGCGTCAGACACCGTAGAAAAAGGAGAAACTGTTCGTAATTACAGAGAGAGAGAGAGGGGGGGGAGAGCTAGAGGGAGCCAGAGAGAGAAAGAGCCAGAGAGAGAGAGAAAGAGCAAGCGAGCGAGCTTGGTCCTCACACTTCATGAACATGTACTTTGATTAATGTCATATCAAGATGCTCGGAGCTATATGACATAATGAATTGCGCTTTACTACAATTTAGCGCAAAACTGTACACTTTTGTTACTGATACGCTCACCAATTAATTTAACCCTTCACCAGACGACAAAATTTTAACGTTGTCAAAGTTGAATGTATTTGCAGGCGATAAATTATTAAATAAATGACATTTGGCATTCAAAGGGTAGAAATCATTGTGGGAAAAGGAGAAAATGCTGGTTCTCCTTTTCCCATAGTGCTGTGAAAAGTCTTCTTCTGAGTTTTTAAAACACCAGGGTTTTCATCTTGCACCATGTTTCTCTTGAAATCGTCATTGCAAAAAGATTAATTGCTTTTACCAAGGAAAAGAAAATCTGGGTCATGCACTTCACGTACACGCATCTGGATTAATATCAGGTTACATTACTTGAAGCCATCTGACACAATGAAATGCAATTCACCATAATTTACCTCATGCCGTGTAATAATTGTTTGATTTTTCTATGTATAGTTGCCATACGGTTGCCCCTATGGGCGACGGCCTCAGAAGGCTTTTAGTGATGTTACGGGAGATAGTGCAAGATACAGGACGAAACTCGTCCTAAGTTACGTCTGGTCCTTTAACGTGCTCGGTGTATAGCACTGTCACACGGGTCTTTCTATAATAAATGATTTAATTTGAAAAAAAAAAAAACTTCAACGTCTCAACCATTTGTAAATTTAGATGCCCATTCGTGGGGTTCGAACCTATACTCTCAAGTGGCTCGAGACTTTATGTTTACAGCCTCATGCTCTTGAGTTATCAGGCTGGCTTGCAAACCACGTATTCTTCTGTTATGCGATACATACCTTCTTCAAACATACTTACTCTTTCTTTAAAAGGTATTTTCAGTTAACGAAACTATTTTTTTTTTATCTTTTTCAACCTTATCACCTTATCTGAATCGTTGTGATTAGGTAATGACTTTACCACTATAAAGTGTACCTTAGCGTATGAAAAATTCCTCCGCGTACAGACAGAAAAATAGTTCAACATTCAGCATGCTAATATTTTCTTCTTTCGTTGTTCAATAACGTTTTTTTTTTCAGTATTGTACCGTAAGTGAAGCATTTACACTCATTTGTGGATAGTAAAGATACGACTGTTTCATACCATGGTATTTTTCGCCGCTTTCAACATTATTTCAGTCATCACGTCGACGTGAAGATACGAGAAACAACTGCACAAAATATCATAATACGGTCGGATTTTGCATCTCGCAAATACCGGTACTTCATGAGATCGGCTAGGGCTGGCCAAGACTTAGCCTGTGTCCAGGTGGTAATAATTTTTAACCCTTAGGCTGCTAAGCGCGACTCACTGACCTTTTGCGGGCAGTGTAGATCAAGATCAGACTGCACAGAACGTGCAGTCTGATCTTGGATCTACACTGTCCGATAAGGAGGTATCTTTCCCCCCCAAAATACCTATGAAATAGCAAAATTTGGGTTTTTACTTTCGGTTTGAAAGTTTCATTTCACTTATTTAGCAGGATAAGGCTTAATCACTACATATCGCGGTTTCCTTTCACGACCTACACACATCTATGGCAATAAACTGATAGTCGGTTCCGTCATTTTTTTTACAAAATAATGTCAAAATGAAATTGAGCCATGCTCTGGAAAAAGGGGGTTTAATGCATCTCTGTGATGCATGATACCAAGCAAGTTAATACATAACGTTTGATGAATAAAGTTCATTCTGTCTAACAACTGACTGAATAATGAGGTAGACTGGTCCGTGAATACGCAGAAAATTTACAAGCTGCAAAAAGTTTCGACCCATGTCATTCCGCGAGGGCCGCATAGGCTGACATGAATCGATACTTTTTGCAGACGCATTAAAACCGCTTTTCACAGAGTTTGGATTAATGTTAAAAAGAGAAAAAAATGGTCGCACCGGAAACCCGGCTAGTCATTACGACGCTGAAAATGCAACATTTCTCCTAGTTATTGAAAAAAATCCATGGTCAAAACTAAGTGTACAAGTAGAACTTATATCCGCAGTGCACAAAAAAAGCCCTGGTGTCATTTTTTTACGTCACTAAATCAAGAGTCACTAAATTAGCACAATTAGAAACAAATGAAACATTTACGCTGAAGAATGAACATCGCCAGCTGTTCACTCTATACCAGATGACAAACTTTGTGTCCGAATTGAAAGCATTTAGAGACGACAAAATGAATGCAGCGAAAACGATAGGGTTTTTCTTTAAAAGGCCCTTGAAACAAATGTGGGAAAAGGAGAAAATATTGATTATCCGCATTTTTTCTCCGTTTCCTACAATTTTTCAATACATGTATCAGTTTCCTACATGGTCGTTAGATTATACAATTGTCGGTAAAGTGTTATAGACAAGTATTGGAGTAATGAGTTACCCTTGACAGTGAGTTAAAACACTTTGCCCACTGTTATAATGATGTTAATTACAGAGAGACACAGAGCGAGAGAGATGAGCATTGTAAGCTGTTGGCTTTTTCCGGTTCGTAACCAATTATATATTTTTTTACATTCGACTGTTTTCTAGGTCTTTAAATTCACTTTCAATTACAGTTGAAGATGTTTTTTGTCGTAGTTGGTATCGGGTAGTGGACGGTGTAGAGCAAAGATCAGACTGTACGTTCTGTGCAGCCTGATCTTAATATACACCGTTGGTTAAAAATATTATGCCCCGTATTTGAAAGGGTGAAAATCTTTTAAGCTATGCTCTCGCAAAAGATGGTTTTTAATGTATCTCCGAGATGCATTATGCCATAGATGATATTTGTTTTTTTCGGTGAAAGATAGAAATTTATTTCATCGAGTGAACACCATCGGTAATATTTTCACGAGTGGCGCAGCCCTTCACAGAGCATTGCTCACCTAGATATTTTAACCCTTACGCTGTTAACCGTGAATCAAGAACCTTTTGCGGACCGTGTAGATCACGATTAGACTGCACAGAACGTAGCAATAAACCCCGTAAACAAGGCATTGCTCACCTATATATGTTAACCCTTTGGCTGCTAAGCGCGACTTACTGACCTTTTGCAGACAGCGTAGATCAAGATCAGACTGCACAGAACGTGCAGTCTGATCTTGGATCTACACTGTCTGATAAGGAGATATATTTCCTCTAAAAATGCCTTTCAAACAGCAATGCTTGGATTTTTACTATCGGCTTGAAAGTTTTATTTCTTTTGTTTAGAAGGATAAGGGTTAAACACTCGTCATACAGTCCCATACGCCTGGAGTTCACGGCGTTACAGCTTGAATATTTAACCACGATATTTGGTGTAACTTAAGACGTGAAGAATGTACCTTATTGTTGACATACATGCAATCTGATCATCTATTCTTTTATCCGTTCCTTAAAGTTATTTTTTGTTTGTGTGTTTGTGTGTTTCCTAGGTCGTTCGTATCTTTCTCTATCACTCTGTCCATCTACTTATCTGTCTATCCCTGTCTCTGTCTGTCTCTGCCTCTGTCTCTCTCTCCCCTCTCTTTCTTTCTCTATCTCTCTCTCTCAGCCTCTATCTCAGTTTCTCTCTCTCTCTCTCTCTCTCTCTCTCTCTATCTCTCTAATTAACATCATTTATAACAGTGGGCAAAGTGTTTGTCTGTCTCTCTCGTTGAATTTAAAATTGCAATGTGAATGTCCGTCATATCATAACGGCAGCTTAGTTATTCTACTTTTTCTTGGCTTCACGTGTACTAGACTGGAGCTCTGCAGTACCTTGCATGGGAACACCCCCATAAATTTTTTCTGTCAATCAGAACTGCTGCTGAACCGATTTACTACCACACACCCCTTTCAACTGATCCAGAGAAAATTTCGATTCCATGCGTGGCTGTTAAGGTGATGTTTTTTTTTACGTAATTTAACACTGTAGCCTTCTAACGCGTACAAGGTTATATACATAGAGTTACCGAGTAAAAATAAAAATGGAGATAAAATGTAAAAAAAACGAAAACGCACTATGTTTGATTCAGTTCATAACAGGTACAAAAATTAACCAAATTAGTATGTCGGTGAAAAGTGTACAATCAAATGAATAAAAAAAGGTGCGAACGACCAGCCTATATTAGTTAAATTACATGAGAGTAACGTTACTCTGCGGCACCTTATTGCTGACGTAGATTCATCCCCGTGTAAATGACTTTGAAATTCATTTTGATTTTAACGTTACTTATATAGAAATTAGTATGTATTAATTTCTGTTGTTGTATGTAATATCTATGTATATATGCTTTTTGCAATGACGATGTCCTTTGTACAAGTCGACTAATAAATGTTCTGTTCTGTTCTGTTTCTATATATCAACGTTAGCAGATTTTACAAATATAACACAGAATTGTTAAATATCTTCGCTATGAATAATCACTAGTTTCATAAAAAATACAAGTTATGTTTAAGTTAAAAAAAGGATTTTACAAAAAAAGATCAATGGTAAACTTAAAAGAATTGCGTTCACTTTTAAGTAAAAGTGACAAAAACACTCGTACCCTCAGGGTGGAAAAAACTTTCAAAAGGACGCACACATGTATTTTTTTAACTTTACTTTAGAAAGTAAGGTTGTTACCAATTCAGCACCATGGGCGAAAACAGGGGCCTTTGCGGACGGTATAGATACAAGATCAGACTGCACAGAATGTGCAGTCTGATCTTGGATCTATATCATCCGCTAGTTTAGTTAGACTTATAAGACATAATTCTGGATTGTACCTTCAGGCGTCGAAAGAGAGTCGAGTTTATAAATTTGGTGATAAAAGAGTTAACTCTGTACAAACATGCTCGTGTTTTGACGAACCCGAGAAAGCCGCCCATTGAAAATATTGTGGAAAAAGGAGAAAATGCTGGTAACCAGCATTTTCTCCTTTTCCCACAACGTTTTCTACTGTATCAGAGACATTTGCCATCTTTTGAACTACATTTAATTTGTCGTCTGCAAATGCTTTACATCTGGACGTGTCTAAAGTTTTGTCGTTTGGTACAAAGGTAACCGTCACCTTGAAATAGTTTGAAGATGACCTTGGAAACGCAAAATGTACATCTTTTAACCTTCAATTTGACAGTTTGTTGAAAAAAAGTGCACTAGATATGACATTGTGGCAAATGGAAAAAAAAAATGTACTCGTTCCAAGAGACTTTTCCTCTTGCCACAATATTTTCGAAAGTGGTCTCTTGCAAGAAAAGGCCAAAAGACGTCTGAAGAACGACGCAATTTTTTCCCGATTGCTTACATCTTAACGTGCTAAGGATTGGTTTTAGTTGCTAATGCAGAAAGTATAGAATAAGATCATACTGCACAGAAAGATTTCTTTAAAGTTTCTTTTTTGTAATAACGTGTGCATTAGGAATTTTTTTCTTACCATTTACTATCAAAGCAAAATAGAAAGAGGAGAGACGTGTACATGGTGGAGATAATGACTACGATGATGATTGATGATGATGATTGATGATGATGACGACGATAAGGATGAGGATGAACAGGACGACCAAGACGACGAATATGATGACCACTGCGACAACGACGACGACGATGATGATGATGATGACTATGATGATGATGATGACGACGAGGAGGATGATGATGAGGATGTCGAATATGATGACGATGACGAATATGATGACGATGATGATAAAGATGATGACGATTTCGAATATGATGATGATGATGACAACGGTCACGACAGGGATGAAGACGACGACGATAATAATCGATGGCGATGAATATGATGATAATGACAACGACGATATTGATGTTGACGACGATGGATATGATGATGATGACGACGACGATGATAATGATGTTGATGATGAGGATAATGAATTTTAACTTGCAAATTGAGGGTTATTTGAAAACCCTGTTGATGTTGCCAATAAACGACCATTCAAAAGAAACAAGAAAAATATCAATTTAATTAAAGACTTTAAAGGAAAAATCCATCTCGGTACCTTGTAACACATAATTAAAATCCTTCCTGTTTGCTCCTTCAAATGAAAATATATTGAGTAATCACTGATCAATTATCGACGAATTAGATCAAATCGAACTATCATTTCCGTTTAATCCACTCCGAGTATTGAATTAATTCAGTTAACCTTCTGAAACAGATATTTACAGCGCACGACTGCGACAGCAACCTTGTAAAGTGTGGACAATCAATGGGAATAGAATGTTGATAAAAAAAACACTTATGAAAACATTGTGGGGGAAAAAGGAGAAATTGCTTGTTTCGAGCAATTTCTCCTTTTATCCCCCACAATGTTTTCAGAAATTGTCAGCCTGGTCGTCTGCAACGGGTATTGAATTACCCTACACCCAACAATACCGTGTTTACACCGATAAAGTAAGATTTTTTGTAAACTCTTTACCAAACGACACAATTTTACACTTGTTAAATTTCAAAGCATTTGCAGACGACAAAATAAAAGTTACTCAAAAATTGGAAATTTGTTTTTGAAAGGGTAAAACATTGTGGTGAAAGGAGGAAATACTGCCTACCAGCATTTTCTCCTTTACCCACTATATTTTCCTCTTTTCTCACAATAGCTTCAAAAGGTTCCTTCCTTAGCGTCGGTTTAAACCCGGGATTATGTGGTAAAGAGCTGAAAAACAATGTGGAAAAAGGCTGATAACCAATATTTTTCCCTTTACTCACAATGTGATCTACCATTTCAAAGACATTTATCATTATTTGCGACATATTCTATAATCGTCTGCAAATTCTTTAACCCTTTACCATATAATCTTGAGTTTTTACCGACCCTGACTTAAAATTTTTGAAACATCGAGAGAAAAAGGGAAAAATCCGCTAGTAACTAGCATTTTTACCTTTCCCACAATGTTTTCTACTCTTTCTTATGCAAATTCTATCATTTGAGCATTAGATCGTCTGCAAATCCTTTAGGATTGGACAGGTTTTAAAATTTAGTTGTTTGCTAAAAAGGTGAAATGAAATAAGCCGTCACTCGCCACACCATTATTAACCAACATGCCTTAACCCTTTGGCTGCTGAGCTCGACTCACTGACATTTTGCGGACAGTGTAGATCAAGATCAGACTGCACAGAACGTGCAGTCTGATCTTGGATCTACACTGTCCGATATGGAGATATTATTACACGAAACATTACAGTGAAATATCAATATTTGGGTTTTTACCATTGAATTAAAGGAAATTATTTTAGTTATTTAGCAGGATAAGGGCTAAACACTTAAATACTGTTGAATAAATCTGAGAGCTTCATCAATTTCTCCTGCCATCACAATGTTTTCAAAATACTCCCACTGCAAGATGTAAAAAAAATGTCTTTAGCAACAGGAACTGTATAAAAAAAAGCTAGACGTTAATCGTCATACCACAAACACTCGGTAGCAATTAATAAAACCGATAGTCTCAGCAATTTCTGCTTTTTCTATAAATACTCCTGATGCAATATGTAACAAAAAAAGTATGTCGTTTGCATTGAATCAAATATTTGCCTCACCACAATTAACTGGCGTCTCAAAAAGCTCTTTAATATCTCTGAATAAATCCGAGAGTTTCTGCAATTTCTCGTCTTTCAACCCTTTACTAAACGACAAAATCTTAAAGTAGTCCAAATTCAAAGTACTTGCAGACGACAAAATATACTTTTCCCAAAATTGATATTCATTTTGGGAAGGGTAGAAAATAGTTTTGGAAAAAGAGAAAATGATGGTTACATGCATTTTCTCCTTTTCCCGCAGTGTTTACAAAAGGCTTTTTCTACACGGGTTTTAAGACTCGCGACTCTGTGATAAAGGGTTAAAATTGTTTTAGAAATGCGTCTACTGCAAAGACGTGAAAAGCCGTTTACAGAATTACTGAATTAAGAAATCCACACGTTAATAACATAACCACTGTTAACTGGCATCTAACAAGCGCTGTGGTATCAATGGACAGATCCAAGGATTTCTGTATTTTTTTCCTCTTTTTACAATGCTTTGAAAATATTTCCGCTGCAAGACATTAAAAAGTGGTCGACAAAAAGTAGTGAATTAAGAAATCTACACGTGATTTGACTAAATACCACTAACTGACGTCCCACAAACACTTATAAATAGATAAATCCGACAAATTCAACAACTTTTTCCACTTTCCAAAGTATTTTTTCTCGACACACGTCCACTACAAAACTTTGAAAGGCGGTCTAACATTTTTTTTTTTTGATTAAGAAATCTACACTTGAATCGACTAAACACCATTAACTGACGACCAACAAATATTTCAATACCAATGAATAATTGCGACAGCTCTAAGAACTTCTCCTCTTTCGACGGTGATTTTCAACAAACCCCACTGCAAGACGTGAAAAGTCGTCTGCAAAAAGTATGGAATCAAGCCTTTTACCAATCAAACCCGTATATCAACGACTCTAAAGAAGAATGCTTTTAAACCACTGCAGGAAAAGGAGAAAATGCTGGTTACCAGCATTTTCTCCTTTTCCCACAATGTTTTCTAACCTTCCAAAGACAAATAGCATTTTTTGAGGCATCTTTGATTTTGTCATTTCCAAATGCTTTCAATCCAGTAAAAAATCTACATCTTTTTCGTCTAATAAAAAGTGAAAGAAATCTACACGTGAATCGACTAACCACTATTAACCGACCTTCTACGAGCACTTCAACATCAATGAATAAATTGGACAGCCTCGCTGAAATTTTTATCAGCCATACTTTTCCAGATATATTGTTTTTTTTTCCTAGCCCTTTCTAAAACTAAATCTGTGTTCGGCGTATCCCAGAGAAAACTGCAAGAGTCTGTAGTGCTCCGGATAAATGACCGAAAATACATGTGTTCCTTTTTAATCAGATAGAAATATACATGTAGAATCGTATTAGCCATACGAAAAGAATTAAAGGCCTGTTTACACATTCACGATTTTTGGCTACGGTGCCGCTACGATTCGCCACGATTTGTAAAATCGTCGTGTACCGTGGTGATTCGTAGTAGAACCGTGGTGAATCGTGGTGAATCTTGATGAATCGTGATGATTCGGGAAACTCCACGGTAGCGCTACGGAAGTTTTAAACTGTTTAAAACATTCGTGGCGAATCGTGGTGGTTATTGGGCGTGGCCTAATTCGTAGCGCAACCGTAGCGGAATCGTGCTTATTCGTACTGACACCGTAGCTATATTCGCGGCTATTCGTGAGAGATCGTAGCCAGTCGTGGAATCTTTGACACCACGAATTCTCACGATTCACCACGAATTGTGTACGGTTGTCCTACGAATCATCCACGGTTTCGCTACGGAGCTCCACGATTGGCCACGACCAAGGCCGGTAGGAAGACGATCAATCACGGTTTGAGTACGATACATCACGGTTACGTACGAATCTAGCCGACTTACCACGATTTTGAGCCGTTTCGCTACAATTCTTGCATATAATTCACAGGGCTGCATTGAAGGAATCATTTTGAAGAGCGAATCAGAAGTATACACATCATGGATTATGTACAGAGACTGGGCAACTGGGCTTGATGCAAGACTGAGCCTCGCCGGCGGGTCAGGACTAACCCTTGCCGGTGGGTCAGGTGACTTTTTTCCCTTGGCCGCAGTTGCCTTCTTTCTTGGTGGCACGTCTGACCTCGTCAACAGTTGAGGAGATAATGATTTTCTGATGTCATACTTTGAGAACTTGTCACGTGAAAACCGTTAAATCGTGGTCAGTCGTGGGAGCTCGTGTCGTTACCGCCGTGAATCGTACTAGTGCCGTATCGAACCGTACATGCACCGTGAGCATTCGTTGTGCCACCGTGGTCAATCCTCATTGACCGTAGCGTTGCCGTCATGAATCGTCATTGATTCGTAGCGATACCTTACAGACACCGTACTAATATCGTGGAAATTCTTACTGGAATCGTAGTGACACTGAATATTTCTACTTTTCGCCACGATTCATCCCGATCCATCCCGATTTTTCTGACCATGAGAAATCTGGGTGAATCGTGGTGAATCGTAGAGAAAATCGTGAATATGTAAACGGGTCTTAAGATAAATGTATAAGTAGACCTTGTTCGTTCCTTTCTGAATTAAAACCTCACAAAATTAAGTAGGTTATCAGAATCGTTCTTCGGCTTATACGGAAATCTCCTAATTTCGTGAAAGAATCTAAACATTGATATGTGATTCTGTATGGATTCGCTTCTCTCTTTCTCAACTCTTTCATTTTTTTTTCATATAATATTTAGCTTTTCTCGTCTTCATTCTGACTTTCCATTATTGTTCCCTATCTGCCTGTATACATGATTTTGGCGGAAAACGTTAGATGTGGAGACGGATGGATCCCCGATCCCACACATCTTACCATAGACAGGGATAATGATCAAATCATTGTTCGGCGTTTCCCGAAAGAGGTCGATAAAGTCCGAGGTACTACGGAATATTGTGTCGAACAAGAACGTCTTTTCTTTTCCAAAAGGAGATATACATGCAGGTGGCATAAGCTTTATAAAATCGGATACAAATGAATCTTTTTCGCTCATTTCTAAATTAAACACTCTGAAAAAAGTATTTACACCGTTAGTCAATGTTGATTATTTACATTTTACAAGATAATACGTTTCAGTCTATGAGGTATTGACTTAAAGCAAGTAGCCTATGTCTCATCAGCAACTTGCTTGAAGACAAGTCGACATTGAGACGACAAACGACTTGTGTAAATGACTTTCAAGTGTGTGCAATTTACCAGCTTGAACGCTGACATTTGTATGAAGTACCGCTACTTTTTAACACTTCACGTTATTGACATCAGTTTTCGCGACTTAGCAACAGTAGTTAACAACAAAACGAGGCTCTAAAAATCGGACAATTAAACCGATACCGTATTAAAGTGCTCGGTCTTAATAAGGCTTCGTTCTTACAGAAACGCATCTTTATGCTTTGACATTTTGAGGAATCCTTATAACGAATTTTTGTTCATCCCACATGGATTTTTCACTGTTCTCTAACCCTTGCGAAGGACAACTGAATTTGGAAAGCATTTGCACACAGCGTAGATCAAGATCAGAATTTATAGAAAGTGCAGCCTTATCCTGGATTTCATAATCTGAAGTTTTGTTCGAAAACTTCTGACAAAAAAAAAAAAAACTTTAGATCTAATTTGAAAATGCTTTTCCCCACCGACTGAATACAATTTTTTTACTTGTTTGCTGGTCTAAGGTTTTAGATGTTTATGATTTGAATCCTAGCTGTAAATTTTATTTAGAGGTGTAAGATTAACCGAGAAAAGGAATGAAAATTTATGAAAGCTTTTTGTAATACAATAACAAATTTAACAGTAAACGTTTCTAATTCGTTTCTGTAGTTTCTTTCACCACTATTTCGCATTATTTCCCTTTGAATAGATCCTGTCCTAATGAGTATCATCAATCCACAAAAAATGAGTCTGGCACAGGCAACACTCGGACTCTCGACCCCTGAAGACAAGCCTTGTACGTCACAGAGCTAGCTACCAGAATTGGTTAGGCACTGAATAAAGTGGTACCTTTTGCACATATACACTTAATCAGTATCAGGGGAGGTAACCTATCTAGGCGCTTTAGCCAATGAGCGCCGTATAAACCAAAATTGATACTTTTAGTCTAGACATAAGTCCCAACTGATTGCAGTATCAAGGGTGCTTTCGTCCAGCATGGTTCAGCAAAGCGGACAGTGTGGATCAAAGATCGGACTGCACATTTTGTGCAGTCTGATCTTGGTCTACATTGGCTGCAAAGGCAACTATGGTTGTGGAAGGCGCTTTAAGGATTTAGAACCCACAAATAGGTTCGGTTAAGGACATGAATACAGAATTTGTCAGCCCAGTGTTACAACCAGCCTAGTGGTAACCAAAAACAAGTGAGAAAAGCCATGCAGAAAGGACGAGAGCGCCTAGCTCTGGCACTTATTGCAGATAGTTTAAGGTTTCCAGCATTTCAATAAAAATGAGCCATGCTATGGCAAATGGGGCTTAATGCATGTCCATGATGCATTATACAAAGCAAGTCATCACATAACTATGGATCCATAAAATTCATTTTGTCGAACAACAGGCCAAATACCGGGGTAGAATGGTCCTTGGACATGCAGAAAATAAACAAATAGCAAAAAACTTTGACCTATGTCAGCCTGCGCGGACTGCGCAGGCTGACATAGGTCGATGCTTTTTGCAGATGCATCAAGCCCCCTTTTCACAGAGCATGGCTCAAATGTTTCAGCTTCAGCCGAAATACCTATACGAGCTCCTAAATACTTTCCCAAGCCTATCTTAGTTGCATTAATGAAAGAGATGTAATTGTGCCAGCTTTAACACTAAAACAACTTAAAGGGGCATTACACCAGATTTTGTTTTGAAAGTTCTCCAGAATGTCTTACGAAAGATGACTATTTTTGTCCGCGTAACATGGCTTAAAAAAAAAAGATAGCAATACATGTAGAAAATACAAGGAATTATCGAGATTTTCCTATTTTTACTGTAAAATTTTTTATACCGTTAGTATTGGCATATCCGTTATTGCATAACAAGGGAAGAAAATGTACGTACATGTTAACCTCTCTCTCTCTCTCTCTCTCTCTCTCTCTCTCTCCCCACGTCCTTATTATTTTTTCTCACAAATGTCAAATTTCTCTCACCGAAAACATTTGAGTCAAAATTTGGTTTAATACCCCTTTAAATAGCATTGAAAATGCAGCGTAAAACATTATCCATATCGCAGCAGGAAAGGCTACGACGCCTCAAACAACAGTACCTAAGCATAATACAAAAATGCCAATGTGGCTTATTTAGTTTTTTACGAAAATTTTCTCGGGTTCTCTCTGTAACTTTACAATCCGTCTGTACGGACGTAATTACAGTATACCCTTTATCCATCATCAGAAACATATATAGTATCTGCGGGCGGTGTAGATCAAGATAAGACTAACAAAACTTGCAGTCTGATCTTGGACGTCCGTTATTTCATTGTAAACTATTACATACACAGATCTTTCTTAGCTGTAGAACCCCATTTTTGTCGTCAATTTTACCCTTTACAAAACAATCCTGAGTTTTAACGACCCTGCGGGAGATGGCTTTTTAAAAAAATTGTGGGAAAATGAGAAAATGCTGGTATCCAGCATTTTCTCCTTTTACCACAATTTTTTCTACCTTCTAAAGATAAGTCCTATTATCAAAGCCACATTTTTCTGTCATCTGAAAATGCTTTCAATTCAGACCAGTCTCAAATCTTGTCGTGTGGTAAGGGTTTATTGAGGCGGATTCTGGTAGTTAGCGACGAAAGACCGAAGGAGAGAGAGGTGGTAATAAATTGTCAGTGGAGGGTAAGAAATTAGATTTTATAAGGACTTTTACTGGACAAGGCTTTCCTAATGATTCCTCACTTTGTCCGTCAAAGTTGACCAGCGAGACTAAGTGACCGCACAACGCTCTAAATGACGTAACCTTAAGCCCTGTACCAGTTTTATAGATCTTGAGGAGGAAGGCTTTTTGAAAACATTGTAGGAGAAGGAGAAAATGCTTGTAACAATCAACTGAAGGACAAGTTTAATGATTTTGAGAGGCATTTGATTTGTCGTCTGCAGAAGCTTTGAATTTGAGCAAGTCGAAAATTGTGTCGTTTGGCAAAGATTTTAAGGGGACCATACATACTTAAATAGTAGATTTGATACGAAGATTTCCAATACAATGAAGTGCGTGTTTGTAGCAATATGCTGAGTGCAGTCGGAACTGAGACCAGCGGGGTCGATGGTTTGAATCCTTACCTCGGCCAATTTCTTTCTCAACTGCATTGCGCAAGGTATACCCTAATTCCTGAGTGCAGAAACCAACTGTAGGTATAGATTTAAGCGAGTGATTAAAGTTCATTGTGATTTAAACATATGAGTCATGCTCTGTGAAGAGAGGGCTTAATGCATCCGTGAAAAAGTATCGACCTAGGTCAACCTGTGCAGTTCGCGCAGGCTAACCTGGACCGAAAGTTTTCGCTATTAGTCAGTTTTCTGTATGTCAAAGGTCCAGTGTACTTCATCATTAAGTCGGTTGTTACAAAATGTGGCTATTATGGATCATCAGTATGTGATCGCTTGCTTGGTATCATGCATCACGGAGATGCATTAAGCACCCTTCTTCCAGAGCACGGCTCATATTTATGTCATATCGACTGAGAAAACAAGTTCTTGTATCTGATACTTATATCTTTTAACTCTGTTTCCTGAAAAAAACAGTACTCGCTCCCAATGTATGGGCCAATGAACAGTCTCAATGTTGACACCCAATCCCAGGAATCGAACTCGGGACCTTATAATAGCGAGGCTAACGTTTTACCTCACGACCACGGACACCAAATAAGCTCCATTTTATGGAGGACCACCACTGCACTTCTATACCCTAAACAAGAAACAAACATTTAATACTGTGCCAAATTAGGTAAACAATAAAACTGTATGTATGGTTACCAAATTTTAATGATGCAGAACAGCAGCAATAAAACAACGAATACTGTAATTATCCTACATAGCAACCATCCTGGTTTGAAACATTCGCCTTCAGTAATCAATCCTTTGCTGCAAATAAATCATAAGAAAAACTTACCAAAGTTGATTGATTGATTGATTGATTGAATGGTATTTTACGCCGCTTTCAACATTATTTCAGTCATATCACCGCGACAGCTCACATATTCATATATTTCCTGGCTTTTACCAGTGCTAGGCTAGGGCTCTGAGGTGTCTTGCCCAAGGACACTCCCACGAAAAAAAAAACACCGGGGCTCCAGTGCAGCTCGAACCCGGGGCCTCCAGGTTACGAGTCCCACACTTCACCACTAAGCCACGCAGGACCCCTAACTTACCAAAGATTTGAGATGTTATCCTGCTAAATAAATGAAATGAAAACTTTAAGTCGATATTAAAAACCCAAATTTTGCTTATTTCAAAGGTATTTTATTTTTTTTTTTGGGGGGGGGGGGGGGGAAACGTCCATATCGGATAGTGTAGATCAAAGATCAGACTGCACGTTCTGTGCAGTCTGATCTTGATCTACACTGTCCGCAAAAGGTCAGTGAATCGCACTTAGCAGCCTAAGGGTTAACACCTTTACTACCAAACGAATGAGCCATGCTCTGGTAAGAAGGGGTTTAATGCGACCCTTTGAGGCGTCGTCCCCAGCAGGTCATCATCATATAATTATTGATCCTTAAAATCCATTTTGTCAAACAACCGACTGAATCATCAGGTAAAGTGGTCCTTAGAAATGCAGAAAATTTACCAAAAGCAGACAGTTTCGAACCAGGTCAACCTGCACGGATTGCGCGGGCTGGCTTGGGTCGATTTCTTTTGCAGATGCATAAACCCCTATCCTGCTACATAAGTGAAAGAAAACTTTCAAGCCGACAATAAAAACCCAAATTTTGCTATTTCAAAGGTATTGGGGGAGTGAAAGATATCTCCTTATCGGACAGTGTAGATCCAAGATCAGACTGCACGTTCTGTGCAGTCTGATCTTGATCTACACTGTCCGCAAAAGGTCAGTGAATCGCGCTTAGCAGCCGATGCATTAAACTTCCTTTTCACAGAGCATGGCTCAAACAATGATTTACATTTTTTTTTTTCAAAGGCAACAGATACAGTTCCGCTGCAAGATGAAGACACAATTGTGTTATAATCTAGAATTGAGTAGTGGACAGTGTAGATCAGACATCAGACTGCACGTTCATGGTAAACTAGAAATATGCATTTCATTACCAATACTATCTTTGCACGTCGAACTTTCTAAATTCCGCTATACTGAGCACACGTGACCAATGCTTCATGGTAAAGTAGATACAAGCGTCTCATTTCTATTACTTTATGTGCAAGCAACTCTTCCTAAAATACTTTTTATTCGTGTTTATGGCATTTATCGCCGTTTCAACATTATTTCAGTCATATCGCGGAGGCAAGTGCACCTATCCATGCTTTTCTAGAATTTCTTTTATCAGTGCTTCCCACGATACTGTTTCAAAGTTGCTTTCCCACGTAACCATCGTCAAAACAAAGATCGCCGGTGAGAGAGGAATGATTCCTGTTGCAATGACAATCATCAGTCCTCGGAAAGAAATTTGCTGAGCTGGAAATTCGAACCAACGACCTCCTGATCTCAAGTCCTGTACGTTAAGAACTGAGCTACCAGGCTAAAATACTGGCAGTTTTCCCTCATAAATTTTATAATGTCAAGTCAATTCTAATTATGTGAGATAAAGTACGTTTAAGTAGGTTATTTTTGGCATTTGGTTATTAAACGCACGTGAGATTTTCATGCTTTTCACTCCAGTCTGAAGTGGAAAATTATGGATTCTTTGAAAGATAAAAGGATGAATACTTATATCCGTTCTGCCATTTTCTGAAGTGCTCCTTTTCTAACCCTTACTAGGAGAAAAGGTGCCTAACCCTTAGGCTGCTAAGTGCGACTCACTGACCTTTTGCGGACAGTGTAGATCAAGATCAGACTGCACAGAATGTGCAGTCTGATCTTGGATCTACGCTGTCCGATATGGAGATATCTTCCCTCCGAAAATACCTTTGAAATAGGAAAAATTAGGTTCTTACTATCTGCTTGAAAGTTTTATTTCCTTTATTTAGCAGGATAAGGGTTAATGAACCGTCAGAAGGAGTCTATGAAAACATCGCTGGAAAAAGGAGAGTATGCTGGTAACCAGCAGCTTCTCTTTTTCCAACAATGTTTCCTACCCTTTCAAAACCAAATTTGAACTTCTGTCCGTCTGCAACATTATTTTCTAGCCTGTAAAAGATATATCCCTTCATGTGAGCTCCTTTTCAAAGACAAATCCTATCCTTGGAACCACATGCCATATTTTGTCTGCAAATGCTTTCAATATGGACAGGTGTAAAATTTGGTCGTTTTCTCCTTTTCCCGCAATGATAATTATGATAATTATGATATATTTTTAACGTTTTTGACCGACAACATGTCAAACAACGAAAAATGGGTAAGAATGAGTTTTCATCTTTAAATTATGTCGACGGCCTTTTGTGTGAGCGTATCTTTATAAGAGAGAGAGAGAGACAGACAGACAAACAGACAGAGAGACTGAGACAGCGACAGAGAAGGAGACAGAGAGAGACAGAGAGAGAGAGAGAAAAAAAGAGAGAGAGAGAAGGAGCCAGAGAGAGAGAGAGAGAGAGAGAGAGAGAGAGAGAGACAGTGAGAAAGAGAGATTCTTAACTAGTTAACTTATCACTCTAACGTGTCGAGAAAGGAAAAAAAAAGTTTACAATTCCCTCGAAGATTACCAAACTCACCAAAAGTATTATTTTAATTTCGCATGTAATTCTCGCATTGTCGTGTCTCGCGAGATTCAACATGGCTAGAACAGAAATCCGTAAAGATGACCATATATCAGTGAAATCTCCACAAGTCAGGACCAACTCAATACGATCTTCTATTTCTTTCTCAAGTGTTCAATATTCCGCCAGATAATAGGTACATGAGTAGCGGAAATCAAACACGAAATTGGACGAACCCTTTTGGGTCCGAGAACAATTTATACGCCTTTTCTTTTGTCCTTTTGAGGACAATGCGGATCTAAGATGAGACTGCACAGAACGTGCAGTTTGATCTTGGAACTACAGTGTCTGATAATCTGTGAGTGTTTTTACCGATAGTGCAGAAAAAAGACCTTGGATCTATAATGACCGATATTTGGGAAGACATTCTGGGCCAACAAGCAATGGTTCAGCAATCATTAAGTCTATGAACTCATTTTTTTTCCCAACCACTAGTACACAGTTCCAGCGCAAAACTTTGTTTGGTCTTAGATTAGAATGAAGAAGCAGACGGAGCAGTTTCAAGATCAGACTGCACGTTCTTTGCAGTCTGATCTGCTTCTACGCCGTCCGCAAAAGGTATCGATTTCGCCAATGGCAGTAAAAATTATAAAGATTAGAATTTCCCATTTTTTTCTACGGTAAGTGAACCCTTGAAGCGCCGAATAAAATCAACAGGCAATCTACAAATAAGACCAAAATAATTGCAACATTATGGTTGTTTTTTGTCTTTAGTGTTTCAAGAAAGCAGGCAGTGTAGATCAAATATCGAACTACACATTTAGAGCAGTTAGATCTTGATCTACACCAGCTGCAAAAAAAAAAGCATAGCCGTGAAAGGTGCAAGTTCTATAAGGGGTGAGGTGTAATTACGTAGTCTTGTGAATATAGCTGTTGGACCTTTCTTGCGGTGCCTTTGGGTGAATTAGACAAAAGTAATTGGTGTTCTTTTTTTACCCCGTAGGCTGCTAAGCACATCTCACTGACCTTTTGCGGACAGTGTAGATCAAGATCAGACTGCACAAAACGTGCAGTCTGATCTTGGATCCACACTGTCCGATAATGAGATACTTTTCTCCAAAGGAATAAGTTTTAAATAGCATTATTCGGGTTTTTGCTATTGGCTTAAAAGTTTCATCTAACTTAATCGGCAGGATTGAAAAAAACGATGTTGCGGCTGGTGTTCTCTTTAAAACAATCAAAGGATATTGCTCAACTTTTTTTTTTGTAAAACAACAAGCACGCAAACCTCTATGTTATCCTGACAAGCGTTAGGTGAACTTTTTTCCTTGCCCCATTATCCCTTATCCTGCTGAATAAAAAAATGGAACTTTCAAGCCAATAGGAAAAAGCCAAATTTTCCAATTTCAAAGGTATTGTTGGAGGCAAGATATCCCCATATCGGACAGTGTAAATACAAGATCAGTCTGATCTTGATCTACGCTGTCCGCAAAAGGTCATTGAGTCGCGCTCAGCAGTCTAAGGGTTAATATTTTAAATGACAACTAAAACATACTGTTGTTCACTTTATTGGCATTTACTTGGGATACTTTAACTACAATCATGGATTTTTTTTTTTTGGGGGGGGGGGGTGTAGTTTTGAAGAAGAACACGCTCTTCTGAATGTACACTGCACGCAAAATCAAATTCATTTATAAATTTTGAAAGCATTCTATATAACACAACTTACTTTTGTGAAATGCTGATAGGCCTCTCGGCCAATCGAACTCGCAACACTTACCGAATGCTAACCCATTCTAAATATAAGCCATGCTGTGGCAAAAGGAGGTTTAATGCATCTCCGCGATGCATAATATATGAGCCGTGCTCTGTGATAAGGGGTCTTCATGCATCTGCGAAAAGTATCGACCCAGGCCAGCCTGCGCAGTCCGCGCAGGCTGACCTGAGCCGAAACTTTTCGCTGCTAGTCAATTTTCTGTTTGTCAAAGGACCAATCTACCCTATGATTAAGTCGGTTATTGAAAAAAGTGGCTCCTATGGATCCATAATCATGTGATGACTTCGGCAGGTATCAAGTATAACGGAGATGCATTAAGCCCCCTTTTGCCAGAACATGGCTCATATGTAGCAAGTCATCACAAAATTATACGTCCAAAAAACCATTTGTTCTAACAATCGACTGGATCTGGGGGTAGAGTGGTCCTTTGCCATACAGGCTGATATTAGTCGATACTTTTTTGCAAATGCATTAAGCCCTATCTTCACAGGGCATGGCTCGTATATTTCCGACAGCTAACCTTGGAAAATAGAATAAAAATACTACTTAAAACGACCATTGCATAAGACCCTAAATCCCGTAATGTTGGAAGATGAAACGGTGTTGTTTTAGCGCTATTTTTGTAAGATCATAAGCGACCATCTAGTAATGGACCAACCAAATGTGTAAACTCTTGGGCTGCTGAGCGCGTCTCAAGGACCTTTTGTGGACAACGTAGATCAAGATCAGACTGCACAGAACGTGCAGTCTGATCTTGGATCTACACTTTCCGAGAGGTAGATATTTTTACTCCCAAAATATCTTTGAAATAGTAAAATTTGGGTTTTTACTATGTTTCATTTCACTTATTTAGCCGGATAAGGGTTAAAAACAAAGATGACGCAACTGAAACTCAGACAACGACACAATTGCATTGGTGAAATTCATTGGTCTCGTGATAGATTATGGATATACAAACGAAATTGGGACAAAGAGACAAGAACATGTGTAGTAGGCGGTAAATCTAGCATACTTGATTTGCTCAGATTGCCCAGAGGGTAAACAGTTAGCTGACCAGTTCGTGCGTTTGATCCAATGTATCGTTAATTAAAGCTACAAGAGCCCGGGCACAAGGGCTAACAAGTCAGGTTCTTCCACCACTTGTTTTAATGGTTTCATGCATGTCGGAGGACCATTTTACTTTAAAATTCAGCCGGTTGTTAAACAAAATGAATTTTATGGATTAATAATCATGTGTTGACTTGCTTGGTATAATGAACCTCGAAGACTCCTTTTTTCAGAGCGAGGCTCATTTTAAATTCCATTGTAGTTCTTAATTTTTTCTAAATTTTAAAGAAATAAAACGATTTAGCCAATAAGAAATTTCGCTACTTTATGAAAAATGAGTTAGACTAAGCCAGCTTTCTAAATGGTTGGCCGGGCTTAGAATTAAAACCAAGAGGTAGGGTTTCGAGCTTGGGCCAAAAGGTCAGACTTCAAGATCAGAGGTCGAGCAGAGAGGTTGGCTCAGAGGTCGGGTTTAGAGGGCCAACCAAGAGGTCGAACCAAGAGCTCGGACTTAAGGTCGGCTTTAAAACTCGTGCCGAGTAGTCGGGCTCAAAAGTCGCGCTTATCTGTAGGGGCTTAGAGATTGGGCCCAGAGATCGTAACGATAGCTTGGTCTTAACAATCGGTTTAGAGACCGGTTACAGAGGTCGAGCTCTGAGGTTGAGCAAAGAGATCGAGTATGAGATCGGATTAAGGGGTCTGGTTAAGGATCGTGTTCAAAGCCAGGCTCAGAGGTTGGATAAAGAGGTAGCACCCACAGGTCGGGCGTAGTGGTCAGCCTCAAAGGTCATTGTTTACGTTTGAGGTTGGGATTCGAGGTTGGTTTTAGGGTTGGTTTCAGAGGTCGATTTAGAAGCCAGGCCAAAAGATCGGGTCTAGGGTCGGGTTTAGAGATCTGATTTAGCGTTCGGGCCCAGAAATCGAAAAAAATAAGTCTGATGTTATCAGGCCAGGAAGTCGGGTTTAGTAAACGCACTTTTAGCTTTGGTTTAGAGGTCGGGTTTCGCGCTCGGAATCAGAGTTCAGGCACAGAAGTCAGTAAATAGAAGTTGGGAGTGAAGCTCAGGCTTAAAGGTCCGATTTAGAGGTCTGGTCGAGAGGCACGGCTCAGACGTCGGGTTTGAGATCGGGTATAGGGTGTGGTTTAGATGTTGTGTTTAGGGTCGGCTCATAGGTTAGTTTCAGAGTTCAGTGTTTAGAGGTGTTGCGGCTCAGAGGTCAGGTTTTGAAAACTATCACTTGGATCAAGAGGTTTTGTCTAGAAGTCGGGCCCATGGGTAGGACTCAGAGGTCTAGCTACCAGAGGTCTGGCACACTGATTTGGTTTTAGATGTCAGACTCAGATGTCGGCCCAAGAGGTCGGTTCAACTGTTAGGGCTTAGAGGTTGGATTAAGAGGTCGGGTTCAGAGGTCTGAAACACAGATCGTGTTTACAGTTAGGCTATGAGACTGGGTTTGTAGTTTGGCCTCCAGGTCGAGATCAGTGATTGGATTTAGAGGTTGGATTCAGGGGTCGCGTTTAGAGGTTGTATCAAGAGATCGAGCCAAGAAGTAGGGCTCAGAGGTCCGACTCAGAGGTCGCATTTAGAGGTTGATTTGAGAGGTCAGGTCAAGAGGTCAAGCTCAAGGGTCGGCATGGTTTGAAGGTCGGGTTAGTAGATTGGGCCCAGAGGTCGGGCTTACAGGCAGGGCTCAAGGTCGTCCTTGGCGGTCCGGCTTTCTGGTAGGGCCAAGATTTAGGGCTTAGAGGTGGAGCTCGGAGACGCACCAGGATGTGGGGGCTTAGGGGTCAGATGCAAATGTCTCGCCCATAGGTCGCAATATACATAGTACGGTTTAAACAGTCCTTTTTGTAAGACACAAACCTAACACAGTCAAATTTGACATAACGAGACTCTATAAGAAATGGTTACTGCGTTTGAAGGAATCACAACCTAATGTATAAATCTAATTGGACATACGATAGACAAAAAGATACGAGGTGATCCGAAAATCTTCTCTTGATCCTTAATTATATTATTTTCCCATTTGGCCTGTCAGAATGTCTATCTTGTCATTTGACCCTTCACCCCATAACTATAGTCTCATCTTTATAAGGGATTTTCAGTGGCTTTGTTGTCAAGGCTCTGGATTGGAAACCAGAAAATCGTGCTTTAGTTACTGACGGTAACATCGGTCACGTGGAAGTTTCCTTGGGCTAGGCACTATAAAGCCGTTGTCAAGGAGAGGTGACACGCCGGAATGACATGAATAAGTGGGCTTTAACTCAAAATATGATTGATTGCGGCATGAGACCCCATGTTAAACCCTTTCTCAAACGACGAAATTTTAGAGTGGTCCAAATTGAAAGCATTTGCAGGTTACAAATCAGTTGCCGCTCAAATGTTATGATGTGTCTTTGAAAGGGAAGAAAACATTGTGGGGAAAAAGAGAAAATGCTAGTTACCAGCATTTTCTCCTTTTTTCCACAACGTTTTCAAAAACCTTCTTCCTCAGGGTTGTTAAAACTCGGGACTGTGTGGTAAACTGTTAAACCGCCTGAAACTATCTCGAGAACTATATTTAAGGTAGTAGACCCCTAATGGAAAACACCTATTTCCACTGTAATACTATCCTACAAAATTTGCTATGATTAAAAATGAGTAATATTGTACTACTTTAACCGAGCCACTTTTTCCTTTTTTTCCTTCTTAAAATTATCATTTATAAATCTTAAACCACTATATTCTCATTACAAAGGGAGATAATAATTACCTCCCTTTTCAGGAAACTAACAAAAGTATCAACAAATAATTTCAAGATAGACATCAAAGGAATTTCTGGTCGGTTAAAAATGTGCAAAAGTATTATATCAGTAAAAATCCTTATTTATCAACTAACAAGAAATTTTATTCCATGTTGCACTAGAAGCGTCAGGGGTCTACTACCTTAAATAGTATGCAAATGGTATATTACAAATCTGCATCTCTGTGTGATCGGATCAGGTCAAGTTGCGTGTGTAAAGAAGTGCGTATCGGATAAGACCGATGGCCACTGAGCGCAGTTCAAAGCGTTTTAGCGGACAATGTAATTCAAGATCAGACTCAAAAGACCGTGCAACCCGATCTGCGGACTGCCCAGGCTGACCTGGGCCGAAATTTTTGCTATTGGTCAATTTTCTGCATGTTAAAAGACCAGTCTACCACATGATTCGGTCGGTTGTTATGCAAACTGGATTTTATGGATGCATAACTATGTGATGACTTGCTTGGTATCATGCATCATGGAGATGCATTAAAGCCTCCTTTTTTACAAACCATGGCTCGTATGCAGAATAACATGAGGACTTACCGAAGTTTTTGTTTTGTATTGTTCACTGTAAATGTCCCTATCCCGTTTGTAACGGTGTAACAGTTATTACATAATTAGGTATGAAGATATTTTCAAAACAGTAAAAAACTACTTGTCCATATAGCTCCGGTGTAGAGAGTGACACAATCTAGTTTTGAAGGTCGTGGACCTTGGTGTCGCTGGTGGATTTTTTTCCTAACATTTTTGTTTTCGTTTTTTCCCTAACTAAGGGTAAAAAGGCGCATCTATATGACATTTTTTTTTTTATAAAATACCAGCCCCCAGCCCCCTTAAAAGAACGTCAAAATCTGGTGTAATGTACCTTTAAAGGTTAACTGCTGATACATTTTCAAATTCAAAGCTATAGTATAAAACATCAAAACCATAATTATCTGTACAATTAGATTGATACATTTTCAAATTCAAAGCTATAGTATAAAACATCAAAACCATAATTATCTGTACAATTAGATTTGAAATGAAGAGATACAATGCAATAAAATCATTTAGAGCGAATTGCAAACATAGAAATATGATAACTGCTTCACTTTTACGCTGCTAAGCGCGACTCGCAGACCTTTTGCGGACATTGTATATCAAGATCAGACTGCACAGAACGTGCAGTCTGATCTTTGATCTGCACTGTCCGATAGGGAGATATATTTCCCGAAAGAATACCTTTGAAATGGCAAATTTTGGAATTTAACTATTGGCTTTACCCTTATCCAGCTAAATAAAAGAAATGAAACTTTCAAGCCGATACTAAAAATTCAAATGTATTGCTACTTGACAGGTATTTTTGGAGGAAATGTATCTCCTTATCGGACAGTGTAGATCCAAGATCAGACTGCACGTTCTGTGCAGTCTGATCTTGATCTACGCTGTCCGCAAAAGGTCAGTCAGTCGCGCTTAGCAGCCAATAGGTAAAAAGTTTCATTTCATGTATTTAGCAGGATATGGGTTAATATTCCCTCCCATTTTTATTTTTAATATTCCCTTCCCATTTTTATTTATAGTAATTAATACTGATATCCATCCTAGGGCAACGATGTGAAATTACGTCATATTATGTTTAAAGACATAATAGAATAATTGCTTTATTTCAGGCTATAGGCAAAAAAATTATCGTAACTTTTTACCCTTCGACGAAGATTATGTTGGAGAGCAGCCAATGGCTGGGAAAGAATATTGTGCGAAGTCATGGTTGAAAGAAACTTTAGGAAAGTATAAATAGTTGCACTGGCCTAAGCGATATAACTGAGATAATGTTGAAGACGGCGTTAAAGACCGCGCAACCATATTATATCATCTCTACAAAATGTCAAACTCGACCAAACTGAAAGTATTTACAGAAGACAAATTCAGTGTAGCTCAAAGGATGATTTCTGTCTTTGTACGGTTAGAAAACATTCTGAGGGAAAAAAAGAAAATGCTGTTTATCAAATCGAAAGTAACTGCAGACGACAAATTCAGTGTAGCTCAAATGGCGATTTCTGTTTTTGTAAGGACTGAAAACATAGTGAGAAAAGAAGAAAATGCTGGTCACCAGCATTTTCTCCTTTTCCAGCAACGTTTTCAAGAGCCTTCTTCTTTAGCGTCGTTAAAACGCATTGTTTAGGATAGCGTTGACTTAAAGAGGCCCTTATACTCATTTTCAGCCAGTTTTAACTCATTTTGTCTTTATTTTATCAAACTATAGTCATTCTTATATCTTCATGCCAAATATTGCGCCTCACGGTTGCAAGGTTGCTTAGATTACGGTCGATAGAAAATTCAATTCGCTGAGTTGCGGCCTTCCATGTAAACAGACTCGTCGTTTCCGGTTTTTGAATCGAAGATTTTCGATATATCCGTTATACACTCGGGTAGATTCGTATGATGATCATGCATTCTGTCACGTGATTATATTTGACCTTCGCCCTGCGTCTGATGAGGTAAACAAAGGAAAATGGAGGCTTCTCTGTTGCAGCCTCAATTTTCAGACGGAGGTCGCGACCTATACGCAAATTACACCGTATCCGACTCTAGGCGGAAACCAACGATAAATTTCCGTGACGCACCGCCATTGTTTACAACTTCGATCGTCAGCCAGTTTTCTTATGGCCAATGTTCGGTTTCTAATACAAATCTCCGTGTTTCTTTTTTTCAATTACACCATATATGTTAGTAATTTATCCATGTTTACACAAAGGACTGATTTCTGTACAATTCTAAATTGTTTGAAATTTAACAGCGTTTTTGCTCACCAGCTGTACACGGGCATTTTTAAGGAGACTCAAAACCAATTTTATTAAAAAAGGGTAACCCATAGAAAACAAATACAGATTAAGTGGGTGGTAACCTCGTTTTTATGAAATAAGGATGAATACGATAGCGTAACATTTTGAATAACATGCGCGGATACGTCATCCTACCATATCTGGAAACGTTTAGATACTGTGTAGACACGTATTTTTTCTGTCGGAAGTGACATTTTATCAGCGTGCGTCGCATGTATTTGAGATGGGAAATTCATGGATATACTAAAAGTACTTTCACTCATTATATACTAACGAC
This sequence comes from Hippopus hippopus, assembly GCA_946811185.2. Taxonomy (NCBI): domain Eukaryota; kingdom Metazoa; phylum Mollusca; class Bivalvia; order Cardiida; family Cardiidae; genus Hippopus; species Hippopus hippopus. Next base: position 25,614,519 of record OX328098.1, on the reverse strand, counting down.
AAAGTACTGAATTGGTCCTGATTGATAGCTATACCAAATGGAAGAGAGGAAACAAATTAGAAAGTCAAAACGATTGTTGTTGTTTATTTTTGTATTTTTTTCCAAATGACAATTGCGTGACGGTCGGATTGCATTTTCGAACTGCATCTCAATCGACACGTAAAGGATTTCTTTCTATATCAGTTTTGTTTTTGTTCTTCCTTCCAGAGTCAAGCTCTTTGTTCGTAAAATATTGGGACAGAAATTTCTCATTTATCAGAGGACAAAAATTTAGTCTTACCCAAACAGAAAGCATTTGCGCCATGCTCTGAGTTTATTGAATTTACGTTTATTTATCGTCCCCATATGGCCTGCAACACGCGGAAAGGGGAATTCGGACATTTTCGTACAGTGTCGCCTCGGATCAGCCTGCGCAGTCCGCGCAGGCTAATCCGAAACGACACTTTCCGTTTTTATGTAATTTTCTGTTTTGCCCCAGTCCACTGAAAAACAAAATCTAATGTAGACGTAAAGTGTCGTCTCGGATTAGCCTGCGCAGACTGCGCAGGCTGATCTGAGACGACACTTTACGTAAATGTCCAAATGCCCCATTTTGCGTGTTGCAAGCCATATGGGCAATGCCCCCGAAGGTTGTTAGTATTGGTACAGGGGATAGTGCTGATACAAAACGATACCTATCCTAAATTACGCCTGTTCTTTAACGTGCTCGGTGTATGGCATCGTCACACGGGACCTCGATTTAACGTCTTATCCGAAAGATTATTAGTATATTTTAGATAGCCAGCTGTGGGAATCGAACCCACACTCTCAGGTGACCCGAAACATCACGTTCACGAGTCTTACGCTCTAACAACTGAGCTGTGCAGGCTGGTCATCATATCTGAACTGATCAGTTATCAGTTATTGTATTAATGATGTTTGAATGTGTTGAATATGGAGTTTCTAGGCTTTGAAGGGAATACGCGGCCTAAGGAGCAGTAAAATGGACTTCGCATCTTCATTTCCTTTTTACATAGAAAATAACATATCAGTCTAATAAATCATTCAAAAAAGGTAACCCGTCTGATTACTGTCTATTTCCGCTTCCGGTGGGAGTCGTCTTTCTTGTTAAAGCTGTTCAATTATTAATGGTAAGTCTGCGGTGTAATTACATAGTAAAAGTTAGAGAAACTGTCGCAGAGTGTCACCAAATTGCAGCTATAATGCAAGTAAAATCTCTCTCGCTCTCTCTGTCTCTCTCTCTGTCTCTGTGTGTGTGTCTCTCTCTCTTTCTGTCTCTGTCTCTGTCTGTCTGTCTCTCTCTCCTGTCACCCTCCCCCTCCTCTCCTATCGTTCTTTCTCTTCCTTTTTTTCTCCCCCCTCCCTTCTCTCTCTATCTCTCTCTCTCTCTCTCTCTCTCTCTCTCTCTCTCTCTGACTCTCTCTCTCTCCAACCTTTTTCTTGTCTCTCTCTCTGTAGAAAAGGCTTTGAGTGTCGGAGGTGTGTGAATAATTTCGGGTGGGTAAGTGAATGGGTGCTAAATGGCTAGATGGGTGCTTTGCTCAAAGTTAAGAAACATCAATTTTGAGGGGGGTCAACTTAATATTTTCTTTGTTGGAAATCAGTCGTAAATATTCAATGAGTAGTTTTTATTCACAATTCACGAAAATTTACAACTGTTGTGTCGTGATTGAATTTTAGAAAGCGGTTCGCCGAGACTTCAGTATTTTTTTTAAACGATAACTCTCTCTCTCTCTCTCTCTCTCTCTCTCCCTCTCTCTCTCTCTCTCTCTCTCTCTCTCTCTCTCTCTCAATTACAGGTTTCCCTGATTCATTGCAACAAAATAGATTAAAATAACTAATTCTTAACGAAAGCCTACATGCGCTTTCCTGTCTGTGAAACCAAACAATTACTTAAATGCTGGTTTTAATTATATGAATAATGAGAGTATTTAACCTCAACATCTATATGAGCTATGCTATGGCAAAAAATAGCCTATTCAACTTCCGTGATGCATTATACCCCTCAAGTCATCCTAAAATTATTGATATTTATTCAAACATTTTGTGGAATAACCGACTCAATCATTGGTGGAATGGTCCTTTGAACAAAAGAAAATTAATAAAATGCAAAAACTTTCGAACCAGGTCAGTCTGCGAGGATTTCGCAGACTAATCTGAATCGCTACTTTTTGCATATGCATTAAGCCACCTTGTCCCGGAGCATGAGTCATATATAGAAACATTTAACTCTTAGACTGCTAAGCGTGACTTAATGACCTATGGCAGACAGTGTAGATCAAGATCAGACTGCACATATGTGCAGTCTGATCTTGGACCTACACTGTCCGATAAGGAGATATTTTTCCCCCAAAAAATACAATCGCCTTGAAAGTTTCATTTCACTTATTTAGCAGGTTAAGGGTTAACGACTTTGTGGGACGCGTATTTGTATGTAGGTGGACGTAACCAAGGGCTGCTAACGGTTTACACTATACACACAGCAATTAAATTAACATACTCAACTCTTTACCAAACGACAAAATTTTAGACTTGTCCAAATTGAAAGCTTTTACAGACGACAAAAAGAAAAAAAAATGAACAGAAAAATTGATATTTGGTTTTGAAAGGGTAGGAAACATTGCTGGTTACCAGCATTTTCCCCTTTTCTCACAAGGTTTTCAAAAAAGCACATTAAGTTCGAATTGGCAGCCAGCTGACAGTTGACAGTTGACGATTCAATAAACAAATGAAAATTCTATAAAAACGAATTGGCAGCTGAAGTATGAAGTTGGCTGACGGTTGACAGTTGACAATTCGCTTTAAAAGCACATTAAGTTCGAATTGGCAGCCAGCTGACAGTTGACGATTCAATAAACAAATGATAATTCTATAAAAACGAATTGGCAGCTGAAGTGTGAAGTTGGCTGACGGTTGACAGTTGACAATTCGCTCTCTTAGCATTTCTAATTCGAATTGGCAGCCAGCTGACAGTTGACAGTTGACAATTCAATAAACAAATGTTACTTTTATAAAAACGAATTGGCAGCTGAAGTGTGAAGTTTGCTGACGGTTGACAGTTGACAATTCGCTCTTATAGCATATTCATTTCGAATTGGCAGCCAGCTGACTGTTGACAGTTGACAATTCGGTTCAAACACGGTATTTTTATTAAAAACGAATTGGCAGCTGAAGTGTGAAGTTGGCTGACGGTTGACAGTTGACAATTCGCTCTCTTAGCATTTTCAGTTCGAATTGGCAGCCAGCTGACAGTTGACAGTTGACGATTCAATGAACAAATGTTACTTTTATAAAAACGAATTAGCAGCTGAAGTGTGAAGTTTGCTGACGGTTGACAGTTGACAATTCGCTCTTATAGCATATTCATTTTGAATTGGCAGCCAGCTGACACTTGACAGTTGACAATTCGGTTCAAACACGGTATTTTTATTAAAAACGAATTGGCAGCTGAGGTGTGAAGTTAGCTGACGGTTGACAGTTGACAATTCGCTCTAAAAGCACATTAAGTTCGAATTGGCAGCTAACAGTTGACAGTTGACAATTCGCTCTTATAGCATATTCAATTCGAACTGGCAGCCAGCTGACAGTTTACAGTTGACGATTCGATAAACGAATGATATTTTTATACAAGTGAATTGGCAGCTGAAGTGTGAAGTTGGCTGACAGTTGCCAATTCGCTGTCGAATCGGCAACTGTCAACTGGCAGCTAACTTCACGCACATGTTTACTAATGATATGAAATTCTAGTATCCGTTTTTCTCTCCTTTTAAGTTTCTGCTGGGATGGATCCCAAATTTCCTGCTGATAAATTCAACTCCTTAACTTTCAACGACAACAATTTTAGACCAGTCCAAATTGTAAGCATTTCCGGACAAAAATTATCGACTTAGGTCTGATTGATTGATTGATTGTATGGTGTTTAACTCCGTTTTCAACATTATTTCAGTTATATCGCGGCGGCCAGTGCAGCTATCCGTGCTTTCCTGGAGTCTGTTTTACCAGTACTTCGCACAATCTTCTTTCCAAGCCACTGGCTGCTTTCCCACTTATCCATCGTCGAAACAATGGTCAGCCATGGTAGAGAAATGAACCCTGTCGCAGTGACTATCATCAATCCTCGGAAAGAAATTGGCCGAGCCAGGGGTTGTGGCCAGGGATCGAACCCATGACTCCCTGATCTCGTGTCCTGCACGCTACCGACTGAGCTACCGGGGCTCAGCCTTTAGGTCTGCCTGCACGATACGTTTTGCAAATCAAACCCCCTATTCACAGACCATGGCTAAAGTACATTTGGTTTCCTTTAAAAAACTATATTTGCGTGCCTACTGAAACATATCATGTCACCCTTTACAGTTAACCCTTTACAAGACGGCAAAATTTAGCTTAGTCCAAATCGAAAGCATTTGCAGACGACAATTTCAATATTGCTCAAATGGTGCAATTTTTCTGATAAGGTCGAAAACATTATGGGAAAAGGAGAAAATGCTGGTCACTAGCATTTTCTCCTTTTCCCGCAATGTTTTCAAGAGGCTTCTTTCCCAGGCTCGTTAAAATGTCGCCCTTAACAATTAACCCTTTACCAGATGACAAATTTTAGCCTTGTCCAAATTGAAATCATTTGCAGACGACAATTTCAATGTTGCTCAAATGGTGCAATTTTTCTGATAGGGTAGAGAACATTGTGGGAAAAGGAGAAAATGCTGGTTACCAGCATTTTCTCCTTTTCCCGCAATGTTTTCAAGAGGCTTCTTTCCCATGCTCGTTAAAATGCGACATTGTGCGATAAAGGGTTAAACTATGACCAAAAGGATTACTAACGATTTTTTTTTAGAAATTACAGAAAACATGCACGAAAATTCAATTAACTCGCTACCAAAGGACAAAATTTAACACTGGTCGAAACTGAAGAAAGATGCTGACGAAAAATTCAATGTTACTCAAATGACGGAGTTTGTCTTAAATAAGGTAGAAAACATTGTTGGAAAAGGAGAAAATGCTGGTTACCAGCATTTTCTCCTTTTCCCGCAATGTTTTCAAGAGGCTTCTTTCCCAGGCTCGTTAAAATGCGGCATTGTTCGGTAAAGGGTTAATTTATTACGAAAAGGTCTACTAACGATTTTTTTCAGAAATTATAGAAAACATGCACGAAGACTCAATTAACTTTCTACCAAAGGACAAAATTTTATATTCGTCCAAACTGAAGATATTTGCGGACGAGAAATTCAATGTTGCTCAAAAGACGGAGCTTGCCTTAGATAGGACGGAAAACATTGTGGGAAAAAGTAGAAAATGCTGGTTACCAGCATTTTCTCCTTTTCCCACAATGTTTTCAAAAGGCTTCTTTCCCAGGGTCGTTAAAACTCGGGATTGTTTTGTATAGAGTTAACCCTTTACCAAACAACCAAAATATTGGAATCACCCATAATGAAAGCATTTGCAGAGGATACATAGGGTGTGGCCTAAACAATTAAATACGTCTGTGAAAGAGTAGAAAACATTGTGGTAAAAGTAGAAAATGCTGGTAACCAGCATTTTCTCCTTTTACCACAATGTTTTCAAAAGCCTTCTTCTACAGGGTCGTTAACACACAGGATTGTTTGGTAAGGATTAAGTCTTTAACAGACGACCAAAATGTTGAAATCACCCATAATGAAATCATTTGTAGACGACACCTAAAATGTGGCTCAAACGATTAAAAATACCTGTGAAAGAGTAGAAAACATTGTGGGAAAAGAAGAAAATGCTGGTAACCAGCATTTTCTCCTTTTCCTACAATGTTTTCAAAAGCTAAAATACGGGATTATTTGGTAAAAGATTAATTTGCAATGGAAAAGGGTAACAAACGGTTTATTCAGAAATTGTAGAAAACATGCACAAAAATTCAATTATGGAAGTTTATTACATTTCCATAAAACTGTCGTTTGTACGTAACTGTATTCTATTTATGTGATTAAATCTCTGTAATGCCAGTGGCGCTTTGAAGAGGCCCTTTGTAGACTTTTGGCTTCGAATTAAGATTTTTTTGTTAAATACTGACAAATACTATTAAATACATTCTTCTTTCTGCAAATGTAAAGAAGCTGGTTGGTTCTTACGGTAAAAAAGATGCAAATTAATTTTGTCGTTAAAACTGATAACTTTTCCGTTTGTATATCGTAGTCACTGATTGCCCATATTGGGGACACCCCGGGAGGCTGTTGTTTATGTTACGGGTTCATAGTGCAAGATAGAAGGGGAAACCCATCCGAAGTTACGCATGATTCTTTAAATGTGCTGTGTGTATGGCACCGTCCTACGTGACCTCGGTTTAACGTCTCATCCCAAAGAGTAATTGTAATTTTTGATAGCAAGCCGTGGGAATTAAACCTACATCTTCAAGTGGCCCAAGGCTGTACTTTTTTAAGTCCCTTTTTCGACTTGAGCTATTACGACTGGTCATTCGTATTTAAATATCGAGCAGGCTGCTTTTCAATCGGTAATTCTGCCTATTTTTTATTCACAAACCATTCTTAAGAAAAATATACCGTAGTCTAATTCCAAACAATTTTCTAAATTTGAAAGAAACACGTTCTTTTTTAATTGAAAAAAAAAACCAGACCGTTTAGCCAATTAGAAATTGCTTTACTTTCTTAATCTGTATTTATCCAAAGACAGCAATTACGAAAGGATGGTGAATACAGTCCCCGGAGAGCGTTTTATAAACGGTCTTTGGCTTAATTCTGTAACACGATTACCTGAGGGGCTGTATTTTCTCGTATATCATCAGCCATACAGTTCAGTCAGCCGGATAGGCTCAAATAGAGCATGGACCTTGTAGGCTCGGGATACTGGAAGGTGTGGGTTTAATTCCCAAGACAGGCCAACTTAAATTACTAACAGTCTTTCGGATGGGACTTCAAAGTCTAGGTCCCGTGTAACGCTGCTATACACCGGGAACCATAAAGGCGCAACTTAGGAATGGGTTTTGGCCTGTCTCGTGCAACATCTCCCGTAACATAGCTAGCGGCCTTCTCATGGCGTCACGGATATGGGCAAACCCTAGCGACGATAAATTAAAAACAAATATCATAATAGGGTATGTGCAAGAAGGCCATCCTTTTCCGACCGTTCCTCGTATAAAAGATATGATCCATGCTCCGGCAAAAGGGGGCTTCATGCATCTCCGTGATTCATGGTACCAAGCAAGTCATCACATACTTATGGCCACTTTTTTTTAACAACCGACTTGATCATGAGGTAGACTGGTCCTTGGACATACAGAAAAGTGACAGACTGTGCAGGCTGACCTGCGTCGAAACGTTTCGCAGATGCATTAAACCCCATTTCCACATGCCTCACATCTTTCATTTTATATAACTTTACCGGAAATCCCCGAGAAAATTGAGACATAGTTTGGTGCGAAAAAGTCACAAGTCAGCAATCAATCACACCTAGGTAACATTTTGTGCAGACGAACCCCTTGCTCTTTTTACAGGATCAAGGAGAAAGATGGCAATAGAAAACATCGTATAAAAAGCGGAGAAAAATTGCTGATGGCCTACATTTCCTCCCTTTTCCCACCTTGTTTTCCATACCCTATAACAAGCAAATCCCGTCACAGTCTTCGAGGAATATTTATTTTGTCGTCTGCATATGCTTTAAATTCGAACGAGTCTGAAATTTTGCCGTCTGGCAAGGAGTGAAACGACATTTTGTGCCAACACAACATAAACATTCATCGTTAGTTATGGAAGCCGGAGTCAGATTTTTCCCTTTATCGGCCATCCCGATATTTTGGAACTATAGCAAAGAAAAAACAGGTTTTTTTAAAACAGTGTGGGAAAAGAAGAAAATGCTGGTATCCAGCATTTTCTCCTTTTCCCACAATGTTTTCTACCCTTTCACTGACAAATCCAACCATTTTAGCCCAATTTAATTCATTGTCTGCGACTATTTTCAAAATGGAAAAGTCTAAACTTTTGTCGTTTGGTAATTATTTAACCCTTTGCCAAACAATTCCGTGGTTAAACGACACTAATTTAGGAATTATATGGTGTTTAATGCCGTTTTCAACCCCATTTCAGTTATATTTCGGTGGCCAGTGCATGCTTCCTTAGCATTTCTACTTTACACATTATTCTTCCCAAGAACCTTGCTGCTTTCCCACATAACGAGCGTCGAAACAATTAACGATCAGCGGTGAGAGAGGAATGAACCCTGTAGCAATGTCTATCATCCTTTTTTGGAAAGAAACACTAGCCGAGCTTGGGATTCGAGCAGGCGACCCCCTGATTTCAAGCGCTGTTCGTTACCGACTCAGCAACCGTACTCGGCTTAACTCGGCCTGAAGACAGCTTTGAAGGAAAAGGAGAAAAAGCTGACACCAAGTATTTTCTCCTTTTTCAACAATACTTTCTTCCATTTTAAAAACAAATATCATCATTTGAGTCCAATTTTAATTCGTCATCTGCAAGTGGTTTCAATTTGGACACTTCTAAAACTTTGTCGTCTGGTAAAGATTTAGTGACTGAAGTACGTACAACCTCCTTGAACAATTCCCCATAGACAATTTGGGTTATTACGACCGCATGGTGTTTAAGTCGTTTTCAACATTATTTAAGTTATATCAAGGCGGCTGGGACACCTATCCATGCTTTCCTGAAGGTTTTTTCTTTTTTTTAATCACAGTTCATAGCACAGTAATTCTTCCCATGTCACTGGCTGCTTTCCCGCATAACCACAATGATCAGCGGTGAGTGAGGTCGCTAAGACTACAATGTATCTTCGGAAAGATAATCGCCGAGCTGGGGATTCGAACCAGTTCTCAAGTCCTGTCCCTATCGACTGCGCCACCTGGGCTTGCCTAGACGATTTTGGAAGTTCCTTCCTAAAATATAGCGAATTACATGAAGTAAAATACGTGAAATACAATCAATTGGTCCTTTTGTCAAAATGTTTCAGGAACGGGTCTGCTAAAACAAGTTGTCAGCAGGATATGACATTTATCACATAAGCTCCCTGGTTTTCAGTGTGATAACGTGCGGCATTGAGTTACATGAGAAGCTGTAATGAGCTAAGCCCGTTTTACAGCCCATTTTACAGTCATACCGCTTTAGATTTTTCAAATGACTTCCAGAATTTTCTCTTTTTTCATTTTTTTTTTTAGCCGTCTTCCTTCGCGTCTGCTAAAGAAGGGGCTGCTTTGTATAAAGGGTTGATGTCGAACTAACCAAAGGAACCAAACGGACGGACGAACGAACGAACAAATGGATGAATGAATATTTTTTCTTACTGAAGCATAACCCTTTCCCACACACACGACCCTAAAGAAGCAAACCTTTTGAAAACATTGTGGGGAAAGGAGAAAATGCTGGTTATAAGCATTTTCTCCTTTTCCCACAATGTTTTCTATCCTTTTTAAGTCAATTTTCTCCATTTGAACCACGTTAAAATTGTCGTCTGCAACCAGTCTAGCATTTTATCGTTTGGTAAAGAGTTAATCAGCGTGCATGCAACAAAGCTTTTGAAAAGGTCCCTATTTGGACATTATGTCCAAGTAGCTTATTTCTTAATCGTCAGAGCCGACATCTCTGTAGTTATTTCAAGTGACAGTTCAAAGTAAATCTTGCTTTTTCTTAAACGAGTGAACTGTTTTATTACGGCTCATTAGCGTGATGAGTGATCATTGCAAATAGACTGCAAAAAAGAGGGCCATGATGGCCCTGTACCGCTGCACTGCCTAATAAATTGATCCATGCTCTGGCAAAAGGGGGTTTAATGTATTTCCCTCATGCGTTATAACAAGCACGTCATCATATAATCATGGATCCATAAAATTCTTTTTAACAACCGACTGGATCATGAGGTAGTATGGTCCTTTGACATGCAAAAAATGAAATATAGCAAACATTTTCAACCCTGGTAAGTCTGTGCAGATTGCCCAGGCTGACCTGAGTCGAAACATTTTGCAGATGCACTGAACCCCATTTTCATAGGGGATGGCTCAATAAAATGTGCCATACAGCTTATGTGAAATATCCCCTCCCTCACTGGGACCAATTTTTGATCCCGGGACAATGGTTTGAACTATCCTGGTAGCGGTCCTCGAAATTATGCTATACATCAAACAATGCAGTTCGAGGCCAAATGGTTTGGAACACGATTTTCAAATCGTTCCCTATCAAAATATACTTGAAAGTTGTGACCCTCGGGACGGGACCGTCTTTGACCCAAGGGCTATAATCAGTTGAATCTTTTTAGAAGTTTACTAGATGAAGCTGTTTACCAAATAATACAGGTCTAGGCTGAATGATTAAACAAGAAGATTTCTAAGGTTTCCACAATTTAAAGCCTCCGTGGAATAGCATAATTTATAACATTTGCTTAACTCTTAACCAGATGACAAAATTTTGGACTTGGCCAAACTGAAAGCGTCTGCAGATTAAATATGACTCAAAAATTTCTCTCTGGAAGTCTAGAAGACATTGTGGGGAAAGAAGAACATACTTGTTACCAACATTTTCTCCTTTTCCCACAATGTTTTCAAAAGCCTTTCTCCTTAAAACCTCGGAATTCTGTGTTAAAGGTAGAGTATCGCATATATTTCACTGTCACCTTCATGCTAGCTAAAAGGCCCAATTACGACCAAATGTAAACAACTCTGTGTATAAAATATACAAGTATATTTCATTCCTAAAACTAGGCGATTGTTTTAATTATCATTTTATCCTTCTTTTTTTAATTAATGAGTTTATCCCTTAACCTGCTAAATAACTAAAATGAAATTTTCGATTCAATGGTAAAACCCAAATATTGCTATTTCAAAGGTTTTTTTTTTTTTAGAGAATAAAATCTCCTTATCGGACAGTGTAGATCCAAGATCAGACTGCACGTTCTGTGCAGTTTGATCTTGATCTACACTGTCCGCAAAAGGTCAGAGATTTGCGCTTCGCAGCCTGCGGGTTAAACTGATCTTCCTTATGGAGCCGGGCCCTTCGTAATGCGAGTTAAAACAATGGGGTCGCTGATTTGAATTCCCTGCAAGGCCAATTTCTTTCCAATGATTGCTGGTCGTAATGGGGATAGGATCCATTTCTCTCACTGCTGATCATTGTTTCAACGATGCTTATATAGGAAACCAGCCAGTTGGAAGAATATAGTGCGTATTACTGGTAAAGAGAAACTATGGGAAAGCATTGATATGTACACTAGCCGTCGGGATATAGGTCTAACTGAAAAGAAAAAAAATGTTGAAAACGGCGTTTAACACCATATAATCGTTTAATAATTCTTCAACAGGGTTGTTGAAAAAGGGGGGACTGTTGAGTAAAGAGTTGGTCAAGTGACTGAAGAGGAACTAAAGTGTTAATGGAGCCAGGGCGAACTAAATTACATTCCCCGTTTTAACAAATTTACATTTGCAGACTACTCTTACGTCTTGCGGCTGAAAAGTTATAAAAAGAAATTGAAAACGTTGTGGAAAAAAGTGAAATTGCTTAGATCGAGCAATTTCACCTTTATCCACAAAGTCTTACGTCTGTTCTTGTATTGAACTTTGATCAAGCATCAGGCTGCAACACGTGACTCAAGGCGCTTTTACAGCCAGTTCAGAGCAAGATCAGATTGCAAAGAACGTGCAGTCTGATTTTTGATCTACACTCTCCGATACGGTATTTTGTTTCCGGTGAAATCAATGTTGAAAGTGAAATACTTGGATTTTCACTACAGAGTAGAAATTTTCGTTTCAGTTCTTCCGAAGTACAAGAGTTAACCCTCAGTCTGCCAAGTGTGACCCTGTACCTTTTTCGGATAGCGTAGATCAACACTGGATATACACTGTCCGATAATGAGATTATCTTTCCTCCAAAAAAACCTTTCAAACAGCAATATTTAGGTTTTTACTATCGGCTTGAAAGTTTCGTTTCTTTTATTTAGTGATATGAAGATTAATATCGATACTTAATACTTATCCTGCTAAATAACTAACATGAAACTAATGTTGCTATTTCAAATTTACTTTTTTTGGGTAAAAAGGAAAAGAGAACCCCCCCCCCCTCCCGTACTTACGTATAGTATATTGTATAATAATGGTATTGTATAATGCTCGCATATCTTAAACTGTAAAGATTACAGCTGAATATAAGTACTTTGATCGTTTGATTGATTGATTGATTGATGTTCTGTGCAGTCTGATCTTGGATCTAAACTGTCCGCAAAAGGTCAGAGTGTCGCACTTAGCAGCCAAAGGGTTAATATTTGACAAGGATCTTCTTTCTTCTACTGCAGATCTGTTTCAGAAGATGATGTGTTTAATCTGACGGGTAATCAATTCAGTATTTAAATCAGGCTGACACAAAACAAGAAATAATTGAACTGTAATCATGCGCTTTGCTACAAAGCCAATACATCACATCCGAAAAATGTTTCCGCATAGTGAAGAGACTTGAAATTACGGAAAAAGTGATTTATACGAATTACACCGGATACTGAAATCTGGTAGGAAATTTCAGAGGCAGGCGTCTATATTTGACATTCCCTTTATTTTCATAACAAAACTTTAGCCTGCAGATGCGTTTCTACCCGAACTTATCACTTGTCAAAGGGTAATTTCGTATGTGCAGAAAGGCGATAATTTTGAGTTAGGGTAGTATTCCTCCTTGCCTGCCTCTGCCCCCCCCCCCATCCTCGCTCGCTGTCTCTCTCTCTCTCTCTTTCATCCCCCCCTCTCTCTCTCTCTCTTTCATCCTCTCTCTTTCATCCTGTCTCTTTCTCTCTCGTACAAGTAAGGAGCATCCACTCTAAGGAGCTCGACTTAACAATTTTAAACAATATACGTAAAGTTTTAATATGAAAGCATTATACACAATTTGCAATACTTTCCGACAGTTTTATCGAAAAAAAAAAGACATTAGTTCGTCATTACCTCAACAAATGAGTCATGCTCTGTGAAAGAGGGGTTTAATGCCTGTGCAAAAAGTATCGATCCAGGACAGCCTGCGCAACATGCGCAGGCTGGCCTGAATCGAAACTTTTTTGCTAACTGTCATTTTTTTTTTTAATATCAAAGGACCAGTCTACCTAATGGTTCAATCGGTTATTAAACAAAATGCATTTTATAGACCTATAATTGTGTGATGACTTACTTGGTGAAATGTATCACAAAAATGCATAAAGATCTCTTTTGCCAGAGCATGGCCCATATCTAACAAACGATAAATCTCTATCTCTTTATAACAGAATTTCTTGATTCGTCGGGGCAAATTAATTAAGGATAGGACACCCTAATGGGATTCCTGTAACATCGCTTTTCATCGTCGAATAAACGTACGGATTCGGCTACGACTCGGGTAATTCGTAATCGATCGGCCGATACACACTGGTTCTCCGCCTCGATTACGGATTACCCGAGTCGTAGCCGAATCCGCACGATTTTGGCGATGAAAGGCGATGTAACACGAATCCCATTAGGATGCCATATCCTTAATGCAAGCGTCACACTGTCCCGAAATTGACATCAGATGGCCATACGAATATGGAATTTTGAATTTCGCGCCAAGTTCGTCCCGAACTTGGTAAACAACCAATCAACAGCCGAAGCAAGGACGGTGCCTTCAGAAGGCCACGCGATGGCACCCGAACCAGACACGAAAGCAACACAAATATGTGAATTTTATATTAAGTAGCTTACCCGCAGGACACACAATGACCACACGATGGCTACACGACCTCGTGTTGAGAGTATAATGCGTTCGAACTAGGCCACGCAGACGTCACATGACCTCCCGATAATATAAAACCTTCAGCCGACAGTGGGAAATTCAATTGCTCATCAGAGATTATTAGGGCAGAATACGCAATATTCTTTTTTCGTTTCAAACAGAATCAATCTTTTATTCAACTTTATCATGCCACCCAAGGCAGGAAGGGGCAAAGGGAAGAAGCTGTCTGGTAACAGCAGGACTCAGAAGCGGAAAGCAGATGAAACTCAGGATTTAGAGGTCCAAAAAGACAGCACTACAATGCTGCTGCGTTCTTTTTCCTGGTTGTCTCATCATCAAAGTATGCCATTCTGCTGGAAATGAATTATGATTAATTGTGATTGAAGCTTTGGAACAGTTGCTCAGGACTGACTGAGGAAAAAGCTGGCCTTTTATATATCCACGTTACTATGACACATGTGAAACGCTTTATCTACTCAAATTCGGCTGTCTTCACCCACGCCGTGGTCCCATCTCGATGTCATCCTGCTATAATACGATGGCTACACGGCGGCATTGCGAGGACTTCACGTAGTCGTGTTGCCGTCCTAAGACAATCGGGCGGCTTCTTACTTCCTTTGTATTATCTTCATGAGGCGAAAAATGCCCGATGGCACCGATGATCACACGAAGTAAAGACGAAGATCACACGATTTGACAAGATGCCCTCACGATGTCATTACGAAGGACAAAATGGACACACGACTTCAACACGAAAATGAACCTTCGCAAGGTCTTCCGGCAATTTTTTGACATGCCAAAGATTTTGTCATCGCTCACGAAGTTTCTGCCGGAGCCTGAGGAACTCAACCGGCGGTCATACGATGGCTTCTGATGCCCTCACGAATGGCCCGATGTTTTTACGATCAGATGCGAATTTGAACATTTCATTTATCGTGTGTCCATCTGGTATCAATTTCGGGACAGTGTGACGTCTGCATAAAAGAAATTGTTATTTAGAAAAAAAGTTACATATCCTTTTTATACTCACCTGTTTCTATCACAAGAAAATTACTTTGTTTTTTTTTTTGTAAGATATGAAAAGAAAGGATCTTTTTACCCCCTCTTATATACCGTTATTGGCTTGCAACTCGCGAAAAGGGGCATTCGGACATTTGCGTAAAGTGTCGTCTCGGATCAGCCTGCGTAGTCCGCGCAGGCTAATCCGAGACGGCACTTTACGACTACATTAGATTTTGTGCTACAGTAGACTTGCGCAAAACAGAAAATTACATAAAAACGGAAAGTGCCGTTTCGGATTAGCCTGCGCGGACTGCGCAGGCTGATCCGAAACGACACTTTACGCAAATGTCCGAATGCCTCTTTTCACGTGTTGCAGGCCACATACGAGAAGCGCTCTGGCAAAAGGAGGTTATAACACACTTCCGTGATGTATTATAGCAAACAAGTCATCATAATATAGTCATGGATCCATAAAATCCATTTTGACTGGCGACTGACTGAAACATGAAGTTGAACGGTCCTTTGACTTGCAGAAAATTTTACAGTAGCAAAAGTTTTCGGCCCGGGTCAGTATGAGCAGCATACGCAGGCTGACCTGGGTCGATTCTTTTTGCAGGTGGAATAAACCCTTTTTTTATTTACAAAGCATGGTTCATATAGATGTAAAACGTCGCTTCGGAACCCGTATCAGTATTTGAAATGGACATTTATTTGTTTGCAACCCATGCACGATGTTCATGTATCATGCTAAAGAGCAGTAAAAGTACATGTACAAGACAACTCTTTGAAATTTTCATCAGTTTTTCAATTAAATAACCGTGGTGTAAACATCACTTTGTTATATCTCCGCCACGGATCCGGGAGGGGGCAGTACTCACCGGCAATCTAAATACTCTAATACTAAATTCTAAGGGTAATGATCTGATTGGAGAAGATATTCAGTCTTGACCAATCAGATATCTGGTCTTAGAATTTAGAATCGGAACTTACTAAAGAACTGCTAAAGAAAAGGTAGGACAACATTTCAGGGGAGGGGATAGAGCCCATTTGAAATAAGAATGGCCGACATTCCGGTTTTGATGACCTACTTTTGCGATTATTTTCATTCCAAAGAGCGCATGGTATAATTTGGATAATGTTGGGGTTTTTTTTATTAACTCTTAGGCTGATAAGCGCAACTCAGTGGTCTTTAACGGACAGTGTAGATAAAGACCAGACTGCACTGAACTTGCAGACTTATCTTTGATATACACTATCCGCAGGTATGTTATAATTTCTTTTCCGGTCGAAAGAACTTTGAAAGCGCAGCATCTAGGGTTTTACTGTTGACTGAAAACTCGTTGTCGAATAATATAAGCCAATTTTTGTCTAAAAACCGACTGACTTATGAGCTTGAACGGTCCTTTGACATGCAGAAAATTGACCAAAAGCAAAAAGTTATTGACCCAGGTCAGCCTGCGCGGACTGCGCAGGCTGACCTTGGTCAATACTTTTCGCAGATGCATTTAACCACCTCTTAACAGAGAATGTCTCAAATTGATTTGGTTTCCGACCTGTTGAGAGTTACATGGTCTAAGGGCCACAAAAACAGAAAAGTCGACGTTACAATGGAGACAATGAAACAGGACTTACCTACGTTGATCGTAAGGCAACAGCAAGTGCAATATGAAAAGAAAAAAAAGTAAAAACAAAATGAAATTATCGTTGATGCATTATGTGTTACTATTGACATGTTCAATATTTTCAATTACGTTTGTGTGTTTGTTTGCAAAGAGTTCGACGCCGTTTTCAACATTAGTTCAGTTTTATCGCAGCGGCCAGTGCACCTATCCATGTTCTGCTGGAGTTTCTTCTTTCCAGTACTTCCCAAAATATTCTTCCCAAGCCACTGGCTGCTTTCCCACATAACCATCGTCGAAACAATGATCACCGGTGAGAGAGGAATGAATCCTATTACAATGACTATCATCAATCAACAAAAAGAACTTGTTGAGTTGGAAATTTCAAGTTTTAAGCGTAGTCCTTTCTCGACTGACCCATCGGGCTCGGCATATTCTAAATTTGACAATCCCAAGTAAAACAGGGCTGCTTTTCACTAAACTGCGTAGATTTACGCAAATTATTTGGGATTGTATGTACGCACATGCGAACAATGCATTACCCAAAGGAACAAGGAGGTGTAAAGTTATGCAAAATACCTTCTCAAATTGTAAAGTAATGCAGTTTACTTGGTAGTAAAAGTTGTTTTCAGACTTGACGCTTACCGAACGCAGTTTAGTGAAATGCAGCCCAACATCGAAGAGGAAAAACTCCATAAACCTTTTATAGCTAGCAAACACTTCACAGTTAAAATGCTTGTCAGAAGAAACTCGATATTTTCCCATAAACTTCCACCAAACAAGCTACTGTTTCAACAGCGTTGAGTAAGAATGTACTTGGAAATACAGTTGAAAAAGAAAGAAAGTACTTAAATTCTAGCAAATTCTCCCTTTCTTACAATCTTATCTACCCATTCAAAGGTAAATTATGTAAGTTAAGCCATGACTAATTTGTCATCTGTAAAAGCTTACATATATAGATATATGTATTTTTAATATGGTCATATGGTTCATCTAAAACAAAAAAGACTGATTAGTATTTCATTATTGTTTCTTCTTCCTTTATCTGTTCTCTGTCTTCCGGTAGGCTTGTTTAGTTTTTTCATTCAAGATGCTGTCTGTCCGTCTGTCCGTCTGTCCGTCTGTCCGTCTGTTCGTTTCTCTCTCTCTCTCTCTCTCTCTCTCTCCGTTCGTTTCTCTCTATCTCTCTCACGAAAACATTTCATCAACATTATATATTTTCCAGCTTCAAAACGCTCACAAAATTTCAAGAAGTTAGACATATGACACGATAATGGAAGAGATGTTGACACTGACTCCCAACCGTATCGTTTATAAATCCTTACGACCTCACGTATACAATCTAAACGCCTTCTCCGGACAGTGTAGATCAAGATCAGACTGCACAGAACAGGCAGTCTGATCTTGATCTACACTGTCCGGTATTTCATTTTATATTCTAATTACAATGAGTTAATAAAAGAGATATCTGTGAAATATTACGGGCTTAAATACATCAGTTTGTCCTTAAGGAGCTCCAGGGCCTCAAGTGTTACAGACAGAGGCTACAGATCTGTGGTAACACGGAAAGTGTTTTGCTTTAAAACCCTGTTATTTGACTTTCAGTTAGCCGAGCCCAAGTCGGGCGTACAGGTCTTGAGACCAGAGGGTCGCCGGTTCGAATCCCAAGCTGGGCAAATTTCACTCCGAGGATTGATGATGGTCGTTGCGACAGTATTCATTCGTCTAATCGCTGGTCATGGTTTCGTTTTTCAAGGAAAATAAAATGAACCATGCTATGTGATAATGCATCTAGAAAATCTTTTGCTATTCGTAAATTTTCTACATGGCAAAGGACCATTCTACCTCTAGATCCAGTCGACTGTTACACTGAATGGATTTCATGGATCTATAATTACGAGATGACTTGCTTGGTATAATGCATCACGAAGTTGCATTATAGCCCCTTTTGCCAAAGCATGAATTGCTTCAGGCTAATTCAAAGAAAGGTTTTCTGAATTTCTGCGTAGGGCTAAGTTTAAACGTGTAGCTTCATAGGATTTGGGTGGTCGTCGGTTAGAACTCAAAAATAGCTCAGATCGAATTATTGAAATTAAAAATTGCATGATTACCAAAAAATTTTTGAAAGAAATCCCATTGGAAAAAAAAAAAAGTTTAGCCTTTGCTCTGTGAAAAGGGGGCTTAATGCATCTGCAAAAAGCATCGACCAAGGTCAGCGCAGGCTGACCTGGGCCGAAACTTTTGGCTTTTTTAAAAAAAAGAATTATCTGCTTGTCAAAGGACAATTCTATCTCCAGATCCAGTTGACTGCCCGACTGAATTGATTTTATAAATCTATAATTTCGTTATGACTTGCTTTGCTTCATAGGATTTGGGTGGTCTTCGGTCAGACCCCAAAAATAGCTCAGATCGAATTTTTGAATTTGAAATTGCATGATTAACTAAAAATTTGGACAGAAATCCCATAGGAACAATACATTTTATTTGGTTAACCAGACAACAAAATTGTAAAATTATAGACCTGTCCATTTTGAGTGGATATCCAGACGACAGGTTAAGTGTAGCTCAAATTATTATACTTCTCGTTGAAAGTTATATAACACTGCTAAAGTCTTTACCACACGGCCAACTTTTAGACTAGTCCAAATTGGAAGCATTTGCAGATGACAAATTGAAAGTTGTTTTAATGGTGGGATTTGTCTTTGGAAGGGTAGAAAACATTATGGGAAAAGGAGAAAATGCTGGTTACCAGCATTTTCTCCTTTTCCCACAATGTTTTCGAAAGCTTTCTCTGTCAGGGTCGTTAAAAATCGTCATTGTGTGGTGAAGGGTTGTATAAAAAAAAAAAGAAAATGCTGGTTACACATTAGTAGTGAAAGAGTTTAACCGACGTCATTCCGTTACAAATATTCATAAGCGGATCTAAATATCCTCCCAAAATTGAGCCATTATGTCCGATACCGGACACTGATGACCATTGTGCCTAACACTCACACTTAACTCATTACTTCCCGCAAACAACGCCCTGCGTCCAATCACCAAGGACTTTTCGTTCTCTTCATCTGAGATTGTTTGCGACCCTGCACCAAGGACAGTTTGCATCTCTGCACCAAGGATATTTTGCATCTTTGGAGCAATGATTTTTTGCGACCTTGCGGTAAGGATTTTCTGCATCCCTGCAGCAAGATTTTTCTGCGTCCATGCAGGGAAGACTTTTAACATCCCTGTAGCAAGAACTTTTTGCGTTCCTGCAACAAAATCTGTTTACATCCCTGTGACAATGAGATTTTTTTTTTCGTTCCTGCAGGACGGATTTTTGGTGTCGGTGCAGCTCAGACTGGTTGCGTTTCTGCAAAAAAAACTTTTTGTGTCCCAGGAGTTTGCTTCCATAAAACAAAGGCTTTTTTTTTTTGCATCCTTGCAGAAGGAAACTATTTGCGTCCCTGCAGAAAGGGCTTTTGCTTCCATGCAATAAGTTTACTTTGCGTCCCTACAGCAAGCGCTTTTTGGACCCCTTCAGCAAGGCTTTTTGCGTCCCTAAAGCAAGCTCTTTTTGCGTCCTTGCAGTAGAGCTCTAGTACGCCCATAGAACATGGACAGAAAGCAAAAAGTGTTTGTGCACCTGCAACACGAACATTTTGGTTCTTGCAGCAGAAACCTAATCCCAGCAAATGAGAAACATTTAGCTGCCCTGCCCTGCAAGAAAGACTTTTTGAGGCCGTACGTAAAGATACTTTTTGCGTCCCTTCGAAAGGGCTTTTTGCAACCGTGCAAAAAAAAATCGCGACACTGCAGAGGATACGCATTGCATCTCTGAAGCAGATACTGTTTGCGTCCCTGCAAGAGAGAATTTTTGCGGACCTACAGCGAGGAAATTTTGCGTCCCTGCGCTATATACTTTTTGGGTCCCTTTAGACATTTTGCGTCTTTGGTTAGGGACTTTTTGCTTTGCGTCCCTGCAACAGAGACTTCTCTGTATCCCTAAATCATAGACTCTGTCTTCTCTAAAGCAGGGACTTTTTGCAGCAACTTTATAATCGCACTATTTGGGCTGTTACCACTGACTGGAAATTTTCATTTTTTTTTTTCTACAAGTTTAAAGATTGAAACTTTCATGTCTTTTTACCACAAAATACATTTATCGACTTTTACCCCTCAGATAAACGAGTGCTTCCAGTAATTGTAAACTACACACCCATTAAGCTATTTTGACGGAGAAATATCCCCGTACCTGAAAGTGTATATCAAATATTAGGCTGGTATCAGTCCGTTTAATAGAGCATTTTCATAAAAAAACATCAAATAAAACTACAAAACAAATACACTAATATAATAATAAGATGTGTTTCAGATGAAGGGTAAATAACAACACATATTTCTGTGAGTTTACTATAGTTGGGTACCTTGTTTATTAGAATGACTCAAATGCAGGGCCTGAATGCAAGGCTAATCAAATATCAGACTGCATGTTCTGTGCAGTCTGGTCTTGATTTGCACTGTCCGCAAATGCGCTTTGAGTTGCGCTTGGTAGCCAAAGCGTGAAAGAAAATCGATTAGCAAGTACGGGATCTTCTGTGCTTTACTGATTAATTCTTTATCAGACGACAAAATTTTAGACTTGTCGAGTCGGAAGGCATTTGCAGACTACATTGATGAATCATTTGTTTCGGCTCAAATGATAGAATTTATCTTTTAAAACGTAGAAAACAGGGGAAAAAAGAAAACACTGGGAACAGGAGAAAATGCAGCTAATCAGCATTTCCCCCCTTTTTTCTGCAATATCTTTAAAGCCTCTTTATGCAGGATTTTGAAAAAAAGTAAAAAAAGGGGGTTGTTTAGTAGAATTTTAGGGCCTTGAATTCGTAAATCAGAAAATTCCTATTCGACTGAGTAAAGGATCAAATGTTCTCCCGTAACGTTTATACGAGATCGTGGAGGGAAAATTGTTATGCGCTTGTTTTAGTGGGGGAATAATGATTGGTCATACTACCGCATTAACTCTTTACCAAACGACAAAATGTTAGACTTGTCCAAATTTACAGCATTTGCAGACAATAAATCTAATGTGGCACAAATGATTTAATGTGTCTTTGATAGTGTTGAAAACACTGTTGGAAAAGGAGAAGGTGCTGGTAACCAGCATTTTCTCCTTTTCCAACAATGTTTTCAAAAGGCTTCTTCGTCAGGATCGTTAAAACTAGGCATTATGTGGTAAAGCGTTAGATAAGCCAGACAGCGGACGCAAAACAACGAGGGTGCTAGGAGGGTATTTTTATTATAGACAGCTCTTTACCAAACGACTAAATTTAGGACTTGATCAAACTGAAAGCATTTACAGACGACAGAATAACTTTAGATCAAATGACGGTGTTTCTGTTTGTGGAGCCGCATGACTGGTTCAGTGTTTTTTTTAACATACATGTAAAAATACGCTACTTTCATTACCAGATCGAGCCCGTACCAACTTTGTTTTTCTATTTGGACTGTTTTTTTTAACATGTAAAATACCGTACTTTCATTGCCAGATCGATAAAAACCAGACCGTATCCTAGATGTCCCAGAGTTTAAATATTTGTCATGTAGTATCACCACGTGGACCTCTACGAAGTTTGTTCAAGTGATGCCCTTGGCGTAAAAAATTAACCCGCTGTAATGTGCCCTATTTCAGAAACAACTGATATGCGGCGCCATTGATGTTATGCATTAATATTTTCTTGTTTTGATATAATGTCCACTAAATCATGTTCATTAAAATACACATGTATGATATTCATTTGGCATGCTTTGAACTTAATTGTTATGAACAATGAGCTCGTATGCTTATGAGTCAAATGAATAAAGTTTCTGTTCTGTTCCGATAGGGTAGAAAACACTGTGAGGAAAAGGAGAAGTTGCTGGTTACCAGCCAATTCTCCTTTTCTCATGATGTTTGCAATGGCCATCTCAGGGGTTGCGTAATATTAAGGTCAAGACTTGTTTGTTTACTGCCCGATTATCCAATATCCGACGAAAATGTATTTGGTCTTAAATGCAGTTTTTAACCTTATTTCGGTTATATCTTGGTGACCAGTGTGTCTGTTCACACATCCCCACAATGTCTGAACCAGCACTATGCAGGGCGGCGGACACTAAACAACGAATGAAGAGAGTTTTGTCATTATATTAAAGTCATTTTTTTTGTTACTCCCCGATTATGCAATATCGACGAACATGTGTATGGTGTATTTATTCTAAAAGCCGGTTTTACTTGACAGTATGTTGGTTTTACCGCTATCTTTGTGTGCAGTGCATCTTTCCATGCACCCCAGAATGCCTTTACTAATACACACACAACTTTCTTCGCAAGTCACTGGCTGCTTTCCTACACATACGCTTACAAAGTCGAAATGTTCAACTTTTATCTCATTGAGCCCCATATATGCCAGGCATGCTCAGGCAAGGGGGGGGGGGGTTCATGCATAAATTGCTTACATTATACCAAGCAAGTCAGCACATAATTATGGATCCTTAATATCTATTTATTCTAAAACCTGACTGAATCATGAGGTATACTTGTCCCTTGACATGAAGAAAATTGACCCGTAGCAAAGAGTTTCGACCCAGGCCTACGCTGACTGCACAGATTGACCTGGCTCGATACTTTCTGCAGGTGCATGCTACCTCCTCTTCACAGAGCATGACTCACTAGTCGTGACCTTTTTCAAGGACAAATCCCTTCAATTCAACCAAACACAAATTATCTTCTGCAGTTCCCTTCATACGGTGGCACAAAAGTGACATGGAAGATATATTTTATACTACGTGCGCCCGCAGTAGCAAATACGTGCGCACGTATTACTTATTACGTGCGCACGTATTAGCTACTGCGTGCGCACGTAGTATAAAATATATCTTCCATGTCACTTTTGTGCCACCGTACCTTCACCATGGACAAGTTTCAGTTTTGTCGGGCCGGCCGGGTACCTCAGTGGTTATCGTATCTGGTTCGTGACCTGGTGGTTGCAAGTTCGATACCCGATTGAGGTAAACTTTCTTTCCGGCGAATTTTCGCTTCTCACCTCT
Source organism: Hippopus hippopus (assembly GCA_946811185.2). Taxonomy (NCBI): domain Eukaryota; kingdom Metazoa; phylum Mollusca; class Bivalvia; order Cardiida; family Cardiidae; genus Hippopus; species Hippopus hippopus. Next base: position 25,591,139 of record OX328098.1, on the reverse strand, counting down.
GATGTATGTGAGAAAAGCAGTCATTGGCTTGGAATGAAAGTTTTGTAAGCACTGGTATAAGAAAAGCAGGAAACACATGCGAAGGTGTACTTGACCGCCATACTACGACCTTAGCTGTTAAATGGCGTTTAACTCTGATATAAACAAACAAACAAACAATTTTACAAACAGTTTTGACTTGTGTTACCTTGTTCTCAAATTAACACGTTAACATTACCTAAAATTGAACTGTCATTACAATGAATAGTTTGACAAGATTGCGTGCTCATCGAGTAGCACATGGTATAAAGTTATGTTTGGTTTTGTCTTCAGCTTTGTCACTTCACATTTTCAACGATGATTTTATGAAAAAAGTCCTCTACTAGTAATGCTCTGGTAGATGGAATTTATGCGTCTTCCTAATGCATCATGCCAAACGAGCTGTCACTGAGGATATACGCATTTTTTTTTTTAAAAAACTACTAAATCATGACGCGGAGTGATGCTTTGACACACAGAAAATTCACAAGCAGCAAAAGTTTCGACTCATGTCAACCTGTGCAGGATGCGCAGGCTAACATGGGTCGATATTTTTTGCATGTGGATTACCCCCCCCCCCCCCTTTTTCTCACAGAGTTGATTGTATGGTATTTAACGTCGTTTTCAACGTTATTTCAATGCACCTATACCCATGCTTTCCTGGAGTTTCTTTTACCAGTAATCTTCTCAGGCCACTGGCTGCTTTCCCTCATGACCATCGTTGAGACAATCAATAATCAGTGGTGAGAGAGAAATGAATCCTGTCGTAATTACTATCATCGATCCCCGAAAAGAAATTGGCCGAGCCCGGGACTCGAACAAGCGACACCCTGTTCTCAAGGCTTTTCACATAGCGTGACTCAATTATATAAGTATAGAGTGTAGACCAAGATCAAACTACAAATAACCTAAATGTACGTGCATGCTGACTGAGGTAAACCCTCGCCATAAAAATGATCCATGGTCGGATGCGAAAGAGATAAGGGTCAAATATTCTCAGAATCAAATTTGTGGCCTGGTGGCAGTTGATAATTCATCAAAATTTCTAAGAAATATTCGATAACGTCTTTTTTAATGAACTACTTTATTACCAGCGTAATCCCGCTTGTGATAAGGTTGTTTAAAGTTCTTAAGACTATCTTAGTAATCTTAGCTTGTAAACTTTGCAATTTTGTGAAAGAAAGAGTAATTGTTGTTTCAGTAGTAATCTGTTTCTAAAGAAACGCACACACACTCTGTCTCTAATAAGTTTACAAGTTTTGGTCCAGCTTTACGATTCATTGTTCCACCAGCGACTGGAACACTGACAAACTGTTTTGTAGAAAACTTGACATCACATTCGTTTTATTATCCATACTTTTAATGGTTTGAATTAAAAAAAAAGTATCTGCATTTGACCCATGACTTGTATACTTTTGGCCACTGATATGCCAATGACACATTATTAATTAAACACTTTTTTAATAACCGAGTCAGACCTACAGCATCCATGTCTATCGTAAGATGGCCAAGTTCCTCTATGAGGTCATACGTGGAAGGGAGATAAGCGAATCAGGGGAAGTAAGCAAAGCCCGTGAAAATTCAGCCGTGTTATACTGACATGTTATTGGATAGAAATTGTGGAAAACATATCCATTTTTTTATATTTTACTGACATTATTTGCAGATAATTGAAGGGGGAAAAACAGCAAAGTCCAGATATTTTAATGGTTTAACCTATAAAATTTCCATGAAAAACATTTTTTTTATTTTTCCGATCTATAAAGTTACATGTAAGGTATGCTCATAGACAAATTGAAGTAGGACCCAGTTCTCAACAACAATAAAAGAAAATACAGAAGTTTCCATTTGGGCATCAAAAAACACTTTACAGAAATATGAGTCGACACACCAAAAGGAAATGTATTCAAAACGATTGGACAATATTAGTAAATGCCCTCGTTGCTATGGTAATTCTATCATAAAACAGACCCAAATATCGTTTGGTCAGAAATGATATTTGCATATTTACATAGCGGCCATGAAATACAATCAGAGCTGGGACGAAAAACTGCCCAACATTGGATTATAAAACAGAGATTGTCTTACTCATTGCAATACCAAACATGACTCTTTATTGATGGATTGATTTTATGGTGTTTAACGCCGTTTTCAACATCATTTCGGTTATATAGCGGCGGCCACTGCACCTATCCATGCTTTCCTAGAGTTTCTTTTACCAGTACTTCGCACTATAATTTTTTCCCAAGCCACTGGCTACTTTCCCACATAAATAAAAGAGAAAAAAATGATGGGTCAAGTTCTAGTTCTATTCCCCTTTAATGGTTAAAAAGAGATCTAGGGACATACAATTTGAGGTTGACAGATGTTTTTATTAGATTTCCAAGGTAACAGAACAATGTAAACAACAATAACTGAATCGTCCGAAAACATTGCTCCGTGAGCCGTTTGAGATTACCAGGACAGTTTTATCCCTTACAGCCATGCTATGGGAAAAGAGGGTTTATTGGATCTCCATGAAGCATGATACCAAGCAAGACATAACATAATCATGGATCCATAAAATCCATTTTGTCTAACAATTGACTGAATTATGAGGTCTACTGGTCCATTGACATGCAGAAAATTGACCAAAACAAAAAGTTTCGACCCAGGTCAGCCTGCGCAGCCCGCGCAGGCTGACCTCGGTCAAAACGTTTTGCAGATGCATCAAGCCCTCTTTTTACAGAGCATGGGGCATTATTATTAAATCGACCTTTTACGACCGCTGAAAATACATATTCACCTAAATGAAGACCGATTCCCATTTTCAAAGGCTCGACTTGATTTGAATTGATTGATTGATTGATTGAATGGTATTTTACGCCGCTTTCAACGTTTTTTTCAGTCATATCACGGCGACAGGTCACATATTAATGCATTTCCTGGGTTTTACAAGTACTAGGCTAGGGCTCTGAGGTGTCTTGCCCAAGGACACTCCCACGAAAAACCCAGTGCATCATGTGCGGCTCGAACCCGGGGACTCAAGGATACGAATCCTACACTTTACCACTGCGCCTCGCAAGACACCTTGACTAAAAAAGCGGACGGCATAGATCCAAGATCCAACTGGGCGTTTTATGCAGTCTGATCGTGATCTATGCTGTCCGCAAAAGCTCCTGTGTTAGTCTATAGCGCCAAAAATCTTAAGAGCCTAGATTTAGATTAATCCTGTCGGCGCTAAGAGTAATTTTTGTAGCATTTGCGGACAGTACAGACAAAGGTCATACTGCAAACAATGCGCAGTCTGATCTTAAACCTAAACCGTGCAGTATTTTGCTAGTTTTAGAGGAATTTTTATCGAAGAAAAGAACTTTGAACTCACGGTATTTCTGGGCCCACTGAAAATATACTTTCACATACTTGGGGCTTTGACTTGAAATCGTCCCACAGGTAATCATTTTTGGCAGCGGGTTTACCCCGCTGTCATAGTTCCCACATCACGTGTGCATGTATATACTGATTTTTAAAGCCTACCATCCTTATCTAGGTCAGATTTTTGCTTCCGGCAGGTTTTGCCCGGATACGCGTGTAAACAAAACCAGTTTCGTACACTAACAAAATAGTTCCGCCATTCGTATTCAAACAAAGCAGTTCAACTTGATACTGTATGTTCTCTGAAAAAAAGTTAAAACATCATGTTTCAGTTGTCTTTTTAATTTTAGGCCACAAAAGATTTTCAAGCTTAAATAAAACACAAACCGTGCCAGGTTTAACACCTCTCCACCATCTGGCACATTTATACAATAACATAACTCGTTCCTGGAGAACTCGGACCCTGGTGAACTCGTACCCTAATCTCAAGGGTAAGAGTTCTGTGAAGAACTTTCCGTTTTGATTTATATTAGTTTACGAGGAAAAAAATCATAGAACACAACAATTAGTAGCATGTATTTGGAGCCAGAAAAGAAATCCGCTGCCTTCAGAGCGTTAGCGCAATGATTAATTCAGACGTCCTTGGGTAATCTTGACTGAAAAAGAGCTAGGTCAACTTGAAGATTAAGAGAGAGAGACACACAGAGAGAGACAGAGAGAGAGAGAGAGAGAGCCAGCCATTGGCCAGTGGAGCTAAAAGACCAGCAAAGCCGGTTATGATCGAACTAAGAACCTCTGGATTGAAAATCGACCCCCTATGATGTGGGCCACGCCGGTTCGCGTGCTTGGCTCATAATGCCAAATCTTAAGCCCTTCAACTGCTAGGTAAAAAAATGAATCATTAAGACTTTCCACCAAATCGTAAAACGTAAAAAAATGCAATTTAATCCTTTTTTTTTCAATGGAAAAAATCTCACGATATTGGACGGTGTAGATCTATGATGTCACTCCAAGTCCTGTGTAGTCTGTTCTAGATCTACATTGTCAGTAAAAGCGGTTTAGATCGTACTCAGTATTTTTAAGGTTAACATTTGTAAATTGTTAGGCATATTTAGACGAAGTTTGTATCCTATCAATAGATGGTTAAATGTCTATGTAAATAACAAATCATTTTAATGCATATCAAGTAGAACCTAGGATTTACAGCCAAAATTGTATCAAGTTTCTTTCTCTGAGTATGCACTTATTTATTTGCAGTTTTCAATAGTTTGAATTACGTCCTATATTTGAATATCAACAGAATAGCCAATACAGAATAGAACAAAATGGCACAAAACACTTTCTCTTCGGTGCACTCAGGTTACGATATGAAATTAATGTACTCAAACGCTTAGACAGATAGATAGATAGATAGATAGACAGATAGAGAGAGAGAGAGAGAGAGAGAGATTCACTCAATATGCCAACAACTATAATTCTCCCTTTTCCAACAACGCAAAGTTTACAAGCTCAATCCCTGTATTCAGTAACCATTTTTGATAACAATCTAAGGCTATTTCTTACGAATGTTCTAAATTTGAAACTAACACAATTTCAGATTGGCTGAACCATTTGGTTTATCCAATCAGAGATTACGTTACTTTGTAAGTCCAGAGCTAGACCAAGAATGCAGTTTAGAATGGTCAGCGAATACGGCCCTAAATTGCAAAGAAAGTCTTCATTCTTTACCAAACCACAAAATTATAGACTTGTCCAGATTAAAGGAATTTGCAGACGACAAATCACGTGTGTTCCAAATGATTGCATTAGTGTTAAATATAATAGAAAACATTGCTGGAAATGTTTCCCACAATGTTTTCAAGTGCCATCTCTGCCAGGGTCGTTAAAACTCCGGATTGTATGATAAAGGTTTTAACCCGAACTACAAAATTTTAGACTTCCATTTAAAAACTTGTGTAGCGACAAATAAAACCAAGCTCAAATGACGGAATTTGCCATTAAAACGATGGAAAAGGGAGAAAATGCTTGTTACCACCACTTTTTCCTTCAGCCATGCTGTTTTCAAAAGCGTTTTCCCTCAGATCGTTAACCCATAGGCTGCTAAGCGCGACTCGCTGACCTTTTGTGGACAGTGTAGATCAAGATCAGACTGCACAGAACGTGCAGTCTGATCTTGATTCTACACTGTCCGATAGTGAGATATCTTTCTCCCAAATAATACCTCTGAAATAGCAAAATTTGGGTTTTTACTATAGGCTTAAAGTAACAATAAAGCCCAAAGGTAAACAAAGGGGGTGTTTAAATGTATTTAAATTGATATGATACCATTTAAGAATACGGAAATTATTGTGAAGATGACAATCTGTCATTGCACGGTCGGTCCTAGTGTTAGTCGCTGACAGAGAAATTAATTTCAAAACTTGCCTGGTAGCTGTGTCTTTTGTTTACTTTTTGCCTGATTTTAAAATTCTTTTTTTCTGCCAGCTACTAACACATGGCCCGACCACACAGTAAGAGACTTTCATCTTCATAATATTTTCCATACTTTTAAATGGTATGATTTAAATTTAAATGTAATATGGTACCTCTTTTGATATTTTGGCCTCCACTGGGCCTTTAAAAGTTTCATGTTAGTCATTTCGCAGGATAAGGTTTCAAACACGGGATTGTTTTGTAAAAGCTTAATAGCTTTAATTAATCTTGTCTCGTGTGGGATTATAGAAGAAATAAAGTAGTTCCTTGAAGGAGTTGTTAACGAATATTTCTTCGTAAGTTTGATAAATTATTATCTGCCATCAGGACGCGAATTTGATTCCGAGAGTATTTGATTCTTTAAGGCACAGTAGAGACCAAAAGTTAAAAAAACAGGTGTTAATATGTATTTGAACCATGTTCTGTGAAAAGGGGGCTTAATGCATCTGCGAAAAGTATCGACCCAGGTCAGCCTGCGCAATCCGCGCAGGCTGACCTCGGCCGAAACTTTTCGCTAATGGTCAATTTTCTGTATGTCCAAGGCCAAGTCTACCTCAAGATTAAATCGGTTGTTAAAAAATGTGGCTAATATGGATCCATAATTATATGATCGCTTGCTTGTTATCATGCGTGACGGAGATGCATTAAGCCGCCCCCCCCCCCCCACTTTTTGCCGCACCATGGCTCATTTATATTTGAACTATACCTATTAAAAGTATGGAAATTTTGCGAAGATGACAATCAGTTATTATGCAGTCGGTCAAAGTGTTAGTCGCTGGCAGAAAAATTAGATTTAAAAGCCAGGCAAAAAGTATACTGCCGGCGACTATCCCTTTGACCGACCATACAATACCAAATTCCCATCTGCACTATTATTTCCATACTTTTAAAAGGTATGATTAAGTTCTTAATGAGCCATGCTCTGAGAAAAGGGGGTTTAATGCATCTGGTAAAAGTATCGACCCAGGTCAGCCTGTGCAGTCCGCGCAGGTTGACCTAGAGCAAAACATTGTCATTGGTCAATTTTGAGCATGTCATAGAACCAGCGTACCCCATATTTCAGCCAGTTGTTTCACGAAATGGATTTTATGGATCCATAAACATGTGATGACTTGCTTGATAACATGCATCACGGAGATGAATTAGAGCCGTTTTGCTAGACCTTGGCTCAAATGCATTTTAACACTTGCATTGTTTCCTTTTGGCCGCTATTGGGCCTTTAAGTCGCGTCACCCGTCTTCATCAGAGAACGGGAAGCCTTGTATAGTATGAAAAATCATTCATTTTTCACGGATAGTGCCGATCATTGTTTCGACGATAGTTATATGGAAAAGCAGCCAGTGGCCTGGGGAAAATATTGTGCAAAACACCAGTAAAGCATGGATAAGTGCACTGGCCTTTGCGATATAACTGAATTTATGTTGAAAACAGCGTCAGGCACCATACCAACAATCGAACATTGACGCATATAACATAAAACCTTTTTTCAGACATGAGGCAGTGTGGTTATTATTATTTAAAGATACATACGTATAGCCAGAGTGAAAAAAAGCTGTTCAAACTTAAAGTGTGTAAAATGGCTCAGCTGTGAAAATATAGATAAATTACCAATATGTATGATGTAAGGGATAGAAAACACATGGGATTTGTCCTCATTCAAAACCGGAAACGACAACAGCGATTGCTTTGAAGGCCTCCAAAACATGAAATGCATTTTCTATTCGTCGTAATCTGTGCAATCTTACAGCCAACAGAGGCAGCATTTGGCATGAAGATACAAAAATGATTCTATGTTTCATAAAATAAGGATGAAATGGGTTAAAAACTGCCTGAAACGATTTTAAATTTATTTTAGAGAGAAATTATGTATTTTAAATGTATCTTAAAGAGAAATACTGATTGAAGCAATGTACAGTGATAGATTTCCCATCGATTTGAATGACTTTAACTTGAGAAGCGTAATATGTTGATTTCGTTCTGTAAAGGATTATTGATGGTATCGTCTGAAAATAAAACTAATGGGACAGAACTCTACCAATAAAGATTGTGCGTGTGACAGAGTTGTCTTTCTGAAATACTGGGAATGAGGAGCACTAGCTCTGTACCAGAAAGTTTCGTTTTTAACGACTCTGAGAAAAAAGGCTTCTATATATCAATATTTCATGAAAAGGGGAAAATGATGGTAACCAGCAATTTGCCATAATGTTTTTAACCATTAGCCCACGCACGACCTTGAGAAAGGAGGTTTCTGAAAATATTTCAGTTAACGGAGAGGATGCTTGTACCCAACATTTACTTCTTCTCTCATTATCTTTTCGACTCTTTCGAAAACAAAACTGGTAAGCAAAACACTTATCCTGCTAAATAACTAACATGAAACTTTCAAGTCGATGTTAAAAACCCAAATGTTGCTATATCGAAGTTATTTTTTGAGAAAAAATGTATCCTTATCGGACAGTGTAGATCCAAGATCAGACTGCACGTTCTGTGCAGTCTGATCTTGATCTACATTGTCCGCAAAAGGTCAGTGAGTGGCACTTAGCAGCCTAAGGGCGTAGGAAACTCTCAACATTTGGTTCAGATTTAAAGTATACTCTGTGAAAAGTGGGCCTAAAGCATCTTCAAAAAGTGTCGATTCATGTCGGCCTGCACAGTCGATACTTTTTGCTATTTGTAAATTTTCTGCAAGGCAAAAGACGAATCTACCCGCAAGTCCATTCTTAGACTAAATCTATTATATAGATCCATAATTATGTGATGGCTTGCTTGGCATAATGCATCACAGAGATGCCTCAAACCCCGTTTAGCGTGAGTCATTAAATTTGTTCTCTAGAGGCGTCGTTCGGGTTTGATCCTTACTCCAGGCGCTAGGCCTTTCGTAGCACTGTCTCTGGACATGAAACTTTGGATGAAAGTCTTTTAAAGACAGTGAACATTATTCTAATTCAGGGAATGTTATATCACGAGTGGTAAACTTCATATTCAGAGCCAATGGCTCTGACGATAAAATGTTGTGTTGGTCTTCCGGTTCCGAAAATAGCGGCTCAAAAACAAATGAAAAACAGGCAAGCTCGCCATTTTTTGTACTTTTGTTTGTTTGTTTGAATGGTGTTTTACGCCGTTTTCAACATTATTTCAGTCATATCACGGTGACAGCTCACATATTCATGTTTCCCTGGGTACTAGGCTAGGGCTCTGAAGTGTCTTGCCCAAGGACACTCCTGTGAAAAACCCAGTGGAGACAGTGAGGCTCGAACCCGGGGCCTCCAGGTCACTAGTCCTACACTTTACCACTGAGCCACACAGTACCAGGTGTTTTGTACTACTGTTTTCTTATGTCTTTGATTTCTAAAAAAGGGAGAATGTCATGCAATGCTCTGGTCTTTCAACGTGTTTTCTACACCATGGAAAGTTGTAGAACGTGACACAAAGTTGATAAGAATTAACACAAAATTGACATGAATAAACAAAGGCTCCGATTATGTGGGCCGGCTCTGAAAATGTAGACCGGCTCTGAATATGTTGATCGGTACTGATGGATTAGGACTTCCTTTCAAAAACTTAGTTGTCGGTTACTTATTTAAGTCAAATACATAAACTCGACCTCTTTCGACAGCTGAAAACACCATCTACTTTAACTCAAAACGATTTTGATCCTATAAAATTGACTGAACAAGCGGACGGTCTGGATCCAAGATCAGACTGCACGTTGAGTGCAGTCTGCTTTTGATCTATGCCGCCAGCAAAAGCCCCTTTTTTCGCCTTTAGCGCGAAAAAGGTTTTAAAATTGTTGCGGGACGAACGCAAAAACGAAAAACAGTATGCCCATAATAGCATCTGCTTTCTGTAAAGAAAGATCGACAGAGATGATGTGCAAACAATTACCTGCAAACCTGTTTCCAACTTCTGTCAACAGCAGATTCCCAAAATCTGGATCTCTCGGAAACAAGAATAAATCGAATTCTAAATCTCTGTAGAGGTTGGCAAAATAATCCAGACCGTTGTAAAAGCGCTCACAAATATCTAACTCCGTGTCGTGTTTTTGAGATAGGACTTTCATCTTCCCGAATTTGAACTGAGCCAAGAAAGAACGTAAACACTGACTCAAAGTATTGGATGATGCACCAGTCCGCACCAAGGTATCATAAGAAGGATTCAAGGACTTGTTGACACCAAAATTCAAATCGAGGCCACCAGGTGAGATCACGGGGAAATTCTTGAAGGACGTGATTCTTGCTACTTGCGCCAGACCGTAATCATTCGTCGGACCAAAGATACACGAGAAATTTTGCTCCATGAGTTTAATGGCTGCAAAAATAAGACGCGTGTACTCATAGTAGGTAGGGCAAAGGGAATCGATGTATTTCGTTTCAATAGAATCAAAAAGATATGTCTTATCACGATTTATTTTATCTATGGCTATCTGTATTCCAGGTTCCACAATGGGTTGTCCGAAGGGTAACGAGGCGTTATCAGGTGCCATGATTGCAATGCGGACCGTTTTTCCACAGCTCTGCGAGACAAGTAATCGACATGAAACACACAAAAACAAGTATAAGGACAGAAAACTAGTCCTGCATCTGTTTGTTCTGATAGCTGCCATTCTTTGAAAAAGTAACATAAATAAAAATAAATAACTATAAACTTTTAGTTTTTGAGGAAATAGTTGATGTTTTGACAGTCATGTTCAGAATGGCTCTATATCGCACCAAGCTGAAAACTTAATTTCCTTGGAAAATCACAACACGATCCGTGATTATCTTCAACACGATAGTTCTTCCAACGAAAAAAAATGTAATTGAACCATGCTCTGTGAAAAGGGGGCTTAATGTACCTCCGTGGTCCATGGTACCAAGCAAGCCATCACATACCATCACATGGATCCATAATAGCCACCATTTTTAACAATCGACTAAATCCTGAGGTAGACTAGAACTTGGATATACAGGAAATTGACCAATAGCGAAAAGTTTCGGCCCAGGTCAGCCTGCGCGGACTGAGCAGGCTGACCTGGGTCGATTGTTTTCGCAGGATACATTAAGCTCCCTTTTTACAAAGCATGGCTCAATTCTATGTATATTCAATCATTGAATGAATCATGTACAAAAAAGAAATTTAGCCATGCTCTTTGAAAAAGGAATTTAATGCATCTGCAAAAAGTATCGACAAGGGTCGAAAGTCTCTGCTTTGGGTAAATTTTCAGCGTGTCCAGGGACCATTCTACCTCATGATTCAGTCGGTTGTTAGACAAAATAGATTTTATGGATCCATTGAATGATGTTTTACGCCGCTTTCAACAATATTTCAGTCATATCACGGCGATAGCTCGCATATCCATGTGTTTCTTGGGTTCCACCAGTGCTACGCTTGGGCTCTGAAGTGTCTTGCCCATTATGGATCCATTATTATGTGATGACCTTTTTGGTATAATGCATCACGGAGATGCATTAAACCCGTATTTGCCGAAGCGCCACTGAAATGAGTTTAAGGTGACGCATAAATGTCTTTTAAATTCGTCCAAAGAGTCTGAGTGACACTGAACCATACATGTACATGTTCACATGGTTTCGTATGATAAGGCACTTAACCGTTAGGATTGCCAAACACTTGAAATATAACACTTTAGTCTTTACAAAACGACACCGTTTCGGACTCATCTCAAATTAAAAGTATGTGCAAATAAAAATTCAAATGAAACGTGGTTGAAATTATTGGAATTTGTCTTTGGAAGGATAGAAAGCATCATGGGAAAAAGGAGAAAATCTTGGTTACCATCATTTTCTCCTTTTCCCATGATGTTTTCAAGAGCATTAGTCCTCGGTTGAAAGGTTAATATAGCTGTATTTTCCTTTTTCATACTAGATCTACTTCCTCACAGATGACTTTTACTCGTATTGTCCCAGATCGGTTTAAAAAAACAAAAACACTGTTACAAATAGAAATATTGCTCCTAACGAACAGTTCTTCTTTGACCACAATCTGTTTCGCATGAATGTTACTGCCAAGCCTCACAGCGGAGTCGGTAGCGTACAGCATTTGATATAAGGGGGTCATTGGTTCGATTCACCAGTGCGGCCACTTTTTTCCCGATGTTTAATGGTAATTGCATGATTAAATTTACTGTTTACTCGTAAGTGGTGTTTACCGCCTGTTTCAACTTTATTTCAGTCTTATCACGACGACAGCTCGCATATTCGTGTATGTCCTGGGTTTCACCTATACTAGGCTAGAGCTCTGAAGTGTCCTGCCCAATGACACTCCAAAAAAAAACTTCCAGAGAGGTTCGATACCGGTGCCTCCAGGTTACGAGTCCTACACTGTACCACTGAGCCACGCAGGGCCCGGATAAATGTGGCTACAGGATTCATTCCTCTCTCACCGCTGATAATTGTTTCGACAATGGCTATGTTGGAAAGCAGCCAGTGGTGTGGGAAGAGTATTGTGCCTAGCACTGATTTATAGCACTTATGGAAGCATGGATAGATCCACTGGCCGTCGCGATATAACTGAAGTAAAGTTGAAAATGGTGTTAAACGCCATAACATCAGGCAATCTAGGAATGTGCAAGTCCCTAGGTAAGGTCTTTTAAAATCATCGAAGCTTTATTGGAAACTAATGTTGGAAAACAAAAAGAGAGTCATCACATCCACTGTATTGTTACTTAATAAGTCCAAAAACACACACACATATCACCGGTTTATTCCAATTAAATACACGTACTAAATTGATGTTAAGTACTATGAGCAACATGTACAACGAGACACCACGTGTCCTACAAGTTTTCAAATGTTTGAGTTGACACATCTACGACGTTCCACTTATGTGTACAGTTAGGGATAATGTATAAGTTTTCGTACTATAAACTTCGTAACTCTCTCAGCTCTAATAATAAATCGTAATACTAAATATGTATGTGTATATGGAATGATATAAAGGATTATACTCGTACATTGAATGTAATGTCAAAACGAAATCATATCATGGTTCTTTGGTTCTATATAATGACACCAGGTTTCATACAAACATATTTTGGTTCAATATATCGATGAATCCGTATCACATATTTAGTTATGGTAAGGTAAAATATTTTGTTGAATTGGTTTCATATAACAACAGTTGGTCCAATGCATGATTCGACAGGTTTCATTCAAAGGAATTCTCTTGTAATGTGTTGTCGAAATGATACATACAATGCTACTTTGGATAAATCCATGGACAATTCCGTTTAATACATTAAAGTGGTCGATCAATATAATAAAGTTTGGTTCCATATAAACATGTTTTCATTTCATATATGGTTACAATGAAACCATATTTTACGACAATGGTGCAATGAAAATTGAAAAAGAACTGTATAAGGCAGCCATGGCTTTCCATACATTTAGCTCCGAGGCAAGCGGTATTTTTCAGTCAAAATAAACATTGGCGTCCTCTAGCGGCTTGTCTGACTTCTATTCTGAGTGCAAATACCTTGACTCCGACATTTGTTTCCCTAAGCCAACTCCAGTTTCAAAAATAGAAGTTAAGAATGGAAGAAAAATATACCGGAAGTTAAAAGGATGTAATGGGAACCTACATGCTTAATACCATTGCCCCACCCCTAAAATTCTTCATATATTGCACGCAGTTTTACAAACAAACAAAAATGATGACGTATTTAGATTATCTGCTAGATCATGTGGCTACAATTTGGCTCCAAATATATCAAGTCGTGCTGATTTTTTTTGACAAATACCATCGAAGTCAAATGATTCAATTTCAAAATGGCACTGGACAGTGATGAAGATCAATGTGGGTTTTCTTTCAAATGTTTGGATGAACCAATATAAAAATTTCTATGACGCTAAATAAAATATGAAATTGAAAAAAAAGTATTTGATAATTGATTCTAGGGTCCCTAGAAAGACCAAAAAACACCTAATGACCGGAAAACGCAGGAAAATACCGGAAAGTGCCAAATAAACACCGGAAAACACCCAAAATTTGCATAACAAACATTTGATATTGGCTTTGGGGGTAGGCTTGAAGGATATTTGGCTTATTTCGAGGGTTTAGAGGGTATTGGTAATAGAGTCACTAGACATGCTCGAAGATAAAATGGATGAAAATATAATGGGACAGAACACATTTACTTAATTAGGGGTTCGTGTATATCCATAATTTATTCTATGGCAAGATGATTTTTTTCTATGGATGCATAGTTATGATGCACTTAACAGTTTGCTTTCCTGTGTGTGTGTGTTTTTTTTTTTAAATAAGAATTACCTTTGGCAGTTTTTCGGGATAAGTCGGCATACGGTATTTTTCGCTGTAAGGCGGTGTTAAGTATAACAAGTAAAAGTTTTTTTAAAATATCAACTTGCTACATGTACCCAACCTCGAATTTACGCTCTGTGCGGCGGACAATCCTTTATTTAGGTGTATTTCGGACACATGATCACTAGAAGTAGACGCATCTTAAATGTATGATGTTTTCCGGCGTATAAAAGTGGTTTTCGGCTAAACGATTACTAGAGCATATGAGGTAATACTATTATCAATAGTGTTTTCCAGCGTATTTAGCTGGTTTACGGCATCCCCACCCAGAATTTACGCTGTTTGCGGTGTACAATCCTTCATTAAGGTGTTTTATCGGAGATGTGATCACTAGAACTAGATGTATCGTCAATGCAATTTGTTTTCCGACGAATAAAAACGGTTTTCGGAGAAACGATTACTTGAGCAGATGAGGTTATCATCAATGATGTTTTCCGGCATATTTAAGTGGTTGTAGGTGCGTAAAGGGTAACATCCTTCCCCCATATATGACCGGATAATCCTAACCAAATGGCACCCATCAAGCCATTGGTATGCTTTTTTCCTGCAGTTTTGGTACCATGCGATGGTTTTTGGCGATTAAATTGGAAAACGATGTGGCAGCATCAATGGTATTTTTCGGCGAAGTAAAGAGGTTTTCGGTGAGTATATAGGTTGATAGCTCCCTTCCCATTACCCCTAACAAACAAAATTTTAATAAACTTACCCTTTCGACCCCCTTCCCCCATTCGGTATATATTTTGCTATATTTTGGGTGTTTTTCGGTAATTTCCGATGTTTTCCTGCGTTTTCAGGTTATTACGTGGTTTTCGGTCTTTCTAGGGACGGTTGATTCTATATTCAGTCAAAGTTTTGGCTTTTTAGCTCACCTGAGCACGAAGTGCTCAAGGTGAGCTATTGTGATCGGTCAATGTCCGTCGTCCGTCTGTCCGTCCGTCCGTCCGTCCGTCCGTTCACAATTACAAAAAAATCTTCTCCTCCTAAACCGCCAATCAGATTCTAATGAAACTTCACAGAAATGATCCTTAGGTGATTCACTTTCAGAATATTTCAAAGATTTGAATTCCATGAAGAACTCTGGTTGCCATGGCAACCGAAAGAAAAAACTTTAAAAATCTTCTTGTCCCAAACTGTAAGGGCTAGAGCTTTCATATTTGGCATGTAGCATCATCTAGTGGTCCTTTACCAAAATACATCAAATTATGGCCCTAGTGTCGAATTTGGCCCTATGTTGTGGGTTCTCGGATTTCACATAGAGATAAAGAAGGAAATCTTTAAAAATCTCCTTGTCCCAAACTGTAAGGGCTAGAGCTTTCATATTTGGCATGTAGCATCATCTAGTGGCCCTCTACCAAAATACTTCAAATTATGGCCCTAGTGTGGAAATTGGCCCTATGTTGTGGGTTCTCGATTTCACATGGAGATAAAGAAGGAAATCTTTAAAAATCTTCTTGTCCCAAACCGTAAGGGCTAGAGCTTTCATAAATGGAATGTAGCATCATCTAGTGACCCTCTACCAAAATACTTCAAATTATGGCCCTGGTGTTAAAAATTGGCCCTATGTTGTGGGGTCTCGGATTTCATATAGAGATAAAGAAGGAAATCTTTAAAAATCTTCTTGTCCCAAACCGTAAGGGCTAGAGCTTTTATATTTGGCATGTAGCATCATCTAGTGGCCCTCTACCAAAACACTTAAAATTATGGCCCTAGTGTTGAAAATGGCCCCATGTTGTGGGTTCTCGGATTTCACAAGACGATTGTAATAAGTACTAACAACATAGGATTTAGCTCAGCATAAAGGCTTTAATCCATGGGGCATTCAATTCCAGCTAGTCTTATATATTTCAACAGAGACATTGGAATTCCTATCGCTTAATAAAAGTGTTGGCTAAAGTGTTGGCTAAAACGTAGTCGCTTAGCTAAGCAAGATCAACTGTATTGCCCTTTGACAAATTGGAATTCATGAACAACTCTGGTTTCCATGTCAACTGCTGAAAAAAAAAAATCAACCCAAACACAAAGCCTACAACTTAATTGGCAACAGTAGCACTCTACCAAAGTACAAAAAGGAAAAAAAAAAAAAATAAGTGCTTTGTTGTTGGATCCCAGTTTCAACATCCAAATAAAAGATCTTTTAAAATCTTCTTTCATCCAAACATTAACCCTAGAGCTTTCATATTCAGCATGGACTGGTGGATAGCTATGCTCCCGTAAGGGCGAACATATAGTCGCCACTTCGTCTGTCTGTCTGATTTCTCAACAACCACTTGACGGCTCTTGTTTGCTAATAGCATTTACCAAATTTCTTCCTTGGAATCACAAAAAGTCCTTTGTAGTCACAATGTGGGATCAAATATGTAAAGAGTGTATTCTTGGAATCCTCCTGTTCCATATTGTATGGCCCACAACATACATTTGGCATGTGATTCTGTCTGAAAACCCATTATCAGCTCACCTGAGCATAACATACTCATGGTTAGCTTTTATGTATCCTTGAATATGCGTCGCCAAAATTCCACGGTTTATTATATAGCTATCGGAATTCCAGCATAATCTTGATCCATCGCCCAGAATGTTCGTAAGGTTGTGAACATGAACATGAACACACTCAGCAACCACAATTCTGGCTCAGTCATACTCAAAATTTCCCTGGATGTTCATAATGACTTAAGGACAAATCTGATCAAAATGGGGACAAGCTAAAAGCATCAAAATAGGGGATCTTGATGACAATTCCATTGTTTACACTCTAGGGCCTATAATTTCAGCTCTATCATTTTCTTACCTGCTCTGATTGTTGGTACTGTCATATGGATGAAACATTTTCAAAACTAAAACATTCCAGCAAAGAGGCAAGTGGCCATAACAATGACAGCTGAGTTGCATTTCAGGTGAGCGATTTAGGACCATCATGGTCCTCTTGTTTCTTAATTGGACCGTAACTACCGTGAGCCAAGGATCCACCAGTTTAAAAGAAAAAAAAAAAAAAAAATGCTACCGCAAGGATCAAGGGTTTCACGGAAGCCATGTTACAGGATTTTCCTTGCCGCCTAATTTTGTGCGTTTTGAAAGATCTTTAACCCTTTCCCAAACGACAAAATTTTGGGCTAGACCAAACTGAAAGTGTTTGCAGATGACAAATCAAATGTAATGCAAATGGTGATTTTTGTCTATGAAAGGGTAGAAAACATTGTGGGAAAAGGAGAAAATGCTGGTTACCAGCATTTTCTCCTTTTCCTACAGTGTTTTCTAAAGCCTTCTCTCCCAGCATCGTAAAAACCAGGGATTGTTTGGGAAAGGGTTAAGTAAAATGACACGTATGCTTTCCAGTAATGCGTCATTGTGTTCCTCAAATTAAGATAAGCCCTATTACAGACTTTCGGTTTTTACTATCGACGACGTAACATTTGAAGGCCGATAAGCCCGGCCGGGTGGCTCAGAGGTTAGTGTATCTGACTCGTGACCTGGAGGTTGCAGGTTCGATACCCGGTTGCTGCGAACTTTCTTTCTGGCGATTTTTCGCCTCTCACCTCTGATGCATGTAAGAAAAGTAGTCAGTGGCTTTGGAAAGAAAGTTGTGTTAGTACTCGTGTGAGAAAGCCAGGAAACACGTGGGTGCGTCACTGACCGCCATGATATGACCTAAGCTGTTAAAATGGCGTTAAACTCCAATACAAACCAAACCAATTGAAGGTCGATAAGAAAGCTTGAGTACGAAAAGAAAATGGGACGAAACACTACACTGTGTATCGATTTTACCGGAACACCGTCGATCTTTAAATTGGCCTGAAATAAACCAGTTGATCGTTATTTTAAAAAAAATATGGCTCAGTCAAAACTAACATCATTTTAAGCTGTCTGCAAGACCATTAGCTGAACAACAATCGGACGTTGAAATGTTTGATCCGAGTACCAAGAAAGAACATTTCAGGCCGCCGTGGGTTTACTGAAAATTAATCACTATCGCTTGATTACTTAACAGCGTTCATACTGGCATCTTTTTTTTGTGGAGTGCATGATGCACTCCCTGCGGTACAAGGTTGGGAGTGCAAGAGAATTTCTTGGAGTATACTTAATATTTAGAGCTTCTACGGAGGAAAGTAAGGGTCTGGTTTATTGAAAATTCGTTTTGAAGAGCCTCATCCCGCGGTCATCAGCTCTTGAAAACAGTATGATTAATTTAAAAAAGAAGTTTACTTCTAACGTTTTCTTACTTACGGGACCAGTCTTAGAGGGACAACTTTCAACCTGTTAGCCAGTAGAATTTTCCGTTTCAGTGTCAATTTCACACACTAATCAACTTTCATTTATATAGAGAGATTCATGTAAATTTATCGTTTAAAGTCATAATCAGGGCTAAATAGACAGTTTGAAATACCCGTGATCGGACAATGTCAAACTTATCTTTGTTGTGTCATGGGTTTTCGCGTTTTTTCCTGCAACATTTTTTGTTAATGCCAGTGAATTTTTTGAGTAGTATTTCCCCATGATTTGACATAGATTTATCAATTTGGGTAGCATGTAACTTCAAAACCTGTAATTCTACTCTAGAAAAAAATGGATTAATATCATCAGTAGTTTTAAATAAATGATAAAACAGCTGGATTAGTTGTGGTAAACAATGACCCGTGCATCCTTCACGCGTTATACTTATTGTATACGTCAGAGATTAGATCTTTCAAATATCATGTAAAGACATTACCTGTTTCAGTTTTGAAGACATTTTTCTAACATGACCCAGTTGGCGCCACTGGTGATCGACAGTTGGGGCCCTTAAACCTGTGCTTGCATGTACGCTTGAGTTCATATTTTTGTCCGTGATTATTCAACTAAGTGTATGAATTACGTGCATATGTACGTAAATGGGAACCCTGTTGTTATTTACAAAACTTTCAGGTATGTTTCTTTTGTTCACTGTCTAAGGTAACATGAGAGAAAAGGCTGTGCATTGGACGAAGACACTTTGTCATTATGAGCCACTGTACTCCACCCATCTTTTCCCCTTCCTCTTCCTTGCTCACCACTTTTCATTGGCCTATGTATTGGAAAGGGGGAGGAAAAGATGAAGAAAGAACAAAATACAGGGGAACCCTATGCCCATTTTTTTCGGATTGGAACGGGGGGTGATTTCAAGGCCATTTTTTCCCAAACCATATTGCTGTTTAGAGTGCATCTTTCGTATTCTTCTAGTTGTTAATTTTGACCGGATAGCCTAGTTCGAAGCAATCTCGATTTGTTACTGGCTGCATACCTCTGTTTCATGGGTTCCAGCCTTGATCGAGGTATGAAATCGTTAAATTTGAGTCTACTTTAATTATAGTTTGAGAATGTACCGAAATTTTATGGTCAATATTCATTTGATCAAACATAAACGAACAAGATTCTTGCATCAACAGCATTAAGCAATTTACTACGGCCAGATGGATATATAAAAGACACTCCGATTGGCTAATCCAACTAATCTAGCCAATGAAAACAATCGTCATAATAGCCTGTACCAGTTGTATACCCGTATTTGTACGACAGGGACCAGTTTACTATTCGGGCTGTTTAAACATGCTTTCAACAGTACATTTCATACGTCTAGATAAAAGCTGCTCTGCATCTGTCTACAGATACATTTTTAACAGTTTTGAACGACATAAATGAGATATGCTCTGTGAACACGGGGAATATGTGAATGCAAAAAGTATCGACCCCGGTCAGCCTTCACAGTCTGCACTGGCTAATATGGGTTGAATTTTTTTTACTATCGGTCATTTTTGTGCATGTCGAAGGACCAATCTACTTCCAGATTCAGTTTGTTGTTAGACATAATGGAACCATAATTATGGCATGTCTTGCTTGTTATAATACATCACAGAGATGCATTAAGCACACTTTACTAGACCATGGCTCAATTATATAAATATAGTCCATCTCTGATCAAGACATCTGAAGACATCGCCTCTCGTAAAGTCTTTCTTTTGTCTAGCAGCAGTTCAGTTTACAGTATGTAAGTAACTGATTAAAACCCAATGCTCTCTTCCTTTTTCCTTCCACCCCCCCCCCTTTTCATTAATGCTAAAAATCCATCACGGTGAAGTGAAAAATTAATCGAAGAAATATGCATACTGATAAGTGGCATTTATGCTTACGAAGATTCCATCACAAAAATATCCCACGACAGAAACAGAACAGCAGGCGGAGAGATGCAAGCGCACAGTTGGACGTAAACGAAGTGTCAAAGATGATGTTAACATGCAGCATCGAACCGAGAAATGGAAATACTTCGGGACGAAAATACGTCCTACGTGGAATTTTTTAACATCGTTTCTAGAGTGTCGGAATTGCCTCATACGACATTACCATATTTCAGGTCATGCCTTGAAATATGCATAGACGTTGTGGCACACTTGTCAGGGACATGGTGGTTGTAAAGAAACGGCAACCTCTGCAGATGAAGGCCGTTTTTGGACAATCAAAGCACCTAGGCACATAGAAACCGTCTCAGCGACCTTTAGAACGCATCTAGGACGAGTGTATGGATCACGCAAACCACCCGTACAAAGTTGCTTAAAAAGGGTCCTAGATACAGAGGACCTGATACACGCATTTCGCTGTCATATACGCTGTTGAACCACATTTGGCTACGGTGTGAGTGGACATTGGACCGTATAGGATAGATCAGAATGGACTGGCGGCCTGTTCTCTTTATAGATGAACACAAGAACAACCTAGATCACTCGGTTGGACCTGTTGAATGTATTGAGAAGGCCAGGGGATAGATTTCATGTAGCCAACTTTATTGAGCATGACCACTATGAAGGTCGCTCTGTCATTGTTTTGGTGAGAATCAGCTGGGATGGACTTACAGGTTTTCGTTGTCCTTGCCCAAGGTCCTTATTCACCAACCGTTCTTAAGAACATTCTTAGTCGTATTCTCAGAAAGTTTGAAGCAACACCAAATTGTTTAGCCAATCAGAAGTTGCCTTACTTTCTAAATCTAGAATAAGACTAAGAATGAAATTAAGGTTGGTTTGTGATAACGAGCCCTTGGCACACTGAATGCCCGGTGGTATCTAGATGAGGTTTCAGGTACCAAAGGGAATTGTATCCTGGATCCGTATTCGCCAAACATTCTTAGGAAGATTGATAGTCTAATTTTCAAGAATTTTCTAAAAAATAAAATGGTCCTACCTATTGTCCGAAAGTACCACCAAAAAAGGAATTTTTATTTATTTATTTATTTATTTATTTTTTTGTTTTGTTTGTTTTTATGGTGTTTGACGGCATTTTCAACATTACTACAGTTACAAAGCGGCGTCCAGTGCACCTATCCATGCATTCTCATTTCATTCACCACCGCTTCGCACAATATTCTTCTAAAGATACTGACTGCTTTCCCACACAACTTTTGTAGGAACAATGCTCAGCAATAAGAGAGGAATGAATCGTGTGGTAATAGCTATCATCAGTTTTTAGAAAGAAATTGGCTGAGCTTTGGATTCGAACCATCAAATCCCCCTCCCCTTGTTCTGAGTCCTTTACACTACCGACTGCGAAAGGGTATTGGACGCTTGGACAAGCCAGCCCAACCCCTTGACCTCAGACCCATAGGGCAGTAGTTCTTTATACTCAAATGAGCGAAAAAAAAAACTCTTCACGAAAGATATAATTATGCTTTCAATCAATTACGACATCAACTTTAACGTGTTGTCGTAAAAAGTCCAGAGTTTAATAAGCATAAAAATGGCTATTACATACATGTGTTTTGTCAAGTATATTGAGCCTTTGACCTATTACCAAACCATTCTCAGTTTTTGTTACTCAGTGAAGAACGACTTTGAAAAAGTGCTCAGTCACTCTTGACCCTTACTTCCAACTTCACTTGTCAGTTGTTTCGAAAAGGTTGTGTTGAACTGTGTGAAGATAAAATGGGCAGCCAATCGTTTTACAGGCATTACTATGTATTATCTTCCTTAATATGTGTTTTCAGTTTGTGAAAGTATCAAACCCTTTACCAAACAATTCCGAGTTTTAACCCTTATTCTGCTAAATGAGAATTTCATACACAGAGTAAAAACCAAGATTTTGCCATTTCAAAGGTATGGGAGGGGGGATATCTCCTTATCGAACAGTGTAGATCCAAGATCAGACTTCACGTTCTCTGCAGTCTGATCTTGATCTACACTGTCCGCAAAAGGTCCTTAGGTCGTGCTTGGCAGCATAAGGGTTAACAACCCTTAGAAAGAGTCCTTTGAGGAAAAAGGAGAAAATGCTGGTTAGCAGCATGCTTCTTTTACCATGAGTTCCACCAATTCAATAACAAATAGAATCATTAAATAAAACATTTCAAATTCTTTCAATAGGGACGAGTCTAAAATTTTTGCGTGTGGTAAAGGGTTAACCCTTTACCAAACAATTCCACATTTTAACGACCTTCAGACAGAGGCCTTTTGGAAATAGTTTGGGAAAATGAGAAAATGCTTTTCTTCTTTTCCGAAAACGTTTTCAAATCTGTCAAAGACAGTTGTTTCATTTTTGTTACATTTAATCTGTTTTCTGCAAGTATTTTCAGTTTGGAGGAACCTAAAATTTTGTTGGCTGGTAAAGGTAAACACACTGAAATTGTCTTTGACGGCATTGTACAATGCAAGAAAATAGTGAAAAGTCTATTTAGATCCCGGAAACGGTCTACCAAGATTCAATTATTGTGAATGCAGTTATACTGAAGTACTTCCGGTATGGATATGAGAGGACTGTGGGTATATATTGGTGAAGACGAGGACTTCTGAACATTTCCGGAAGTAGGCGTTTTTCTTAAGGATGAACCCTTATATCTTGTCGTCCTTGCTCTGATACAGTGCTAAGTATTTTAAAGCTGACGTTTTGGTAATTCGGTCGTGCTGGTGGCTTTTAATAAACCTATGGGATTAAGTTCTAACTCTGCTGATTAGTAAAAGTTATTGAAGTAGTAGTAGATTTTTTTCATTATTGTTATCATTATCATCATTACCATGAGTTGATTTGATAACTGTCTTTACTGATTAGCCAAGTTGTATGACCGGACTATAAATAACAAACCAACGGACCTTTTCTTTTTAGAATCAATAGAAAATAGAAATTCTCATTTACTGTTAATACAATACAAATCTGTATAGCTCTAGAGTAAGCAATTGACACCGCCTGCTTGTGTTCATTCCGAGTAAATTTTTTCTTCAATTTTTTTTTTTTAGAAAACTGAGTTCTTTAGCATATGACAACAAGAGGGCCATGATGACCCTGTATCGCTCCACTGGCTTTTTAACCCTTTACCACACAAATCGAAGTGTTAATGACCCTGAAAGAGAAGGCTTTCAAAAACATCCTGAGAAAAGGACAACATTTTGTCAGCCAGTATTTTCTCCTTTTCCCACAACGTTTCCTAACCTATCAAAGACAGAAATAGTCATTTAAGCTACATTCAATTTGTCTTTTTGCAATGGCTTTAAACTTGGTACAGTAAAAAAAAATAAAATTTGTCATTTCTTAAAGAGTAAAATTAACGTATCGTGCGCTTAATTGGCATTGACAGAGACATACAGCATAAAAAGTCTGTATGGTAATAAACTTACTTTGAAAACATAACCTCCACCCCGCCCGCCAAACAAAAACAGTCATATCTTTTTAAATGCAAAGATAATGTCAGCGAATACAAGCAGGTTTATTCATTAGCATGAAAGGTAAAGTTCTGAAAAAATTTGAGTGATAGAAACCTTACTTTAAATTAAACATAGCATTTGTGTGAGCATAACCATTAGCATCAAAATAAATCACTCTCCCTTAATACAGAACATTTCCTCTCCAAAAAAACATGAATACCAAACTCCAATAATGTATAAGTGCAGTTTGATAATCAAGGGAGGTAAATAGTAACAAACTTTATCTTGTATAACAGGAGTTATTTCCCTTAATTACTATTTAAATTACAGTCACTATATAAGCCCATGTTAAACTTGTGATCTCTGGGGCTGAGCCAATTTTGACCCCAGGGCTATAATATGAAGGAATTTTATAGAGGTCCATTAGATAAAGCTACATGCCAAATTTGGTAGCCCTGGGCCTTATGGTTTCAGACAAGAAGATTTTGAAAGATGTTCAATATTTTTCAGTTTTGTTGCCATGGCAACCAGAGTTTTTGAAGGAATCAAATTCTTTCAAGAAATTCTAAAGAGGACCATGGCAGGATCATTTCTGTGAAGTTTCGTCAAATTTGGATGGGTAGTTCAGAGAAGAAGTTTGAAAAAAAAGTTAACGCACGCACGAACGGACGGACGGACGCACGACGGACACCGAGCCATGACATAAGCCCGCTGGCCTTCGGCCAGTGGAGCTAAAAATGTATACTAGCATTTGCAGACGACAATTAAAGCGTGGCCTAAATGATAGATTTTGAGTTTGATAAGTTGATTACCAGCTTTTTTTCCCTTTTTCCCACAATGTTTTCAAACGCATTCTTTCTTAGGCTGGTTAAAACTCGGGATTGTGTGGTAAAGGTTAAGTAGTATTTGAATACATTCGAAAGGTACTTATACTTAAAGTAACAATAAAGCTCAAAAGTAAACAAAGCGGGTGTTTAAATGCATTTAAATTTGTATCATAACGTTACTATTTAAAAGTATGGAAACTATTGCTAAGACGACAATCTATCATTGTACGGTCGTTTCAAGTGTTAGTCACTGACAGAGAAATTGATTTAAAACTAGGTTAAAACCTGCCAGGTCGCTGTGTCTTTTGTTTACTTTTTGCCTGATTTTAAAATTCTTTTTTTCTGCCAGCGACTAACACATGGCCCGATCACATGATAACAGACTGTCATCTCGACAATATTTTCCATACTTTTAAACGGTATAATTTAAATTTAAATGTATTATGACACCTGCTTTGATATTTTGGACTCTACTGGGCCTTTTCATGAACTATTTGGGAAACAAAATACTTATAATAGGCACTAACAAATTGTACAGAATTTCTCCAAGTCTTCACAGGGCATACAACTTTATATAATTTCTGTGGGGGATATTCATGAGTGGTTTCCCTTGCGCTAAAGTGTACGAGTCCTTCGCTCTTTTCTGTCAAACGTGTCAAAAAGTCTTTAACCATTTACCGTAAAATCCTGAGTTTTTACGACCCTGATTAAGAAGGCTTTTGAAAACGTTGAAAAATCTTGCTGTATCAAACTTCCTTAACCCGGAATATACTCGTATCTAAAGGTATCATGACAGCGGAGTTCCAAGATCACACTGCACAGATTTTTCAGTCCGATCTTGATCAAGACTGTCTGCAAAAGCGTTTGTCCAAGGAGTCATGCCTAGCAGCATAATAAACTCACATGACGATTTTCATGAAACCACCGGTTTATCGCTGGAAAGACTGTTC
This sequence comes from Hippopus hippopus, assembly GCA_946811185.2. Lineage (NCBI taxonomy): Eukaryota > Metazoa > Mollusca > Bivalvia > Cardiida > Cardiidae > Hippopus > Hippopus hippopus. Next base: position 25,565,579 of record OX328098.1, on the reverse strand, counting down.
CAATTATTGCATGTTTCAGCTTGTATGTCCGTGAGTCAAGAGTGTTACCCTGGGGCAGGGAGTGACCGTGTAATCACAATCCATCATCTTTAAAGCCCTAATAGAGGCCTAAAGTAAACAATGAGGGAGCTTAAATGCATGTGAAGTTAAATCATACCTTTTTGAAGTATGGACATTATTGTGAAGATGATGATCTGTAATTGTAGTGTTAGTGGCTGGTAGAAAAACTGATCTTAAAGCCAGGTAAAAAGTTAACAAAAGTTTGTTTGTTTGTATTGGAGTTTAAACAGCTTAGGTCTATCATGGCTGTCAATGCACATATTCGTGTATTTCCTTGCTTTCTCACACCAGTATACTGACACAGCTTTCTTTCCAACCCATTATTGCTTTTCTGATACGCATCAAAGTAAACAAAAGATAGAGCAACCTGGTAATTTTGACCTACTTTGAAAAAATCATTTATAAATCCTGCCAGCGGCTAACACTTGGACCTGACATGTAATAACACATTGTCATCTTAACAATGATTTCTATACTTTTAAATGGTATGATTTAAATATAGATGCATTTTAACACCAGCTTTGTTTACTTTTGGCTGCTTTTGGGGCTTTAACTCTTCATAAAAGGTAGCAGAGGTCGTGACACGTAAGATTTTTGTGAATGAATTCCGCGAACGGTGACATAGGTCTATTGTTTATCGCGGAGGAACATAGTGTCCATCGAGATGTGATCTGTACTTCCGGTTAGATACTTAAACAATACCAGGTTTAAACTTATTTTGACCCTTATACCACCGAATTCATATCGTTTAACGACGTTCGCGACAGTTTCCATTTTCACGCTTCGTGTAACTATCACGCTCACCTTTTACTCGAAAAACGGTGAGCACCTAACACAATTGATCTTGCCACACTTTTCAATGTCTGCAGAATGGATAAACCAAGAACTAAAACGGGTCGTTTCATGTCAGCAAAATGAAGAAAAAAGTATTCGAATCAAGCCAAATAATTATATGCGAGGCAAGAATCCAAAATTACGCTTTCAAAAGATCGGACTGAAAGTCAAAGTGAATCACCTAACTACGTCATCTAACAACGGAAATATTGACACAGATGCTACTACGAGCGCTCTATCTGGCAGACGTATCGTCGAGCTAAAACATCCTTTCAGATGCAGATGCTTTCAGTTTGGACTAGTCCAAAGTCATGTCACTTGGTAAAGACTTGCAGAAAACGAGGGGCTGTATATAACTCTCCCTTACCAGGTTGTCCCTTAGCTTGATGAGTCTGCAGCAGACAACATTAGATAACATTCATGTCAAAAAGAGGAAGTGCTCCTAACGATTAATTTCTCCTTTTCGCACAATGATTTCTGACCCATCAAAGAACTGTGATACATGAATACCAGGTTTTGGTTTAGCGTCTGCAAACGGGTCAAATTTAGATGTCGTTTGGAAATGGGTTAAATGCTAACATCTGTATTACATTTATATGCTATGAATTGGTTTATTATGACCAACAAACTTGATTCTTATAAATATTGTCGTATTATTGAAAAAATTGAGATAATTTACTTCATATAATGTTTTCGTCTTTGACAAACCCTACATTTACTCATTAGTTAGTGCCCACCCACAATCTTAAAATGTATTTTCTTAAAAAATAAGGCTGGTGACCTATTTGTTTTAAGCCCGATTCTTTTAGTTTAGTACCTGAATATTATTTATAGACAAAATAAGAAAAATCTGAATGTTAGAACATTTTAAAAAAATAACTTTAAAAAATACTCTTTGGTTTTTTCCAAAATAAAGGTGTTTTAGCCATAAGTTAAGTTTTTTTTTTTTTTAAATTTTGATACTCAGTATACTCTAAATTATTTATTTCATTAAACTTGATGTTTCACCAATACAATGACGGAAAATTTGCTTATAATTGTTTTCATTAAAAAATATATACATAGACTTAGTTTTCATAGGTGAAATTTCATCCTGAACTGCTGCAATGCAGGGTGTACTAAAAGAAATATTCATAGAATTTTCCCAAAGCTGGTGACCCCCTCTTTTTATCTCCTATTTTTGTAGATAAGATAATAAACTATCACCATACAAAGTTTCATGAAATTCTGAATGTTTTGAAAAAATGGTGAAACTGTAGCGATCGTCTTTAATACATACAATAATAAAACTAATTTTCTTTACGTTTATCGGGATTTTACTTAAAAAAAACGATTAAAAGCGTATAAGCAGGCCGAACTTAGTCTGTTTCAAAAGACACGACGAGTAACAAAGAGTGAAACAGAAGTATATGTGTATATGTTCTGTGCAGAGTAGGAATCGGAACAATTCCGGAATTGTCCTGCGCAAAGTAGGAATTCCTACTTTGTCCGCTGATTCTGGAATTGTACCGGACAATTCTAGAATTGCGCAAGGGAGATATATTGTATTATGGTCAGATAGGGTTTGTGCGCAAAGTAGGAATAGGCTTGGACAAAGTAAGAATTTAAAGGGTAGTGCAAAGTGAGAACAGTCGGACAATTTTAGAATAACCAAAGGAATTTCTGCACAAAAGTGTGTATAGAACCAGAAAATGTAAGTGGAAGATGCAAATAAAAAAGTATTTCGAAACTTAAAATAGCCGAGGAGCCAGTAATAAATATGTCATAACATTCCTATAGGCCTATGTTGCAAAGGGTTTTAGATTCTGGTGATCATGATCCTCTTTCCGTTGTCTTTTACTTCTTAAAACTGGCTTTGCCCAAATTTTATGTAGATAATTTGATATATTTGATATTTCTATTATTCTACGAACTGAAATTATTCCGAATCCATAGGAGGGAGGAAGTCTTATTCTATATCTGTAACTGAAATATTCTTTGCCTGATTTTGGTTAGCACTTGTTTTAGCGAGAGAGAGAGAGAGATCGAGATCGAATTGCATATTACAAGTGAGAAAAAAAATCGATTAATCTCTGTAAAAAGAATATTTCATTATGAACTCCTTCAATCATTATGACTACAGCGGTTTATTAAGCAATCATTAGTCAGATTCATAGGGGTCCGTAGTTTGACTCCTGGCACCCATAGACTATATAGTATAATCAAGGGATTTAACTGTATGCAGCCCGTTACTCGCCCCCGGTTACAAAAAAACAACGTATGTTTTCTACCCCATCAGATATTCTCCTTATTCTTTGGATAACTGAGAGCTAAATCATTTGTCTACCAGAAAAACACGACTATTTGTCAGTGGCTAATGCAATCTGGCTGCTACAGTCGCTCGAACTTGTAACCTCGCACAAAAATAATCTTCGCCATTGACACGAGTTCGTACATTCAATACTGCCGGTAATGCATATAAACCAATGAAATTTCTCGTTCCAAAACAGTGTCACATGATAAAAGATGTGAGCAGCTGTACGAAATTTCATTGGTTGAATGCACGACTGTCAGTACATATCAACCAATGAAATTTCTCGTTCCAAACAATGTCACGTGACACAAGATGTCGGCAGCTGTTTGAAATTTGCATCTTGATAAAAAATCCACGAATTCTGAGGCGATTCGACTTTGTTGAACACAAAGACTACAGGTCAGTGATATTTTGAAACATGTTTAATGGGTGTTTGCCGCTAATACAGTGTTTCATTGGATCTAAAGTGTATTTTATATCTTGAAAGTCGGATGTACGAACCTGTGTCAATGGCCAAGGTTTTTTAGGGAGTTTACAAGTTCGAGCGACTGTAGCAGCCAGACTGCATTAGCAACTGACAATCAGTTGTGTTTATCTGGTGGAGAAATGTTTTAGCTCTCAGTTGACGAAAGAATAAGGAGAATAACTGTTAGTAAAGAAAAGATACATTGCTTTTTTGCAATCAGGGGCGAGTAACGGGCTGAATAGAGTTAAATCCCTTGATTATACTATATGGTCTATGGGTGCCAGGAGTCAAACTACGGACCCCTATGGTCAGATTAACAGCTCGTGATTGGTTCTTAACTAGAACCACCCACAATGTTTTCATCGTTTTAAAGACAAATCCCGTCGTTTAAGCAACATCTAATTTGTTGTCTGAAATGCTTTCATTTTGGACTAGTCGAAAATATGGTTATGTTGCAAAGGGTAAACTACAAAATATCGCGATATCAGAGTTCTTTTCAATAGAAAAAAATCTCACAGTATCAAATAGTGTAGGTCCAAGATCAGACTGCAGTCTAATCTTGATCTACATTCGCTACAATACAAAACTCATGTAGTTCGTGCTCAACAGCTAAACGGTAAACCCTGAGATATCTTTTTGCTAATCGAAGACAGGGACAGAAATAGATTTACTGATGGTTAACCCTCAGCCAAAGGACACAGTTTTAGATTCGATGTAGCTCAAATGAAAACACCATGGAAAAGGAGACAAAATGCTGGTTTCAAACAGACTTCTTCCCCAGAGTCGTTAAAACTTTGGAATATCTACGTACATATATGCCACCGTACATGTTTCTCATCACTATTACTAAAAGCATGATTGCTGTCTTTGATGGGGTAGAAAACACTATAGAAAAAGGAGAAAATGTTGGTTATCAGCATTTCTCGTTTTACCACAATGTTTTCAATAGCTGGCTTTGAAAGTTTTGAAGAATACAACTACATGTAGCTCAAATGAAAACATTTTGGAAAAAGGAGAAAGGGTTAATTTGAGCGAAAAAAATTACAGATTTTATTTCTCATGCTCGTGATGCAACACATGCTATTTATTTCTTACTACATGTTTCATTTTATGGTCTTTGTTTAATATTTTATTTCCAATTCCTACTTTTTGCAGGGAAAATAGTAGATTCTCACTTTGTCCCGATTCCTACTTTGCGCAGGGACAATTCCGGAGTTGAACCGTGCCAGGTAGGAATTCTTACTTCGCCCAGCAAAGTGGAAATTCTTACTTTGCGCAGGACAATTCCGGAATTGTCCCGATTCCTACTCTGCGCAGAACATATACATAAAAGACATCTTTGTAGAATGTGGATGATTAAAAAGAGCAAAAAGCTTGGCATGAGAGAACACGTGAAAACACTGGCAAAATCTTGACTGAGAACTTACTCGAAATTTTAGCAACTTTTATACCCTAGTGTTTTGTACAATTCAAAGTTTGAAGATAACCACGAAAATGCCAATAAAATTATTATGAAATACCTGCAGGCATGTGTTAAAAAGAAAAATAAAATAACATAAATCTTTTATAGAGAGTATACGCTTTCTTTGATCAAAGGCTAAAACAGGAACATGATGATCGCAGATGTATATAATGCAAGGTTTTCGAATCCTTTTTGTCACATTAATGGTTTGAAGTCTATAGGTCCAACATGAAATAGTTAAGAAACGCAATGCATGTGTTAAACCATACTTAAAAGGGTAAAATGTTTACTGTCATTCCAATCAATAATTTTCAAAACGAGTCCACCCCTTGTCGTTGGAAAGCGATTCTTTTTTTCTTTTAACTCGGCAGTCATTTGGCAGCCATCTTGAAAACAAGACAATTTTTTATCACATAACCTCCCTTGTTCTCAGTGTAATATACCCATTACGAATTTTCTTTACTTATACACGTGTAATATCACAATTGTGTAACGTCATTTTTGACGTCATTTTGTACGTATTTCAAAGAAGTGAATGGGTTTTATGGATTTTACTGCCAGTGGATCTATAGATGGCTTGCAACACGCGTAAAGGGGCATTTGGACTTATGCAGTCCGCGCAGGCTAATCTGAGACGGCACTTTACGACTACATCAGATTTTGTTCTTCAGTAGACACGCGCAAAACAGAAAATTACATAAAAACGGAAAGTGTCGTTTCAGATAAGCCTGCGCGGAGTGCGCAGGCTGATCCGAGACGACAATTTACGCAAATGTCCGAATACCCCTTTTCGCGTGTTGCAAGCCAGATGGTTTTGCATCTTCTGATCTATAATTTGTGAAATATCGTTATGTGATAAAAAGAATCTAACATTCGTCGGCGTTTCAGATAAAATTTTATTACACCCGTCAAGAAAAAATGTTATTAAGCTCGCCAAAGGCTTGCTAAATGACATTTTCCCTAGACTCGTTTAATAATCTGACATGAGTTGATGTTTGAGATAAAATTTTATTAAACGAGTCTACAAAAGATTTATTAAGCGAGCCTTTGGCGAGCTTAATAACATTTTTTGTGGACGAGTTTAATGAATTTTTATCTCAAAAGCCAACGAATGTCAAATTCTTTTTATCAAATAACTGTATAACAAGAATTATAGTCCACAATGTGTTAAAACATAAGCATACATGTATAATGTGTAATGAAATTCACATGAAGCCTATTGGCTTCTTTGACAGGTACATTACGAACGAAAAATAGTTCCAAAGAAGCTTGCATAAATTGATTTTGTTTTTAATCTAAGAGTGGTTGAAATGACAAGTTATCATGATTCCGAATTTTGACCGTTAATTTCTACCCAGAAACCTAGGTCAGCCATGTTTTAGAAATGAGGTGTATTGCTAACCAAGTACAGCACTATTTTCTTATCTCACACGTGTGTGAGACAAGAAAATTCGTAATGGCTGCATTACATTGAAAACAAGGGAAGTTATGTGATAAAATTGTATCTCAAACACCAGCTCATGCCAAATCCTATATGGCCTGCAACACGCGAAAAGGGGTATTCGGACATTTGCGTAAAGTGTCGTCCCGGATCAGCCTGCGCACTCCGCGCAGGCTGATCCGAGACGACACTTTCCGATCGTGTGTGATTTTTCTGCTTCACGCAAGTCTACTGTAGGACAAAATCTAATGTTGACGTAAAGTGCCGTCTCGGATTAGCCTGCGCGGACTGCGCAGGCTGATCCGAGACGACACTTTACGCAAATGTCCGAATGCCCCTTTTCGCGTGTTGAAGGCCATATCTGAGCCATGCTCTGGCAAAAGTGGGTTTAGTGCATCTCCATGGCGCATTGTAACAAGCAAGTCATTACATGATTGTGGAACCAAAAATCCATTTTGTCTAACAACCGACTGAATCTATTGGTAGAATGGTTCTTAGACATGCATATAATTGCCCCAATTGCAAAAGGTATAGACCCATGTCAGCCTACGCGGACTGTGCAGGCTGACATAGGTCGACACTTTTTGCAGATGCATTCCACGCCTTTTCACACAGCATGACTCTTTTTTTTTCGGGGGGAGGGGGGACCATTCTGATTCTCACTTCGGATGGTGTAATGATGCTAAAAAGGTTGGTTTGGTTTGATCCTGGGGTGCATTGCGAGCTATCCACAATAATCAGAATTGAACCAATGATCGGATAACAGAGAGAAATAACCATAGAAGAGAATAACTTTCAGCAATCCTGGAAAACAGCTGGTTCGAGCTAGAATGCGAACAAATAACCAACGGGTTATAAGCCACGTTACCGAGTAGGACTACAGGGATAATGACTAAATCTCTTCCAGTTTTTACCTGTCAATAAGCGTCTAGAAAACATAGATCTTGACAAGGAAAGTTGAATGTACCAGTCAGAATGACATGTTCCAAATAACATTGTAAAGGAAATCGACAGCGTCTGTCTGAATTATTGAAAGAAGATCCACTTGAACAGACAGCAAGTATTAGGGTTCGTTTTCTTTGTAAGTTTGAATAGTACGTCAAGAAACAAAACCATAAAGTACCGTCACAGCTGTACAAGTTGAATAATGTCGAAAAGAAAAAATGGATGATTCAATGCACCGAACAGAATAGAGCAGACTTTATCACTTATGTTAAAAACAGTTTGTTATCGAAATTTTGGCCAAATCTTTGGACTGAAAAAAATCCTGTTTAATACCAAACAAGCCCTTGCTTGAACGATACCAAGCTAAAATGTATTTGAAAAAAAAAAGTGTGGGAAAAGGAGAAAATGCTGGTTACCAGCATTTTCTCCTTTTTTCACAATAATTTCTATCCTGTCAAAGACAGATCATTGAGCCACGTTAGATTTTTGGTCTGCAAAGGGCTGTAAACTGGAGAAGTCTAAAAACTTTTCATCCAGTAAAAAGTTAATTCTTCCTTCTTTATGTACTAGTTCCGTATTCATCAATCATTCTTTAGAACATTCTTAGTCTTATACTCAAAAATTTGCTAAATTTGGAGGTAACACAACTCCTGATTGGCTAACCCAAATGGTTTAAGATGGCTTTAAGGTCATTAAAATTCAGGATTGTGTGATAAAGGGTTAACTGCCTTTTTCCAGAACGCCGATCATATAATGGCCTGCAACACACGAAAAGGGGCATTTGAACATTTGCGTAAAGTGTCGTCTCGGATCAGCCTGCGCAGTCCGCGCAGCCTAATCCGAGACGGCACTTTACGACCCAATTAGATTTTGTCACAGAGTAGACTTGCGCGAAACAGAAAATTTTAAAAGAAACGAAAGTGTCGTTTCAGATTAGTCCATGCAGACTGCGAAGGCTGATAAGAGACACGCAAATATCCGAATGCCCTATTTCGCGCATTATAAGATAAGCTAATAGAAACAACTATAAACTGACAGTCTTGTAATGATTGCTCCAAGCTTGGAGAACGTCAGATCGACAACAGAACATCATCTCTTTCTATAATTACACAACTAGACGGGACTCCTGTTTTCTATCGACATTGTGTTCATATTTGTACTCACAGCTGTCAATCATGACGAGGCATCAAATATCACGTGATTAATGTGAGCTTATTGGTCTTATATTTAGTAATCAGATGCATGACAAAGCTAATCTCGGAGTTCATGTTGTTCACCAAGCAGTCTCACTATCGTCTTATTCTGAATTTGTAATCTTGAAATTAGGTATATGAACTGATCTTAGAACGGTCGCTAAATTCAACATTTCAACTATATCATATATTATAAGCCTGAATCTTTTGACCAATGTTTTAAATTACTTCGAAGCGCAATCCGCTCAGCTATGACGAAAGACATATGACGACACTACATGTAAACTGAAAGGGCAATAGGCCCTTCTGTTCTAGACAGGGAATATCTTACAGTTTTTGCTATCTATGTGACTCGGGTCCATAACAAAATATCAATCTTTTAGGCCCTGTGACTTCAAAAAGAAATAATTGGGAAAAATTTCATTGATACAACTCTAAATAAGCAAACAGGCAGCGGGAAAGGACCACTTTGACCCCGTAGACAAAATTAAAAAAAAAGTATACAAGACCATCAAAATGATGTTACATACAAAAATATCTACCTTCAGGGTTGTCTTCGAAAGGGCCATTTTTGACCCCGTAAACAAAAGTTAAATAAGGGCTTTTATATAAACCCATCGAAATGATATTTCATACAAAAATATATACTGTCAGGGTTGTCTTCGAACCCAGTGACCCAATCTGAACAGCTTTCACATATAGGACTATCAGATGATGCTATGAGTATACATACCAAAAATCAACACTCTAGGCCAGGTGGCTTTCGACAGTTTTCTTACAATTTTCCTTACATGCAAATATTTAACCTTTTTACCAAGCAATGCCGGGTTTGAACGACGCTGAAGAAGAAGCCCTTTGAAAACATGGTAGAAAAATGAGAAAATGCTGACAAGTACCATTTTCTCCTTTTCCCACAATGTTTTTCTTTCCTATCATAGACAAATTTCAATATTTAAGTCATGTTTTATTTGTCGTCTGCAACAGCTTGGGATTTAGATGTGTCTTAAATTTTGCCATAATGCAAAGAGCTATTACGGACAAGCCTACAATCTGGTCGTCTAGTAAACAGTGCACGAGAGTAAGAAAAGAGCGTTGAGCTCTTAGATTGTACAAAATTGAGGGATAATCACTACAAAACAGTTCGTAGAGCAACGAGATCACCATACAATGCTGAATAACGAAATCCCCTAATATGTAGAGCAAAAAGATTCTCAACAATGTATAGAGCATGAAATCTACTGCCATGCACACCAAGAAATAAATCACAATGTAACGAAATCCCCAAAATATACAATCCCCTACAGTGTAAAGCAATGGAATCTCCCTAGTGTGTACAGCAATGAAATCCCCATTAAATGTAGAGCAAGAAATCCCCCAAATTGTATAGCAATGAAATCCCCTACAATGTACAGCAATCAAATACCCCCACAATGTAGATCAATTAAATCCTCTAAAATGTGGAGCAAGAAATCCTCTTTCGATGTAAGGCAATGAAATCCCCCTACGATGTAGAGAAATGAAATACCCCTGCAACGCAATCTCCAAAATCGCTGAGCAAGAAGTCCCCTAATAATGCAGCATTTAAAGTATTCAGTTAAGTGTAAATCTCAATAAAAGAAAAAACAAACCTGGACTTAGTAATTTTTTACAGAAAACTAAATTTTTGAAAGGAAGCCCTCATCAATCGGTGCCGACTTACATTTCAGAGCCGGTCCTCATAATCAGAGCCCTTCTTTATTTTTATCATTTTTGTGCTATTTCTTTTCAATTCTTTACCAGCAGTGAATGTAACATTTCAAGACATCAATTCATGCTTTTTGACAGCAAGACTCTCTCTTATTTGCCAATTAAATGGCAATAATAGACTGAATTAAGGTCCGTGACGTATTATTTCTACTACAGTCAGCCCACGCCACAAATGATTCAGACAACATCGTACACTTGTTACAACTTTCCGTAGTGTAGAAAACACGTTGAAAGATCAGAGCATTGCATGACATTCTCCTTTCTTGGAATTTCAAAGACACGAGAACACATGAATACAAATAATGACAAGCCTGCCTGTTTTCTGGTTGAAAGGAAGCCCTCATCAATCGGTGCCGACTTACATTTCAGAGCCGGTCCTCATAATCAGAGCCCTTCTTTATTTTTATCATTTTTGTGCTATTTCTTTTCAATTCTTTACCAGCAGTGAATGTAACATTTCAAGACATCAATTCATGCTTTTTGACAGCAAGACTCTCTCTTATTTGCCAATTATATGGCAATAATAGACTGAATTAAGGTCCGTGACGTATTATTTCTACTACAGTCAGCCCACGCCACAAATGATTCAGACAACATCGTACACTTGTTACAACTTTCCGTAGTGTAGAAAACACGTTGAAAGATCAGAGCATTGCATGACATTCTCCTTTCTTGGAATTTCAAAGACACGAGAACACATGAATACAAATAATGACAAGCCTGCCTGTTTTCTGGTTGTTTTTCTGCCGATATTTTCAGAAACGGAAGACCAACACAATATTTTCTCGTCAGAGCCACTGGCTCCGAATATGAAGTTTCCTACCCGTGACCACAGAGTAGAGAAACGAAATCCCTCAAATATAGAGCAATGATTTCTCCCGCAACGTAGAATAATGAAATCCCCCACCACGATGTAGAGCAATGATATCACCTCCACAATATACAGCGATCAAATCCTCCACAATGTACAGCAATCAAATCCCTCACATAATGAAGAGCAATGAAATTTTCTTCAATGTAGGGCAATGGAAAGACAATAAAATTCATAGAACTTATTTCATCATGACTTCATCCTCTCACTGTTTTGACAAAGAAGACTGATGATCAAATCAAACTTGCATTACGCAAAGTAATATCTAGATTTTAGGGACGATAAACTGCGTCTTGCTCATCATCATTTTCTGATTCACAGATGTGAAAAGTTTACTACAGAAAAAAACCCTAAAACTTACTGAAATAGTGGCATTTGAAATAAAATTGATGACGTAACACAAATGATCACCTCAAACTTGTGAAAGATGAAAAATGTCGTAGTGGATATAAAAAAGAAAGGAGATTATGTGATTGATAAAAAAAAATGTATTCAAGCCTTGCTTGTGAACACCATGAAAAGAAAAGTCGAAGTTCAAGGTGAGGTAAATTGCTTTTTGCAATTCAAAAAGTTTCTCATTAATCGTGCTAACTTACAAAGCAGTGACATCAAAATTTAACACAGAGTTCGCCACAACATACCAGATGAAGGTACCTAAGACTACCATACAGACGGACAAGATGATCCATGTGTCACCACGGGAAACGTTTGTTTCCTGGTTGTGTAATGAAAGAAGAGCCTAATAAAGATCTCGTTATCCTGACGAGTCAGATACAAAGAACTAGTCATCGAATAATTATGGATCCATAAATTCCATTTTGTCTAACATCTGACTGAATCTGGAGGTCAAACAGTCCTTTGACGTGCAGAAAATTTAACTGTGGCAAATAATGTCGACTCAGGTCAGCATGCACAGGCTTCCCTGAGTCGACATTATTTGCCACAGTTAAATTTTCTGCAGGCTGACCTGAGAGGATACTTTTTGCAGATGGTTTAAACACTGTTTTCACAGGGCATGGCTCGATTAGAATATAAAAACGACAAGGGAACAATATTAAATAATCAGATAGGCATGAACACTGTTTTCTATCCATCACATGTTCATATTTGTAATTACATCTGCCAATCATGTTCGAGACGCAAAACGTCACGTGGTTTACGTGAAATTGTATAGGCGAGCTCAGCTGTATCTCCAGAGTCTACATGGTGAACACGGGTTACTGTAGGATAATCAGTTCTAACGTGAATTAAGTCATTTCAGCTCTAACCCTCTAAGAATTCTCCAAAACTGAATTAAAATTGACTTAATCCTTTACCACGCGTCAATTTTTTGGATTTATCCAATTTCAAAGCATTTCCAGACGACGAATTAAATTTCGTTCAAAAGATGGAAATTCTGAGTGAAAGGACAGAAAACTTTGTCGGAAAAGGAGAAAATGCTTGTAACCATCAGTTCTAGTTTTCCCACTGTGTTTTCCAAGGCCTCGGGATTTTGTGGTAAAGTGTTAATCAAGCTTAAACGTGGCGTTTGACGAAAAAGAAAAGAGCAAAGATTTATTCACAGAATTATTCTGTTCACTAAAGCTACTTATAACCATTTAAAAGACAATGTCAAGGTTTTATGATTCTTAGGAAGTATGCTTTTAAAACATCGCGGAAAACGAAGTATACGCTGGTAACCTGTATTTTCTCCTGTCTTACAACATTTTCTACCATTCTAAAGACAAGTCCTCTCATTTTAGCTAAATTTATATTGTCGTCTGCAAATGTTCTCAGCATGGATGAATATAAAATTTCGTAGTTATATAGAGAATTAAGTTGCAAATCGTAGTGAAAATGTTGATTTGGCGACAACAATATTCTATGGGTAAAAGTTTCGAGTTCTCATGCCAAAATACTTGGTGCAGACGACCTGTCTTAACAGAGAAATTTTAACCCTTATCCTGCTAAGTAATTTAAATGGAACTTTCGAACCGATGGTAAAAACCCAAATAATGCTATTTCAAACTTACATTTGGAGGAAAATATCTCCTTGTCGGACAGTGAAGATCCAAATCAGACTGCAAGTTGTGTGCAGTCTGATCCCGATCTACATTGTCCGCTAAAGGTCATTGAGTTGCGCCTAGCAGACTAGGCGTTAAAAATTATTTGACTTCCAGTTTTGGTTATGTCTGTGTAATTATTTCGTGCTCCCTGTAGGGAAAAAAAAAACATATGACACACATGGTATGGAATTCCATCACGGCCTAACTTAATAAGCGACACGCGACAGTTCGATTCTGTTCGCGTTGCAATGCTTCTGTAAACCACAAGGTAGTCATGTAGTAATCCTTCAGTTGAATGTGTTGCAGTCGAATACGAAATCCTACCATTGAACATGCTGCAACCATATTGTAATCGCGCTGTATAACAGACACCAACCATGTATGAATACGTCTATAAAACAAGTAGCAATCATGCATTAATCCCTCCAAAAGAACATGTAGCAATCATTAATTCATCCACAAAACTTAGTTACATCAGTCATGCAGTAATTCTACTATAAAACATACAGTAATCATGTAGAATAGATTCTTTCCGAAAAGCATGTAGCAATCATGTAGTAGTCTTTCTTAAAAATATGTCGTGATCATGTAGAAATTCTTGTTTCAAACATACGGCAATCATTTTGTAAGTCTTCTTTAAAACAAATGCAATCATTTAGCAATTCTTTTCAATCTAAAACAAACATTTAGTGATTCTTCTTTAAAACATACCACAATCATTTACATGCAAGTCATTGATTCCGATCAGTTTTACTTTTCTATAACCATAGTGAGGCTAGTTTACAATAACATTTAATAAAACCAATTATCAAACAATGCCCTCTTTTAATGACCCTGAGGAAGAAAGCATTTGAAAACATTGTGGGAAAATGACAAAATAATTGTGACTAGTAATTTATCCTTTTCCCCAACTTTTCTAGTCTTTGAACACGAATTCCACCATTTGATCACTCGAAGTGTGAATAGTCTCAATTTGGAGGGGTCCAAAGTTTTGTCATCTGGTACTGGGTAAAGGCTCGCTAAAAGCAATTTCAGGTCAATACAGAAACAAAAGACTGTTCAACAAAGTCTGCCCGTAGAACATATGTGTTTCTATACAAATCATCGTGACAAAAGAGGGTGACAAAAGAGATAAAACAAGAGATATGTCATCATCGGCAATGTGTCACGATATCTATAGAAGGATTTACGCTATAAATTGAACTCTTCTGGGAAAACGGAAAACAAAACTTCAGTGAAGTTATTATGGTTCTCCATCATAATATTCTAACTGTTAATAAACATTAAATTACTAAATGAGTACATTAAAGTTGTCTTAATGAAACCCCGAAGGTGCACACAGAATTTCCATGCTTAAGACGAGTGTCTGCTTAGTAAATATACTCATTAATATACGTATTTGCCGTTTTTGCTCATAAGTGATTAATACATGTGGTCAATAGAACAGGTCTTCTTATATATCAGATGGGTATATTGTTTAATATATTTTTTTTTACGTCAAGAACCATGATGAAGAGGTATGAACTTGCCTATAGTCCTAATTGTTTTTGAAATTGTGATAAATCCGGGACTTATCGTGAAGGATACCTAAGCCGGCTCAATCAGTCCTACCAGGCCTGTGGTAGCCTGTGGTCCGACAATTCGCCCCGGCTTTTTAACGGGGATAAGACCCGACTAACACCGGTTATATGAAAATGTAAATACTCATACGGGGGATAAAAACATCCCGGATCCTCCCGGGTATTCACCTGTTTCTCACCGGAAGGAACCGGGCTTTAACTGAAACTGGGAGTACGGGGCTATCTAGCTGCAGACCAAAGCATTAATTATTTACAGAACAATTCTTTGCTTTAATTACCCATTGAACTAAGGATTTTTAAAAATACTGAGGGGCAAAAAAAGAGAAGATACTGGTAATCACCAGTTTCTCTCTTTTCTGCATTATTTTCCACCCATGTAAAGGCAAAAACATCCATTTGAGCCACATTTTAAAAGTCTTGCGTAGATGCTTTTATTTCGGCAATCCCTAAATTGTAGTCATCAGGTGAAGACTTAACCCTTTGGCTGCTGAGTGCCACTCATAGACCTTTTGCGGACAGTATAGATTCAAGATCAGACTGCATAGAATGTGCAGTCTGATCTTAGATCTATACCGTCCGATGAGATATCTTTCCCAAAAAATTACCTTTCAAATAGCAAGGGTTGGGTTTTTTACTATTAGCTTGAAAATTACATTTCACTTATTTAGCAGAATAAGGGTAAAACCTGATATAAGCTATAATATTACATACTTAACAAAGGATGGGCTTATATATCTGCAATTTGTCAACGTGTTACTCATTAACGTTTCCAGTAACCACAAAACATTCTCATTATATCTTTGAAACGCCATTTCCATAGAAATTTATTTGTTTGTTTGTTTGGTGTTGACGTCCTTTTCAATATTGATCCAGGGATCCGACCGTATTCATCGACCACTTTAAAGTGCATTTTAGTGTAAATCTAGATTTTGAAAGTAACGCAATTGTAACGAAATTGCATTACTATCAAATTTAGAAAATTCTTATAATTTACACTGAAAATATGATAAAGAATGATTGGTTAATACGGGCCATAAATCGCTCACCTGAGCCTGTGTCTTTGAGAGAATAGTATAACAGGATGTGATCATGAAACTTATTTCGATTAGGTTTTATAAATACATTGCAGAATGTATGACTTTTAAACGCCATACACTTTTTTGTGTGTATGTGTTACATAATTGACCAAGTGACCTTTTTGGCCAAGGAAACAGACGTTGATACTGTTTAAATCACTCCTTATCGTGGTCTCCATTCAAGTCTATACAGATCTGTTGCAATACTTTTAATCAATCAGTTCTGTGACTATTCACAACTTTTCGTCCGAATATAAAAAAGGGAGAAAAAACTAGGCCAAGGATGGCTCATATTCAAATCTGTCGGATATAATATTTGAACAATAATTCTGACCAAGTTTCATGAGCATTGGACAGGCTCTACAGTGCACACAGGATTTTCTCAACTACTTTTAAACCGCATGACGTCTATTTACGAAATTGTACGAGATATCAAGATCAAACTGTCTCACCGGTTCAATTTGTCTTCTACCAAAAATGTAGCTTTAAGAGTGCACACAGCAGGCCAAAGCTGACCGAGGACGACAGAAAAAGCATGGTCACAAAACTTTGAGTACTTTAGTGCTCGGTTGAGCTAAAAAGTAAGATATGTTTACATAAACAACCAGTATCGTACTAAAAGGGTCACTAAGCACGTCACCGTTTGGTTAATGGTTATATGATAAATAACAGCGGGGCTACTGTTTAATACTTGGTTACAATAACAGAAAATAACTTACCTATTTATCCGAAGGGCAGACATGAAAAGAAAGAAAAGAAAAATACATTATAGACATATAATGAAACGAAATTAGATCATACAATCTATATTTGGATTTAACGGATTAAACTGAAAACTATTAAATTTTCAGCAAAGCTAGGATAGGCCTTTATTTTGATGTTTTCTTACGTGAGTGTAGCTTTTAGATGCTGTCAACAATAGAGACGTTCAAATATTACACATTTGAACTCAAACATGTTTGTAACTCTTAAATTCCTAAGATATTAAAGGCTGTGTATTGAATACACTTTTCTTTTCAGCAAGCAGTATAAGCCAAAATATCCTAGGTACCAACTCTTTGACCTAGGCACGAGTTGTCGTTGTACGAATTATTCTGGTACGAATTCACCTAGTACGCATTGCTCTGGTATGAATTGTTCCACGTACATATTATCTTAGGTGCGAGTTACCCTAGATACAAGTTGTCTTAAGTACAAATTGTCATGGGTACCAATTGGTACGAATTAACGAGGTACGAATCGTCCTAGAAACCGAACAAACAAAGTTTATCAGTGAGAAAGAAATTGATACTGTCGCAATGATTTAGCCAAGCACTGGCAAAAAGGGGGGGGGTTTAAGGCATCTCCGTGATGCATCCTACCAGGCAAGTCATCAATTAAATATGGATCCATAAAATCCACTGTTTCTATACCAACCGACTAAAACATGAGGTAGACTGGTCTTTTAACATGCAGAAAATTGACTAATAGCAAAATCTTTCGGCCTATATCAGCCTGCGCGAACTGCGTAGCCTGAGAAGGGTCGATACTTTTTTTGCAAATGCATTTAACCCCCTTTTCACAGAGGACAGATCATTTACAACGATCCTATGGAATGAGTATAGGCCAAAGTGAGCCTCGACCTAGCAACCCCGGGATCACTATTCCTCGGCGCTACTGATGACATACCACGACTTTCCCAAATTGCAAACAGCTAATTTCATTGCCAGACTTAAAAAAAATAGAATTACTGATAACATTTGCAGACGACAAATTGGTCGTGTCTGAAATCATTTGTCTGTAAAAAGGTCATAGTAAACATCATGTGAAAAAGAAAAAGTGCTGGTTACCAGCATTTTATCGTTTTCTCATAATCTTTTCAAAAGCTTTTATCCCGAGGGTTGTTAAAACCCGGGACCGTTTGGTAAAGAGTTGACTCTTTTGTGGCAGTTTAACCCTTTGGCTGCTAAGCGCGACTCAATGACCTTTTGCGGACAGTGTAGATCAAGATCAGACTGCACAGAACGTGCAGCCTGATCTTGGACCTACACTGTCTGATAAGGAGATATCTTTATCCCAAAAATACCTTTGATATAGCAAAATTTAGGTTTTTACTATCGGCTTGAAAGTTTCATTTCACTTATTTAGCAGGTTAAGGGTTAAATAAATTCAATCTCTTTCAACAACTGAAAATACGGGCCGATGAAACTCAGAAGGACCTTCATCTTATATCTAACATGCTTTCGGCAATGATCTAAGATCAGACTGCATGTTCTGTGAAGTCTGATCTTGATCTATGCCCTACGTAAACGCCATCGTTTTGGTCTATGGCGTTGAGAGGATTAATTTTATCAATATTATTTCTAACACAATCCCATTTTCCTTATGGAATCATTCAAAATAAAACGAAAACATAACATAAGATAAAATAGAAATAAAATGTTTTAAAAGACTGGATTATGTAAAATTTTACGATCATCGAAATATTATTACAAATAATAAACCGTTTTACAAGTCTACTGAGAACGATGAAGTACCTTTAAAACTATTGACAAACGTGTTACCCTCTAAAACAAACTTGCGACAGATGATCTTGAGAAGTTCAATGTTTTTACGACGAAGCTGAATGCACTGGTTTTTGACCTACTTCTAGGTAGCGATATATTCGATTGAATAAAAAAGAATTCTGCGGTTGGTCAAAAATGTTGACATGTTTATTTTGCGGGCTCCTGCGGCCCTTTTTGAGGGCAAATTTACGGCGTCTTTCTTTTTTTTTTAAAGACATTTCTTGTATGTAACCCAGACAATTTAACCAATACAGTGCCATATGCGATAGCACCGGCTCTTGCGTTTCCATATATCAAGATTCGACTGCAGAGATTGTGCAGTCTTATAATGGATGCATACCGTTTGTTTGTCCAGAGAAGCCTATAATGTAACAAGAACACCGCTACGGGGGCCACCACTCGGCTGCGGTTGCTTGATTTTTAAGTCGAAAAGAGGGAATACAATGTAACTACGAGGATCTTGCATTTAATTGTGTCACTGGGTGTCTATGAAACGCATTATATTAAATGCATGTATTTCGTTCATTTCATCCCTTCAAAATATTCTCGCTTTACAGAAATACATTTTTCAAGTCTGGAAATCCGGTCTGTGAAGGCTGAAAAATAGGCTTTTCTGGGAATAACCAGCAGACACTGAAAAATGGCACCTCCCAAGGCACTTTTAAAGCCAATCGACGTCCATAGAGTTTTCTTCAATATAGGAATGAGAAAAAGTCACATGGGCTGAGGTCTGGAGAATAGGGTAGATGGGGAAGCTGTACCACCTTTTCCATTTCCAGGAAATTATAAACTATTGCAGATTTGTGAGCAGCTACATTGTCATGAATAAGGCACAGGCCCCTTAATCCGGTTCTAGGTCTCCGTTTTTCATAGAGTTTCTTCACTTTTGAAAGAATATTATTCATGTAAAACTTGCCAGTAACCGTTCGGCCGTTCGGTACAGGAATTTGAGCGATTGGACCGTCTGAATTATAAAAAATATGGCATATGAAACTTTTCCCGTGCTTTTTATTCTTTTTGCTATGATCGGCCTAGCTTGGTCTTTGCGCAGCCACTGTTTATTATTGACCCGTCTCTGGGGCTCAAAATAATAAATCCAGGTTTCATTACCTGTAAACAGTTCTGATGATATTCTGCGTTTGTCACAGTATTTGTACTTTTTAAGAAGAATTTTGGCCATTTTTACACGAGTAGCCTTTAGTTCATCTGTCAAGAGGTGGGGGACCCAGCAAGCGCAAATCTTATGAAGTTTTTACTCCTTGGTCAAAATTTTATGTAGCCGTGATATGACTGAAATAATGTTGAAAGCGGCGTAAAACACCATTCAAACAAACAAAATCTTATGAATTGACTCCGATGATTTGCCAACTGTCTTAGCTATTTCTTTCACTGTAAGCCTGGCATCCTGCTTAATTATATCTGCCACAGCAACAACATTTTCTTTGGAAACTGCAGTTTAGGATTGACCAGGACGGGGGCCATCTTAAAATTAAGTAAGTTCTGCCATCTTTAAATTTTTTATACCATCTGAAAACCGACCGTTTTGATACCGCAGAAG
Source organism: Hippopus hippopus (assembly GCA_946811185.2). NCBI lineage: Eukaryota > Metazoa > Mollusca > Bivalvia > Cardiida > Cardiidae > Hippopus > Hippopus hippopus. The sequence goes on along the minus strand of OX328098.1, from coordinate 25,545,463 downwards.
CACCATGTATCTAACATAATTCACTAAATATTTTTGAAGCTGAAATAATTAGACTAACGCGACTTTTAATAAAGGCCCAAATTTCAAGCCTTACTTTCGGATTCACTGTACATTCAGTAATATAGCCAGTGTATATGACTGCACCTATTTTAACTTTCAATAATTTTTGAAAGAATGAACCTATCAAAACAAAATTTCGTGCCAGTATTCAAAACGACTTGCTAGTGAAAATACCGTTATTTCCGTGTGATATATATGGTCATGTGGTATGGAGGCCTATTAGTGACACAATTAAATGAACGATCCTCGTATGTCAAAAATATTTTGATAGTTACCTGTCCTTGTTTTATAGGCTCCCTTTTCATAGTTAACAACTTGTCCAAGTATGAAGTAAACATCTTCAGTTATAACAGAGATACTATAAAATGAAGTTTTTGCACGATTAGGACGACCACGACGACGCAGACGATAACGACGCCAGGGCTAGGACAATACCTCGACCTTTTCTGCGAAAACGGCCGAGCTAAATATGAATTCTAAGTTTGATTAGATAGTGTTTTCAGCGATTGAAAAAGCTCCACTTTATATGGCCTGCAACACGTGAAAAGGGGCATTCGGACATTTGCGTAAAGTGTCGTCTCGGATCAGCCTGCGCAGTCCGCGCAGGCTAATCCGAAACGACACTTTCCATTTTTATGTAATTCTCTGTTTCACGCAGGTCTACTGTAGGAAAAAATCTAATGTAGTCGTAAAGTGCCATCTCGGATTAGCCTGCGCGGACTGCGCAGGCTGATCCGAAACGGCACTTTACGCAAATGTCCGAATGCCCCTTTTCGCGTGTTGCAACTCATATGAACCATGTTCTGGCAAAAGGGGACTGAAGGCATCTCCGTGATGCATCATACGAAGCAAGCAATCACATAAATATGGATCCACAATAGCCACTCTTTTTAACAACCGTCCCAATCATGAGGTAGACTGATCCTTTGACATGCAGAAAATTGACCAAATATTGAAAAGTTTCGGTCCAGATCAGCCTGCGCGGACCTGGGTCGATACTTTTCGCAGATGCATTAAGTCCCCTTCTCACAGAGCGCGGCTTATATATTTGTTAGTGAAAGAGTTTAAGTTTTATGCTTGAATGCAGGTGACTACATTTTGGCAAAAAAGAGAAACTGCATGTTATGTTTATTGTACATTCTATCAGGACATCCAATTTTAGCAACATTGAATTTGTCGTCTGCTAATGCCTCAGTTTTGTACCAGTCCAAATTTTAACGCACCATATAACAACGTTATTTATTTTCCCTATAGACTTTAATTTTATGAATCCAACGATTTCAATGCTTGTAACCCTTTACAAAATAAAGACGACAGAAAACTCAAATTCCCGCGATGAACAATTTCTCCTTTCGCCACAACATACTCACACACACACACACACACACACACACACACACACACACACACACACACACACACACACACACACACACACACACACACACACACACATATATATATATATATATATATATATATATATATATATATATATATATATATATGGAACCATAATTTGCTTTGGTTATCCCTGTTTGCCAACAGTGTTTTAAGTTTGCGATGGCTCCGTTTTCAGCAGGCAATGAGCTAATTCTTTTACATTTACATATATGACAAATGTTGACCAGTTACACTAAATAGAACACTTAGTATTGTAATTCATTCGTTCTTTTTTCAAGACTTCTATGAATATGTATGCTAAGTTTCTTTATTGTACTTTTGTTTGTATTTGTTAAAAGCTCTATAAATCTTGGGATCTTTGGTCTTGCCAAGAAATGTTTTTTAATATATGAGACAAAAAAGGCAAAAAGGGGCTTAATGCAACTGCGAAAAGGATCGTTTAAGTTGTTTAAGCCGCTTAATTCAGTATTTAATTTAAGACTTGATTATCCTAGTTTTGATAAAGATATTCGGTTTGTTTTTTTTATCTCATCTAAATAATTTCTGAAATGAAAAGACCTTATTAGATTGTATAGCTTGATTCACTTGGCCTGACCAAGGTCAACATTATTTCCATGTATCAATATTCTGTTTTTTTTTTATCTCAGTATTGCACGAGGCTGCCTTGTGCATATGTCCGTAATGGCCAAGAAAATATTTCTTAGGATCTTCGCAGATTGAATTGCTTCACTGTGTATATAAGTACCTAAAGAATAATGTTGACCTATATTTATAAATGATAATTCTAAGAAGGAAGAAAAGGAAAAAGTGCCTCCGTTAAATTAGTACAATAATACTCATTTTTAATCATAGCAAATTTTGTAGGAAAATATTATAGTGGAAATAGCTGTTTTCTATTTCGGATCCACTACCTTAATTCGGTCAAATTGTCTCCCTTTTTAACTCAATGGTCTATTTATAACATGCATATTTGTACATTTACCATGCTCAAAACCAGGCTTTTATATATTTTTTGTGCAAAACTATACGAATTTTCATTAAAATGATGTATATTTGTATATTCTTCCGGTAATTGTTCTGTGTAACTATTAAGAAAAAGTGTGTTTAAATCCAATATAAGCTGAATTTTTGTACTTTATATACCTTTTTCAAAGGCAAATTTCTCAGAAACGAGCACGGTGACCCATATCTTTTTTTACTGTAATCTGCTAGAGACCTGATGAGCTTTGTATGTGCAAAGTTTAAAAAAAAATCTGTCAGTTAGAAAAATTTGTGATATACGTCGTTAACGAAACGATTTGGTAACAAGAATCGTCATTGTCACAGATAATATATTTAACAATCATCTCATTTCCAAGCTGAAAATTTCCTTTGTGTCTTGATAATTGCTGTATTAGAGACATGTATTTACGCACAACGCACGTGTCAAATTATTTAACCCTTTACTATACGATCCCGAGTTTTAACGACCCTGAGGAAGATGCCTTTTGAAAACACTGTAGGAAAAGGAGAAAATGCAGGTAACCAGCATTTTCTCCTTTTCCCACAATGTTTTCTACCCTATTCACAACATGTTTTAATTTTTCATCCACATTTATTTTGTCGTCTGCAAGTGCTTTCAATTTGGTATGGCCTAAAATTTTGTCGTTTAGTAAAGAGTTAACTCTTTCAGCGCCGAATTTGTATACTCGATCTCTTTCGACCGCTGAAATTGTAATCCACTAAAACTCAGGACGATTTTTTTTTTTATTTTATAGACTTGACTATAAAAAGCGAACAGTATATCCGAGATCCGACTGTGCTTTCTGTGAAGTCTGATCTTGATGTGTGCTAACCGCAAAAGCCCTTGTTTTTGCCCATGGCAGTGAAAAGAATAGTACATGTGATCTCATGAGATTTTAATTTCTTGGTCTCGTGGGTCACGAGACTTTGATCTATATGTGATTATAACTAGGAGGGTTCCATGACCGTCACTTAGACTTTATCGTGTAGATTTCTCAATGGACCGATGGTAATAATTATAAGGTCGAAATGCCATGAATTGCAGTAATGAAATTAGACACATATTCAATGGCGGTGTTGGGGGAAAAATTACATTTTTTATGTGGTATCTGGAATAAACCTGGCATCTGGGTTCGATTTCAACTACCATTCTACATTGTTTTCAGAGTCGCTTTCTAAATCAAGAAAGTAACACACTATTGGCTAAAAATATGGTTTAGCCCATCAGAAATTGTGTTTCTTAGAAATTCAGAAATAAAATATTGAATAAAATGAATATTGAAAATAAGACTGGGAAAAAGTTTTGGAAAGGTTGGTAAATACGAGAACCTTGGTTGAGCAATTTGTTTTGTAGTTTATACCAATCAAATACAAAGAAAAATAAAAACAGGAAATTTGTATTTTGACAAAAAATCCAAACGTTTCCCGTTAATTTCTGGTCCGGCGATTTTAAATTAACTTTGAAATTTGAAAATTTAATGATTTGCATGGATTTGACGGGGCAATTATTTTTTTACGAATTAATTCTTCCCTGAAATAAAGAATTTCTTCTTCAAATCCCTAAAGGATGTCGGTCATTACTACCATTGGCTTTGAGGTGTGCGTATAAAGATGAGACAGCAGACAACATGCAATATGACTTTTTACGTGTACTAATATTGTAGAGTATCTTTTTTTAATCATACATCGAAAACGTTAAAAAATTGCAGAATTTTGTGCATCGCTTCTACTGACTTTACACACACACACACACACACACACACACACACACACACACACACACACACACAAACTTTTTGTGATTTTTTTTTAAATAATCTACGGGATTTCTGGTTTTTTCATTTGAAAAAAAAAATATATTGTAAATGTTAAGTTTTTGAAAAGTCTGTGATCCAGGTTCAATAATACAATGTAGACTACTGTTACATATTAAATTTTTACTTGTAATAGCACTGTGGAGAAAAAAAAAATACTTAGTACGAGCCTTTCTCCCGAAAGTCATCTGATACAGGAGACAAAATAAGTATCCCTACAATACCTATTACCTATGATTGTCTGTCCCTCCCTCTCTCTCTGTCTCTCTCTAAAGTTCTACAATCCAAAACATTTTCAAATCAATCGGAAAAAGCCCCATTCGAAAATGTCACTATGATAAATGGAGCATGTTCTATTTATCCTCGGATTAAAGCCTAGGCTTCACAGTGCCCTGTTGCGCGGATATCTGTAATTGGAGATTGTCTACGCCCGCGTGCGGGCTGGCTCTCTCTCTCTCTCTCTCTCTCTCCCTCTCTCTCTCTCTCTCTCTCTCTCTCTCTCTTTCTCTCTCTCTCTCTCTCTCATCTTCTCCCTAATTTACGATCTGTATAAATAATCATTTTCAAACCAATATGAGTAAGTCCCATGTCAAAATGTCACTATAATAAATGGAACATGTTTTATTTATACTCAGATTAAAGGCCGCACAGTGCCCTGTTGTGCGGATATCTGTAATCGGAGAAGGCGCTATGAAACATGGCGGACTGAAAATCGAAACCTCGTTAGTGCATGTACACAAACAGCGCAAATTATTATTTTCTGATTCCAAAGGAGACTTTCATAGAGAGAGTCTGTTTGCTTAACCCTTTACCACACAAATCAGGATTTCAACGACCCTGATGAAAAGAGCTTTTGAAACCATTGTAGAAAAGGAGAAAATGCTAGAAAACAGTATTTTCTCCTTTTCCCACGATCTTTTCTACCTTCTTAAAGATACCTCCCATCATTTGGTTCAAATTTGCTTTTAATTTGGACCAGTCTGGAATTTTACTTTCTTTGGTGGAGAGTTCATCCTTTAGCTGTCGAATTAATAAATTCCACATTGTTTCTATTTACAAAGGTATATTTCAACAGCAGTTTAAGCTGTTTATAGTCATAGATTAGCCTTAGTTAACGGATGGTGTAGATCCAAGATCAGACTGCAAGTTCTGTACAGTCTGATCTTGATCTGCGCCGTCCGCGGAAGATACAGAGCAGTAAAAAGTGTTAGCCCGTTACCCTAGGACTAGTATTTGCTGTGCCATTCCTTACATCAAGGAATAGAACAGGGAAAATACTGAAGCAAAAAGATCAATATTTTTCTTGAATGATATGGAATGAATTGTGAAAAAAAGAAAATCATTTGCTTATCATTTGTTATTGCTCGTTTTTCCTACAATATAATATTATATATTTTTTCCTTAACCCGTAATCTGCTAAATAAGTTAATTGAAACTTTTCAAGCCGATAGGAAAAAAAACCTATATATTACTATTTCAAAGTCATTTTTGGGGAAAAGAAGTCTTTTTATCGGACAGTGTAGATCCAAGATCAGACTGCACGTTATGTGCAGTCTGATCTTGATCTACACTGTCCGCAAAAGGTACTTAGTCGCACTTAGCAGCCTATGGGTTAATTCCGCCAACTTTAGCAGCATAACATAATGTTTGTAGGGCATGGGTTTATTTTATTGTAATGAATAGATATGATCAAACATGCATAAATAAACAGAATCTCGCATATCATTCAGGAATATGCCATTATTCCATCTCTTTCAGTTCTAAAACAATCAGCCATGCTCTGTGAAGTGGGTTTAATGCATCTGCAAACAGTATCGCCCAAGTCAGCCTGCGCTATTCGCGCAGGCTGACCGGGGTCGAAACTTTTTGCTTTTGGTCAATGTCAATTTTCTGCATGTCCAAGGCCCATTCTACCTCGGGATTCAGTCCGTTGTTACTTGTTGGACAAGATGGTTTTCAAGGATCAATAATTATGTGAATCACTTCCATGTTATAATGCATCACGGAGATGCATTGAAGCCCCTTGTTGTCGAAGCGTGCCTCATATAATTAGTCTTCCAGTGTCTCTTAAGTCCTAGACGTCGGCATGACAAGAGCATCAATATATCAAATTGTATCAATGAATGACTCTTTAAACCGTAGATCCCTTAGACAATCCGTACTTATAATCAACGATTTGATAACTTATCCATTCATCAACCGAATAACCCATCAAAGCCATCTACTATCCAATTATCAATTCATCTTTCAATCAATCGGTCCATTTGTCCATCTGTTCGACCGTCCGTCCAACCATCTAGCCATCTATCCATCCATCCATCCATTTACCCATTCAGCCAACATACCAGCCAAGAAGTCAGTCATCTATCAAGCAATCCATCGCTCTCCTTCTCTCCATTCACTCATTCATCCATTCAATAACCATTCACTCATCCACTCAGATATGCAACCGTCTATCTTTGCATGATATCCTTCCATTCATCCATCAAGAAAGTTACCAGCTCATCCTGGCATCCATTCATAAAATCCACAGACCCATTCCTTTTCCTCCCATCCCACTCGTCCATCAATCCATCCAGAGACCCCTCTTTCACTCCCTCAGACACCCATCCATCATATGAGTATATCTTTTTCACTTCTCTGACAATCTAAGCATTGGAATCTGAGAAAAAATAGAACAAGACGAAACAAACATCAGTATATTATGATTTGTAATAATTGCGTTGTAATTCGATATGATAGGCGTATAATAATATATTGCCTGGGGTATCTTGATCTGTAGACTGCTGTGAAAATGACAGGAAAATGTAGACACAGAAGAAACAGTTTTCTTCCTAAACCTTTTCCTGCTACATAACTAAAATGAAATATTAAATTCGATAGTAAAAACCCGAAATACTGCTATTTCAAATTTAGGATTTGGGGAATAATATCTCCTTATTGGACAGTGTAGATCCAAGATCAGACTGCACGTTCTGTGCAGTCTGATCTTGATCTACACTGTCCGCCAATGGTCAGTGAGTCGCGCTTAGCAGCCTAAGGATTATAGATGTAACTATTATCTATACTTTGTATGGAGCCCCGAAGGTGCCATGCGTCACACATTTTTATTTCGTTATAACGAAATATTTATTCAGGAACACGAAATTAGAATTCGTCATAACGAAATCTTATCTCAAAAAAAACGAAAACCAATCGTTTTAACGGAATTCTATTTCGATATGTATCAAAATACTGATTCGTTTTATCGAAATCCTATTTCGAGACAACGACATAAATTTGTCTGTAACCCTCTATCTGTAAGCAATCAACTGTTGGTGAATAAACTCTCATTTCGATAATGTTTTAAATCAAATTGTTATTTTTTGAATATGAATTATTATTTTGTTTTATCAAACTACAACTTCGACATAACAATTTATTATTTCTTTGTTTTAAAAGAAGGAGTAAATTAATTTTTCATTTCATCGAAAAAGTATTTCGTTATGATGTATTAAAGGAATGTTTGACACATGACAACCTCGGAGCTAAGTAGTTTCGTTTCCTAGATTATTAGCTTACACTTCAGCAATGCGTCGGGAAAAGTTGGTTTAATGCATCTCAATGATGCATTCAACCAAGCAAGTCATTAATAATTATGAATCCATAAAATTTATTTTCTCTAATAACCGACTGAATCCCGGGATGGAGTGGTCCCTTGTCATTCAGAAAATTAACTAGGATCAAAATGTTTCGACACATGACAGCCTGCGCGGATAGCGCAAACTGACCCGAGTCGATACTTTTTGCAGATGCATTATTCTCCCTTATGCCAGAGCATGGCTTATTCCTTGTTTGTTCAAAAGTCAATCTTACGCTTTCAAATACAATGTCAAAGCAGTTGTACCTGTAACTTCCTTTCAGAAATCACCAGTATTGAGTATTCATCACCTACACTTCAAAACCATTTTAAACCTTTACCAAAAGTCGCATGTTTGTCTACCATAAGGGAGATAGCTTTTGGAAACATGGGAAAAATGAGAAAATGCTGGTAACAAGCATTTTTTTTTTTTCTTTACCTAAATGTTGTCTAACCTTTCAAATGCATAACTTGTAATAATTATTGTTAAATGCAGCATTAAATTTGTCACTCATTTCGATTTGGATTCATAAAGTGACTAAGTAGGTAAAAAGTAAACAAAAGATAGAGCAACTTGGCAACCATTTACTTTAAAAATTTATTTCTCTGCCAGCGACTTACACTTGGACCGACCGTTCAATAACAAATTGTCATCTGCACAATAATATCCATACTCTGTAATGGTTTAGTTAACCCTCAAAGTGCCTTTCACAACTATAGTTGCCTTTGCGGTCAGTGTAGATCGAGATCAGACTGCACAAAACGTGCAGTCTGATCTTTGATCTACACTGTCCGCTAAACTTAGACATTCTGCACTTTAACTACCATGATATTGCACTTATTTGGGCCTTATTTCTTGACTGAAAATTTCTGTTGGGTTTATTTGGCCCTCTAAAGGTTAAATTCAAATGCAATTTAAGGATTACGGCCCCTAACTCATCGTGTACCATCGACGTTTTCGTAAAGGCTATTCGGCCAATCTCGGTAGCTTCCGTCTTTTAATATGAGAGGTAAGGGCCATAGACCTTAACACCCGCATTTACTACTTTTGACCGTCCTTGGAACTTTAGTGTTCCTATTTAAATTTCTTTCGAAGAACATCCATTTGAAGGTCTTCATCCCGAATCAGACTGCACGTTCTGTGGAGTCTGATCTTGATCTACACCGTCTGCATAAGGAAGCCTTTAAGACTTTAGAGTCGTTGTGAGCATGTTACGGACTGAAGTGATGTAACAAAATGAAATGTAACAAATAAAGAAAACATTTTCCCGGGAAAAAAATATTGGAATGAATTTAATCATCAGTCTCAAGACGTCCAAATTAATGGCAACACGTCAAAAATATTAGTTCTTCTAGCACGATCATTCGTTTAACCCTCTACCAAACAATCCCGTGTTTTAACGACCCGGAGGACAAAGGCCCTTTGAAAGCATTGTGGGAAAAGGAGAAAATGCTGGTAACCAGCATTTTCTCCTTTTCCCACAATGCTGTCTACCCTACCAAAGTTCAGTTGTACCACTTTCAGATTTGACAGCTGCAGATGCTCTCTGTATGGAAAAATCTAAAATTTGCTGTTTGGGACATGGCTGAGCCCTTACCAAACAATCTCGTATTCTAACGTAACGACCCTAGGGAAGGAGGGTATTGAAAATATCGTGGTGACCAGCTTTATCTTCTTTCCCCCCCCCTTTTTTTTTTAGCCCTTTAAGGGAAAAATTCTATCACCGAAGATACTAATTCATCGTCTGCATATGCCTTCAATTTGAACAAGTCTAAAATGTCGATATGTAAAGGGCTGACAAAAATCCATGTCACATTTCAGTATGGATTGCCCCGTGGTTCAAGGCTAATGCTCAGGCTGTTAAGTGTGACTCAATGTATTTCAGCGGACAGTGTAGATGACAGTCCGTGTGGGGAGGGGCAGTTTTAGGGGCATCACTCTTCCTCATTCATTGACTTTTTCTCTAGGCCGTTTTGTACAATGACATCTTTATGTAAACTTCAGGACTTTGAATAGATAGGTAAACTTTGAAAATTAGGCATTTAGTTTGTGCGTTTGATCAAATATATCACAAAAAATCGCAGTGGAAACGACGTACAAACAGCGCTGTGGATCCGCAAATTTCACACTCTGTGAAGAATTGGTAAGAATACGTCACATATGGCAAATGTGACATTTGCATAAGGTCAATTTCGATAAGGGGTGGGGGGTGTTAAAATTTGTGCTCAAATTTCACACTTTCCTAGTTTTGACGTGTGAAGAAATGGTACGTGTTCAATCACATCTGTGAAGATCTGGTATGACTTTTCTCAGATGTGAAGAATTAGTACCAAATTTTCACATGTGAAGAATTGGTACCGAATTTTCACATGTTAAGAATCGGTATCAAATCTACACACACGTGAAGAACTGGTACAAAATCCTCACACATGTGAAGAATCGGTACAAAATCGTCACATTTGTGAAGAATTGGTACTAAATTACCACAGATGTGAAGAATTGGTACGTATACTTCACAGACGTCACTGACAGAACTTCACAGCTTTGTTGAATTAGTACATATCTATCAACCGAGTCCGAAGAAATGATATGAGGTTTTGCAGAGCATCTTATCGTTTTTTCCGCTTCAAGTTAAATAAAATGACGATCAAGTTGGCAGTGAGCAGTGACTGCAGTGACTGCTCACTGCTGGACAGTCACTGCTAGTCACCGCCAGCAGTCACTGTTCACTGCTACCCAGCAGTCACTGGTATGACAGTCACTGCCAGCAGTCACTGTTCACTGCTACCTGGTAGTCACTGCTATGGCAGTCACTACCAGCAGCTAGCTGAACCATATCTTGGGATGAGTGAGGACGTTCCCGTACAAAATACATGTTGTAAGCATACATGTAACATATACAGCACATTGATAATATACTGCAAAGCCAAAAGCGTTCTGAGGTGGATACTTCTCATGCCAAAGAAGCCGCATTACTAGGTACTTTTAGAATTCTTAAAAGTATTTTGACACAGGTTTAACAGCCTAGGCAACAGAAGTCCAGGGTAGACTGAATTCCCTTCGCTAGGCTTCGCATGTTACATACGAAGCCTAGCGGAGGATGTCAACGGCAGGGAACTCAGTCTAAGGTCCAAGGAAGATTAATTAAAGAGGCACAACTCTGCTGCCTCACACTTCTCAGTGGGAATTCATTCAAAGGGATATAACCACAGTTACGCATCACAAGAGTTTTAGTTCTTCCATTCCAATACCTCACAGCCTTTCTTGTGAAAACGTATACTTGCGTTGGTTTATATCTGTATACAGTTTCATGAAGATACCATGTGTGAGATTAGTTGTGCGATAGTGTGAGAAGCCACTGCTTGCCTTATGATGCCGAGCGCCAAGCAAGGTAGCCATTGGTACAATTTTAACGCCTTAGGTATGACACAGCCAGGTTTCGAACCTTCGATCTCCCGCCCCGAAGCGGACTATCTACTACTTATGCTATCGGGGCCGGGTCACCCCGGGGACATGATTCATTATATACAAAAAAGGGGCCACTATCCAAAGCTGCATATATATCAAATTGGCAAAAGCTCCTCTCTCCTTGTTTACAAATAAGTCGCGTAATGAGAAAATCTGACATTTGCATATGCAAAAAAGCGCAGATTAGCTCAGGCGGATCAGCGCCTTTGTTTTGTTTTTCGTTGCATTGTTTAAAGAAAGAATCTCCGCAAGTTCTCAGTCCGAAATTAAAACAGAGTAGCTTGTTTTTATAGCTACACAGGCTGGCGGATCTGGTTCGGAACCCTGAAGAAAGGTTTTCTCGTGACGTGGCTTATATAAACGATTTGCCCTGGCCTGACCATTTTCAGTCCTGTCCCCGAAGCTCCACTCGTAAACCATATGCATAGTTGATTGATTGATTGTATGGTGTTTAACGCCGTTTTCAACATTATTTCAGTTATATCGCGGCGGCCAGTGCACCTATCCATGCGTTCCTGGAGTCTCTTTTACCAATACTTCGCACAATTTTCTTTCCAAGCCACTGGTTGCTTTCCCACGTAATCATCGTCGAAACAATGGTCAGCGGTGGGAGAGGAATGATTCCTGTCGCAGTGACTATCATCAACCCTCGGAAAGAAATTGGCCGAGCCAGGGGTCGTAGCCAGGGATCGAACCTTGGACCCCGTGTTCTCAAGTCCTGCACGCTACCGACTGAGCTACCGGGGCTCGGCCCATATGCATAATATGTTACATGTTAAACAATTCCTTCAACGTTTATAAAATCATGCCATACATGTGAAGAATTGGAATCGAGTGCAAAATGCAAAAACTTTCGGGGGAGGGGGATATTTTGTCAATGTGAACAATGCATGTATGCTATATGAAATTTGACTTCGTGCGCATTTCTCACAGACGTGTGAAATATTGGTACGAAATTTGTGACGTATTGGTACCAATTTTTCACGGGCTGTGAAGAACTGGTACCAATAGTTCACAATGTGAAATTTGCGAAGTGTAAAATTTGGGGCTCCACAGAGCGCGTTCTGTGGTCTTATCTTGGCCTTATTTTTCGCAAATCAAATTTTTCTCTCCCTCTCTCTCTCTCTCTCACCACATTCTCCTTTTCCTGTCTTTTTTAGAAAGCAGGTCAAGTAAGGCAAAAGCAGGCGATTGGTTTAGGGCCAAAGTGCAGGAGGTCTCAACCTTTTATAGCTTTACTGGTGTCTCAAGAAATTGTAACCCTGTGTTACGCAGCTAATATTCACCACCTTCAACTCTTTCCAATAGTTTTCCGATATTGAAATACAAGAATAGATCAACCTACATGTGTTTCTTTCCATATGCTTGTGTCTTGCTTATATGTTCATCATTAAAGTAAAGGTATTTCTTAAAGAAAGAAAGAAAAGATGCCCTGGCTTCCGTATCTCGTAATTTTTTACCAATCAATCCTTAGTTTTAACGACTCTACGGAGATCAGGCTTTTGAAAAAAAAAAAAGATGTGAGAAAAGGAGAAAATGCTGATAACCACAAATTCTCTTTTTTCTGCAATGTTTACTAAAACTTTCTCTCTCAAGGTCGTTAAAATAAGGGATTGACAAGTAAAGGGTTAAATTTGAACATATTTGTTTTACATCGATTGAGAAACAAAGTCTTAGAACTTATACTTATCTCTCAATTTCTCTATCTGAAAATTACACCAGTACTCACGCCGAATGTGTGAGCTAATGCGGTCCCAAAGTCGACATCCGCTCCTGGGTATTAAACTCGGGGCCTTATGGTTACGAGGCTGACGCTCACAACCACGGACACCACAAAAGATAAAAGGTCGATTTGGGAAAAAATCCTACTTCCTGTATCAGAAATGGAAGATAAGGTATTTCAGCGTTAGACCCATATATAGACTTGAAAACTCATTTCGTATCCATTTGTGTTATTAACACGTACATAAAAGTTGCTCGTGGGTAATAATTACCTACCATTTATAGGAGCCAAGCTCTGGCAAGAAGGAACTTAATGCGTCTACGTGACGCATGATACCAAGCAAGTCATCACATAATAATGGATCAATCAAATTCATTTTGTCTGGCAGCCGACTGAATTTGGAGGTAGAATGGTCCTTTGACATGCAGATAATTGACCGATAGCAAAAAGTTTCGACAAGATCAGCCTGCGCAGATTAGACAGGCTGACCTGAATTGATACTTTTTGCAGAAGCATTAAACCCACTTCTCATATAGCATAACTTATAACGTCTAATCACTCTTAAAGGGGCCTAATAAGATTTCTTTTGCTGCGTTTTTTGTGTGTTAAACACTTAAAATTACTACAAAGTATACTGTTATCACATTGTGTCCCTGGTTTTAGGTGTAGTATACCCGGTACAAATTTACTTATCTTACACACGTTTGAAAAGGCATTTTAGCACATAAACTACCTTGTTTTCAATGAGATATATCCAATACGATTTTTTCTTATCTTACACCAGCTTGAGCTAAGATTTGATGACGTCATACGATCATTATGTAACGTCACTTACTAAAGAAGTGTGCCATGCTCTGTGCAAAAGGGCTTTAATGTACCTGCAAAATGTATCGACCCATGACAGCATGCGCCATCCGCGCACGTTGACCCGGTTCAAAACTTTTGCTTTTGGTAAATTTTTTACATTTCTGAGGACCATTCTTCCTCATGAATCCTCCTGATTGTTAGATAAAATGGATTTTATGGATCCATAATTAGGTCTACATGATGAGTTCGTTGGTATAATGCATCACGGAGATGCATTTAATTCCGTTTTATCAGAGTTCCGCTCATCAATTTTGCCGCATAAGTTTGCAAATTCTTTAAATTTGACAAACTCTTAATTTTTTCGTTTGTGAAACAGCCATGACAGAAAAAAAGTGTGAACCCTTATCCTGCTAAATAAATTAAATGAAACTTTAATCCGATGGTAAAAACGGTGAATACTGTTATTTCAAAATTATTTTTGGAGAAAAATCTCCTAATCGGACAGTGTAGATCCAAGATCAGACTGCACGTTCTGTGCAGTCTGATCTTGATCTACACTGTCTGCAAAAGATCAGTAAGTCGTGCTTTGCAGCCTAAGGGTTAACTCGTTATTGTTTGTTTGTCCCGTGAGAACCAATACCAAATAAACTTTTGACTTAAAGTACCATGACGCACGCATAGCGGAGAGATATTTCACAAGTTTAGAAATTCGTAACCGTCAAAGAAATTATGACAGCGTTTCATTATCCCTTTACTTTTTATGGCAGACAGTGGTGCACGGGTAGAGCGTCGGCTTCTCGCTTTAAAAGGTTCAGAGTTCAGCTCCCGTGATGAGCCACCTAAGAACCTAGGTCGCGTGTGACGGTGCTGTACACAGAGCAGGTTAAAAACTAGGCATAATCTAAGATAGGTTAGTTCTGTATCTTGCACTTTTACCCTGTAATACCCCCATCCCACTGGGCGGCGATCCACTGCGCTCATGGCGACCATGGTGCTTCTCCAAATTCTTTCGATTCGCAGCAGAAGCACCGACATGTACATAATTTTGGGACTTTAAAAGCGTTTCCAGCACCCTTATAATATGCTTCAATCACGATCTTGCTGCGCTGGTCACGATCCTGTCACGTTGTTGTTGCGCCTCTTCGGCACTCGAGGTCTCTCCAAGACGCTTTTACTGCGTTTCCACTACGGCACGGCATTTCAGGCTTACTGCGTTGCTGCTGCGACCTTGCGACGACCTATACGTAAGTGCTGCGCTTCTGTTGCGCTTTTGGAACGTTTCTAGGATCGGCGACTTAACTGCTTCGGCAGCGGAAGAAAATCGGCCTTCGAAGAACAGGGATCAAATTGCTGCAGTAGCTGTGCTCCCGCTTGCTGTTATGAACAATAGATTTTTATGGTTGGGTGCTGCTTTTGTTACAATGCGCTGCATTTGCGCTACGTTTTTCACGCTGCAGCTACGTTACTGCTGCGTTCACGAATTTCTTGCTACGCTTTAACCACGCTTTTGTGGTGCTTCGAGCCCACGGCGATCCCGCTACGTAAATTTTGAGCAAGGTCAAAACAAGCGCCGTGAAGTGGCTATCAAAAAGCTTTCGATACGCTTCTATTACGATCAAGGCGTTTCTACTGCGGTGTTGCCGTTACTACTACTACTACTACTACTACTACTATACGCAGCTTTTATTTTTATCAAAATTTCGAAGAAAGGTGGAATCGCCGCTCAGTGGAATGGAGGTTTAAAGTGGCGATCATGAAGCTTTTGATACGCTTCTGCTCTTCTACTACGATCAAGGCGTTTCTACTGCGCGGTTTCCGTTTCCCCTACGGTTCACAACGTCTTTACCAAAATTTCGAAGCGTAGCGGAATCGCCGCCCAGTGGAATGGGGGTATAACACAACTAACAGTCTTCTAGGGGCGTCGTCCATATGTGAACCCGGTGGCGACGATGATTAAACGGAAACCATAATAAATCCCTCGATGGACGAGGTCAACCCTCAAAACTAACCACATCCCGGTGCGAGAACTGGTTACAGTTCCCAGGAAGCATATCATCGAGTAGTGATTTATATGAGTTGTAAGAACTTGTTTCACTATCAGTTTTGAACAAAATATGTGAGCCGTGCTCTATGAAAAGGGGGCTTAATCCATCTGCCAAAAATATTGACCCATGTCAGCCTGCGCAGTCCGCGCAGGCTGACCTGGGCCGAAACTTTTTGTTATTGGTAAATTTTCTGCATGTCAAAGGACCAGTCTACCTAAAGATACAGTCGGTTGTTAAAAACAATGAATTGTAAATAATGACTTGCACCACGGAAACGCTAGGTGAATTAAATGATTGCTATTCAATACCCAAATGTCACGATTTCTAAATTATTTTTTGCTGAAAAAAAAAAAAACTTAGATCTAGTCTGTTCGGGATGCAAAATCATTCCAACGTCCCTGCCATGAAAAAAATACTTGAGCCCTGCGCCATTTTGGACATGTCTGCAGACGGAATTCTTTTTATAACTTCTGTTTGATTGGTGTTTTATACCACATCCAACATTATCCCTTAGGCTGCTGAGGACCTTTAGTGGACAGTGTAGATCAAGATCAGACTGCACAGAACGTGCAGTCTGATCTTGGATCTACAATGTCCAATTAGAAGATACTTCCAACAGAATATCTTTGAAAAAGGAAACCGTTTTTTTTACAATCGGCTTGAAAGTTTCCTTTTAATTATTTAGCAGGATAAGGGTTATGGCAGTCATTTAACGGCGACAGCTCACATATTAATGCATGTCCTGGGTTTCATCGGTACTAGGATTGAGTTCTAAACTGTCTTATCAAAGGACACTCCAACGATGGGCACAGTGCATGAGTGAGGCTCGAACCCGTTGCCACCAGGCTGTGAGTCCTACAATTTACCACAGAGCCACGTAGGGCTCCAAACTACTGCAGGATTTTGTCATGTAAAATGTCAAACCAAAATCATGACGAATAGTGTTTTATTGCGTAACAGAACACAATTTACACGGATTGGGTGAAGCCACTTATTGGATTACGTCCGGTATTACTTAATTGAGTTGTCTCACGAAGGTTAACCTTTCTTTTTATCTCAGACGGATTTCTGGAATTTAGGGGCTGAATTGATCTTTTGAATTGCCAACACAACTTTGCGGTTTGGAAATGAATCATGTTCCGTGAAATAAAAAAAAAAAGCCGGGCTGTGGGTTTAATGCATTTACAAAAAGTATCGACCCGTGTCAGCCTGCGGAGTCCGTTGTCGAAACCTTTTCCTGTTAGTATGTTGTCTGCCAGTCAAAGGATTAACATCCATAAATTATGTGATTTTAAAATTCTGTTCGCCATACAAACCTGACAGTATCGAAGTGTGTGGATCTAAGATCAGGCTGCACTTTCCGTGCAATCTGATCTTGACCTACACCATCCGCAAAAGAGAATAGATTGATTAACTTGGTCTATCAATGTAACGGTTCTAAGTAGCTTTCGGCTAATCCTTGTACCATTTCACTGTTTAACCCTTAAGCTGCTAAGCGCTACTTACTGACCTTTTGCGGACAGTGTAGATCAAGATCAGACTGCACAGAACGTGCAGTCTGATCTTGGATCTACACTGTCCGATTAGAATATATTTTCCCCCAAAAAAAGTAATTTTGAAATAGCAACATTTGGGTTTTTACTATCGACTTGAAAGTTTCATGTTAGTTATTTAGCAGGATAAGGGTTAACCAATGACTGATTGGTACTCTACAGATTTGACAGCTCCACCCCTTAGACCACTTAAAACACGTTTCGGTATTGAAGCAGACAGTGTAGATTAAGAACAGACTGCACAAAACGTGCAGTCTGTTCTTGGATCTACCAGTCCGACAATTCGTGAGATTGCATCCACAAATAAGGGAGGGCCCTAGAGTGGGATAAATGGAACTTTTTAGTCGGATTGACAATATCCATTTCATTTATGCTGTAGCGTAAAGTTTTAATACTGGGGATATTTCAATTATGCATGAACCAGAGCCAATAAAATACGACTCAAACAAAGAATTTCGACTGGTGACGAAGGACGAAATGGCAAAAGACAGCACTACATCAAGATAATGAAGCCAGACCAGAAATTTTTACCTCGTATTTCGAGATTTTGAAACCTAACGCAATTATACTGGTGCATGTCTATGGTAAGGGACAGTGTATGAATAAATGGACTAGTGGAAACTAGTTTAAATGATGGATGGATAGATGGATGGATGGATGGATGGACGGACGGACGGACGGAAGGATAGATGGAGGACAGATAGAAGGATAAATGGATAAAAGAACTAACGAACGGATGAACGGGTGGGGAGACAGAGAGGTAAATAGACAGACAGCCAACCAGGCATCCATCCATCCATCGAACCAACCAACCAACCATCCATCCATTTTGATATGCATAAAATTTATAAATAGCAAATGCTATTGACTCGGGTCAGCCTGCACGGACTGCGGAGGCTGAGCTTGATCGATACTTTTTTTGCAGATGCATCAAACCCCCTTTTAATAGAGCACAGCTTGTGTATTTTTGGTTCGTAATGGCCTGCAACACGTGAAAAGGGGCATTCGGACATTTGCGTAAAGTGTCGTTTCGGATCAGTCTGCGCAGTCCGCGCAGGCTAATCCGAAACGACACTTTCCGTTTTTATGTAATTTTCTGTTTCACGCAAGTCTACTGTAGGACAAAATCTAATGTAGTCGTAAAGTGCCGTCTCGGATTAGCCTGCGCGAACTGCGCAGGCTGATCCGAGACGACACTTTACGCAAATGTCCGAATGCCCCTTTTCGCTTGTTGCAAGCCTAATCGTAACTTGCCTGTCTTAGCAAATATCATAATATCAATTAACAACGAAGCTGGTTTTGACAATGTCACCACAGCATAGTGTACGCCCTAGGCCAAGCTTTCTCAGCATAGTCATTATCCGTTTCCAAGGACTCTTTATGTCTCGCAAGAGACATCTTTTGGGAACATTGTGGCAGAAAGACAAGGACAGGAGATATTATCACGCCGAAAAGACTGATACTGTTCGACTTTTAGTTTAAACACATTTACTTTACATCGATTAAGAAACAAGTTCTTGTACAACTTATACTTATCTCTTTCGATTCTGCTTCCTGGGAACTACACCAGTACTGGCGCCGAATGTGTGGGCCAATGAACAATCCCAAAGTTGACATCCGCTCCGGGTATCGAACTCGGAACCTTACGGCTACGAGGCCGACGCTCTACCTCACAACCACGGACACCAAGATATGTTCGACTTTTGACATACATGTAGTTGCTTTGAAATCACCGAATGAAACGTAATGAGGTTACTTTATTGCATAAAAGGTATAATCACAAAAAGCAGTTCCAGTACAAGCAAAACTAGGCAAAAAAAAAATCTGTTCATTTTACACATTTACATCTGCAAGCAGTCCCTATTAAGGTGACAGAATCAAAGTAACATAGAAATTTATATGACAGCAATCTATTTAATATCTTTTTTTTTTGTAGAAGAATTGTTGTTGCTGTTGTTGTTGCTATCGCCGTAGTCGTCGTCGTCAATGATGATGATGGTGATGATGATAATGATGATGAACAACTAGTATTTGTATTTCATTATGATATACGTGTATTTTGGCCCGGTGGCCTTTGTCTACTTACTTTGCACATTTACATCTGCAAAAAGTCCCTATTAAGTTAAAAGAATCAGAGAAAAAATAGCAATTTATATGACAGCAATTTACTTAACAGTTGTTGTTGTTGTTGTTGTTGTTGTTGTTGTTGTTGTTGTTGTTGTTGTTGATGATGATGATGATGATGATGATGATGAACCAATGTTTTACACAATTCGTATTTGCATTTCATTATCACATGTAAGTTTTTTTTGGGCTGATAGCCTTTGTCTACAATAAAATGACTACTTACTTTTAGCAATTTAAAAATTGATTTATCCTCATAATACCTTGAATGTTCGTAGACTCTTTATGTAGACAGGATGAATCAAGATTTAACAGCACAATGTGCATCCTGATCTTAGATTTACAATATCTACAGTACATTTATTGTAGAGACCTTCTAAGCAATCCTTAGCCTGCTCAGTTAACCACTAAAAATCACGTGTCTATCGACTCTGTGAATTAAAACTTATAAAAAACATTGTGGTGAAAAGAAGAAAATGCTGGTAACATTTTCTCCCTTTCCCCACAATGTTTTTGTCCTTTTAAAGACAAACCCTATCCTAAGTCATAACTTATTTTTAGTCTGCAAATGCTCTCAATTTGGATCAGTCTAAATTGCCTCTTCTGTGAAAGATCAAGATATCTCATGAGAAACGAAAAGACATTTCGACGAAATTTGTTTTCGGGAATGTATAATACATTAGAGCTTAATCCTTTACCAAACGACAAATTTTTACACTTGTCCAAATTCAAAGCATTTGCAGACGACAAATTAAAGGTGGCACAAATTTTGGAATCTGTCTTGGACAGGATATAAAACATTGTAAGTGAAGGAGTAAATGCTGGTTACTAACATTTTTCTCTGTTGCCCAACTTTTTTTTTTTTTTAAATTCTGGATTGTTTTGTGAAGGGTTAGGTGAACATTTTTGTCTTTTCGGAAAAAATTGTCGAAGTAGATTCGATTTAAATACACCTCGATCCCATGGAGATAGCGGATGCCATGTGACCCATGCGTAATTCCCACTTTACAACTCAGACAATGACCAAAAAAAAAAACATACAGACCTTACCGAGTTCTTAAAACTTGACAAATGCAGGGAGATCCGGATGAAATGCATGAAAACAAAAAAAAAATTTTTTTTTTTAAAAGCTGGTTCTAGTTCTTTACTAAGCCTCTACTGTGACAGCATTCAACACGTCCAGGCTACGTTTTGCGGGGCTTAATGCATCTGTAAAATGTACCGACCAATGTCAGCCTGCGCAGTCCGCGTAGGCTGACATGGGTCGAAACTTTTTGCCATTGTTCAATTTTCTGCATGGCATGGGACCATTCTACCCGCAGATCCAGTCGATTTTTAAACAAAATGGATTTTATGGATTTATGATCATGTAATGACTTGCTTGGTATCATGCATCATGGAGATGCAGTAAGCCCCCTTTTGCCAGAGCAAGGCTCTTCTACTTTTTGCGGCGTGCTTGATCAATTATGCACCATTTCCTGTCGCAGTTTTACTTCGTCCTTTCTAGGAACTTCCAAATCACACCTCGTGCATACTGCACGTTTACCATGTTTCCACTAAGCCCTTCATAATCTCTAAAACTGAATTAATGAAACACTGAAAAAAAAAACTTGAACGATTACGTTTTGGGGAAAAAAAATCTAAATATCTCCTTTTAAGGAATAATTCAAATTCATAAAGCATTTTTGTGATCCAGAATTGCAAACAAACCCTCGTTAGAATAGTAAATGCCATTTCGTAAACATTGTATTTAGGCAATAACCCTTTGCCTGCTTAACACGAATATGGGCTCTGTTGCAGACTGTGTAGATCAAGATAAGTATGCACAAACGTCCGATCTTGATCTTTATCAGTCTGATCTTGGACTCAAACCGTCCGATATTACGACTGTTTTTTTATGGTTAAACTATCTTTGAAATTGTAATACTTTGGATCTTTTTTTCTTAATGGCAAAAATATTCCTCTAATTCATTTAGACGTTTGAGGATTAAGTATATAATTTTTATAGAAAACTCTGTTAGACCGGAAGTCTTACGAAAAGATATTGATAAGATCAAAACTGGCATCGAAACTCGATCTAAATGGTTTGGAAGGACGCCTGGTTTTAGTTAACTCTTTTAGCGCCCATATATGTTCGAGTATATATGAATCCGACGTTTTTTGACGGTATAAAAGACAAATCACTGAAACTCAGACAGATATCTTAATCTTATGAGCTTTACTAAATATGCGGACGGTATAGATCCATGATCAGACTGCACGTTCGGTGCAGTCTGATCATGATCTATGCCTTTCGCAGAAGACCTTGTTTTCGCCTGAGGCGCCTAAAGGGTTAAACAAATTGCACACGATCAACCATTGTCCTGATATTAACCTTTCACTAGGCGATCAAAGTCCAGATGTGTCCGTATCCAAGTCATTTGTATGTTTATACTGTATTTTTATTTGTGTGTCAGATAACGATTTTAATCGTGTCACCTCTCTCTCTCTCTCTCTTTTTGTCTCTCTCTCTCGTTTCTCTCTGTCTCTCTGTCCCTGTCTCCCTGTCTCTCTCTCTCTCTCTCTCTCTCTCTGAGGGTCCTGCTAGGCTTAGTGGTAAAGTGAAGGACTCGTGACCTCTAGGCCGCGGGTTCAAGCCTCACTGGATCCATCCGGTCTTTTGTGGGACTCTCCTTTGGCAAGACACCTCAGAGCCTTAGCCTTGTACTGGTGAAAATTGTGAAATACATGAATATGTGAGCTTTCGCCATGACATGACTGAAATAATGTTGAACGCGGCGTAAAACACCATTCAATCAATCAGTTTCTCTCTATGTCTGCCTCTCTGTCTGTATCTGTCTTGCTCTATTCTCTCTCCTCCCTTTTTTTCTCAGTCTCTCTTTCTCTCTAAAAGATAAGATAAAAAGGAAAGAGAGATCGCTACAAAGGTTCCGAAGCGTAATCCGACAAAGGCAAGATTACTCCTTCTATTCTCAATACCATGTCTTTCTTATATTCTAAGCTAATTCGAGAAATAAATGGAACATCACACAAAAAACACTAAAAATTGCCTAGCACCATTTTTCAAAACGTCCACACATACGTTGATTGTATCAATCATTAACCGAAATGTTGAGACTTTTCCCAGGGTTTCTTTCATTCGGATCACTTAGATACTTTCTTTTCATTTCCGGATCCGCTGTGTATAAATAAAGACGTTTGTCTAGGCAGTTCAGAGAAGAATGAAAGACGATTTATTTTGTCTTTTTCCGTCCCGTTTGATTTATTGGTATTTAAGGCTGTATTCCACAGCAATACAGCTCTTTTAGATAGATACACGAGTTCTTTCCTTGATTCATCCACCGTTTAACAATTTTAGTGGATTTGTATAGCAAATCTGCTTCATGATTGTGATCGGTCTGACCGGAACCAATTACTTTCATACGCGCATGCCCTCTGCTCATTCTACTTCCAGTTCAAGCAAGCGTATCACAAGCTCACGTTTGTCACTACAGTATATGCAGTCTTACACGTGTATACAGGGCTAAATCTAAAACCAACAGACAACCACGTCAGATTGATGGATTGAATTACTAATCCTTAATCAGTAATATAATAACAGTTACTGCGCGCCCCGATAGAACAACTTTCACTCTCCTTACCCCACTAATTAATGATATATACTCAACAAAAAAAGTTCAGGAAATTGTGTTTGAGGGGCTATGACAAAAGACCTAAAACATTTTAAGGATTTTGAACTTCATAGTATTATAAAGTGTCCATTTCTCTTTAGAATGATGCTTTATTTGAGTTTATAGAACATATAGCGGCTTGTAAAAACAATGTCAAAGTTGACCAGTCTTCACACCCTAATTCGCAAAATTGTAATATTGTTTACTTAAAGTAAAAAATGTCACTGAAGAGTTTCACCCAAAAAAGGCTTTAATTGGCCCTTAGGCTATTTAATTATCTAAGATAATTTGAGCAATGCTCACCAGACTGATCCAATATTTTAATTTTCAAATCCATTCAATGTTTCCCTTGCTACTGACATCATCGAAGGAGCTGGTATTGAGAAATGCCACAGAGACGACGACTTCCAATAGACATGCGAAATCAAGCCATAGCTACAAGCTGGCATGACACTCATATTGCCAGGCGAATCGGGATGTCTCCTAGTGTCATCCATCGCTTGAGGTCAAATTTGCCGCGACCAACAGCACAGCAGACCGACCTCGTTCTGGAAGTCCACGGTGTACCACGCCAGCTGAAGACCGTTACCTGCGTACGCGTACACTGAGATCTAGAACCATACAGTGGTGCACAGCTGCAAGCACGTCTTCTTCAGGCTGGCACCAGAGTCTCCATACAGACCATACGCAACAGGCTTCATAGTGCTGGATTAGAGCGAGAAGACCTTATGTGGGTGGAGTCCTGACGCCAAGACACAGACAGGCAAGGCTTGCGTGGGTTAGACAATTTCGTCGATGGAACAACCAGCAATGGGTCGCTGTGTTGTTCACGGATGAGTCCTGGTATGTATTTGACATGCTAGACAGACGCCATCGAGTATGGAGGCGACGTGTAGAGAGGTATGCAAACTGTAATGTTGTAGAGCATGACCGCTACGGTGGCGGAAATGTTATGGTCTGGGGAGGTATCAGTGTACGATCACGGACAGATCTAGTGATTATAGACGGAAACTTGACCAGTCAACGGTACATCAACGAGCTGTTGAAGCCTGTTGTCCTGCCTTTCCTGCGCGAGCACCAGTGCCAGTACCAGGATGACAATGCCAGACCACACCGCGCTAGAATCGCCAGGATTTTTTTTTTTTCAGAACAACGTTGTGCGCATTGACTGGCCAGCGCGCTCACCAGACATGTCTCCAATCGAATATGTGTGGGACATTCTGGGACAGAGGATCCGACGCAGAATACCGGCTCCAAGAACCCTCCAGGCTCTTGCTGCGGCGTTACAGGAGGAATGGGGGCTGATTCCTCAGCACCAAATCGCTACCATTATACGGAGTATGCGACGCCAGTGCGAGTCCTTATTTGCCGCTGACGGGGGACACATTCCTTACTGAAGGGACATTTTAAATTTCGTTATCTTCTTTAAGTGATATTTGAGGCTGTCATGGGGCGGGGGGGGGGGACTTAGGTCAATTTCATGCCACAGTCAAAAGAATTGAATTTTAAGTTATAAAACTTATTCATGTGTTTTGCATAAAAAGAGGGAATACTCTGTAGACACTTATTTTGCGAAAAACGACTATGCCACATGAAGGATATTAGCGCTATCAAACAAAAGTAAACATTTTTTTTCAAGCGACGAAGTGTATCTAGTAAAATAAATAAAAAAAATGAATAATTGTTTGTTTTGGTGTTGTTTGGTTCCATGGTTATCTGAGATTTCCTTAACTTTTTTTTGTTGATTATATATAAATGTATTACACGTGCTGAAAATTTTATTTTTCATTACATCATATGATAGCTTAATACTGTCACACAAATTCGTTTTTCAGGACTTAAGAGTCCTTTGATTTTAAACATCCCGTATAAAAACGACCCTGGGAAAAGACAGTTTGAAAAACATAATGGGAAAAGCAGAAATTGGTGATATTCAGCATTTTCTCCTTTTTCCCTGGTGTTTTATAACCTTTCAAAGACAATTCTCATTATAAGAACCCCATTCAATTTGTCGTCTACAACTGAATGTTTTTGAAAAAGTAAAAAAAATACTGTCTTTTAGTATAGAGTTAAACGCTGTTTAGTTAGTAACAGAGATTAATTTTATAAATAAGTACCATGATTTTCATACCAAAGTGCAATGTCAATGAACATCATCTCAGAATAGACATATTATTTACTGCGTGAAATTAAAAGCTTTTCTTTCTCGGTAACAGAAAATATTGCACAATGAAGATGCAAGGTCTGAATGATCGTTCTTGATCTTAACCCTTAGCCTGCTAAGCGCGACTCACTGACCTCTTGCGGACAATGTAGATCAAGATCAGACTGCACAGAACGTGCAGTCTGATCTTGAATCTACAATGTCCGACGTGTCTAAATCCAAAGCATTTAGAAAAAAGTAAATTGGTAGAAAAGGAGAGAATGCTGGCTACCTTCATTTTCTCCATTTTTCACCGTGAGTATTTTCAATAGCCTTCCTTATAGGGATCGTTAAAACAAGAGATTATTAGGTAAAGGGTAGACTGGTATCAGTCCGTTAAATAGAGCAATTTATTGGGGGAAAAAAACCGCAAAACAAATACACTGATATATATAATGTTCTGAATGTTTGTATTTTAGATAAAGGGTAAATAACAACACACAGATCTGTGGGTTTACTATAGTTGTGTACCTTTTTTATTTGAATGACTCAAATGCAGGGCCTGAATGCCAGGCTAGGTAAAGGGTTAAAGAAACACAACCCAAGAAATGAAACCAGCCCGCATATAATCACTGATTTGATTTCGGATGCACGATGCAAAAACATGGAACACCTGCATTGTGATGCATCAAAATGTTGACCAGCAGCGTAGCTAGTGTAAGTTCGTTTTCTTAAAGGGGTGGGGTGGATCTTGGTATATTACGTGGAGTTTGTGCCATTTTCCACAGTATTTGATCCTATACCAAAGAACCTCGTTTTTCAATAGCCCGGACAAGAGCAGTTCTTAAAAACATCATTGGAAAAGGAAAAATTCCTAGTTACCCGCATTTTCTCTTCTTTCCAGAAAATTGTCTACAATTTCAAAGACAGTGAATGAATGAATATATGGCGTTTTAGTGCGCATCGATAATTTTCATTGTTTGAGTAACAGTAGTCTGTCGTCTGGGATTCTTTCAATTTGGACCAGACTAAAAATATTGTCGTCTGGTGAAGAGTTAAGTCATATTGCGGCAACAGTATAACCAGACAAGCTATTACGAATCTTGCCCAAGAACGTGTCCAAAATGGCCGGCTTTAGCCATGCTAGATCTCTGGGAATCAGAGTAAAAAATCTCACTTTTCATCCCTGATCCAACCATACCCAACTTTTGAAAGTGTAGCACAAACATGTTTGTTCATGTATAATAGACCGTGAGTCTTATTACTGACTAAAGTGTTGTATTGTAGTGTATTGCATTGCATTGTATTGTTTTGTATTGAATAGTATCGCATTGCATTCTATTCTATTCTAACATATATGCAGAAGCAAAACGTAATCATTGTTATTTCAACGGCTGAATTCAATTCAGTAGTTGATACTCGGATCCTTGTTATGATGAAGAATCAAGAATTCCAGTGATGCAGTATAGAACGACATGACCTAATCAATATTTTGATTGGTTGATCTAACATGTCACGTGTCACAGCCACCGGAAGGGAGATTGTTTTCACCGGAAGTCTACAAATTACTGTCCTTTTACGCAGATCTGGGTGTTAGTAATTTGATCCCGGTAAATTGGACAAGTAATGGAGCTGAGTGAGCGATGAACGGAAATGTATTATTATGCAACAGAGAGGAATCAACTTTACCAGCCGACAACTTTTAGACTGGTCTATACTGAAGCATTTTGCAGATGACACATTTTACCCGATGAGATTTGTCTGTAAAGGAAAGAAACCATAAGTAGCAAGCATTTCTCCAACATCATTTATTTTTTTTTTTTTAGTTTTCAGACAACCTGTCCATTTTAAAAACATTTGCAGACGACAAATCAAATTTGTCTAAAATAATGGGACTGTCTTTGAAAAGGTATTGTTATTACTTATCATTAATTCAACAACATTGTCTAGAAATATAGTTACAAACATGCTATGGTGGCGACTAAACGTTACAAAACGATAGTATGAGAGACTATGTGGTAGATCGTTTTGGAAAACATTGTTTGAAAAGGAGAAAATGCAGTTAACCAGCATTTTCTCTAATTCCCACAATGTTTTTTACCCTTTTATATACAAATCCCAGTATTTGAGGCTATTTGTGTGTGTTTGTCGTCTGCACATGCTTTCAGTTTGGGCAAGTCTTAAATTTCGACCTTTGGTAAAGAGTTAAGCGAAACAGTTTAGTGCACGCCTTACCAAACGACTAAAGTTTAGAACTGTCCAAATTTTGTCCAGTTACAGACGACATGTAAATTATGGTTTGAATTATCTGATTTGTCTCTGACAGGGTAAAAAAATTTGTAGGAAAAGAAGAAAATGCTGGTAACCAGCATTTTCTCGTATTTTCCACGGGTGTGTGAAGTTGGCAGTAAGTTCGATAATCGGAGTTCGATATTCAATATCGAAATGAATATGCGGATGAGTTGAATTTCATGCCGCAGTAAATTCGCTTTTTTTTCAGACTCAAGGGATAGTTACGAAAATTAATGAATCCTGATTTGAATATCGAAATGAATTTCATGCCAGCAGCAGATTCGCGGTTTTTTTTTTTTTTATGTATGGGCATATGGATGGTGTATGAAATCGAATGTCAATTTGAATATCGAAATGAATTTCATGCCAGCAGCAGATTCACGTTTTTTTCCTGTATAGGCATATGGATGGTCTATGAACTCGAATGTAGATTTGAATATCGAAATGAATTTCATGCCAGCAGCAGATTCGTCTGTTTTTATGTATAGCCATATGGATGGTGTATGAAATCGAATGTCGATTTGAATATCGAAATGAATATCATGCCAGCAGCAGATTCGCGTTTTTTCCTGTATACGCATATGGATGGTCTATGAAATCGAATGTAGATTTGAATATCGAAATGAATTTCATGCTAGCAGCAGATTCGCGGTATTTTTATGTATGGGCATATGGATGGTGTATGAAATCGAATGTCGATTTCAATATCGAAATGAATATCATGCCAGCAGCAAATTCGCATTTTTTCATGTATGGGCATAAGGATGGTGTATGAAATCGAATGTCGATTTGAATATCGAAATGAATATCGTGCCACCAGCAGATTCGCATTTTTTTCTGTATAGGCATATGGATGGTGTATGAAATCGAATGCCGATTTGAATATCGAAATAAATTTCATGCCAGCAGCAGATTCGCGTTTTTTTTTATGTATGGGCATAAGGATGGTGTATGAAATCGAATGTCGATTTGAATATCGAAATGAATTTCATGCTAGCAGCAAATTCGCATTTTTTCCTGTATGGGCATAAGTATGGTGTATGAAATCGAATGTCGATTTGAATATTGAAATGAATATCATGCTAGCAGCAGATTCGCGTTTTTTTATGTATGGCATAAGGATTGTGTATGAAATCGAATGCCGATTTGAATATCGAAAGGAATTTCATGCTAGCAGCAAATTCGCGCTTTTTTATGTATGGGCATATGGATGGTGTATGAAATCGAATGTCGATTTGAATACCGAAATGAATTTCACGCCAGCAGCAGATTCGCATTTTTTCATGTATGGGCATAAAGATGGTGTATGAAACCGAATGTCGATTTGAATATCGAAATGAATGTCATGCTAGCAGCTGATTCGCATTTTTTCCTGTATAGGAATATGGATGGTCTATGAAATCGAATGTAGATTTGAATATCGACATGAATTTCATACCAGCAGCAGATTCGCGTTTTTTCCTTTATGGGCATAAGGATGGTGTATGAAATCGAATGTCGATTTGAATATCGAAATGAATATCATGCTAGCAGCAAATTCGCATTTTTTGCTGTATGGGCATAAGTATGGTCTATGAAATCGAATGTCGATTTGAATATCGAAATGAATTTCATGCCAGCAGCAGATTCGCATTTTTTTATGTATGGGCATATGGATGGTGTATGAAATCGAATGTCGCTTTGAATACCGAAATGAATTTCACGCCAGCAGCAGATTCGCATTTTTTCATGTATGGGCATAAAGATGGTGTATGAAACTGAATGTCGATTTGAATATCGAAATGAATGTCATGCTAGCAGCAGATTCGCATTTTTTCCTGTATAGGCATATGGATGGTCTATGAAATCGAATGTAGATTTGAATATCGAAATGAATTTCATGCTAGCAGTACATTCGCGTTTTTTATGTATGGGCATAAAGATGGTGTATAAAATCGAATGTCGATTTAAATATCGAAATGAATATCATGCCAGCAGCAGATTCACGTTTTTTATGTATGGGAATATGGATGGTGTATGAAAACGAATGTAGATTTGAATATCGAAATGAATATCATGCCAGCAGCAGATTCGTCTGTTTTTATGAATAGGCATATGGATGGTCTATGAAATCGAATGTAGATTTGTATATCGAAATGAATTTCATGCTAGCAGCAGATTCGTCTGTTTTTATGTATGGACATAAGGATGGTGTATGAAATCGAATGTAGATTTGAATGTCGAAATAAATATCATGCCAGCAGCAGATTCGCGTCTTTTCATGTATGGGTATAAAGATGGTGTATGAAATCGAATGTCGATTTGAATATCGAAATGAATGTCATACCAGCAGCAGATTCGCGTTTTTTCCTGTATAAGCATATTGATGGTCTATGAAATGGAATGAAGATTTGAATATCGAAATGAATTTCATGCCAGCAACAGATTCGCGTTTTTATGTATGGGCATAAGGATGGGGTATGAAATCGAATGTCGATTTGAATATCGAAATGAATATCATGCCAGCAGCAGATTCGCCTTTTTTTTATGTATGGCATTTTTTTTTAATGTATTGGAATATGGATGGTGTATTAAATCGAATGTTGATTTAAAATTCGAAATGAATTTCATGCCGGCAGCAGATTCGAGGTTTTTATGTATGGACATAAGGATGGGGCATGAAATCGAATGTAGATTTGAATATCGAAATGAATATCATGCCAGCAGCAGATTCGCGTTTTTTATGTTTGGGCATAAGGAGGGTGTTTGAAATCGAATGTTGATTTGAATATCGAAATGAATTTCATGCCAGCAGCAGATTCGCCTGTTTTTATGTAAAGGCATATGCATGGTGTATGAAACCAAATGTCGATTTGAATATCGAAATGAATATCATGCCAGCAGCAAATTCGCCTGTTTTCATGAATAGGCATATGGATGGTGTATGAAACCAGGATTTCTTGAGCTTTATCAATCCTATACGACTTTACTCAGGTGAGCGCCTTAGGGCCGATTACCCTCTTGTTTTTTAGCTCACCTGAGCACAACGTGCTCAAGGGTAGCTTTTAGGATCACGTTGGGTCAGTCTTGCGTCATCCGTCGTGAGGCGTCAACAATTCTTTGTACATCTTCTCCTAAACCGCTTGGCAAATTTTGACTAAACTTGGCTGGAATGTTCCTTGGGAGGTCCTCTTTAACAAATGTTCACAGAATTTGATTCCATCAAAAACTCTGGTTGCCATGGCAACAAAATGGAATTTTAAAAGAAATTCTTTAAAAGTCTTCTCTGGTGAAACCGCTGGTCAGACTTTGAAATAATTTCACAGAAATGTTCTTTGGGTGACCCTTTTCAAATACTGATCGCGAAACTTTGATCCGTCGAAAAACATGGCCGTGGGGGAGGGGGGCTTTTTGCACTGTATGGACTTAAAGAAATTCTTTGAAATTCTTCTTCTCTTAAACCACTCATCAGATTTTGAAATATTTTCACAGAAATGTTCCTTGGGTGTTCCTTATGAAAACTTGTTTGCGAAATTTTGATCCGTCAAGAAACATGGCTGTGGTGATGAGGGGCTATTTGCAGTGGGTCGTGCGGTGTAAACAATTCTTTAAACATCTTTTCCTCCTTAATCGCTAAGCCAATTTAGGCCAAACTTGGCTGGAATCCTCGGGAAGTCCTCTTTAAAATTGTTCACAGAATTTGATTCGATCAAAAAGTCTGGTTGCAATGGCAACCAAATGGAATTTTCTAAGAAATTCTTTAAAAAATCTTCTCTGTTGAAACCACTGGTCAGAATTTGAAATAATTTCCCAGAAATGTTCCTTGGGTAACCCTTTTCAAAATTTGTTCACGAAATTTTGATCTGTCAAAAAACACGGCCGTGGGGGAGAGGCTCTCTGCACTGTATGGACTTAAAGAAATTCTTTGAAATTCTTCTTCTCTTAAACCACTCCTCAGATTTTGAAATAATTTCACAGAAATGTTCCTTGGGTGCCCCTTTTGAAAAAATTTGCGCGAAATTTTGATCCGTCAAGAAACATGGCTTTGGTGGTGGTAGGGGGCTATTTGCACTATACGGACATGAAGAAATTCTTAAAAATTCTTCTTCTCTGAAACCACTGTTCAGATTTTGAAATAATTTCACAGAAAAAATCGAGGTATTCTCATAGCCCTGTTGTCGTCGTCTGCGTTGTTGTCGTTGTCGCTCTGCAAAAACTTTGACATTTTGTTATATCTCGGCTTCCACTCAACACATGTACTTGAAGCTTGGAATAACTGTTCACTAGTAAAAGAGCAACCCATACAACACGAACAGATAACTCTAAAATCATTTTGTCCAAATTATGCCCCTTTTTCGAGTTAGAATTTTAACTTACTATCCAGCACCCAACAGCAAATCGTTGGCACCCGCATACGGTGCTCTTGTTCGACTTAATATTTTTAGCCACTACCGGACATGTGCTCTTGTTCAAGAAACGGTCCTTGGGTGACCTATCCCAAAATTTATTTGCAGAATTCTCATTTGTCAAAAACATGGCTTTGGTGATGATTGTAGGGGTGGTGACAGATTTTGAAATGATTTTTACAGGTGATGTTTTCAAAATTGCTTGGTAAAATAACGATTTGTTTCCAAAATTTCAATAGTTAAAAAAGAATTGGCTATGGTCCTCTCGAAAGTTCAGGTGAGCGATCCAGGGCCATCTTGGCCCTCTTATTTATGCTTTATTTGTAGTCGTACTCATGTCTTTTTTTACTTTCGGTAATGGAACTTTTCTCCTGTTTATTTCTTATTAGCATTTTGGTTATCTTTATTTTAACTTATTGTTGTTCTGAACGTTACTGGTACTTCATTCTGCTGTTATAGTATTGGTCAGTTTATATATTGTTTGGTCACACTTGTTTTATTTTCTATATTCATTCATATACTTTACAGAACGGGCTTTTCTCGCAGAATTACCATAAGGAGCTGAGTTCTGGCATAAGGGGGCTTGATGCATTTCTGTGATGCATAATACCAAGCAAGTTGTCATATAATTATGGACCTATAACATACACCTTGTCTAACAAATGACTGTCATGCAGGAAATTGACCAATTGCAAAAGGTTCCAACACATTTCAACCTGCGCAGACTGCGTGGGCTAACACCGGTTGATACTTTTTGCAGCTGCATTAAGTCCCCTTTTGCCAGGGCATGGTTCAAATGAGAGAGACATTCTCAGTAAAAATTGGGACCGTTTCAGTTTAAGGAAGCAATTCAGCACTAACATCTCTCTGATTTCTCTGATTTTGACAAGTTCCAATACAATAATGGTCCTAGAACCCTTAGAGTGCCTCTCACAGCTGTAGATTCCTTTGCGGCTAGTGTAGATCAAGAGCAGAAAAGCCAGACCTGCAATCTGATCAAAATCAACGGTGAAATTTCATGTATATTGCTATAATTCCTAAACTGACCGCTGGGTTATTCAAAACTCGAAGAGTTAACCCTTTACAACACAATCACTATGACCCTGAGGAAGAAAGCTTTTTGAAAATATTGTGGGAAAAGGAGAAAATGGTGGTAATCTGCATTTTCTCCTTCACCACAACCTTTTCTACTCCATCAAAGTCATATTTCGTCAGTTGGGCCACCATTGATTTATGTCTTCAAATAATTTGAATTTGGGCCGGTATAAAACTTTGCTGACTAGTAAAGAGTTAAGGGGAGTAAAAAGAAAACATGACTTTTGCAAAACCCATTGCCTTTATAATTTCCTTTTGTTTCCATGAACTCCGTCTTTAAGTTGGAAAGTTACTGTCTGCTTTTCAGCCAGCAATATCAGCGAGAGAAATCATTATATTCGTTCGAAGTAGTTAGCAATGGATGCCATTTTAATGTTTCATTATTATCATTATTTTTAGCTCATATGAGCACGAAGTGCTCAATATGACCTTATGTGATCGTGCTCTGTCCGTCGTCTGTCGAGCGTCGCCTACATGTCAAAAGTTTCCTTGTGTGCACTCTAGAAGCAACATTTTCAGTACTATACTCATGAAACTTAATACGAATGCTTGTCTTGACAATATCTCGGACAATTTCAAAATTAGATCATGTTGGGAAGAAAAGTAGGTCACTGGTGCAAAACTTTGAAAAACCTTGATTACACTATACCGTACTCTAGAGGTCTCATTTTCAGTCTGATACTCTTTTTACCTTATCTTAATATTGGTTTTGTTGGTATCTCGGACGAGTTTGAAATTGGGTCAATAAGAGTCAAAAGATAGATCACTCCGCCCAATCTTAGAAAAACTTTGTGTGCACTGTAGAGGCCACATTTTCACTCTGATACTCATTGTACATGTTCAGAATGTCTGTCTTAATGATATCTCGGACAAAAAGAATGTCACTAACACTCGTGCGTCTTGATGGTATCTCGGACGAGTTCGAAAAGGGTCATATCGGGCCAAAAAGGTACCTAGGTCAAATCTTGAAAAACCCTTTGTTCACTCCATACATAGGCCACATTTTCTATCGAATACTCTGAAAAATTTGTCAGAATGTTTTCTTCATAATATCTTTGACAAGTTCGAAAATGGATTATGTCGAGTCAGAAACTAGGTCACTACGTCAAATCTTTGATCAACCTTGTGTACGCTATATAGAGGGCATATTTTCAGACCATAACAAATGAAAGTTGGTTAGGATCTTTGTCTTGGTGATATCTTGGACGAGTTTGGAAATTGGTCACGTTGGGTAAAAAACTAGGTCACTAGGTCAAATTTCATTAAAAGAAAATACACTCAGTAGGCCACATTTTCTGTAGAATAGTCTTGAAAAATGGTCAAAATGTTTGTCTTTATAATATCTTTGACAACTTTGAAAATGGGTTATGTCGGGTCAAAAACTAAGTCAATACGTCAAATCTTTGAAAAACATTGTGTACGCTTTTGGTACAATACTCTTGAAAATTGGTTAGGAAATTTGTTTTGATGATATCTTGAATGAGTTTGATATTAGTCACATTGGGTCAAAAAATAGGTAACCAGGTTTAATCTTTGAAAACCTTGTGTAGGTTCAAGAGGCCTCATTTTCAGTCCGGTAATCTTGAAACTTGGTCAGAATGTTTGCTTTGATGATAACTTAGACGAGTTTGAAAAGGCGTCATGTTGGGTTAAAAAAACTAGGTTACCTGGTCAATCTCGGAAAAAAAAAATGTGTACACTCTACGGGCCATATTTCTCTCAAATACTCATGAAAGGTGGTCAGAATGTTTGTCTGGATAATTTCTACAAGTTTTAAAAAAACAATGTTGAGCTTTAAATTAGGTCATTGAGACAAATTCTAGAAAACGCTTGTGTAGACAAGAGTCCCTAACTAATAAAAAATGGTCAGAATGTTTGTCAATATGTCTCGGAAGAGATTGGAAATGGGTCATGTATGGTCAAAATGCTAGGTGAGCAACTTCGATGCCATCATGGCCCTCTTTTCTTTTGTTTTCATTCATCTTTTGTCCATTGTCTTTTGTCCAGTGTTGGTGTTTTTAAATGTGGAACATGTTTATCGTTTCAGTTATTCCTTCTTGAGTTATTATGATGTGTTTAATATGGTGTAGCATATTTTCCCGGAAGGCTACCCCATACTGTAATCCACAATTACTTTGTTTCTGATTTCATTTACCTGATTTTGTCCAGCAACAGTGACAGGGCTCTTTACTAATACTTCAGCAATTTAGAATCCGAATCAACATTCACCGAAGACATCTTCTTAAATTAATAAAAAATAATTGCTACAGAGTTCCTTATTTTTTGTTTATGAACTAGAACTGATTTGCATAACAAGACTTGAAAAGTTATCATTTCTCTAATCCAAAAAAGGGGAATGATTTTGTTTGATGTTTTCTTTTTTTTTTTTATGCCATTACAAGTGAATGAATGAATGAATGAATGAATGAATGGAATTTATCGGCCCGTTGACAGCGAAGGTCATATTGTGTACATATATAACGATCAAAAGTGATACTGTGAAGTACTGAAACAGAAGTCTATAAAATAGTGTATGTAAACAGTAAAAAATAATCGTTAGCGACGCTTACTAAGTTAAGTTTTGCGATAGAAGGGCCAAAAAAGCCCACGCCGTGACAAAAAGTATGTTACTTGCATTGAATCGGTCAGTGCACATATCGATGCTTGCTTGCAGCTTGTAATTTAAATTTGCACCACATTTCTTCAAAGCTCCTGACTATTTTTAAATTAATACGTGCGAAACAACGTAGTGAGCAATCAGTGAATATTGTCGCAATAACATCAATCATTGCTTGGAAAGAATTTGACTGAACTAAGAATCAAACCAGTGACAATCAGCATTGATAAGTATGGAGGAAATTCAAACATGAGTTAATTTTAGTTTTATTGATTATAAATATAAATGCAGTGTCAGTTCTGAAATCGTGTTTTCCTTTTTTTTTTTTCGACTAATTCTTTTTTACAATTGATAGCAATTTATACTGTTAAAATTTTATAACCGAACAGAACAGATGCGTTGCAGAGAGAGAGAGAGAGAGAGAGAGCATTTTATGCAATGCCGCTTTTCCTCGACCATGCTGCTAGCATGAAATTCGGTTCGATATTCAAATCTACTTTATATTTCATGCACAGTCTTTATGCCCGTACAGATATTTTAGAAATTTGCTGCTAGCATGAATTTCAGTTCGATAGTCATACCTACATTCGATTTCATGCATCATCTATTGCTAGTAAAGAAATTTTAGCGATTCTGCTGCTAGCATGAAATTCAGTTCGATATTCAACCCTACATTCGATAACATACACAGTCGTTATGCCAATACAGAAATTTAAGCGAATCTGCTGCTAGCGTGAAATTCAGTTCGACTTTCAAATCTACATTTGATTTCATATAGAATAAAAATGCCAACACATAAAAATACGGGAATCTGCAGCTAGCATGAATTTCAGTTCGATATTGTAACCGACATTAAATGTTTACATATCCTCCGTATGCCCCTACATAAAAATACGCGAATCTCCTGCTGACATGACATTCATTTCGATATTCAATTTGACATTCGATTTCATGCACCATCCATATGCCTATACAGGAAAAAACGCGAATCTGCTGCTAGCATGAAATTCATTTCGATATTCAAATCGACATTCGATTTCAAACACCATCCATATGCCCATACATGAAAAAATGCGAATTTGCTGCTAGCATGAAATTCATTCCGATATTCAAATCGACATTCGATTTCATACACCATCCTTATGCCCATACAGGAAAAAACGCGAATTTGCTGCTAGCATGAA
Source organism: Hippopus hippopus (assembly GCA_946811185.2). Lineage (NCBI taxonomy): Eukaryota > Metazoa > Mollusca > Bivalvia > Cardiida > Cardiidae > Hippopus > Hippopus hippopus. The sequence goes on along the minus strand of OX328098.1, from coordinate 25,508,456 downwards.
ATTCATTTCGATATTCAAATCGACATTCGATTTCATACACCATTCATATGGCTGTACATAAAAACAGACGAATCTGCTGCTGGCGTGAAATTCATTTCGATATTCAAATCGACATTCGATTTCATCCACCATCCTTATGCCCATACATAAAAAACCCGCGAATCTGCTGCTGGCATGATATTCATTTCGATATTCAAATCGACATTCGATTTCATGCCCCATCCTTATGTCCATACATAAAAACCTCGAATCTGCTGCCGGCATGAAATTCATTTCGAATTTTAAATCAACATTCGATTTCATAGACCATCCATATGCCTATAGAGGAAAGAACACGAATCTGCTGCTGCCATGAAATTCATTTCGATATTCAAATCGACATTCGACTTCATACACCATCCTTATGCCCATACATAAAAAAACGCGAATCTGCTGCTGGCATGAAATTCATTTCGATATTCAAATAGACATTCGATTTCATACACCATCCATATGCGGATATATCAAAAAACGCAAATCTGCTGCTGGCATAATATTCATTTCGATATTCAAATCGACATTCGATTTCATACACCATCCTTATGCCCATAGATAAAAAAAAAAAAAAAAAAACGCGAATCTGCTGCTGGCATGAAATTCATTTCGATATTCAAATCTACATTCGATTTCATACACCATCCATATGCCTATACAGGAAAAAAAACGAAACTGCTGCTGGCATGATATTCATTTCGATATTCAAATCGACATTCGATTTCATACACCATCCTTATGCCCATACATAAAAAAACCGCGAATCTGCTGCTGGCATGATATTCATTTCGATATTCAAATCGACATTCGATTTCATACACCATCCATATGGCTGTACATAAAAACAGACGAATCTGCTGCTGGCGTGAAATTCATTTCGATATTCAAATCGACATTCGATTTCATACACCATCCATATGCCTATAGAGGAAAGAACACGAATCTGCTGCTGGCATGATATTCATTTCGATATTCAAATCGACATTCGACTTCATACACCATCCTTATGCCCATACAGGAAAAAACGCGAATCTGCTGCTGGCATGAAATTCATTTCGATATTCAAATCGACATTCGATTTCATACACCATCCATATGCGTATACATAAAAAAAACCGCGAATCTGCTGCTAGCATGAAATTCATTTCGATATTCAAATCTACCATCGAGTTCATACACCATCCTTATGCCCATACATAAAAAAAAAAAACGCGAATCTGCTGCTGGCATGAAATTCATTTCGATATTCAAATCTACATTCGATTTCATACACCATCCATGTGCCAATACATGAAAAAATGCGAATTTGCTGCTAGCATGAAATTCATTTCGATATTCAAATCGACATTCGATTTCATACATCATCCATATCCCCATACATAAAAAAAACGCGAATCTGCTGCTGGCATGATATTCATTTCGATATTCAAATCGACATTCGATTTCATACACAATCCTTATCCCCATACATAAAAAAGCGCGAATCTGCTGCTAGCATGAAATTCACTTCGATATTCAAATCTACAGTCGATTTCATAGACCATCCATAAGGCTATACAGGAAAAAACGCGAATCTGCTGCTGGCATGATATTCATTTCGATATTCAAATCGACATTCGATTTCATAGACCATCCATATGCCTATACATAAAAACAGACGAATCTGCTGCTGGCATGAAATTCATTTCGATATTCAAATCGACATTCGATATTCAAATCGACATTCGATTTCATACACCATCCATATGCCCATACATAAAAAAAAAAAAAACGCGAATCTGCTGCTGGCATGATATTCATTTCGATATTCAAGTCAGGATTCATTAATTTTCGTAACTATCCCTTGAGTTTGAAAAAAAAAGCAAATTTACTGCGGCATGAAATTCAACTCATCCGCATATTCATTTCAATATTGAATATCGAACTCCGATTATCGAACTTACTGCCAACTTCACACACCCATTTCCCACAATGCTTTCGAAAAAAAACTCTTCTTCTTTAAGATCGTTACATCACAGGGTTGTTTTGTGAAGGGTTAACTCTTTACCCGACGACAAAATTTTAGACTGGTTCGAATTGAAAGCATTTGCAGACTACAAAATTAAAAATTCGAAAATTGAAATTTGATTTGTGAATAGTAGAAAACATTGTGGGAAAAGGAGAAGATGCTGGTTACCAGCATTTTCTCCTTTTCCCTTAATGTTTTCAGAAGCTTTCTTTCTAATGGTCGTTTAAACAGTGATTTCGTGGTAAAGGGTTAATCGCAGAATTCGAATAGAAATGACTGGCACCACATGCCAATGAAGAAGACAATCTGTGGGAGAAATCTATCGTTTGACCTTTAGATCAGATATCTCGATCGGTCGCATTTTGTTGAACATGTCAGGACGGTTAAAACTAATATATTGGAGACCTTCCATTGATAGTTTGTTCGGATATGAACGCCGTCTACAACAGTATTCCAGTTATATTCAAGCGCTCAATTAATCTACTCATACACTCTTAGTTTTTCTTTATCAGAACTTTGCTTAAGGAGCAATTTCTCCCTTCGCCATTTCCTATTTTGTTACTACAGGAAGTCGCGACAAACTAGATGAAAAACAACAGAAAAAAATACTAGATAAAGGGTCCTTCATGTAACAAGGGTACTTAATGCAGACAAACATCTGAAGCATCCGATAAGATAGCTTAAGTCTCAGCCTATATAACTACACATATATCCCAAAATGTTTTGCTGCCTACCTAATTTGCATTAATTAAAGGGAGATAATTTCGCCAGTAACAACACCTCGATATTGTTTACTTAACTATTATTCATATTGATACTTTTCTTTTATTGCTTTCAAAACCGTATGCTGCAGATGTGTTTCAGGGTGTGGAGGGTCAGGCGAACGTACACGATGGATGGCTTCTCAAAAAAGTGTTAAATTCGACCAAAATCATCCGACAAAATCATTTAATAAACCTTAATTTATTTCGATTAATCCTATCAAATAAGGCAGCTTTTTACTCTTTACCTTATAATGGCCCTGAAGATTGAAAAAAAAAAGCACTATTGAAAAATAAGAAATGCTGGTCACAAGCATTCTCTCTATTGTCACCCTTTCATTTCTACTGAATATTTCAAAGAGAAATCCTGTAATTTGAGCCACGTTAAATTTGTCGTCTGTCAATGCTTTCAGTATTGACAAGTCGAAAGTTTTGTCTTCGGATAATTAGTTAAAGTCAACTGGGCTGCATGGCTTGTTTAAGGCGATACAAGTTACAGCCAACATATTTCGATTTCTCCTATAACCTCCCTTGTTTTCAGTGTAATATACCCAGTACGAAATTTTCTTATCTTATACACGTTTGATATCAATTTTCTGACGTCATTTTTGACGTCATTTTGTAAGTATTGCACAGAAGTGAAAGGGTTTTGTGGATATTACCGTGGGTGCATCTACAGATGGTTTTGCATCTTCTGATTTATAATTTGTGAAATATAGCTATGTGATAAAAAGAATCTGACACTCGTTGGCGTTTGAGATAAATCTTTATTAAATTCGTCAAGAAAAAATGTTATTAAGCTCGCCAAAGGCTCGCTTAAGAACATTTTCCCGAGACTCTTCTAGTAAAATTTTATCTCAAACACCAACTCATGTCAGATCCTATATGTCTGTTTTTTACGTTTTATGGCTGACCATCTAAAATTACCATTAGTCTCGGGATTGTGTGGTAAAGAGTTAAACCGAGGTCCCGTGTCACGGTGCTTGACACCAAGTACGTTAAAGAATGAGGCGAAATTTAGGATAGGTCTCGTTTTGTATCTTGTACAAACTCCCTGCGATATAATTAACAGCCTTCCTGGGGACGTCGCCCATATGGGCAACCGGTGGAATTTAGTGAATCTAAATGAAATATTTCCATGGTCAAATGTTTCAGCATGGGAAACGTTTAACCCTTTATCAAATTATCCCGAACTTTAACGACTCAACAGTAAAGGCCATTGAAAACATAGTGGGAATAGGAGAAAATGCTGATAACCAGCATTTTCCTCTTTTCCCGCAGTGTCTTCTAACATTTTATACACACAGGTTATAATTGAGTCACACTTAATTTGACATCTGCAAGTGCTTACAAATTGGACAAGTCTAAAATTTTGTCGCTTGGTAAAGAGTTTACAACATTTTTGGAAAAAAAAAAAGCAGTTGTTTTAAACAAGCAATTTCTTATTTACTCACAATGTTTTCTATCCTACTAGAGAACTTCGGCTCATTTATACTGAATCTGAATTTGTCAGTGGCTGCTTTTAAATTTGGAAAAATCCAAATTTTGTCGTTTGCGAAAGGGTTAAAAAACGTGCAATTATGTACTTTACTCGATATATTTTTTATTCAAGGCGAGAGACAGCGAAAGTGGGATCCTAATGTTTATTCAAGACATTAAATACAATCTTTCCCCTGGGATGGAACGTATTAATTGTGAATTACTAAATCGTTGTCATGGTGACAGATGTTTGGACAAACAATAGATGTCTAATTAAGTTAAAGATGATTGGCCATGAAAACGTTGGTAGGATATAAATGACCTTCTGTTGACCTTTAGTCGATCTTTTTTTAACGAAATGCATTTGAGTCATAATCTTTGAAAAGGGGACTTAATGCATCTCCCTGATGCATTGTACCAAGTAAGTCAATAAAATCCATTTTGTGCAACAACTTGACTAAGCAAATCATGAGGGACAGTGGTCCGTTTACATGCAGAAAACTGATTAATAGCAAAAAGTTTCGATTCAGGCCAGCCTGCGCAGTCCATGCAGGCTGACCTGAGTCGATACCTTTTTGCAGATGCAATAAGCCCCCTTTTTACAGAGCATGGTTCATTTGTAAATGGACCTGCCAACTTTGAAAGGTTTCTTCAAAAAAGAAACGATCAGGGCGTAAGTTAGTTGAATCCTTTACCAGACGACAAAATTTTAGACTGGTCTAAATTGATAGCAGTTGCAGACGACAAACTAAATACAAACTAAATAGCTCAAAAGCTTACATTTATGTTACAAAGGGTACAAAACATTGCTTATAAAGGAGAAAATTATGATAACCGGCATTTTCTTCTTTTAACCTACACATTTTTTTTGAAATAGTCTTTTTTCTCAGGGTCCTGTTTAACACCAGATCGTGTGGTGACGGTCTTAAAAGGACTCCAAGAACTTACTGGTTTCCAGCCAAGTACATTAGTTACCTCCCCCGATTCAGCTAAAGTATATAGTAAGAATTGGCCTAGTAGGGCGTGGCTAACCTTTGACATAAGTGGACCAGTTTATTTTTCATTTTATTGGCCTTGCCAGTTCGGCATTGCTCTACATAACCCTTTGTAAACACATGCATCGTAACAGTACATGTACTTTATCGATCTTTTGCTTTATGGATACAAGAAGAGCATATTCTTTTACCATCTGAAAACATTGGAAAAAGGTACTTTTATCCATGTTGATCGATTCTCGTTTACCTGATTTACCTCAATCTAAAATGCAGTGAACTGTAACAGATCTAACCCCTGCCTGGTCAATTCTTACAACCTACACTGTATTATGTGTATGTACAGCGGGGACCAGTTTACTAACCAAGAAGGTCATAGAGGGAGGTTGGTTCCTGTTTTGACATGCAATTAGATAATGTACTACGATTTGCGAACGGCCATTTGATACATCAGTCTCAAACAACAAAACCATCCTAAATATCATTGGTGTTTCAGACACTGATAGACGTATGATTATAGTTAGAACTAAATGCCACAAAAATATTATCAGTAACATTTGTTAATCTTTATCCTGCTGAATAACTAACATGAAACTTTCATGTCGATAGTAAAAAATCAAAATTTTGCAATTTCAAAGGTATTTTTGGAAGAGAGATATCTCCTCTTTTGGCAGTGTAGATCAAAGGTCACATTGCACGTTCTGTGCAATCTGATCTTGATCTAAACTGTCTGCAAAAAGGTCAGTGAGTCGCGCGTAGCAGCCTATGGGTTAAATTCAACTGCGAGTCTTTATGACCGATCCTTCAGCTTACGCCGTGAAAGGAATATCTTAACCTGTTAAATAAGTCAAATGAAATTTAAAAGCCGATAGTAAAATCCTAAATGCTACCATTTTAAGGTAATTTTTTTAGGAGAAAAAAAATCTCCTTATCGTAAAGTGTAGGTCCAAGATCTTTCTGTAATTTCTGTGCAGTCCGATCTTGATCTTCACTGTCCGCAAAAGCTCCTTGAGCCGCGCTTGGCAGCCTAAGGTTTCATTCAAACTCATTTCCATCAGCTTCCTCTACTTCAGGATTTGAGGACGACTCACCTCCATCTTATATGCCAAGCCCGGTAGCTTAGTCGGTAAGACAATGGGCATGAAACCAAAACAGTCATTAAGTCGAATCCAAAGCTCTGCGAAATTCTATCCGAGGACTTATGATAATCATTACAAAAGGATTCCTCTCTCACTGCTTATCATTGTTTCGACAATGGTTACTGGGTAAGCGACCAGTGGCCTTGGAAAAATGCTTTTCAAAGTACTGGTATAGGATACTCCGGGAGCGCACGGGCTGCAGCGATATAACTTAAATTATGTTGAAAAAGGCGTAAAACACCTAAAAACAAACAAGCATACATACAAACAAACAAAAAAAAAAAATAGGTTCCTCTGACCTTTCACAAAATAAATTATTACTCGATTTTGTAGAAGTCGAACAATTTTAAACGACCTGTCTGCTTGGCTAGGCTACAAATCAGTGGTATTAGATATCAACACTTCTATGAAACCAAAACTGTAGCAGCCGTCATCAGATCCGCTATTTGAAATACATGTACCTAGGCTGATTGAATTCATTTAAAAATGATACCTTAACTCTTTACCGAACGACAGAACTTTAAACTCTCATACTGAAACTATCTGCAGGTGAAAACTTAAATTGTAGCACAAACAATTATTTCTCTCCTTGATATGGCAGAGAACATGGTGGGAAAAGGAGAAAATGCTGGTAACCAGCATTTTCTCCTTTCCCCACACTGTTTTCAAAAGGCTTTGCTTTCAGGGTCATAAAGAACTCGGTATTGCGTGGTAAATTGTTACTTGATTATCGGTGTTTTGAAAGCGCTTTAGTTTACATTGTGTTTCTGTTATGCTGTAGATAGATAATTACATTATATTTCTTTTGCCTTGAATGACATAGAGGATATTTGTTTTTTTCGGTGAAAGATCGAAATTTATTTCATCGAGTTAACATCATCGGTAATATTTTCACGAGTGGTGCAGCCACGAGTGAAAATATTACCGATGGTTTCCACGAGATGAAATAAATTTCGATCTTTCACCGAAAAAAACAAATATTCTATTTATTTCATGCTTTTAACTCTTTCTGGGAGGAACTTTATCAAAATCCAGTACAGTCTTTTCAGTTATTCCCCGTGGCGTACCCCCTCCACATAGCAACGCATTACAAAATTACGTCAAGCGCGAGAAATGTAAGGTAAATGACGTCATATTTCCATCTGGTTGAGTCACGCGCATTTTACGTAGGTAACTATAATATGTAATAATCGGTATTTTCACTGGTCGTACCCGTGGAATATCGAAAAATATTTTCACCGCTATTTCTCGATATCCTACCGGAAAGCACGAAATAATATGTACAACATTTCAGCTTAAAGACACGTGCACCTAGCCATCCACCCGTCAAATCACGATTGAGCGGTGGTCTGGAAAAAGGTAGGTTTAATGCGTCTTCGTAATGAGTTATATAAAGCAAGTTCCCGCCTATTATAGATCCATTTTGTCTAAAAACCAGCTTAACCATGAGGTAGAAGGTCCTCTAACATGCAGAAAATTTACAAGTAGAACAAAGTTTCGATTCAGGTCAGCCTGCGTGGACTACTGAGGGTGACATGTATTGATACCGTCGATGCATTGAAAACCCTCCTCTTTTCACAGGGCATGGCTCACTTGGCACAATTTTTCATCCAGTCCTACATGACAGATCTGCTCTAGGCTTAGATAAGGTGGCGTCTATGCCTTGCAATATTATTTGCCGCAGCCAACGTGCGGTCTCAAGGTCAACCGCAAACAATGATAATACTATATAAACGCCGCAGCATTTCTAAGACAAAATTTTCTTACTTTCACATTTGCAACGGTGGTAATATAAAGCAAGTTGCATTTGTTAGGAGACAGAAAAACCTGTGACTTACGCACAGACATCTGGGTAATGACAAGCGTTGACCGTGCGGCTTTCCCGCGGTAGCAATTTGTTTCTTGCTCTTTAACACCTACAATGCAGCCACTGGGAATCCGCACGACATCCGAGGGACGATCGCAAGGGGTGGAGAAGATACCATGACCATGAGTCCAGCCTGACCGGATGCCGCAAAGCATCTTGGTTCTCTACATACATTTCATAGAGTTATGGCGTACGGGAAAAGTATACTCTTTGAATCTTTGACAAACAAATCCAAGCAAAAAATCAACAGATAATACTCGAAGTTTCTCTCCGACCAGGAGTAGAGGGAAAAAGGTTTTATACAAGGTGATATTAACGCCCAATTACGCTCAACAAAATTACTCGGCATTAGTGAGGAATACGTCTTGCACTAATTGTAGCATTGTCCGAAACGTTGACCCCTGATGTGTTTACTTTATTGTCTCATAAGGTCAGAAGTCATCCAAGTGCTAGATATAGAAATCTGGGCCAGTATTCACCGGTATTTACCAACCATTCTAAATTGCATTCTTACTCTTAATTAATTTAGATTTGGAAAGTAACCAAATGGTTTAGTCACTCAGAAATAGCTTTACTTCGAAATTTAAAAAAAAATCATGAGAACTAGGCAAAGAATGATATTAAGAATGGTTAGTATATACAGACCAAGGCCCGCCAGCGCATCAGGTTGACTTTCACTTGAACCATGTGAAAATCTAGCCTACTAGATGCAAAACCAGAATAAATGTAAGTAAACATGTTTTATTATATACCAGCAAATTTTCCGGCTCAATTACATGCGAAGAAAATCCGTATCTACACACTGTGAAATACGGTTCAATATATGGTTGGATGACGCGCACGCATTGATCTGCGATCTGATTAGTCAAAACGTTAAGGCTTGGTCAGACCGGCTAACGGATATGTAACGGGGGAGAAACGGACAAAAACATACAGAATTTGGTCATCCGGTGACAAAATTCATTTCCTCTGCCGCTCGAGGCTCACGCGATCGGTGTGTGGAGCGAGGAAGCCACGCAATGACCGCACGAGTACCGCACATGTAACGGAAAAAAAAACGCACGTTTAACGGATATGTACAGGATAATAAACGGTCTATTAACGGATATCACCGTACGAGTAAGGGACTTGTACCGGATAAAACGGAAGTGCAACGCATGAGAACCGGACAAAACGTACGATGAACGGAAATGCACCAAACACCAACGTACGAGGAACGTACCGGTCACGTGACATGCCGAGGGTATAAATTGTCAGATGCATCCAAAGTCTATCATTTGCATGTCTCTGTCCGTTTTGTCCGATGGAAAGTTTTGAACATGCTCAAAACTTCCCACCGGACGGAACGGACATCGCCGGACAAGTAGCGGATTCACCGGATAAGAAACGGACATAAAACGGATACGAACGGACACGAACGGATAAAATGATTTTTTATCCGTTACTCGTCCGTTAGCTCGGTGTGACCAAGGCTTTACGCTGATATATTAATCCGCCATTCATAAAAACAGAGTTACTACCTCCCACACTATTAATTGTCTCATTTTGTTTACCGTTTTCGAATAAAATGTCATTAATTACAAAATGTTGTCGTCGAAAAGGTGTAGGTATATAATATAAGAAATATTATGTTGTAGTTACTTTCCAGGTGCTTGTATTTACTTATCGCTGCGTAAGAAAATTTTTACATCGCGCTCGTCCTTCGGTCTCGCGCGATATCAAATTTTCTCACGCTGCTCGAATTGAATACAAACACCAGGAAAGCTACTACAACATAATATTCCTTATGTATCGTGATCATCACTGATTGGACAGACCCATATAGATCTGCCCGACGTCACAAAGACTATCACCAACGCTCGAGAAGAGCTCGGTCAAAGCCAACCTGGTTGATTAACTGACTGAATGTTTAACATCGCTTTCAACATTATTTCATTCATGTCACGGCGACAACTACCTTATTGCTGAGTTGACTTAGGATTCTAACTCCCGACCCATGGAAATAAACTGTTATCCATTGCAGAGGGAACCATTAGAATCGGCATTACGTACAGCATTGTTCATAGGTTCAACGAACCCTCTACAAGATGACTAGATTTTAGACCAGTCTTTATTGAAAGCATTTGCAGACGACAAATTTCGGATAAATGATTTAATTTGACTTACAAGGTATAGAGAACATCGTGTGGAAAAGTAAAAAAAAGATTGTTGTTAATGAGCATTTTTGCCTTTTCCCACAATATTGTCGGGAGTCTTTTTTCTCAGGGTCGTTCTGACACATTTTTCTTTTGATCTTGTTGTTCAGGGGTTAAACGCTTTACTGCGGGATTGAGAAAAATAAAATTTAAAAAGAAAAACAGTCGCAGAAGGAGAAAAATACTGGTTGCCTGTTAAATCTGAATTCCTGCTAACGTTTCTTACCAATTCAAGACCAAAGTTAATCATCTGAGTCAAGTTTAAATTGTCGTCTGCAAATGCTTTCATTTTTGACGAGTCCAAAATTCTATCGTCTGGGAAAGACACTTCAAAACCGCATCTGTACAGTCATTAACAGCTTTAACTCTTTTCCAGAAGACAAAATGTAAGACTCGACAAATTTCAAACCATTAGCAGACGAGTAAATAAATGTGACTCATTTGATTATATTTGTCTTTGAAAAGTTTTAAAAACATTGTTAGAAAAGGAGAAAATCCTGGTAACCAGCATTTTCTCCTTTTCCAACAATGTTTTCAAAAGGTTTTCTCTTTCTCTTAAGAGTCGTCACACAATGGACTGCTTGGTAAGGAATTAATACCTATAAAAGGAACCATTTACCTGGACAAATGATCTATTGCATCGATTTTGTAAGCTGCCTAGATTTCTCAGTAAGATAGATCCTTTATATCACATGTAAGCTGATAGGCATCTTCCACACCTTTTTGTACAACTAATGGTCGGCGATATCAGAGTTGTCGATCTCTCTAGACCTCTTGTTTAACCCGTTAATTCTTTACAAGACGAAAAAAATTAAGACTTGTCCAAATTGAAAGTATTAGCAGACGGTAAATAAAAGAGCAGATGAAAATTCTGACGTGCCATTCTGGCCAATTATATCTGGAACAAATCTGATAGTAGTATGATATCATACCATAATTATCTTTCACAATATTTGATACTGTCAGAAACGCGTTTTGCTTTCGTTGTGTCATATTTTTCCTCGAATACGCGTGCGATGCATGTGAGTTTGAATCGGGGGAAAAAGTGCGTATATAATAAATGGGTGTATTACACTTAAAGGCCCAGAAGCGGCCAAAAGTAACCAAAACTGGTGTTAAAATGCATTTGAATTTAATTAATATCATTTAAAACTGTAGAAATTATAATGAAGACGGCAATCTGTTATTGGCCCATGTGTAAGTCGCTGGCAGAAAATGAGTTTTAAAATCAATTAAACAGTAAACAAAAAATAGAACGACCTGGCAACTTTTGACGTACTTTTAATCCATCACTTATACCGACCGCACATTCACAGATTGTCAACTTCTCAATAATTTCCATACTTTTGAAAGGTATGATTCATATGCAAATGTTTCTTTACAAGGCATTGTTTACTTTTGGCCGCTATTTCTGGTTTAAGACAAGGGAAGACATAAGACTTAAGGAAAGTCATTTGATGAATCGTAATGTTCGATACTCTCAAAAGTAAAGTTTGGGCTTCGTTGTACAAAAACCATTTTACAGAAAGAACTACGCAATCGTTTGAGAGTTCCGTAGTTAAACAAATTTCAAACAAGAAAATAGAAAATGGAAAAAGTACGAAATCAATTTATACGTAGGCATTTATAAAGAAAATAACACTACCAAAGTGATATCTAGCTTGCAGCTTTAGCGTCTCTAATAAATTTGAGAAACACTTGTCAATTTTAAATGTTTTCGTGTCACGCGAAATATATTCTAATTCTAACAATTCCTTTTTTTTTTATAATCCTTTACCAAACAACCCTATGATTTATCGACTTTGAAGTAGGCTTAAAAAAAAGGAGATGGAGAAAATGTTGGTATCTAGTGCTTTACTTTTTTTATGGTCTGCTATAGATTTTTACAACTGTGTTGCCTTGTAAAGAAGTGACATATGATATTCTAAAACTATATTGTCTTGTAACAGAGTGTACGTATGATATTCTAAAATTGTGTTGTCTTGTAAAGAATTGGTGTATGGTATTATTAAACTGTGTTGTCTTGTAAAAAAAAAAAAATGACGTATGATATTCTAAAAATGTGCTGTCTTGTTAAGAACTTACGTATGATATTCTAAAACTGTGTTGTCTCGTAAAGAATTTGCGTTTGATATTATAAAACTGTGCTGTCTTGTAAAAGAATTGGTGTATGATATTCTAAAACTGTGTTGCCTTGTAAAGAACTGACGTATGATATTATAAAACTGTGCTGTCTTGCAAAAGAACTGGCGTATGATATAAAACTGTGCTGTCTTGTAAATAACTGACGTATGACATTATAAAACTATGTTGTCTTGTAAAGAACTGACGTATGACATTATAAAACTGTGCTGTCATGTAAAGAACTGACGTATGATATTATAAAACTGTGTTGTCTTGTAAAGAGCTGACGTATGATATTCTAAACTTGTGACTGTGCTGTCTTGTTAAGAACTGACGTATGATATTCTAAAACTGTGCTGTCTTGTAAAGAACTGACAAATAATATTCTAAAACTGTGCTGTCTTGTAAAGAACTGACGTATGATATTCTAAAAATGTGTTGTGAAGAAATGACTTATGATCTCCTGCATAAGAATTTCCTCGTGTTGCGGCAGGCTACGTTGGTATGATTGCGGCAAACGGGAGAATTTTCAGTTGGACAAAATTATTTTTATTTAATTCAATAATGTTTCCTCTTGTATTTGTAATTCAAATGTCAATTCGTGTTGCATTGTCGTCTGTAAAAAAATCTTTTTTTTTTTCGTAGGTATGATGTCTCCTAAAATCAAAGTTATATCTGTAACATCTTCATTGAAGACATTTAGAAAAGGTGAGTAGAAAATGGAAAAAATCACATTAAAAGGTTGTGGCAATTGGAAAAATTGTGCGATGACCTTGTCATTTATCTCATTTGACGAGTTTTAAATTTGATATTGTCCGAAAACATCTTATGGGATTAAGGGTTATGGCAAGTCCGTGCACTAATTGAAGTATTATGTACAGTGTTATGAAACTTCCTCTCTACTGGGAAATGAACATTTCTGAACAAAAAATGCCATTCATGTAAAACATGTTTGCTGCACAGAAGTATAAAAGATTCAACTTCAATCTATATTCCAAATGAAAATTCCTGTAACCTTTTAAAGGGTAGGATTAAACCATAGGAATGTGGTGACGGTTTTTCTCCCCTTAACTCCGTACCAAACGACAAAATTTTGGACCCGTCCGAATCGAAAGCATTTGCAGACGACAGATTGAATGTGACTAAGAAACTGAAACGCCTCTTTCGAACGGTAGAAAAAAATGTGGGAAAAGGAGAAAATGGTGGTTACCAGCATTTTCTCTTTTACCACAAATGGTTTAGAAAGCTTTCTCCGTCAGGGTCTTGAAAACTCGATATGTTCATAAAGGGTTAAAAACCAGTGTGAATCAGCATCAGGCTGTACACAATACACAAAACTCAGGTTGATACAGGAACTTCACTGCTTGCTCTATTGCAAGATATTTCACCCACAACAGCCTATTACTCAGTACCAAAAGACAAAATTTTAAACACTTCTGTATTTAAAGAAACTGCAGATGACACACGAATCTGAATCAATGGTTATAGTCCATTGAAGGGTATAAAACATTGTTAAAAATGTAGAAAATGCTGGTTACCAGCATTTTCTACATTTCTAGCAATGTTTTCTAAAAGCCGTTTCTTCGAGGTCGTTAAAACACAGGAAAGTTTTGTAAAGGATTAAGATGTGACAAATGGGTTAATCTTTAAATATTTACTGAAACATTCATTTCATTTCTTTTATTCTTGGGGGGGAGGGAGGAAGGGAGAGAGAGAGAGAGAGAGAGAGAGAGAGACGTTTACTCCCTACCTCCAAACTTCAATCCGATCTCATTCTTCAGCATACTCTCTATATCTCCGTCCAGTTTGAAATAATCCTGCGTTATATTCGTATCTGACGTCATAATGTCGTAATGAACCGAGCTTGCGGCCAGATAACAAAATCCCTCCATGTATTCGCTTTGCCCATCCTTCTCATACACTATTTTATAGCTATTCCAGTTATTGTAATAAAGTAAATGTTTTATATACATTGATAGAGAGTCAAAATTGACGGGACCAACCCTTACTAATAATAGATACTCGCTCTTCCGGTATTCCTTGAAGTCACGTGCCATGGCGCCAACGGAAATGAGCGGTATATTCCAAAACATCGCTTGCCTAGCAACGGGGGCGACGGAAAAGTCACACACTGGTCCAAAAAAGACGTCGACGTTTTTTTCGACATAATAATTGATTGCGTGGTTCATTCCATGCGCACTTGAGCATTTTGAGTCCCTATAACTCACTTTCATGGTGTGACCATTTAAAAGGTCTGTCTTGTTTTGTAAATAATCTATGGCATATTCTATTGCAGGAGCAACACGTTTAGACGAGAATAATCTACTGGAATCTTCCGGTAATATTGCTGCTATTTTCACTTCTATACTGGAAACGGTGTAGGGATAGATGGCCACAATAAACGATATGCCAGTATACGTAGTGATAGCCGAAGGGACACATTTTAGCAACGGCGCCGTTATTATAGCCATGTTGGGAAATCCAGAACATAATGTGTTTGATAAAAATATCACTAATGCACATAAAAGGGGAGAAGTATGTGCGTGAAGTTTTTCCATGTTTTCCCTGAGTACGTAATAAATACTTCTATTGTTATATCATGGTTATTCTTTATTGCCTATAAAACACAAGTATTTCGTATTTATAGAGAACTGAAAACTATTTATTTGTATAACCAAATAAACATGGACTGAAAGAGCTTTCCAAAGATGATGATGATGATGGTTGACAGACTCAGTAAATGACTACTAATTGACCAAATGAATGACAAATGAAAGATGAATGAATGAATGAATGAAAAGTCCTCATATGGTCTATACACACTTGAACAAAAAAGGGAATGAACTTATGTTGTTGTCCAGGGACTAGACCGTGTAACGGTTTTTAGGTTACTGACCCAAACCTATAACTGAAATTGATTTGCATAACATGTCAACATTTTTAATCGAATTCACTAATTTGCCTTCTGTGATGACGAATAATAGGCGGAAGCAACGCGAATGACGATAATGATAATAATGATGATGATGATCATCATCATCATCAAGAGCAGCAGCAAAAAAAGTATGTTTGTCGAAATACAAATGAACCATGCTCTGGCATAAGGGGGCTTAATGCATCTCCGTAATCCATCATACCAAGAAAGCCATCACATACTTATGGATCCATAATAGCCACTTTTTTTAACAACCGACTCAATCATGAGGTAGACTGATCCTTTGACATACAGAAATCTTAAAGATATCGAAAAGTTTCGGCCCATGTCAGCCTGCGCGGACTGCGCAGGCTGACATGGGTCGATACTTTTCGCAAATGCATTAAGCCCCCTTTTCACAGAGCATGGCTCAAATATATGCATGTGTTGCTAATGAAGGGGAGTAAGAAGAAAGAGAAGATGAAGAAGAAGAAGAAGAAGAAGAAGAAGAAGAAAAACAACAACAACAACAGGAAGAACAAGGAGAAGGAGGAGAAGTAGGAAGTAAAATTCATAGAAGCTTCAGTCCCTTCGCATTTTATCGTATACAAAACAAAATCCACAAAGGACTGCATTATTGAACGCCTGTTAGGAAAACTAAGCTTTCATCGTGTCTCATTTCTAATAGGTGATGAATTGTGGTAGAAAATCTATAATATTTACTCGCCGATTGCAATAAATACAACGCCGTGACAGGGAAAGTACTTTACTCTTTACCAAACGACAAAATTCTAGACTCATCCATTTTGAAAGTATTTGCAGATGACAAATCAAATTTGATGCTAATAACAGGATGTGTGCTTTGAATGGATAGAAAACATTGTGGGAAAAGGAGAAAGCGCTGGGAACCGGAAATAATGTACTTTTCCCCTCAAATGTTTTTAAAAGTTTTCATCAACAGGGTCTACAAAACTCGGGGTTGCTCGGTAAAGGATTTTGCTAATGCTGATGTCCTAGGCGTGGTTCCAAAGGTTGACCCCCCTCTCCCCGCCATTACAGGCATCGGACTCGGTACCTCTGTGATCAATGTTAGGCGCACTGAACGTGCGCTCTGATCATGGATTTACACTTTCCGATACGGTGTATTTTTTACTGCGAAATCTATTGAAATTGCAAAGCTTTTGTGTTAACTATTTACTAAAAGCTTTCATATAATCTATTTAGCAACTGAAGGGTTAAATTTTACTTAACGGTTTTTCCCTCCTTTTATCTCCAAATAGACAGAAACCCTAGTAAAGGTTACAGTTTCTAAGAAAAATAATTTCAATCAGAGCGCAGAAAATGGAGATGGCTATACACAATCTTTGTAGAAAAAATAATATTTCAGCTTTACACCCGAGTATAGTAAAAAGGAATACCTAACATTTCATCGGACAATTTGGATTCAGTATACCACTGCAGTTTTGATTGATTTTCGTTCATTTATTGCCGCCACCGGTTGGCCATATGGCCGACGCAGCCTGAAGGTTGTTAGTTATGCTAACGGGTTCAGTGCAAGACACAGGACGAAACCCATTCTAGGTTACATATTGTTCGTTAACGTGCTTGAGTGTATGACACCGTCACACGAGACCTAGGTTTAACGTTTCATCCGAAAGACAAATAAATGCAGTAAATTTAGATGACCAGCGGTAGCAATCAAACCCACACCCTAAAGTGGTCCAAGTGTTCACAAGTCTACCATTTGAATTATTCGGGCTGGTATACTGCACTTTCTAGGCAGCCCGATCTTTATCTATACTGCAATATCTAAAAGCTCTTTGGAGATTTATTTTTTTCATTACCCATGGCGACTGATAATAGCTTTTGTGGACGACGTAGATCAAGACCAGACTAAACATCTCAAGTTCTTGCAGCCTGATTTTGGTTCTACACCGTCCGTTACCTGGAACTAATATAAAGCCCAATTCGACTTCAATCGCACTAGAAATCCACTTACAGATTTTGGAGAATAGAATCTGGTGTACGTATTCGGTAGTGAAAGAATTAAGGGTTATTCATATTTTATCAACACGTGTCTTTAATTCAGACTAAGAAAAAGGAATCCTTATATCTGCATTTGGAGATATATGCTTAGATAAATGTTGCTATAGCAACCTAATGTGTGATATTTCTGGCTCAAAATAAGATAAGTATCAACTTAAGGTTTCATGAAAGAAACATGGCTTATATTAATCAAAACTTCTAATTTTAATGCATAGTTTTACTCTCAGGAATCTTCTAAATTTCATAATTATAAAATATCAGATTGGCTCAACCAAAATGTTTCTGCGATCAGAAATTGTGTTACTTTCTAAATTTCGATTCCGACCATAGATACTTTTAAGAATGGTTGGTGAAGTGAAGCCTAGATTTTCAGAGCTTCGAGGAATAATTTTGCTTACGCACTAGACTTGTGATTCATCGCGAGTTTGAACTTAGGCTAAGCCATATGTCCTGCAACACGCGAAAAGGAGCATCCGGACATTTGGGTAAAGTGTCGTCTCGGATCAGCCTGCGCAGTCCGCGCAGGCTAATCCGAAACGACACTTTCCGTTTTTATGTAATTTTCTGTCTTGCGCAAGTCTACTGTAGGAGAAAATCTGATTAGTCGTAAAGTGCCGTCTCGGATTAGCCTGCGCGGACTGCGCAGGCTGATCCGAGACGACACTTTACGCAAATGTCCGAATGCTCCTTTTCGCGTGTTGCAAGCCATTTATATTGATGATGGGCATTTCCGACCTGATATCATTACTCTTTTACAAAAAGCTGGAAGGGAAACATCTTAGTTATTTGGTTAGTCAATTAGTTATTTGTTTTGCAAGTGAGTGAGTGAGTGAGTGAGTTAGTTATTTGTTTTGCAAGTGAGTGAGTTTGTTCGTGAGTGAGTTTGTTCGTTTATTCGTTTGTTCGTTAGTTAGTTCGTGAGTTCGTAAATTCGTTTGTTCCTGAGTTTATGTGTTCGTGAGTCAGTTCGTGAATTCGTTTGTTTATTCGTTTGTTCGTAATTTCGTTGTTTAATAACTTTGTAGGTAACGCAGTTAGTAAGTAATTTCTTTATTTAGTTGGCTGGCCAGTAACGTATGGCAAACAAACAAAAATGGTTCTCTGAATCATAAAGTTGTTGTTGTTGAATCATAAAGAAAATACAAGATTGGCTGTCACAGTCTGTAGATTTCAAGCGGGTCATTGTCGGAATTTGCAGGGGCAGTCTGAGATCGAATCCCTACCAGTTTTACACAAAGATGGTTGTATTTTGGTTTTTTTTTTTTAAATTATTATTATTATTATTACGAGTTTATTATCATTACTATTATTATTATTATTATTATTTCAATGTGATTCTTTGGTAGGAAAAAAAAAAGCAAAAAGTATAGAGGAAGCCTTAACAAACTAAATGATCGATTTATTTCACTGTTATTCGTTATTTTTCTACGTATGGCTATTTACAGTTAATTGTAAATAGCCCAAGAAAGTTAAACTGTTATTTATGTCGTTCTGCGATCGAAAGTAGTTCTTTAAACCTATACCTGACAATCCCGACTTTTAAAATCCCTTGGGAATCAGTTTTGTGGGAAAAGGAGAAAATGCTGTAAGCCAGAACATTGTTCCTTTCCCGGAAAGTTTTCTACTAAATCTACTTGGTTTTTTTTTTTAGAAATTGATTAAAAACCCTGCAATTCATACAATGAAGGATTTACATTTTAGTGCGTTCATACATTTATCCTCTATGTCACGTAATCCAGTTTATATATCGTAATTACCATTATGTAATACAAGAAGCTGTGTTGATCAGCTTGCGCCAAATAAAGTCTGTCCTTGTCTATTAGAAAAAATTGACAGTTGTGGGGAAAATTAACGGGGCTTTGTTAAATTTTGTGGGAGTTATGGTCCGAAGGCTAAAACAGACACAAAGTACATGTAATATTGTAAAAAGGTCTTCCTTTTTTCATGATTCCCGTTACTGATCCTACAAATATTCTGATTTATTCCGAAGTTTATTTAATTCTGCTTACTTTCATCGACATTGTCTGCAAAATTATTTCAAACGTGAATGGCGCCAAATATTTAACCCTTTAACACACGAATCACGAGTTTTAACGGCCCTGAAGACGATGGCCTTTGAAAATATTGTGGGAAAAGGAGAAAATGCTGGTCACCAGCATTTTCTCCTTTTCCCGCAATATTTTCTCCCCAATCAAAGAAAGAAATCATCATTTGGCTAAATTTATTTTGTTGCTTGCAAAATGTTTTCAACTTCGTTGAGTCCAAATTAGTCGTTTGGTAAAAATGTAACCCTTATCCTAAATAAGTGAACCGAAATTTTCATGTCGATAGTATAAATCCAAATTTTGCTAATTTAAATTTATTTTTTGCAGAAAAATATCTCTTTGTCGGACAGTGTGGGTCCAAGATCTGACTGCACGTTCTGTGCAGTCTGATCTTGATCTTTACTGTCCAAAAAAAGTCTGTGAGTCGCGCTTAGAAGCCTAAGCGTTAGCAGGTTACTATTACAATACTTAATTCTATTTTTTTCATTTGGAAGTTTTCCCCTGTGATTTATAATATGTATCGAACACTAAAGTTTGGTTCGTTTG
Organism: Hippopus hippopus; assembly: GCA_946811185.2. Classification (NCBI taxonomy): domain Eukaryota; kingdom Metazoa; phylum Mollusca; class Bivalvia; order Cardiida; family Cardiidae; genus Hippopus; species Hippopus hippopus. The sequence goes on along the minus strand of OX328098.1, from coordinate 25,488,307 downwards.
AAGTTTATTCAGCTCATTGTCTGGAATTTTGTATCAGAAAAAAACAACATTGTTAACTCTACTGTCTATCTTTTCATCTGAATTTTTTCCCATCTCTTTACGATCGAATTATGATTTTCTTGAGTTAAATGTGGCTCCAAAAGTGGATTAGTCTTTAAACATTGCGTAAAACCCCAAAATCATTTATTCTATTGTATATTTCTTCATCAGAAGCTTTTTTCCCTGCTGTTTATTATGAAATTTAGATTTTCTGCGAGCTGATTAGATCAAGATCAGACTGCACAGCACGTGCAGTCATTTCTTGAATCTCATCTTTCCGTTACTAAGCAATGCATTACAAATTATATAAATGCACATGTTTCTCAAAAGTTAAAAGGTATATCACTAGATATGTATGTATAGATTTACATATGGGCCGTGTGCTGTGAAATGGGGGCTTAATGCATGTGCAAAAAGTATCGACCCAGGTCAGCCTGCGCAGAGAGTCGACACATTTTGCTATTGGTCAATTTTCTGCATGTCAAACGACCAGTGTACCTCATGATTCAGTCGATTGTTATTCAAAACGAATTTTATGGATCTATAATACTATAATGATTTGCTTGGTTTTATGAATCACGGAGATGCACCAAGTCCTCTTTTGCCAGAGCATGGATCATATATAATGTCATTAGTATCATGAGCCGGAGGCCTTTATACTTAAAATATTGTCATTGTCACTAGTAAATTATGCGGTTATATAAAGTTATATATACGGACTAGTATGTATCTTTTTTGTTTCATTTATTTCCCCATATATTATTTTCTAAGAAATAAAATACTGCTGCTTGATCCCAAGTAAAACAAAGCAATGAAAATCTTCAATTGTATGCTTAGATTCCTCAAGAGTTTATTCAGTTTCTCAGTAACGACGTTTTAGGTAGACTTACTTAAATAGTTCAGCCAATCAAAAATTGCGATACTTTTTAACTCTAGAATAAGACTAAGAATGCACTTTAGTGTGGTTGGCGAATACGGGCCAAGAACCTGAGGAGAGATGTCTCTTTTTAACCCTTTGGCTGCTAAGCGCGACTCTTAGACCTTCTGCGGACAGTGTAGATCAAGATCAGACTGCACAGAACGTGCAGTCTGATCTTGGATCTACACTGTCCGATAAGGAGATATTTTTCCCACAAACAATTAATTAAAAACAGTGAAATTTGGGTTTATACTATCGGATTGAAATTTTTGTGTCACTTATTTTGCAGGATAAGCGTTAAAATGCATTAAAAGAATGTCTATTAACTATTTTATGACAGTCTGGTCACAATTCATAACCATTTACAGTCAGAAACTAAACCGGTTTAATCTATTTAGCATGTCTGACAAAACGAGACGATCCAATAATAGTAGGAAAGTAAATAAACTACATTATTGTAACATTAACACATACCCAAGTATGCTGTTTGTTTTAACAATGTTTTTCCTTAGTCCTTGGTCTGTATTTACTAGTGCCAAACATTCTAAATTGCATTTTTATTAAGTGCACTTGAGAAAATTTTCTAAATTTAGAAAGTACCACAATTGGTTTAGCGAATCAGAGTTGGTTCAGACAATCAGATATTGTTACTTTCTATATTTAGTATCAGACTTAGAATTAAATGTAGATTGCACTTTAGAAACGTTGGTTGAATACGCAACCTGTTTCAACTATGTATGCACAAGCATGGTTAGGATTTTCTATGTAATGCATCTCCGTGATGCATTATACCAAGCAATTCATCACATAATTGTGGATCCATAAGATACATTTTGTCCAACACACGAACTGAATTATTAGGTAGAATAGTCCTTGGACATGCAGAAAATTTACCGAAAGCAAAAATTGAGACGATCCAATAATTGAAAGAACGGAAATAAACTACAATCTTCTACAGTAACACATAGCCAAGCATGGTCTTTTTTTTTTTCTTTCTTTTGGTTCTTGACCCGTATTTACCAAACATTCTAAATTGCATTTTAATTAAGTCCAGTTGAGAATAACCTTCCAAATTTAGAAAGTACCACAATTGGTTTAGCGAATCAGAGTTGGTTCAGACAATGAGATATTGTTACTTTCTATATTTAGAATCAGACTAAGAATTAAATATAGACTGCACTTTAAAATGGTTGGTTGAATATGCAAGCTGTTTCCACAATGTATGCCTAAACGTGGTTAGGATTTTGGAATTATTACCTATTTATTATTACATTTTTATGCTGAAAGAAATTGCATTGAGTAGTAATACGTTTCCTCAGTTTCACGAGTTCTACGAAATGGAACTTCATGATCTTGTATAAGAACACTACCACGTGACAACGCCGCTAGTAAGGATTGTGAAAAGAACCTTTTGACTACAGTTATCAACAAAAGACCCAAAGTCAAAAGGTGTGGCCTGGATTTTTGCTACAAAGTGCCTTGCAACCTTAGGTTAGTTCAAACCTGTTATTTTTATAGCGATTATGAAAGAACTTCACAATTTAAATAAGACATACTACAATCATAGGGAGGTTTAATGCATCTCTGTGATGCATCATACCAAGGAAGTCATCATATAATTATGGAACCATAAAATACAATCTTTTCCAAAGACCAACTGAATTATGAGGTACAATGGCCCTTCGACATGCAAAAAGTTTCGACCCATTGCAAATGGTTGATTCCTTTCATCAATGGACTTTAACACTGGTCCTCCCAGGTGAGAGGTCGCGCTCTATTCCAACACCTTTGTCTGCCACTGAAAAGGGATCATTCAAGAATAGCGTTTGTTTAACTCTATACCAAACGACAACATTTTGGACTACACCAATTTGAGAGCATGTGCAGACGACAAAATTAATGTAGTTCAAACGATGTTTTCTATCGATGATAGGAAAGAAAACATTGTGGATATAAGGAGAAAATAGTGGTTGCATTTTCTCCTTTTCGCCGTTCAAACTCGGGATTGTATCGTAAAAGGTTTATTCGAAATGTTTATCGTTTAATTGAAAGAAAATGATATTTGACTCCAGACAGGTATCGTAAAATATGAAATTGTGTCAAAAAACTCTAAAAATAAATCGTTTAACTTAAAATGCATGTCATTAAATTCGACATTTATCTTTCCCTTTTTTGAAACAGTCTATAAAGTTTAAATAAAAATGGTATCATTACTACAAAATACATGTCGTTTAATTCGAAACGTTAAGCGTTGAATGAATGAATGAATGAATGAATGAATGAACGAACGAACGAACGAACGAACGATTGAACGAACGAAGGAATACATGAATGAGTGACCATATGGATGAATGAATATATGGATGAATGAATACATAAATGGATACATGAATACATGAATGAAAGAACGAAGGAAATAAGGAATGATAGGAGGAAGGAACGAAGGAAGCAAGCCAGAAAGGAGAAAAAAAGGAAAACATTGGGCGATATTAGAGGGACGCTGTTCAAACGAAAATCTAGGAGTAAATGTAAAAATTTCGTGATCTATCGAGTTCTCTTTCTTCTTTATGTACATCTATTTATTTTACTCTTTACCAAACAACAAAACTATAGATTTGTCCAGTTTGAAAGCATTTGCAGACGACATATTCAATGTGGCTCAGATGAGAAATTATGTTCTTGAAAGTATAAAAACATTGTGGGAAAAAGAGAAAATGCTGGTTACCAGCATTTTCTCCCGTTCCCGTAATGTTTTCAAAAGCCCTTCAGGGTCGTTAAAGCACGAGACTGTATAGTAAAGGGTTGGACGAATAAAGTTATTACCAGAAGAACACACCCAAAAGCACTTTTCCATACATCAAGAAAGATTTTCACCGTAAATCCAGAATTCCGACCATTAGACCTGATGTTTGTATTAAACACCATATAAAATTATTCTTTAATCCGTATGTGTGTAACATTAGATCATAAAACGCAAAAAAACATTCTTTAATCCGAATATGTACGACGATTCCGAGCACGGTTTATTCCACATTAACAAGATTTCGTTTCATCCACAAAAGCTCATGTTTCCGTCCTTCCTATTTAAGTCTATCTCCCATTTAGTCAACTTTCAATGATACCGCCTGTTGAATAACGGAATCCGATCACAGCCAACAGTATCACTTTTCCGTACGCTTTCGGGTATTTCCGTATATTCCCGTTTGATTACTGTATTAGTTTTCACGTGACTGTGATTAATCGTTGTTCTCCGTCGATTAATCGAATAATGACGGAGATAAACGAAGTTTTACGTTTGACACACAATAGCCAATATTGGTGATCCGATTGAGTACACTGTTGTGAAGCAATCGTCGCTTCTGCAACAATCTTCATTGCACTGTACCCTTTCTATGGCAAACTGAGTTAACTGTTACGGTACCATTGGAAATTCTAAGTGCTTTTGCCACTAGTGTAGATTGAGATTAGGCTGTACTGAACGTGAATTCTGGTGTTGATGTTTCACGCTTGCTATTGTCCTCTATTGTCAACAGTGCCTGTATTTACCTATCATTTTTTATAACATACTGAATCTAATTCTCAAGAATTTTCTGAATTTGAAAGTAATGAAGCTCCTGATTCGCTAAACTAAATGGTTTAACCAATCAGAACTTGCTTTACTTTTTAAATCCTGAATGACACCAAGAATGTATTTTAGAAAGGTTGGTGAAACGGGTTTAGGAATAACTTATGGGTTGACCACTTAACTGATTGGTAGTTTAACTCTACCACACAATTACAAAAAAAAAAAATAGACCTATTTATAATCTTATTTGACTTGCAGCACGCGAAAAGGGGCATTCGGACATTTGCGTAAAGTGTCGTCTCCGATCAGCCTGCGCAGTCCGCGCAGGCTAATCCGAAACGACACTTTCCGTTTTTATGTAATTTTCTGTTTTGCACAAGTCTACTGTAGCACAAAATCTAAGGTAGTCGTAAAGTGCCGTCTCAGATTAGCCTGCGCGGACTGCGCAGGCTGATCCGAGACGACACTTTTACGCAAATGTCCGAATGTCCCTTTTCGCGTGTTGCAAGCCATTTATAATTGAATGAAGAATTACAGTAAATGAGTTTATGAATTATTCATTTTTAACAAACAATCTCGACTTTTAAAGACCCTTGAAAAAAAGGCTTATAAAAAAAACAGAATGAAGAGGAGAAAATATTGGTAATCAACATTTTCTCCTTTTCCCACAATGTTTTCTATCCTCCCAGAGACGAATTCCATCATTTGAGACGCACTTAACTTGTCGTCTGCAACACCTTTAAAATTGGGCCAGTCTAAAATTCTGTCGTTTGGTAGAGAGTTAATAATAATGACAGTTTATGAATCATTTATGTATATGTCCCTGAAGTCATTTCAAAGTTTCAAATGATTTTGACAATGCTCCCAATACAATCGGCAACATGAATCTTATCATAACATTGCTGTTTGTAATGGTATTTCAATAATATGGGCGATTTCCGAGTAGATATCGCCATCTGATTCTTGTCTACAGTGTCCGCCAAAGCACACAATGATGCCCTACGCATGCGAAAATGGCTGCTTTCACACTTTAATTCTAGACCACACAATCCTGAGTTATAAAGAAAAAAGCTTTTGAAAACATTGTGGCAAAAAGAGAAAATGCTGGTAAGGAGCATTTTCTCCTTTTTCCACAATGTTTTCTATTCTTTCAAAGGCAAATATTTTCATTTGAGCAACTTTTAATTTGTCGTCTGCTAGTGTGCTCAATTTGGACCAGTCTAATATTTGCCGTCTGGTATAGAGTTATTAAACCAATGACAGCAATGTTCAGCGGTGACACGGGTATACATCTCAGCCGCTTGTAACACCAAGCCTTGAAGAGACGGTCGACCTAAATCGGACCTGACACACCCTATTTAATAAACATTTGACCATCATACACAAGTTAAGTTGTACTTGTAAACTGTTTCCATCGAGACCAGACGGTACAAAATGTGCTTTCTGATCGTGATCTATATTGTACTATACTGCTAGGGGTATTCTTGTATCTCTGGTATATTCTGACAGAAAAGAAAAAGTCCAGAAATCGCAATATCTTAGTCTTTGTTCTGACACGATTTATTTTTGCGTTATTTTAGCATCTGAAGGGTAAAGAGGTATTAAAATAGAAATTAACGTTACATTTTAAGGAAAGAACACATATGAGCGGCACCTTGGTAAAGGGATTTTAATGCATCTACATGACGCATTATTATACTGCAAAGAAATTTCTCGTGATCTGATTGGATAATATGCCCCGAACATATATATCATGTACACTGGCAAAACCAACGTAAAGGCAGTTTCCCTCTCGGGAGCCCCGTATACATGACTACACTTTCAACACAACATCCAAAACGGCGTCGATCAAGATTAACATCAAGATTATGCACCAAACTGCACGTTTTACCAAGGTTTCAGTGACGTCAGTTCCCAGTGACGTCAGTTTTCATTGAAATGGGGCATTCAGAAGGGAAACTCTACTTCGTCAGCGTACTCCATTTTTGAAACAAAAAAAAAAACAGGTAAATTTCGCTTAACACACGTTGGAATGATAAAACTTTGCAGTATGATATATTCGTTGTACTGTCAGGTGGCAGGGGACTTGGAAACTTGTTCATGGCTGTGGTGAATGATGTCGCCACCTCGCCTTCGCCTCGAGGCGACATTATTCACCACAGCCGTGAACAAGTTTCCAAGTCCCCTACCACCTGACCGTACAACTACATGTAATATTGTACCAAGCAAGTCATCTCATATTTATGGATCCATAAAATCCATTTTGTCTAACAACAGGCTGAGTTCTGAGTTAAAAATGGTCCTTTGAAATGCACAAACTGATTGATGACATTAGGTTTTGATCCAAGTCAGCCTTCACGGACAACGCAGCCCGGCCATTTTGCAGATGCATTAACGCCTTTTTCAGAGTGCATGACTCTTATACAAAAAGGTGATATCTGTTTGAAGTAGAGTCTCCACGATGTCAGGTTTTATTTAACCAATGTCTTTCATAGACAGTATACTGTTTTGAATGAGTGTTAACAGCGCTTTTAACCCTTATGTTGCTTAGCGCGACTCAAAGATCTCTTGCGGACAGTGTAGATAAAGATCAGACTGCACAGAATGTGCAGTCTGATCTTTGATCTACACTGTCCGATAAGGAGTATTTGATTTGTCCTCCTAAAATTAGCTTTAAAAAAGCACAATTTAATTTTTACTATAGTCTTTAGAGTTTTATTTCACTTATTTAGCAGGTTAACGGTTAATTTAATTTTAGTCACATAACGACAATAGCCAAGACTCATGTCTCTCTTTATGTCCCCGGGGGTTGCCGAGGACTCAACAGTACTTTGCTAATAGATCTTTTATCTCACGTTACCAGCGCCACGGGGGTAGTAAACACTGCTGGGAAAGGAAAAAATACGGGTAACAAGCATTTTGCCTTTTTTCAGCAATTTTTTTCAAAGATTCTTCTTAGAACCTTTGGATCGCGAAAAAGTGGAGTTTTTTTTTGGGGGGGGTGGGGGGGGGGGTGGGGGGGAAATCGGTCAAAAACATAGAAGCGGCTGAAATAAGAAGCGTTTTATATGTGTTGATGATACATTCTATAGATACTCGTATAGCTATAGCCTAGCTGTGAATGGAAATTGTCATGTTCTATTATCGGTCCTCTATCTGTAGTGTTTGGTAAGCGGATAAACAAATGAAAGTACATTGAGTTGCTAGAATAAGATGGATCTTTCAAAAACGAAAGGCAGACCGCGTAAAGATCACTGCATTATGAATACTGGTATTTTTTCGGCGTAGCTGAGTGTGCTTGCTTTTGACCTACTATTTGGTACTGATAAAACATGATTAAATAGAAATATGTGATTGGTCAAATATGTAGACATGTTTATTCTAAGGGCCCCTTCCTATTCACTGGCAAATTTACGCCGTCTATCTTTTTTAGAGGTATTTCTTGTTTGTGCTTATGAAGAGAAATAAACAGAAAGTAACCACACCAGCAATTGCCCCTATTTCCTCATTGTTTTGCATATTGTTGAAAAGTCCAACTTTCAATAAGATATGATCCATGTTCTGTGAAAAGGGGCTTTTATGTATATACAAATAGTATCAACTCATCTCCGTGTCGAAACCTTTTGCCTTTGGTAAATTTTCTGCATGTCCAATGACCAGTCTACCTCAGGATTCAGTCCTTTGTTAGACAAATGGATTTAACGATCCACAATTATGTGATGATTTGTTTGGTATCATGCATCACGGAGATAAATTAAAGCCCCGTTTGGCAGAGCGTCGCTCATATGTAGACTGCACTGTAATGGGTTATATGGCCTGCAACACGCGAAAAGGGGCATTCGGACATTTGCGTAAAGTGTCGTCTCCGATCACCCTGCGTAGTACGCGCAGGCTAACCCGAAACGACACTTTCCGTCTTTATGTAATTTTCTGTTTTGCACAAGTCTACTGTATCACAAAATCTAATGTAGTCGTAAAGTGCCGTCTCGGATTAGCCTGCGCGGACTGAGCAGGCTAATCCGATACGACACTTTACGCAAATGTCCGAATGCCCCCTTTTCGCGTGTTGCAAGCCAATTATAGTAACGCATGAAAACAACAAAATTCTGAACTAGTACAAGAAAAGGTTTATCCCCTATCATACCCATATACTAGGATTGGAATCGCCGCCACAGGGTATCGATAAACAGTAGAAATCCTTGAATATTAATGTCATAAACTGGCCTATAAATAGGCCTACGGAGGCCCGTAGAATAAACATATCCACATTTTGACCAATCGCAAACTAGAGTGTATTCCTTCGAATCTAATACGAAAAAGTGGGTCAAATAGAGTTACGCCCAAAAAGAAAAGCTCCAATAGCTCAAGTGGTAGACTTTTAAACTTCAAATATTTGAACAGTTGAGAATGTGGGTTCGATCCCCACGGCTGCCCACCTGAAATTCGGATGAGAAATTAAACCTAGGTCCCGTGTGATGGTGCTATACACTGAGCACGTTAAAGAACCAGCCATAGCTAAGAATGGGTTTCTTTCTGCAACCTGCACTATCCCCCTTGACAAAAGTAACAGTCTTCTCGAGGCGTCGCCCATATTGGCAATCGGTGGCGACGACAGATAAACTCATATTAACTATCCAACTTCGCTGAAAAAGAAGCGCAGGCTAACCCGAAACGACACTTTCCGTTTTTATGTAATTTTCTGTTTTGCACAAGTCTACTGTATCACAAAATCTAATTAAGTCGTAAAGTGCCGTCTCGGATTAGCCTGCGCGGACTGCGCAGGCTAATCCGATACGACACTTTACGCAAATGTCCGAATGCCCCCTTTTCGCGTGTTGCAAGCCAATTATAGTAACGCATGAAAACAACAAAATTCTGAACTAGTACAAGAAAAGGTTTATCCCCTATCATACCCATTTACGAGGTTGGGACTCACCGCCACGGGGTATCGATAAACGGTAGCAAAATCCTTGAATATTAGGGTCATAAATCGGCTTATAAATAGGCCTATAGCGACCCGCAGAATAAACATATCCATATTTGACCAATCGCAAGTTACAATTTATTCGTTCGAATATAATACGAAGAAGTGGGTCTAAGGGCAGTTAAAAGAGCAACACCGAAAAGATAAGCCCCAATAGCTCAGGTCGTAGAGCACGAGACTCGAGAACGTCAAATCTCTGGACACATGAGAATGTTGGTTCGATCCCCACGGCTGGCCACCTAAAATTGCTAAAAAATCTGTCGGATGAGACGGTAAACCTAGATCGTGTGAAAGTGCTATACACTGAGCACGTTAGAGGACCAGGGCCCGGTTTCACGAAAAAACTTAAGTCCCTTTCTTTACTCAAACCTGCAAACAGACTTGTTTTACGACTTCAGTTGAGTTTGTCATTCTAGACGCATTTCATTAACATGAACAGACTTGTGGAACATTCTCAAAGCCAAAATTGGCACAACGTTTCAGACTCAACTCAGCAAAATAATGGACTTAAGTCTGTTAATTAACTTAAGCCCATTTATTTTACTTTGTTGAGTCTGAAACATAGTGTCAACTGGGGATTTTAGAATGTTACTACGGTGTGTTAATGTTACTGAAATGCTTCTTTAATAATGAACTCAACTTAAGTCAGAATCTGGGACCGTAAGTAGATTTGAGTGAAATAAGAGACTTAAGTTTTTTCGTGAAACCGGGCCCAGGCGTAACGTAGGATGGGTAGGATGGGTTGCGACCTGTATCCTGCAACATCTCAGCTAACAAAACTATTAGTATTCTGGTGGCGTCACCCATATGGGCAATCGTTGGCGACAACAGATAAAAACATATCAACCAAGCAACTGCGCTGTAAAAGAAGCGTCGTTACCGATGGTACAGTCGATAGATAGCCGCGACCATAATGTGTCATGTTTTATTGTCCAGTAATCGGTCCTATACATCTACCAAGCACGTTTTTAATAATAAATGGAGTGTGCCTGTTTTTGTAATGTTCCTACTCTGTTTAACCTTTTACCAAACATTTCCGTGTATTAATGAAACTGACAAAGTAATCTTTTATGAAAATATTGTGAGAAAAGGAGAAAATGCTGGTAACCAGCATTTTCTCCTTTTCCCACAATATTTTCTACCCAGTCAGAGAACGTTAATTTATTTGCAACTATTTGTGCAGATGTTTTAAGTTTGGATGAGTCTAGAATTTGTCGTTTTGGGAAAAGGGTGTACTAGAATTGATTGGGAAGACAGAGGCAAGGTCGCTGTTAGTGTCTGGTTTCTATCCCGGAATAGTAAATTCTACATATTTTTCAAACTATCGATCTTTGTTAAAGATTACTGTACCTATGAAATGTTATGGGTAGAAAATTTGTACATGTTTTAGAGCCTGAATAAAAAATAAAAGTAGTTGTCGTAGCAGAAGTAGTATCGGTAACAGTAAGTAGTGGCAGTAGTAGTTTGGAAGCTTTCACAAGATTTTCAAAAGCGATGTCAGGGTCCGGGACTCGAGAGTAAAAGAGTGCAATGATATGTGAGAGAGAGAGGCAGAAAGGCAGATACACAGAGGTAGAGAGATAGTAAGAGAGAGGGAGGGGGAGGCATAGAGTAACAGAGAGAGAGAAAGAGAGTCAAAGAGATACAGTCACAGAGAGAGAGAAAGAGAGAGAGAGAGAGAACTCAGAACTCAGAACACTTTATTCGTAGCTAAGGCCTCCGGCCCATATTACACGACATAAAATTTACAAATATATTTTTATCCCCCCTTCTGTAAATATGAAACAGTAGTTTTTTTTTTGACGAAAAAGAAAACATCACATACACACGTACATACACATACATAAAACTAATACATACCGATATATACGTATCATATTTACATGAACAGTGAAGCTTCTGACATTTTCTTCATTCCCATATGCATGCAGCAAGTGCCGAGATTAAAAAAATTAACAACAGTAACAAACAAAGTTGCAATAGGGAATTTACTTGCGCAATCACTCCCATTCCCTCTCTCTGACAGCATTCAGTGAGAGAGAGAGAGAGAGAGAGAGAGAGAGAAACCTGAAACTCAAAACATTTATTTATAAAGTTCATACTTGTGGCCCTCATTGCATGGCATAGTTATAAATATCTTACACCCCTTTTCTTAATGCAATACTTTAGCTGATTAAGAAAAAAAATAAAAAAAACCACACACACACACGCACACACATAAAGACAAATGTCAATGACACGTATTACAAGTGTATACATATATACACACATAAAAATATACAATACAATATACAATAAATATATACAATTCCACAATGTCATTTTTTATTTTTCCCGGGGACAGTCTCCGTCTTTTAAATTAGTTATTTTGTCGTCTGCAAATGACTTAAATTCAGACCAGTTCAAAAATTATTCCCATCACTTAAGACAAAGCTAATTCTATTTTGTCCTCTGTGTTGAGACTTGTCCAAGATATTGTTATCTGGTAAAAAAAAAAATTATTACATTTTTTTTTTTTCAATGATAGACACGATGAATAATTCAAATATTTGCTACCGCCCTACCCTCGTATATATAATGGTCTAACTCGGATACGCAGACCTTCAGCGGATCCGCAAAATAAGCGTGCACGTGCATGTACAGTTATTTGGATTCATTCATTTTTTCATTCATGGTGATTCAAAACATTGTGAAATGTGTGGTTGCAGTAAAATAAATATGCATTTAATGCAAGAACGTAAAAGGAAGACCCTTTACGCTAAGTAGCTCTTCGAGGACGGATTATCTTTGGTGTTGTGGATGGAAGAAATTTATTATTTCATTCGGTTGGATTATTGTGTACTTCGTTGCGGAAAATCAAGCGTTTATACATTATGGAGCACATAATCAGCGGATGTTGGACACATATCCAAGTGTATCATCATTATCAGATAAGTATATTAGTTTCTGTATATTTTGTTCAGAAGTTAGTGTTTGTTTATGCGAGTTAATTTTTGCTTGTAGATTATGTTGCTTTGAAATAAGCACCCGTAGTTTTGGGATTCGTTTCTTTGTGGTATGTTTATATTTTCAGGATTGGTTTTTCGGTTGCTGAGGCTATACTCTCTGGCAAGGATTTATTTAGAGCCCAAAGTCTGTATTGTGGTATGTATCAACGTTTTTTTTTTTTCTTTCCTTTGTTTTTCGTTCTTTCTCTCCCTCTTTCTCTCCCTCACTTCTTTCTTTCTTAAATTTTATAATAGTATTCTTATCCACTTTGGAAACAATGTGCTTGTTAGGCTGCTACCCAAGGACTTTTATATTTTTTGAACCACAGATGAGAGAGAGAGAGAGAGAGAGAGAGAGAGAGAGAGAGAGGGGGGGGGGAGGGAGAGAGAGGGAGAGAGAGAGTCTGAGGGAGAAGGAGAGACTGAGAGTCAGAGATTTAGGGCAGAGAGACAAGGAGAGACTGAGAGTCAGAGAGGGTATCAGAGTCAGAGTAACAGATATTCTATGTATTCTTACAACTGAAGATTGTCATTAAACGCACTTACATTTTAACAATCGGCCATTCGTAAAGACTTTCACCGTATTCCCCTGTTCCAAAGCTAAAGACAATTTCACACCTCTGTACGGACAAAAGAAAATTTCACATAAATCATTTTTACAGAAAGCTTTTCAGCGTCACTGATAGTCTGTAAAGAGATAGGTTATTCTTCAGTGTCAAGTCTTTTCTTAGAACAGTGAAAACCCATTCCAGAACAGTGAAAATCCATTCACCCATTCCAGAACAGCGAAAACCCATTCTTCGAGAGCATTTGTTAGTGATATAGATCGGCCTATACCTTTTTACATAAAGACAAAATATCGGACTTGTCAAAATGAAAGTATCTGCAATGTACAAATTATCGGTAAATGATAAAATTTGTCTGTCGTGGGTAGAAATTTTATTACAACTATGAAATAAGTTATCACAAACCACTAGTCGATGATTTGCTTCCTGGAAATCTAAACAAGAACTCGCGCCGTGATGTTGGTAGTTCCAAGAGTTGACCCTCCTCATCTTGAGATTCGAACTCGGATCCTTTAATGTGAGAGTCGGACGCTATACCCTCATAATTATGTCTGTCAAAGGAAATTCTGCTATCTTCCTATAAACAAGCGAAAAACTTAACATCGCGAGATTAAAAAAAAAACTTGATATGTTCACTTTATTTATTACGAAAGCAATTCTGTTCTCCTCTTCGTGATATAATATCGAAATATTACATCAAAACAAATATTTATTATCGAAAACTAAGAGCTTTATAACATAAATCTGTTAAGCATTGCATGTGAGTTTGAGCTATAAAACTTTTGATCGACATAAACGAAAACAGGAGCTTTGCGCACGGCACAGATCCAGATCAGGCTGCACAGAACGTGCAGTCTGATCTAGGATCTATGCCATCCGCCTCTTAGGTCAAGCCTACAAAACAAAAATAAAAAATGAAACATCATTCTGATTTTCAGTGGAATGGATTTTCGGCCGTGGAAAGAGGTGGGGATTATATGAGTCAATCTCTGGGAAAAGGGAGTTTAATGAATCTGCAAAAAGTATTGAACCAGGTCAGCCCGCTCAGTTCGCGCAGGCTAACCTGGGTCATTTTTTTTTACTATTGGTCTATTTTTTGCATGCCCAGGTACCAGTCTACCTTATGATTCTGTCTGTTGTTAGACATACTGAATTTTATGGATCCATAATTATGTCGTGTCTTGCTTGGTATAATGCAATGCATCAGGGAGATGCATTAAGCCTCCTTTTCACTGAGCATGGCTGCTCGTCTATTTAGCGCTGAAAGAGTAAGCCTTTATTGGACAGGTTAATGCTAGACCGAAAGAAAGTTACAACAAATCACGGAAAGAACAAAATAATGACAGGAAGGAAAACGGCCTTTTTTATTTTCCTCAACAGCATGAATAAGAAATATATATGAGCCGTGCTCTGTAAAAAAGGGGCCTAATGCATCTGCGAAAAGTATCGACCCAGGTCAGCCTGCGCAGTCCGCGCAGGCTGACCTGGGCCGAAACTTTTCGCTATGGGTCAATTTTATGTATGTCCAAGGACCAGTCTACCTCATGAATAAGTCAGTTGTTAAAAAAAGTGGCTATTATGGATCCGTAAGTATGTGATGGCTTGCTTTGTATGATGGATTACGGAGATGCATTAAGCCCCCTTTTGCCAGAGCATGGCTCAATTGTACATGTATATGAACCATGATCTGGCAAAAAGGGGGCTTAATGCATCCCCGAAATGCGTGATACCGAACAAGTTATTACTGTGTTATGGATCCATAAAATCCTGTATGTCGAACAATCAAATGAATTACGAAGTACAGTTGTCCTTTGATAAGCAGAAAATTGACCAATAGCAAAAATTGTCGGCCCAGGTCAGCCTGCGCGGACTGCGCAGGCTGACCTGGGTCGATAATTTTTGCGGATGCATTTATCCCCTTTTTCACATAGCTCATATATTTTGTATAAAAAGAAAGTAGGCTGCGTAAATTTGCTTGCAAATAGGCCTGCAGGGGCCTGCAGGGGCCCTCGGATTAAACATGTCCTCAGTTTGGACCAATCACAAATTCATATTTATTCATTCGATTACATCAATACATAGAGGGAGATCAAAAGACAATGCATTCAGCATTATTTCGGCTCTAATCTAAATCTGATCTAAATGTAGACAGTTTGCAAAGGCACTGAACTTTCAGAATACAGAAAAAAAAAAACAACGAAATTTTCTTTGAAAGAAAGAAAATCACAAAAAAAGTTGATATTTACAGGGTGTAAACGGTTTTCCAGACGACAAATTTTTGCTTGCTTGATTGATTGTAAGGTGTTTAACGCCGTTTTCAACATCATTTCAGTTATATCGCGGAGGAAACTGCACCCTCAATGCTTTCCTTGCGTTTCTGCTCCCACTGCTCCGCACAATATTCTTTCCAATCCACTGGCTGCTTTCCCATATAACCATCGTCGACAAAGTGATCGGCGGTGAGAGAAAAATGAATCGCAATGACTACCATCAATCCTCGTATAAAAATTGGCAGAGCTGAGGATTCGAACCAGTGGACAAAATTTTGGATTTGCCTAAGTTAAAATCATATGCAGACGATTAATTGAATGTGCCTTCATCATTCGGATGGAAATTGCTTTGCATCGGGTAACAAGGATTATCGAAAAGAAACAGAAAATGTTGGTTACAAGCATTTCCTCTTTCACACACGATGTTTTCAAAAGCTTTGTTCGTACGGGTGGTTAAAACTCTGGCTCGTTTGGTAGGAGCTTTCGCCAAAAAAGTCACAACAAAATGTTGGTCAGTATGGATAAAAGGCCAGATTCCACGTTCTATCAAGCATGATCTTAATCCACACTAACTGCATAAACACATAAGCGTTAATTTACCATACGTGACTTTGAGTAAAGAATGTAGAGAAATATCATACTGTGCACCCGCCCAGTCTGGGCTGTATTCACAAACCATTCTAAAGTTCATTCTTTGTCTAATTCTCGATCTCGAGAGTAATTTAATCTCTGA
Source organism: Hippopus hippopus (assembly GCA_946811185.2). Taxonomy (NCBI): domain Eukaryota; kingdom Metazoa; phylum Mollusca; class Bivalvia; order Cardiida; family Cardiidae; genus Hippopus; species Hippopus hippopus. The sequence continues at coordinate 25,472,244 of OX328098.1, read as the reverse complement.
TTGGCTAAATCAAATATGTTAGACAATATAAGAAACTTTGTTATAAGCCTCCTTCCTTGAGGGTCGTTAAAATTCGGGATTGTGTTGTACAGGATTAAGCATTTTTCCGATGACAATTCAACATCAAAAATTCTCCTGTTAACCCTTAGGATGATGGTAAGCGTGACTCAAGAACCTTTTGCGGACAGTATAGATCAAGATCAGACTGCACAGAACGTTCAGTCTGATCTTGGATCTACACTGTCCGATAAGGAGATATTTTTTTTCCAAATTAATATCATTGAAATAACAATATTTGGGTTTTTACTATTGGCTTAAATGTTTCATTTCACTCATTAAGAGGGCTAAGGGTCAACTTTCATTTACGAAAACTGTCATTCCCACAGGAAACTTGTGTAATTTCATCGTGTCTTAGAAACGCCTAAAAATGATATTTATTTAGTGCTGGGCAAATAAACATTTCTACTTTAGAAACGTCTCTGATATTAATTCAACGTTTTCATTTTTTTGAGAGAAGTCTTAAAGAGTCGATTGGGATTTGAGTTTTTCTCCTAATGCATGCGACTCAATATGTACTCTTCTACCATTGCAGACCAAGATTAGCGGGCAGGTACTTGGAATCTGATCTTGGCCTAAATTTCTGCTCCTTTATCAATAGTGTCAGTTTGTAATTTCCCTTAGATGCAAATAAAAATTAACAACATTTTATTTGACCTATTGGTTTAAAGAGGCCCTTATACTCATTTTCAGCCAGTTTTAACTCATTTTGTCTTTATTTTATCAAACTATAGTCATTCTTATATCTTCATGCCAAATATTGAGCCTGACGGTCGATAGAAAATCCATTTCGCTGAGTTGCGGCCTTCCATGTAAACAGACTCGTCGTTTCCGGTTTTTGAGTCGAAGATTTTCGATATATCCGTTATACACTCGGATAGATTCGTATGATGATCATGCATTCTGTCACGTGACTATATTTGACCTTCGCCCTGCGTCTAATGAGGTAAACAAAGGAAAATAAAGGCTTCTCTGTTTCAGCCTCGATTTTCAGACGGAGGTCGCGGCCTATATGCAAATTACACCGCATCCGACTCTAGGCGGAAACCAACGATAAATTTCCGTGACGCACCGCCATTGTTTACAGCTTCGATCGTCAGCCAATTTTCTTCTGACCAATGTTCGGTTTCTAATACAAATCTCCGTGTTTCTTTTTTTCAATTACACCATATATGTCAGTAATTTATCCATGTTTACACAAAGGACTGATTTCTGTACCATTCTTAATTGTTTGAAATTTAACAGCGTGTTTGCTCACCGGCTGTAGACGGGCATCTTTAAATGACGTTTAACGGCGACCAGTGCTTCCAACCATGCTTTCTTGGAGTTTCTATCACCGATACAATATTCTTCCCAAGCCATTTGCTGCTTTCCCATTTAACCCTTATCGAAACAATGATCGGGGGTGCGAGAAGAATGAATCTTGTCGCAATGACGTATTTTTAGTCCTCGGAAACAAACTGAGCAAGCTTGATATTCGAACCAGCCACCACCTGGTCTTCAAAGCATGTACGTTACCGACTGAGCAACCGGTCTCGGCGTATTTATTTGACGGTTCACGATATTTCCAGCAGATAACGAAATATTTAGACTGCACATATATCAATTAAGACTTGGGCATAAGAAGTATGATCCGCACTAATAAGTGCATTTGTTTTCGTTATCATCACACTTTAATACCAAATCATTTCAAATCATTTGACTTTGAGATGTATTGCAATTCCTCAAATTTAACCCTTTGGCCGCTAAGCTCGACTCACTGACCTTTGCGGACAGTGTAGATCAAGATCAGACTACACAGAACGTGCAATCCGATCTTGGATCTACACTGTCCGATAAGGAGATATAGCTCTCCAAAAATAAGTTTGAAATAGCAATATTCCAGTTTTTATTTTCAGCTTGAAAGTTCCATTTAATTTATATAGCAGGATAAATGTTAATCAGAGCGGTTGCCGTTTCCCTGTTTTGCTTTGTATCATGGTAGTTAAGGCGATAGGCTGAAGTCGTGCCTTATTTTTAGAGTTCGCCTTTGTGCAAATTGACGATGCTTATCAATTTTGCATGTGCCGGCTTGATATATGTCTGTCAAATGCAATTTTGTAGTGTGATTTATTGTCTTATTTATACTAAAACTGGTTTTTTTCTGCAGTTTTTGTTTTGTTTCACGTTTAGCAGTATGTCACTTCCTTTGTTTCTAGGAAAGTGGTCAATAATTTTGCATTTGAATCTCCTTCATTCAAAAAGATATGTGCCGCGCTGTCGTAAAAGGGGATTTATGCTTCTCTGCGATGCGTTATACCATGCAAAGTCACCGCAAAGTTATGGATACATAAAATCCATTTTGTCTAATAACTAACTAAATTATGACGTAGAATGATCCATTCACATACAAAACACTTACAAATATCAGAAAGTTTCGATTAATGTCAGACTGCGCAGTCTGTGCACGATGACATGGATTGAGACTTTTTACAAATGCATTAAAGGTCCTTATTCACTGAGATGCCCATTTGTTTTAGTGGTTGGCAATTTTTCTCGTGTTTTTTGGAGCCGGTGTAAATGAATTTCGGCAACACGTCGTTGTGACGGTTGCCATTACCTGCGCACTGAACCAATGGTTGAGTTGCGGCTTGTTAATGCAAATTTTATTTCAATGAACTTCAGAAGGCACCCTCCTTGGTAGACAAAGGTTGACTTGGGTAACATTGCGATTGTTATACAAGTTTATTCCTTAGTGCGCTTAGCACAACTTAAGTTGTTTTAATAAATAATGTGCGCTCGGCACAACCGAAGTTGTTTTTATAGATAAAGTGTCAAGATCAGACTGCAAAGAAGGTCTTTGAATCCAAAACCTCTCGTTTACAAATCCAATACCTTCTTTACTAAACCACGGATGACTTCAACGAATTTTTTCGTCTTCACATGAATATTTGCAGAAAAAAAGGACATTAACTGTTGATTACTCTCATTGTAATCAACGCAAAACGGAAAATTACAGGCAACAGCAACTTAGAAACAAGAAGGGCCAAGATGGCCCTGGATCGCTCACCTGAATTTTTGAGAGGACCATAGCCAATTTTTTTGAGGTATTGAAACTTTGGAAACCAAATCATTATTTTGCCAAGCAATTTTGAAAAGGTCACCTGTAAAAGTCATTTCAAAATCTGTCACCACCCCTACAATCATCACCACAGCAATGAATTTGATGAATCAGAATTCTGCAAATAAATTTTTGGATAGATGACCCAAGGACAATTTCTTGAAGAAGAGCACATGCTCGATAGTGACTAAAAACATAAGTCGAACAAGAGCACCACATGCAGGTGCCAACAATTGGCTGTTGTTTTTCGACGGATAAAAATTTCCCTAACAATTTTTGAAAAGGGTCACCCTAAGAACATTTCTGTGAAATTATTTCAAAATCTGACCAGCCGTTTCAGAGAAGAAAAATTAAGAAATTCCTCTTCATATCCTTGTAGTGCAAATAGCCCCCACCATCAGAGCCATGTTTTTTGACAGATCACAATTTTGTGAACAACTTTTGAAAAGAGTCACCCAAGGAACATTGTTGTGAAATTATTTCAAAATCTGACCTGCCGTTTCAGAGAAGAAGAATTTTTAAGAATTTCTTCATGTCCGTATAGTGTAAATAGTCCACAGCCATCAGAGCCATGTTTCTTGATGGATCAAAATTTCTCGAACAGTTTGCAAAAAGGGTCACCCAAGAAACATTTCTGTGAAATTATTTCAAAATCTGACCAGCCGTTTCAGAGAAGAAGAATTTTTAAGAATTTCTTCATGTCCATATAGTGCAAGTGGGCCCCCCCACCCATCAGAGCCATGTTTCTTGATGAATCAGCATTTTGCGAACAATTTTTGAAAAGGGTCACCCAAGGAACATTTCTGTGAAATTATTTCAAAATCTGACCAGCGGTTTCAGAGAAGAAGAATTTTTAAGAATTTCTTCATTTCTGTATAGTGCAAGTAGCCCCCTTCACCAGAGCCATGTTTCTTGACGGATCAAAATTTCGCGAACAGTTTTTGAAAAGGGTCACCTAAGAAACATTTCTGTGAAATTATTTCAAAATCTGACCAGCGCTTTCAGAGAAGAAGAATTTTTAAGAATTTCTTCATTTCTGTATAGTGCAAGTAGCCCCCATTCATCCAGAGCCATGTTTCTTGATGAATCAGCATTTTGCGAACAATTTTTGAAAAGGGTCATCCAAGGAACATCTCTGGGAAATTATTTTAAAATCTGACCAGCCGTTTCAGAGAAGAAGAATTTTTAAGAATTTCTTCATTTCTGTATAGTGCAAGTAGCCCCCATTCACCAGAGCCATGTTTCTTGACGGATCAAAATTTCGCGAACAGTTTTTGAAAAGGGTCACCCAAGGAACATCTCTGTGAAATTATTTCAAAATCTGATTAGTGGTTTCAGAGGAGAAGATTTTTAAAGAATTTCCTAGAAAATTCCATTTGGTTGCCATGGCAACAAGAGTTTTTGATGGAATCAAATTCTGTGAACAATTTTTAAAGAGGACCTCCCAAGGAACATTCCAGCCAAGTTTGGTCCAAATTGGCCCAGCGGTTTAGGAGGAGTTGATGTTTAAAGAATTGTTGACGACACACGACGCACGACGGACGACGCACGACGGACGACGGACGCCGGGTGATCCTAAAAGCTCCCCTTGAGCACGTTGTGCTCAGGTGAGCTAAAAAAAGTGATCGTGTTCTTTCAGCGGTGAGATATTTTAAAACAGATCTATGTTCCCGAGTTAAAGACACCACGCATATTTCATCCTTTTCCAAACAATCTCAAGTTTTGACGACCCTGAGGAATAAGGCTTTTTAAAACCCTTCGAGAAAAAAAGGACAAAAATGTCGGAAACCGTCATTTTGTACATTTCTCACAATGATTTCTACCCATTCAAAAGACACATTCAATCATTCGAGCTATACTTTCTGACGTATGCAAGTTCTTTCCACTTGCACGATAATAAAATTTTGTCGCCTGGCAAGGAGTTAAAAACTATTACCGTTTGACGTTCTAACGTTACTACGGAAAAAATCGCAAGAAACAGCTTTCAAATCATCCTTGTAAAATGTGAGTAACTACAATGAATCATAATTTAAGATTTAATACTCTGACACATGTGAAAACATTGTGGCGAAAAAGGAGAAATTGCTCGTTACGAGCAATTTCTCCTTTTCGCCACAATGTTTTCAAAAGTCGCAAGCTGCGAAACAGAATTGTCATCTGCAGAAATTAATGTCATAATAGGGCAAAAACTGCTTAGAGAGCCACCTGCTTTCACAGGTTTCCATGGAAATAAAAAAGGGATCAGGTGACACATTTTACACAAAAGAACGAAAGATATGGGTTTAAGATACAACAGGGAGCGATTAAAAAAATGGACGAAAGCTATTAACCTATTACTGGACCGAAAAACCCAACTTTTTTTATGACCCCGCAGCAATTGCAAAAGCTCGTGTTTTCGCCTATGGCACTAAAAGAAGGTTTTTTGTCGTATATTTGAATACGTCCTTTGCTTCATTATTATTATTATTATTATTAATCTCAGACACACTTGTGAAAGTTTTAAAGTTCGGTCTTAAAGGGCCATATTACAACATTTTGACCTCTTATAAGGGTTTTTTTTTTGGGGGGGGGTGGGGGGGGGAAAGAGGGGGTTAAAGTTAATATTTTGTAAGTAAAATCATAAGGACGTGGTTGTCTACTCTAAATTTAAGGAAAATACAAAAAAAAAAGAAAATCACCACCGGGATTAGAACCCACGGTCTTTGAAACATTAACTCAGTGACTCTACTTTAGAACGGAGATATCACAACAACTGTCACTGTGTTTGTTTTGGAAACGTATTTACCCCTTATAAAGCAAAATAGGGCTATCACGTTACTATATAACGGCATATGAAAATCCAACGAACAAAAAAAAACACTCGGAAATTCCTCGTGTCTTTTACATGTTCTATTTTTTGTCTTTAGTTTTTTTTTTCAAGCCATCATTGAGTACGAAAGAAAATATTATTAGTCCTTATAAAAATTTTCTAGAAAATTTGCCACACGAAATCTGCTTGGATGCCACATTAATCTAGCTTAGTTTAAACATATTCTATTCAACAGTATAATATACAAAACACAATATACAAAAGACAATACATTTATATGACAAATATACTGGAGAAAAGGGTAAGAAAAGAATCTAGCTTGTAATGAGTAAATGAAGCATGCTCTGACAAAAATGGATTAAAAGCATCTCCGTGATGCATGATACCTAGCAAGTCATTACATAATAATGGAACCATAAATCCATTTGCATAATTACTGACTGAACCATTGGGTACACCGGTTCTTTGACATGCAGAAAATTGACCAATAGCTAAAAATTTCGATTCAGGTCAGCCTGCGCGGACTGTAATATTCTTTGATGTCTGCATTCCAGGTCGTCGATAGAAATTATGCAGAATTAAAAATAAAAGAAAATGTTGAAAGACGTATATTATCAAAAAATTGTGGTATATGACCCCGACAGTTTCCATAGAAACTAGGTATATTTATTACTTTTCTGCCAACGGTAAAACTTAATATTAACTCATTTCTTCTGACGAAAATTTGCGGTAGACGGCTTTAAAAACAGTCTTGTAAACGAATTAACGGAAAATATATGGCTGAACGTGAAAGCTAGGAAGTATTTAGATAAAATACTGGTCGAAAGCATTTTTCTTTTTATCCTTCGGCGTAGCTGAAGGCACTGACTTTTGACTACTTCTTGGTACTGATATATTCAAATGAATAAAAAGTAATTTTCAATTGGTAAAAAAATTTGGACTTGTTTATTTTGTGGGAACCTGCAAACCTTTTACAGTGATTATTATGACAGAATATACAACTGTTGCTGGGGAGGTAACTTTTCAATTATGTATCATTTTTCTTCGTATCTAACCACAAATGATTTTCAACAGTTATACACCAAGATATTTATTGCTTGTCATAATTCTAAAAGTGGTAGATGCACAAGGGAAGAAAGTTGCCTTGGGGACGCACTTAATATCTACATTGCCATTTAGATAATATCCATAAGTTGCCTTCTTCTTTTAGCCGTTATTATCCAGCCTCTCTCTCTGTCTCTTTTTTTCTCCTCCAAGCTCTCTGTCTGTCTGTCTGTTGATCAAGGCATCTCTTAATCAAAGATTCTCTTGATCAAAACATGAATCCTGTTAGTGTTTTCGGAATTTGACAAACAAGGAATACCATATTTTACTCACACTGAGAAAAAAAATGTTTACTACATTAGAGGCTAAAAACAATAAAAACACGTCAACCTTTCGAAACATGCGCTCCGAAATGCTTTGAGGACAATAATTACAATAAAACAATGATACTATCTAAAAATCAACATACATATAGAACCAGGCGGAGGTCGAGATTTATTGGGCACCAGGGGTCGCAAATTCTTGTGTTCGTAATTACTAGATCACATCCGGGGATCTATCATTCACTTTTTCACTGCCGTTTGCGACTCCAAAAAGTTTTCGCGGACGATGAAGATCCAAGATCAGATTGCACATAACGTGCAGTCTGATCTTGAATCTACACCATCCGATACCTCATGATGAACTATAACCGAAATCATCATCTAACCGCTGTGAAAGTCTACTTTTAGACTTCGAAAACCGGTTGAATTCATTCAGCTTACAGCGGAAGTGTTAAACAAGAGGGAACCAGTCATTGCTCCCGAAAGAGGCGTTATTACTTTTTTAATCATAATACAATTACCTTACTCGGTCGTTTATTGATTTCATCGAAGAATATAAACTGGTAGCCTGTTTACAATCTTCATATCGACAACAGGTAACGCCCAAAGCTACCAGGCAGATTTCTGCCCAGTTCGAGACTCTTTGTCTGTCATTATAAATTGGAATTACTTCATGGTAAGATGGACTTACTCCGTAATCTTAAGACATAAATCAATGCACTCTGTTACGCGCTGTCTGATTAGTCCATACAACCTATTACTGCTACCATAAATCGGCTGTTGCCTGTTGACGCAACGGGATATACAACGGGTACCACTTGATCCAGAATACGGTCTATCAAGTTAGAAGTTGTTCGCATATAGTACCTTTAAGCTCGCCGAACCCAGGCTTAATGATAACAGGCGCAGCTGGCAATCTATACAATAAACTGTTAAAAAGAAGCTTTGAGTTTGAAATATGAGTTTATCTGTCGGTATTTAATTTCATTGTATGAAAAAAAAAAATGACCAATCAAATCGCAGAAGTGAAAAATACGATACAAAACTTGACTGATCAATATTGTTACATGAATACGATATCTAAAAATAATTACGCTCGTACTAAAATAAACATGTTTGTTTCGTCTCCCTCGAAAACATTTGGATTCTCTGTATTATTCTTCTGACTATTAATTCCACGGTGCTTGCGTTTTCACTTCACGTTGTTTAAACTGTTTTAAACATGTAAACTTTTTTGGCTATTGATCTAAATTGTAACCAGTTTTATGCAAAATAAAGCTAATGTTTTCTCATGTTATGTTATGCTAAGAAGTGTTATGTTGAGCTGTGGGTTGCTATGGTGTGCCATGCTATGCACAGACAGAGGAAAGCGGTGTATCTTCACGCTATTGGTGAAAAAAGAAAGTAAACTCTTAGGCTGCTAAGCGCGACTTACTGACCTTCTGAGGACAGTGTAGATCAAGAGAGAACATGCAGTCTGATCTTTGATCTACACTGTCCAATCAGAACATATTTTCCCCTGAAAGAACCTTTGAAATAGTAAAATTTTGGGGTTTTTACTGTCGGCTTTAAGGTTTCATTTCACTTATTTAGCATGACAGGCTTAAAGGTTTCATTTCACTTATTTAGCAGGATAAGGATTAACAGTACATAACCATTCGGCAAACCTCGGGTGATAGTGGACATCAAATCCCTCGGCTGTATCTTGTGGATTGATATGCACCTAAACGGTACATTTCATCGCCGGAAATACGCCGGTTTACCGTTCTGAAAATTGTAAGGCTCCTCTTAAAAAAGAAAACTTGAGTCTCAATTTTCTATCAAAATCTTTCTAACTATATTTCAGTTGACAAACAGTTTGTACATTCATTTTTTTTTACCTTGGTTTATCATTTTCGATTGAAGTTTTCACCGACGGATGGATAGATGTGAATAACTTCATCGAGGTTGTTTATGTCGTTGCTGAACGACTTACAGTGGCGCCGCCATGTATAAGATCACGTGATCGGCAGTTCAAATGGAAACGACCGTTATACAGACGAGGTTAGATGTAGGTACGGAATCGGCCGAGTTGTGACGAGTGAGTACATGACCTTTAGGGTAATATGAAAGTCTATTAAAGCTGTTACATGGACGATAGTTAATTTTCTTGCACCCTTGAAAATAAGTCAATGGGAATTTGAAATTTGATGAAAAACATTTTACCATTAACTGCAGGTTAGTATTCAGGCGTCAGCATTACATCGATTCTCTATTCAGAGAATGCTAGATGTTGTTCAACTGTTAGATAGTTAGCTTACGATTTCAGCTAAAATAAATCCGATACTGGGTGCAGGTGTAATGTATTATTCATGGGAACGTTTATATACGCTTCATTAAGCTCTCAGCCCAATAAGTAAAAAGAGCGGCTTTTGCTGATGACAAATGTCAAGATCAGAGTGCACAGAACGTGCAGCCTGATCTTGGATCTATGCCGTCAGCTTGTTTACTCAAGCCTTTAAATCTTATCCTACCGTCCGCGACCAATTATGTATTTTGCGGAGAATGTAAAACAAGATCAGTGTGCACCTACAGGCTTTACACTCTTCGCTGCATTCTGCTTTGCTTCAGTCATTTAAATCGCTTTCAGATCTAAAAAACGCAACGCAATATATATTTGTAACAGTCTAAAATTTACTTTCGGCGGGATGAGGGTTAAAAGGGTTAAAAAATCTGTCTGAGTTTCAACGGACTGTTTTTTCGAAAGAGGTTGAGTTAAACATTTTGTAGATCTACTGAAAAACTAAGCGAATGAAAGTAATGCTAAACTGATCTATCTAAGAACACAAATTTTAACTAAAAAGTCTGACATTTTTCGGTACTTTGTTTGGATGGTACAGTTTCCAGCTCAACCAAACAGGTTATAGATGTCTCCGATCTGTATAGATGTCTCCGGAAAACTTTCACGTATATAATAATAGAACATATTCCTCCATAGCCTAGATGGAAGAGTGGCCGACCTTGGTTTTGAAGGTCAATTACTCGAGTCCCACGTAAGGCATCCACGTTTGTTTTTCAGCATATATTTTTTCTTCAACTACGGGTAAGCATATCACGCCCTTTTAGTTATTCATTACAAGTTTTCCGGAGAAAATACATGCGTAGCACGCGGATAAAATATCACACAGGACATAAAAAAAAAACCCGCTTCTACACACTGTGAAATATGGTTCCAAATATGGTATGATGACGTCATAATTACGTAACTTACGCGCGGTATAAGTATGTATAAATTTGCAATTTGATTGGTCAAAATTTTACGCTGTATTATTCATCAACCATTCATAAAAAAGAAGTGACTGGCTACCACACCATTATTTGTTTGATCTTGTTTACCGTTTTCAAAAAAAAAAAATGTCAATAATTTACAATATTTTGTTGTTGAAAAGATGTAGGTACATGATAAAAGGAATATTATGCTGAAGTGACTTTCCTGGTGCTTGTATTTACTTCTTGCTGCGTAAGAAAATTTTGGCATCTCGCTCGACCTTCGGTCTCGCGCGATACCAAATTTTCTCACGCTGCTCGAAGTAAATACATGTACAAGCACCAGGAAAGTCACTACAGCATAACATTCCGTATTTATTTAATTGGGAAACGTACTTATCCCTTGTAATGCAACGATGGCTATCTCGTTACTAACGGAATAGGAAATTTTTGGATAAAAAAGAAAAATACAGAAAACTCAGTAATTCCTCGTGATTTTTATATGTATTTCTTTCTAGGTTTTAATTCTAAAGCAAGTTTTGTTTGCAAACGAAAATTGGAAGTCTTTTTTTTAAAGAATTTCTACAAAAGTACTTGCGAAATGAAATCTAGTTCAAAGTCCCTTTAATAATAATATCAATGGAACCTATGTCTGTCCTGGCAGCAAAGTTATGCAGCATCTCCGTAATACATGATATCATGCAAGTCATCACATCACTGTGGGTCCATAAAATCCACGTTGTCTAACAACTGACTGAATCCTGAGGTAGAATGATCCTTTGACTAGCAGAAAACTTATCAAAAGCAAAAAGTATCGGCCAAGGTCAGCCTGCGCGTACTGCGCAGGCTGACCTGGGTTGATACTTTTTGCAGATGCATAAGGCCCCTTTTCACAGAGCATGGCTCATATATTCTGTCGTTCGACCCAGGCTAAAGTACATACAAATCTTGAACATATCTGCAGCATGTCAAGGAACTTCGAGCTTTCGACTAGATCAACAAAAAAAACTTTCAAAACTGACATTTGTATTGTGATATTGTCAAGAGTGATAACATGAAACAAACGTTAGAATAAAATGTCACCATGCCGACATCTCGTAACAAGATTATAAACACAGTGATGCCCGTAACTTACTCTTTACATAATGAACTATTTTAGACTTGTCCAAACTGAAAGTATTTAAGGGAGACAAATGTTACTCAAAAACTGTTTTGTTTTGTTTTTTCATTGGAAGGATAGTAAACACTGTGGGAAATGGAGGAAATGCCGCGGGAAGACCAACAATTTCTCATTTTTCCACAAAGTATTCGAAAACGTTTCTTCTGTAATGTCGTCAAAACTTGGGATTGTTTGGTAAAGGGTTAAATTATCACCTCCTGAAACAGATATTGATGCAGAAAGTAACTACAGAAACGGTTTTGCATAATGAAACAATTTAATAAGAATAAATACTTCAAAAGCTTTATTTGCAACGGCAGATGTTGTGTTGATGTCGTGGATATGCGCAATTATACCTTACAAAATTGTCTCACTTTCGATGAAAACAGAAATTGATGGCAAAATCCCGTAAAATACTCTATACATTTGAAGAAAACTCCGAGGATAGATTAAAATATAAATATTTTTAAAACATTATCAACGTCTTCCTTCTCATAGTTACTCACTATACCATTAAAGCAAAATGACTAGATGCTCGTAAGGCAAACGGCAACAATCGCTTTAAACCGTGAATAGCAATCTGTGAATTTTTGATTTTTAATGTTTGATGCTGCCGCTTCTTCAAAAATTACTTCAGAGATATCAAGACACCGCGGTGCGCCTTTCAGTGCGTTCCCGGGGTTATCTTGCCGATGCTGGACACAACATTCTTTCGAAGACTCCAGCTACTTTCCCACTCGAACACAGTCATTAAATACAACATTTATATTACAGCCAACATGAATAAGTTTCCGTATACAAAGTTTAAAGAAAACAAGCTACGACCATGAAAACAGCCTTACGGACACTGGTCCTTTGTATCGTTTTACAGCATGGAACTGTCCCCATTTCTTCACGTTTACAGGAAAGAGTAACGTGTTATATTTTGTATTATTTACCAGTATTTAACATTTTTTTTTTAAATGTAGCAGCAAAAATCTTAAACCGCCCCTTTAAATACTATGCTTTTGCAGTTATTTACACCAAGTAACTGATGAGACTCGTCAAGGACTTGTTTGCACATAAATATTGCGGCTAGCATATTAGCCACGCTCTGTGAAAAAGTGGTTTAATGCAGCTGCAAAAAGTATCGATCCAGATCAGCCTGCGCATTCCGCGCAGGCTGACCTGGATCGAAACTTTTTACTTTGGTGAAATTTTTTGCATGTAATAGGACAATTCTACCTCAGGATTCAGTTAGTTGTAAGGCAAAATGGCTCATGTGGATACATAATTATATGATAATTTGCTTGGTATAATGTATCACGGAGATGCATTAAGACCCCTTTCTCCAGAACGCTGCTCAGATCCGAAAATTCGAAAGCCAAAGATCAGACAGCATAGAACCTGCAGTCTGATCTGTCGCGTTAGATGTGATTCATTTTAGGTGAAATTAGTTTCAAAATTGCAATATTTGGGGTTTAATTGGCTATACGAAATGAGCGGCTTATTGGCGGCTTAATGCATCTCTGTGATGCAAGATACCACGCAAGTCAATCATATAGTTAAGGATCCATAAAATCCTTGTATAACAACTGACTGAATCATAAGAAACACTGCTTTGTAGGAGCACATTTGTCTCGGAGCACATTTGTCTCACGAGGTGTGACTGATGTGCTCGTAAACATTCATATTTACGACAAATTGGAAATGAGACAGATGTCTTTGACACACAATAGGAAGGACACTCGAAGCACATTTGTCTCACATTCTATCTATACTAAAATTTTACTCAGTAGGAAAACTGTTTCTGCTTAGTACATTGTAATTGTCCGAAAAGGCGGGTATAGAAATTAGTTGCCTGTCTGTCTCTCTGTCCGTCTGTCTGTCCACATTTATAACCTGAAAATTATCTGCGATAACAGACCTACTTAGAGATGTATTAAAAATCACTTAATCGAATAGTGTCTTCACTTGAAGTTTCCATCAGAAATATGAAAAAAACAATATCGCCATTTTCCGAGAATTGCTGCTCTCAGATTCGCCATTGAGTCAAAGCACTGAAAGTACTGACAGACTAGCGAATTTGAAATTTGTGGCTATGGTAAAATAAATGTAAAACTCGGTTGGTTTATACAAGACTGAAGAAAAATTGTCAAATTCAGTTACTGAGTCCGTTCCAGTTCCATCGGTTCATTCGGGTTATTAAGTCCAATCCGGTCAAATTCAGATCCAGTTCAGTCCATTGACTTTACACGACGCTCTTGACTACTTTTTTCTCAAAACAAGAAATATCATGAAAAACTTCTGTTTGTTAACTTTCAATTTAAAACGGGTTATTTTGTTGAAATGATATCTCCTAAAGACTTCTTTAGACAGAAACATATAAGAGGTATTGTGTTTTGCATGTACACATGGCCTTTTTGTTATTGATACATAATGAAATTATCCATTAAGACCCCTTTTTACCATAGCATAGCATTTAATTAGATAACAAGAGGGCCATGATGGTCCTTTATCGCTCCACTGGTTTTTTAACCCTTTACCACACAAATCGAAGTGTTGATGACCCTGAAAGAGAAGACTTTCAAAAACATTGAACATTGTCAGGCAATACAAGCAGGTTTATTCATTGGCATGAAAGGTAAAGTTCAGGGAAAAACTGAATGATAGAAACCTTACTTTGAATTTAATATTCCACTCACGTGAGCATAGCTATTAGCAACAAAATCAATAACTCTCCCTGAAAAGAGAATATATTCTATCAAAAAAACTTAAGTACCTAGCACCAATCATGTATCACTGCAGTTTGATAATCAAGGGAGGTAAATAGTAACAAACTTTATCTCTTATAACAGGAGTTATTTCCCTTGATTAATATTTAAATTGAAGTGACTATATAAGCAAGCCCATGTTAAACTTATGATCCCTGGGATGGAGCCAATTTTGACCCCAGGCCTATAATATGAAGAAACTTGTTAAAGGTCCATTAGATAAAGCTACATACTAAATTCAGTAGCCCTGGACCTTATGGTTTCAGAGAAGAAGATTTTTTTAATATTTTCAATATTTTTCAGTTTTGTTACCATGGCAACCATAATTTTTGAAGAAATCAATTCTTTCAAGAAATTCTGAAGAGGACCATGGCAGGATAATTTCTGTGAAGTTTCATCGAATTTGGGTGGGTAGTTTTAGAGAAGAAGATGTTTGAAATAAAAGTTAACGCACTCACGGACGGACGGACGGACGCACGCACGCACGGACGGACGCACGACGGACACCGGGCCATAACATAAGCCCGCTGGTCTTCGGCCAGTGGAGCAAAAAACAAATAATGATTGTCTACGGCTTATAATAAACAAGATGAATATGAAGTTTCATAAAATTTTGTCCAATAGTCAGAGGTATCAGTCCATAATGGAAATATACATCAACCCCTTTTCCGATGGCACGGCATCAAATGAAAAAAAGAAAAATATCTTAATCGGCGGACTATCGTAAGGAATACAAGTATGAAGTTCCATAAGTTTTCATCAAGGATTTTTAAAGATGTCTGTTCGGGTGGACAGACAGACAGTGTAGATCAAGATCAGACTGCACAGACTGTACAGTCTGATGTTGGATCTACACTATCTGATAACCTTTAGGATATATTTTTCTCAAAAATATGTCTGAAATTGCAATATTTATCTTTCTACAATTTGCTTGAAAGCTTTATTCAAGTTTTATTTTAGCTGGTTAAGGATTAAGTTGGATTATACAGTTAATCAAAAGCACAAGATGTAATAGTTAACCATTTAACTCTTTACAAAACGAAAAAAATTACAGCCCTCCACATTAAAAGCTGTTCCAGACCATGTGGCTAAATTGATGAAAGCATATTCTAAAAGGGCTGAAAACAATATGAGAAAAAGAGAAAATGTTGGTAACCAGCATTTTCTCCTTTTCCCGCATTATTTTCAAAGGGCTTCTCCACCACTTTCGTGAAAACTCGGGATTGTGTGGTAAAGGGTTAATATACAAGACGTAAAATAACAGTGTAACATAAGCCTATCAGTTCCACGTTCACAATGATCTAAATGGTGAATGACTGAAGGAATGAGAAGGGTTCCCTGTCCAGTGAGGGTTTGTGTAGCTGCGATTTACTACATCTTACCTGGGGGTATCTATTTTTAGATCCATTCATACTTTTAAGTAGCCTACTGCTGTATAGGAATCAGTGATATGAGCCTGATTTGCATAGGTCACTTGATTTACATATAAGCAAACATCATGCACCCTATCAATGACATCTTGTACAGTCTATTACTTTTTAAGTAGACATGTTCAAATCCGGATGGTAGAAGGTCTGTGCTTTTTATCAAAATTGTCATATATGACAGAATTAAGATTCCTAAGAGTAAAGAATTATTTTTCTGTGAGGCAGTATTTGGCGACTGTGGGTTTTTTTTTTACACTGAGTCTGACTCAATCTGGATACCTATAGACTAGCTTCGCTAGTCTAAAAAGCACTTACAACGTGCACGAGTTCCCAAAGGAATCCGGGTAATGCCATAATTATGGAATATCGGGCCTCGTAACGAAGCGAGACGCGAGATTCCGACGAAAAACGAAGCGAGACACGATATTCTACCGCGAAATCTCATGGTATGGTATCTCATGGTATGGGATATTGCGACAGTGCGAGACCTCGTGTTACAATATCATGTCTCGCGTAGTGTCTCGTCGGAATATCGGGTCCCACCCGATTCTCGTGTCTCGCCCTAGGGATGAGAGGCACGATATTCCATATGACACTAACGGGATTCCGTATGTTTCAGTGTACACCTTAAGGTTCAGCCACTCAAATTTCTTGAATTAGAGATATTGGAATTAATAGTTCCACTGCAGTTTTTAGGTTTAATATTTTATTTTAAAAAAAAGCATTAGCAAACCTACTGGTGATTACACTTGACATGAGGTAAAACGGCAAACCTCGATTCTAAGATTTTTTCTGCCGTCGAAAAATATTTGACAAATGTGCTTGTATTGCATAAAAAATGACATGAGACAAATGTGCTTACCTGTCCCTCAAAAAACTCGATCGGAGCACATTTGTCACACAAGTGTTTTTTTTGGTTAGACATTTGAGGTCCCATTTGTCTCATGTGAGACAAATGCGACCGCATCAGTCTTACGTAAGACAAATGTGCTCCTACACTGCTTCCTTGACATGCAGAAAATTGACCTATAGCAAAACGTTTCGACCCAGGATGCGCAGGCTGACCTGAATCGATACTTTCTGCAGATGCAAGAAGCCCAATTTTCACAGAGCATGACTCAGATTTATTTCTAATCCATTCTCCACGCTAAAGAATAATAGATTTTTCTATTTCTAGAACCAATTTTAATGGTATTAAAACTGTAAAACTTAAATTATTCTGATAAGGCAGATATTACAAAATTTATTTTTGTCGCAGAGTTAACCCTTAGGCTGTTAAGTGGGACTCACTGCCCTTTTGCGGACAGTGTAGATCAAGATCAGACTGCACAGAACGTGCAGTCTGATCTTGGATCTACACTATCCGAGAAGGAGATATTATTCCCCAAAACAAAACGTTAAAATAGCAATATTTGGGTTTTTACTATCGAAATGAAAATTTCATTCTAGTTATTTAGCAGGTTACGGGTTAACAGTCGGATGTTGTATTGATTGCATGAACATTGTTTTTCTCGACCTACAGTCGACAATTCTTGAAAACGTAGTAGGAAAGGGACTGCTACTTTCAAACCAAGGAATTGCTCTTTTTCTGACAACGTTTTCGAATTAATTTAAAATGAACATTTACCCTTCCTACAATTTTCTTTGGGGCTTTATATTCGTCTTTACGGGGGCTTCTTATTTTTTCTGATAGTAAGATTTTGATTACTAGTATAATTGCCATAATCCAGTATCATACATAAAACTTACTGACGCATTATTAAAGCCTCTACTCCACTATCCCGAGTTTTTAACTACCCTGAAAAAGAAACTTTTTAAAAAACACTGTAGATAAAGAAGAAATGCTGTTAACCAGCATTTTATCTTTTTTCCAAACCTTCGTTTTGCACTCTTTGAATAACAAATTTCATGTTTCGAGTAGCATTTTATTTGTCGTCTGCAAATGCTTTCAACTTGGTTAAGCCTTAATTTTTGGCGTTTGAGAAAGAGTTGAAGCCAAGCAAAACTGCTCGCCTTTGAAGTTAGCTTCAAAATATATTCCTAAAATAAAGTGTCAAAAGATTGTTATGAAGTAGTGAAATCACAATTCATATAGCACAATTATTGTTCCCAGCAAAGTTTACCAATGACAAAATTTTAGATTTTTCAAAAATAATACCAATTGCAAACGACCAAAAAAAAGCTCAAATGATGGATGGAACTTATCTTTGTAAGGATAGAAAACGTTGTAGGAAAAGAAGAAAATGCTAGATACCAGCATTTTGTTCTTGACCACTATGATTTCAGATGCCTACCCCCAGGGTTGTTAAACTCGGGACTGTGCGGTAAAGAGTCAGTATTACTATAGTTATTCTTACTATTATGATCTAAATAATACTGGCAGAAATGATATCATATCAGGATGTGCTGTAGGCGAAATAATCTTGTCTCAGGTGGCGAAAAACATTAGAATAATTAAAAATAGTATTTATTTTGTTTTAATTGCATTCATAGCTGTGTTCAAACTGCACTTGCCTAACCGGAAGCATTTTCGCAAGCCAAGGTGACGATCACCACGTAGATCTTATCATGATAAGATCTACGTGGTGATCGTCACCTTGGCTTGCGAAAATGAACCGGAAGTAAAAGACGTATTACCTCCCGTAAATTGTAATTCCGCAGTAAAAAGTAAATATGTAAAACTTTTTAGGAAGCTAGTCAGAAATTAATAAACAAGGATACCTCTAAAAATGCTTTACTGCTGAATTTTGTAACGCAAAAGTTAGTAGTAGGCAACAAAGTAGCGGACGCATTGCAGCCTACAAAAAATGATTCCACAGTAAAAATTAAATCTGTAACGCATTTAGAGGTAGTCTGGTAACCCGCCATACGTCGACCCGATAACTTAGTGTTAGGGGCAGGTAATACAGGCTTCTTCAGACGGAGCTTTTCAGAATGTCACATGACCAGTTACATGCGTCGATTACGTGTATAATAGTATTTGAATACTATAATGACGTCATGTCTGGTCTTTTTACCATTCCGCAAACCTCGGATGATCCGGTGATCAAATCCCTCAGCTGTATCTTGTAGCTTGATATGCACCTACACGGTACATTTCTTCGCCGAAAATACGCCGTTTTACCGTTCTGAAAATTGTAAGGCTCCTCTTAAAAAAGGAAACTTGAGTCTCAATTTTCTATCGAACTCTTTCTAACTATATTTCAGTTGACAATCATTCCTTACCTTTATTTTTTAACGCGGTTTATCAATTCCGATTGAAGTTTTCACCGACAGATAGGTATATGTGAATAACTTCATCGAGGTTGTTTATGTCGTTGCTAAACGACTTACAATGGCACCGCCATGTATAAGATCACGCGATTGACAGCTCAAATGGAAACGACTTATACAGACGAGGTTAGATGTAGGTACCGAATCGGCCGAGTTGTGACGAGTGGTCTTTTTACCTCTTTACCAAAAGACAAAAATAAGACTTGTCCAAATTGTAAGCATTTGCAGACGACAATTGGTTCAAATTATGAAATTTATCGTTAATAGTAAACAAAACATTCAGGGAAAAGGAGAAGATGCTGGTTACCAGCATTTTCTACTTTTCGCAGAATGTTTTCAAAATCTTTTTATTCCCCATGATCGTTAAAAGTCGGGATGGTTTGGTAAAGAGTTAGAAACAGACCAACCTACCGATCGCAAAACCGCCATTCTGTTATTTAAACGCAAAAATGTAGAGCAAATGAAACAGTCTAGTTTCTTTACCATTTCGTAGCAAAATACGTTAAGTGTTATTACTGTTTTACAAGCAAGATTCGCGATAGAAAATACAAATATAACCCTTTGAATTAAAGGGAGATATGTGCATTTTTTGTCAAACTTTAAGATTTTTTATTCATTTTTTTTATTTTCAATTTACATTTTTTTTTTTTTTCAATTCGTTTAATCCTTTTCCAATAAAACTCAGTGTAAACAACCATGAAGATGATGGCTGTTGAAAACATTGTGGGAAGATAGAAAAATTTTGGCAACAAAGTCTCTATCTCCTTCTCTCAAGATGTTTTTTTTAACCTTTTAAAAACAAATTCTAACATTTAAGCCATGTGTGATTTGTCGTCTGCAAATGCTTTGGATTTCAAGAAGTCTAAAATTTTGTCGTTTGATAAAGAATTTTGGAATTATTTTGTGTATAAAACCTAACTACCAAGGTTACCGTCCCCTTATTTTTCTGGATAGAGTTATTGGCTGTCAGGGTTGTATGGAATGCAAAAATAACCTTAATAGTATCCGTAGCCTTTTAGTGTTTTGTGATTGGAATCATTAAATGAAACGTGTGCAATTTACACATTGACCTTATATATACTGAACAAAAAAAAGTTAAGGATCATTTTTAAATGTATCGTAAAAAGAGGAAAAACGTGACAATAAACTATGATTATACCAGAAATACTCAACAACAATAACTGAATCAGTTTCAGTTCAAAATTAACAAATTCATTCTGTTATCAAATCGGTAATTCACAAAAGGTAAGACACCCCTAGAATCCAAAATAAATTTCAAGATTGCAGTATCACAGTAAAGCAACAAATTGTCCCACAAATGTCTCGTAGGTCATGATCACTAATCTGTGTGCCCACCGCGAACTCAAATCTTAGAATTGCATCACCTTTGCATGTTTCGGGTGTGCCGCGGAAAAGGGTTGTGCTGAATTTCGGTTCATTCCTGGTGGAGCGCAATCTCGAGCTTCTGGCGGTTGCGTGGAACTACTGATCGAGTAGAAACTGTCCTCTGGAGCATGTCCAAGGCATGCTGTAACAGAGTTCAAGTTAGACAAGCAACTGGTCTAATGAATACGATCAATTGTCTCAGCTTCCTGATAATCATTTATTGATCTTGCTCTATGCGGAATTGCATTATGGTCAAATGGAAGAAAGCCATTTCCATTAGCACCTGTATACGACCTAAAAGTCGGGCAGAGGATCTCGCCTCTCGTATCTGTCACCAGCAAGGTTGCCATTCACTACCTTGTAAGTCTGTATTCCCATCAATACTGATGCCAGCCAAAACTGTGACAGATCCACCTTAAAAGCGGTTGTGTTCTGTAACACAACAATCAGCGAATCGTTCTCCAGTTGTACGCAAAATTCGCCTACAGCCACAATTAAAGTCAACACAGAAGCGAGAATCATCTGTGAAGAGAACTGGGGTTCAATGACTGAGTTGGTAGCTGACGTGGTTACCCACAAAGTCTAACGTTGCCCTTCGGCACCGTCTTGTCAAGACTGTTCAAACAGCCGATCGTTTGGAACAAGTAATTGCAGAACGGAGTCTGTTTCTATGGATCTTGCTCCTCAGTTGCTTGAAGAAAGTCATTATTGAGGTTTACAGTTAACTTATGCTTTTGCCTGCGTGCCATAGTCGCCAGATAATGGTCATGACGGGCTAAAGTACACACTGGACGATTCGATCGGGGGTCTTTCAGCAACATTGCCAGTATAAAGGAAATGATTCAAAAGTCTTGAGATGACACTCTGTGACACATTAAAATTTGCAGCTACCCCCCCTTAACACGGCCTCCTTCCAGCATACCCATCGTTTGAGCGGCTTCCTGGTTCCCTAATTGGTGCCTTATCACAGATTCTCACCAAGAAATGCAAATGTTTCCTCAAACACTCAAATCAGCCGCAAAAAAGTTCAAAACGATGACTTTTATCAAACCGCTGCATATGCTGTTACATTTTGTTTTTGACACTATCATGCTTTGCTTTCGTGTGGTCACCCAACCATAAAATGCAAGGACAAATCAACAACCTGGTGTTATTGATAGTGAACTGAGCAATGTACAGATGTCAATTTTACCCAAAAATACATTTCTTTCTCAGAAGTAGGTTAAAACAAAATAATGATCCTTAACTTTTTTTGTCCAGTATACTATTTTAGCACTTTTGACTTTGGTTTAAACTAACAAAAGCAGTCTACAAACGCTGAAAAAGGATATTATTTTGAATAAAAATATGAACAATCTTATTTTAAAAAACTCATATTCAAATCTAAGCAATATGACATAGATTTTAATCACTTTTGACATATAGATGTGATATAGATCTTAATCACTTTTGGCATATAGATCATATGTATACTCTGGAATTTTGATTCATGAAAACAAACAAAAAATAAGCCCTGGCCCAATCTTTCTCTTCTATGCACCAAGAGAACTTCTTCAATAATGGAAAATTAGAAACGTGTAAATAAAACGATTCACCGTATTCCAACAGGACTCATAAGGCGAGATATATTGACACAACGCATATTCTTGAGACGTTAAAGTAATTAACCCTTATACTAATATACCTCACCATTTATTTTGCGGAAAATGAAGACCAATATCAGACCGCATATACATGCAGTCTGATCTTTGGCTCAATACTCAGCTATTTTGAATAGCCAGAGTCGTATATCACCCTGCAAAAATGCTAATAATTTTGATTTTTTATTAAATAACTAATCAGGGTTGCCGCTGTGATTAGCATTTGGTGCTATTCGCGAATGAAACTTTGATTTGGCGCAGAAAAAAAAATCGATTTGGAGACACTAGTTTTGGTTGATTGATCGATTGAATCGTGTTTTACGCCGCTTTCAACATTATTTCAGTCATATCACGGCGGCAGCTCACATATTCATGTATTCCTGGGTTTCACCAGTACTAGGCTGGGGCTCTGAGGTGTCTTGCCTAAGGGCACTCCCACGAGAAACCCAGTGGATCCAGTGCGGCACGAGCCCGGGGCCTCCAGGTTACGAGTCCCACACTTTACCACTGAGCCACGCAGTACCCCGAAACTAGATTTGGACTTTGGAAAAATGAATTATTATCTCTTCATTTTTTTCCAAAAGTCTAAAATACTTTTAGGAAAATGGTTAAGTATTTCGAGATTCTAGAGAATGATGCTAAACTCATATGTAGGTATAATATGAATGCGAGAAGGAAAGAAATGAATAAAGGTTAAATGCACAAAAACGTGAAAAGATAGTGGTAAAAGGAGAAATTGTTTGTAATGAGCAGTCCCTCCTGTGGTCTCAATGTTTTTAAGAGTAGCTCGCTGCAAGACAAGAAAAGGTCAGAGCAGAGTGTCGAACTTGCCTTCAATAAAAATGTGAGCCATGCTCTGGGAAAAGGGGGCTTAATACATCTCTGTGATTCATGATACCAATTAAGTTATCGCATAATTACGGATCCATAAAATCAATATTGTCTAACAACCGACTAAATCATGAGGTAAACTGGTCCTTGGACTCGCAGAAATTTGATCAAAAAGCAGAAAGTATTGGCCTAGGTCAGCCTCTGCGAACTGCGCAGGCTGACCTGGTCGATACTTTTTGCAGATGCATTAAGCCTCCTTTTCACAGAGCATAGCTCATGTCTTTCTCCCTACCTGAGTTTCTCTACTTCTGTAACAGCCAAAAACCCTCTCCTTTTTTACTTAGGATTTCTTATCGGCTGCTTTACTTACTGAACCTGTCTGTCTGTCTGTCTGTCTGTCTGTCTCTCTCTCTCTCTATCTCTCTCTCTCTCTGTCTCTCTCTGTCTCTCTCTCTCTCTCTCTCTCTCTCTCTCTCTAAGATCGTGCATATGCCATTTAAAACAGCACCGCATAAACTTTATCAGTGAGAGTTATAATCGGAAGCGAGCAAAACTAAGGACAACGTGTAGATATAACAATTCACCGTATTCCGACAGGACCCATAAGGCGAGATATATTGTCGAAGAGAATATTCTTGAGACGTGAAAGTAATTAAACAAAGTGCAACTCCGGAAAATTATGGACTGTTTACTGTCGGTATGTTTCGAGTAAGAAAAGAACTAAGAAATTACTTCGAATAATTAGAGTATTCACTTTTTCGTTTAAAGGCTCATTAGAGGCCAAAATTGAACAAGGTGGGTGATAAAATGCTTTTGAATTTAACCGTTACCATTTTTTTAAAAGTATAAAAAATATTATGAAGATGATTATCTGTTATTGTACGGTCAGTTCAAGGGTAAGTCGCCAGCAGAAAAATGAATTTTAACCCTTATCCTGCTATATATATGAAATGAAACGTTCAAGCCGATCGTAAAAATCCAAATTTTGCTACTTCAAAGGTACTCTTTTGGGAAAGACATCTCCTTATCAGACAGTGCAGATCCAAGATCAGACTGCACGTTCTGTACAGTCTGATCTTGATCTACACTGTCCATCAAAGGTCAGTGAGTCGCGCTTAGCAGCCTAGGGTTAAACAAGGTAAAAAGTAAACAAAAGATTGAATGACTTGGCAACTTTTTAACCTAGTTTTACAATTCATTTTTCTGCCAGCGACTTCAGGGTTGTTAAAAGTCAGGACTGCTCGTTAAAGAGTTTCATTTTTGGCGTTTCTTTCTACCAACGTTACGCAAGTCATTGGCCTTTCCAAAAAAACAAAACCGAACCAATGTACAGCGGTAAGAGGGCAATAGAGCTTGTCAATTTGACTATCACTGACCCTGGACGAGTTTTTGGCCAGGTTTAGCCCCCTTTTTTCAGAGCATGGCTCATATACAAATGACACAATATCGACGTTTCCGTATAAGACCAGTTTTGTGTTGTTGTTGTTATTTGTGTATATTTCGAAGTTTCTAATGACACTTTCAGAAGTATAAATTCCCTAATACGGGAATTTATACTGAAAGACTGGTCTAATGCAGGTAATTGACCAATAGCAAAAGGTTTCGACCCATGTCAGCCTGAGCGGACTGCGCAGGCTTACATCGGGTCGATACTTTTTGCAGATGCATTTAGCCCCCTTTTCAAAAGGCATAATTCATATATATATACACACACACACACACCAGAGGAATGGTATTATAATTTTCAAACTTATTGTATATGTGTTTTTTATTTTAAATCTGATTATATACATTTTTATCGAAATACTATTTGGCTAATCCCCTACACAGTGGCACACTTTGGCGCTTATGCTATAGGTTGAAAAAGAGAAAAAAATACAAACCAATAATTATGGAGAAATAAAATCATCAAAGCCAATGAAAGCCATGAAAATGCAATCTGTGAATAAATCAAAGCCTTGCCACATGACAAATTAGAGATATAACAACAGACCTCCGACACAACACTTTACCAGACGACAAAATGTTAGACTCCTCCAGATTGAAAGCATTTCCAGACGACAAAGTAATTGCGGCTAAAACGATGGAACTTGTAATTGAGCCGGAAAGTAATGGTGGTGGAAGGGGGGGGGGGGGGTTTCAAGATAATGGTTACCAGCATGTTCTCCTTTTTTATCAGTGTTTAAAAAGCATTCTCTCTCTGAGTCATACAAGAAACAAGACCGTTTTTGGTAAAGAGATAGCTCTACCAGACGGCAAAATCAGAATTATCAAAATTGATGCATTTGCGACCTATCCAAGTGGCATAAATATATGGTACTTATTTTGGAAAAAGCAGAAAACGCTATGGAAGAAGGGGAAAGGGCTGGTTACCAGCCAATTTCCTCTTTTCTTTTCCACAGTGTTTTCAAAAGCAATCATCCTCAGGATCGTAAATACCTCGGACTGCTTGGCGAAAAGGGTTAAAACAAGAGGGGCACGCGTTCCACACATAGGCAATCTTACTAATCACCGCCAAGTCTAATCAATAAGATTATATATTCTGATGACCGGCCGTCCAACCTCCCCTGGGACGGCCGGAAAACGCTGGACCTTACTGTAAAACAGAAAGTAGTTTGGGAACGTTAATTAGCTGCTGTCCCTCTGTGACGCTCCGTCGGTGTCATATGTTGATCTGGTCAGCGTTGTCATCCACAATTTTTCTCCTTTGTCCTCGAATAATGAGTGGATTCGTTTAGGTTTCTTTCACAGAATATACTCCAAATGCTTTGTCTATATAATTCTTTTTGTGTGTGTTCATTTGGTAAATGTTGAATCCTATGCCTGCAATTATATCTTGCAATAATGCCATTGGTAACCAGGGCAGCCAACAAAGTGTTCCAACGCTTTTTGCACTAGTACTCGGCGCAACAATTTTTCCGGACCACGAATTTTTGTCCACTTCGACAAATATACCAACAAATGAACTTTTTTGAGTTGTCGGTATTCTAGGCATTAAAAATGTAATTGTAAAGCATCCTTTTCGAATTAAGGTATCTCTTTTACCCCGTTATCTTCAGGAATGTGAAGCGAAGGATATTATGGATTATTGGTTTGTATGGCCTTCTCAACATTATTTCACTTATATCGCGGCGGCCAGTGCGCCTATCATTGTTAGAGTTTCATGTAACAGTATTCTGCACAACGTTCTTCCCAAGCCACTGGCTTCTTTACCACGAAGCTATTGCTGAAACAGTGATCAGTGGAGAGCAGTGAATCCTGTCGCCGTGGCTCAACAATCCTCGGAAAGAATTTGGCCGAGTCGGAGAATCAAACCACCGACCCCCTTAACTCAAGCCTTATACGTTAACTGACTGTACTGCTGGGCTCGAAGCGGGATAGAAAAACACGACATCCACGTGTAATAGAGATAATAATTTGTCGAAGTGGACATAAATTCTATTTGATACATTCGAATGACAACCATTTTAACCATTGCCCAAATATCACGAAACTTTATCCGCAAGTATTCAAATTCATCAGTATTATACAACCCATCAGAAGATCTAAGGTAATCATGCTAAACCTTTTATATCCTTTTTTTTCTGGAGTTTTAGGAATCAATCACATCATAGAACCATCCTTGTATAAATTATGGGTTCGTGTCAATAATGCCGTAGACAGTATGTCTAGTGTCGACGGTAAGTTTTCAAAACTGTTGATTTATTGATTCATTACGTCTCGCGAACTACTTTTTGCGTCATGCAACCATCTCCTGTCAAAACATCGTGGAAAAAGGAGATATTACCCATTTTGTGAATAATTTGTTGCTTGGTTACAATGATACTAGAGACAGCATGTCTACAATCGACCTACAGTTTTTAGACTGGTGATATGTTTCTTCATTACCCTCATCAAACGACTTTCTTTAAGCGTCATGGAGCAGATCCTTCTATGTTATGATGTGGAAAAAGGAGAAATTGTGAGTTAGAATATGAATAATGTCTTCGTTTCATTGATACCGAAGACAGTATGTCTGCAATCGACGATAAATTTTCAAACTCTTGAAGCTTTAAATCATCACCCCCCCATTAACGACCTTTCGCGTCATTCAGCAGATCCCTGTTAACCCTTGTCCTGATAAAGAAATTAAATGAAACTTTCAAGCAGATAGTAAAAACCCGAATAATGCTATTTCAAACGTACTTTTGTGGAGAAAAGTATCTCCTTGTCGGACAGTGTAGATCACAGATCAGACTGCACGTTCTGTGCAGTCTGATCTTGATCTATACTGTCCGCAAAAGGTCAGTGAGTCGCGCTTAACAGCCGAAGGCCACATTTGCTGTCCAATACCTACGGAAATTAATCAGAATTTTTTTCTTGATGATAAATAAGATGAGATTGAAAATGGGTCACATTGGGTCAAAAATGAGCTTACTGTGCAAAAATGAGATATTACTCGTTTACTTAAAGCATTCATGGATTCTTTTAGATAATAATGGTTACCTCTCACATTTATCATTACAGGCAGCACATATTACAAATGGAATATTACAATAGTTTACATTTATGTAAAGTCAGATCTGGTCGATCTGCATGTGTAAAGAGGTGAGTATCGAATGAAACCTGATCGGACCGCACAGAAATGAACACTTGCAGTGCTCCTTTCATTAGTTACCTTCTCATTGTAACTGTAATACAACGCCATAAAAATAAATTCAATAACAAAAAGCACGATAGGTGATTTTTTTTCCGAGATTTGACGGAAAGAGCCGAACTGGGATAGATAGCATTAGTCCGTGGACACGACGGTGTTCTACACCGAGTACATGCGTGATACGGAAAACAATACCAACAGTTCATGACCAACAGTTCATGTTTGATAGGGAAAAACTAGACAGGGTACATGCGTAATACAGAAAAACCTATACATAGTACATGCATTATACGGAAAAACCTACACAGAGTACATCGTGATACAGAAAAAAACTACAGCGTACGTGTGATATGGAAACACCAACACAGAGTACGTGCGTGATAAGAAAAACGTATTCTGTCTAGTCTCTTGTATATGTTTAAGTTAAAGTAAGTATTGTGTACATTCCAATGTTAACAAAATAATTCAATAATATCGAGGAATATTGATACGATTTAAAATTTAACTTCAGTTTGAATATCAGGTCCCGTGTTTTAACTGCCAGTGAAAAAGAAAGCTTTTGAAAACCAGAATTTTCTCCATTTTCCAGTTTTCTACACAATATGAGACAAATCCCACTTTTGAGCGGTATTTGATTGGTCGTCTGCAAACACTTTTGATTTTTATCAGTCTAAGATTTTGTTGTGGTATTCAAGCATTTCCGAGAGGTGTTATTTCTCCGTTCCATTTTTGACCATATTATACTTATAGAATTATATCCACTTTGTTTGTAAGCATACGTTTTGATCGGTCATAATTTAATTGTAAGCATACGTTTTCATCAATCATAATTTGATTGATCCAAACGTAAGATATAATATTCATAATGAATGCCCTTTATAAAATCTAAATATAGAGTGTAAAGAGGAATTTACTTACGCAGTTTTGTATAAAGAGGAAGACAAAATGTTCTGCGTTGAAACTGAATTAAATGTAGGCCTATCACTATATACAGGTAGCATTATGTGCAGGTTACTTCTCTGAACTTGTAGTACATGTTTCAAACATTTTTTTTTTTTTTTTTCTTTTTTCAAAGATCGAATGGTCACTGGAACCCCATACTCTACATCCATATTGAAAAATCGGGAAAACAGTACTATCAGAGAGCTGAAGATCACAGTCGACATCTAAGTTTAGACTTCTCTTACGGACAGGCTGAATCGACTGTTTCTTGTTTGATCAATGCTGTTTTTTAGCATTTGAAAACTTTTTACTTTCGAAAAAGCACTCTAGAAATATAAACTGAGCTTATAAACAATTTCTATAATTATGTTTGAGTTCATTTTATTGTGTATTATTAATAATAATAATAATAATAGTAGTAGTAGTAGTAGTAGTAATATTATCTTGTTTCGAATTTTGTCAGGTCAGCACGATCATTAAATATGAAGGGTTCAGAGTGGTTTAGATAAAGAAAGGAGAAATCAAGCATAGACTTACTCCTTGTCTAAGGCCACGATACTGCTGGGGAAAAGTCTGGACATTTCTCATTTATCGTCACACGATATTTAACGTTGTCATGTGACCGTTTGACAATGTTATACTTTTACCAGTCTTATTTCTCACATCCTTGAAGTTTTGACCAAAGACCAAATTGCAAAATGGAGTGGGACTATCTATTTGCTGCTTTTACACATAACCGTCGTCTAATCCATGATCAACGGTGAGAGAGGAATAATTTCTGTCACAACCATTGTCATCTGTCATCGGAAGGAAACTGGCCCAGTTGACGATTCGAACCAAAGACCTCTGGTTACCAGTCCTGTACGTTACTGACTGAGCTATTGGGCTTGGCTGTAAGGTTCGCATGACAAAAAGCTACTTCGACACATTTCTCTGGATGAGAGTTAAATGTTTACAGTCAGTCTTCAGACATTTCTGTTTTTCATTCTTTTTATGAGTATACAATGACAGCACTATGATGGAGAAATATTGATATTTAGTCTTTCACGTGCGTTTCTAGGTAGAACACTTTATGCCGGTAATTAAGAGTTCGTGTCTAAGTGGTACATCGATCGACCGATTACTGATTGATCGATTGATTGATTAATTGATAGATTGGTTTTTATGCTGCTTTCAACGTTATTCCGGTCCTATCACTGTGACAATTTTAAAATAAAGTTTGTGTTTCGGGATCAGTCATTTGGCAGTTTTAAGATCTCTTTTTGGATAGACAGTGTAAGTTAAGGTAAAACAAAAGGTAGGGTATAGTCTGCTCTAATTTTGACGCTGTTCAATATTCGGATCGGAATAATATATAAACTGCAAGAATTACAGTCTTTGTCCTCTCTAATATGTCAATATAAAATGACTGTTACCTATTGGCACTCCAAAGCACTGATCCATCACCCAAAGGTAATTATGTAATTATGACCCGTCACGCAAAAAAGGGACCATCTGGGAACTGCGAAAAGTGTCGACCCTGGTCAGACTGCGCGAATTGCGCAGGCTGACTAGGGTCAACACTTTTCGCTTTTATGATTTTTTCTGTATGAAAAGTGGTCATTCTACCTTGTTATACAATTATTTTTGAACTATCAACTTAATTTGACCTGCACTATCGTTGATCTGTTTTCATCTAATTGATGTACGGAATTCCCAGATTGTCCCTTTTTGCGTGACGGGTCACATTTTTTCATGACCTCAAGTTGCGAGTTTCTTAACCCTTATCCTGGTAAATCAGTGAAATGAAAACTTCCAAGGCGGTAGTACAAACCCAAGTTTTGGTTTTTCAAAGGTATTGTTGGGGGGGGGGGGGAAGATATCTCTTTATCGGACAGTGTAGATCCAAGATCAGACAGCACGTTCTGTGCAGTCTGATCTTGATCTACACTGTCCGCAAAAGGTCTTTGAGTCGCGCTTAGCTGCTAAAGGGTTAATTGAAGAAAACCAATGCCATGCAAATAGTCCTTGGATGCAGCCGTATATTCAAGAAAAAATGAGATGAAAGAAAAGAAATGCTCTTGTAGAACAATTTCTTCGGTTGTCAAATACTTTTCAGTTACATACTAATCAAGTGGCACTGCGGGGAAATTTTTGTTTATGCAGTTACGTGTTATAATTTGTCTACCGTTTTGAAAATTGAACTGTCATCATCACATTGGTTTCTATGGTTACTAATATTTTTACGAGTTCTTTGTAAGTAATGACTGGAAATTTCCGTGGTTTATTTTTCTAAGGAACACTCAGAAACGTTTAATAGGTCCTAAATATCGTTAATGAAGCTTTTGAGGGCAAAATTGTCGTTAAAGTTGTTTAAATTCTATATAAGTTCTGTCTGGCTATTTCGTTCGAGTTTTCTTCCTTTTTTTTGCTTTTGTTAGTCCTTTCCTCGTTCTTTGGTCTTTTCGTCCGTTCCTTCTTCATTCTTTCTTTGTGCCGTCCAACCTTCTTTTCTCCTTTTTTTTTTTTGCATTAATTTTCTTCATGTCATATTTTCCTTCTATTTTGTCCGTCTTTTTCTTTGATTGCACATTGATACCTTCCGGTCATTTGTTTAATTTTTTTCCTCGTCATTCTTCAGCTTGTTTCCTTTTTAGCTTTAATTTTTTACTCCATTTGCTATCGGAGTGGTCAAAGCTATATCCTAACTGTCATAGTGTTTGGTAAAAGCTTAAATCCAAGCAAGAGCGCGTGATATACAAAGGATAAAAAATGACTACTTTACGGGCGAAGGGGACGGTTGTCCATTTACCTATAAGGTGGATAAGGACAAGTCTATCTCACGATTTAGTCGGGTGAACTAGAAATTATGAATCCATAGTCATGTGATGTCTTGCTTGGCATCGTGCATCACTAGGATGCATTAAGGTCTACGGCCCCTAACTCTCATATTAAAAGACGGAAGCTGCCGAGATTGGCCGAATAGCCTTTACAGAACATCGATGTTACAAGGTATTTACCGATGAGTTAGTGAGTCTACGGTCCCTAACTCTCATATTAAAAGACGGAAGCCGCCGAGATTGGCCGAATAGCTTTTACGAAAACGTCGATGTTACACGATATTTACCATTGAGTTAGGGGTCGTAGACCTTAAACCCCCTGCAGAGTCCTGCGCAATTACAGAACGGTTTATGATTGTAAAGGGCGCATGGCAAACAATGGAGCAAAAACAGTAACTGCCTATACAGTCTGCTTATACCGGCTTTAAGCAAGCACTTACATGTAGGGAACATTTACAGCGGTTAAAAATTGATAGCATTTGCTGATGACAAACTCAATATTGCACAAATGATGGGATTTGCATTCCGAATGGTAGAAATCATTGTAGTAAAACAATAATACACTGATAAATCAACTGGTGTTTTTCGCCGCTTTCAATATTACTCCAGTCATATTTCGGCGACAGCTCACATATTCACGTATGTCCATAGAAAAGGAGAAAATGTTGGAAACCAGCAATTTCTCATTGGAGACGTCATCAGACCTCTCCGACAGTGAGTTTAATAGGCAGACTGCTACAGAATTTGCTGTCTGAATCAAATTTTCTTGCGAAATTGTTCTGGTACACAGTCTATTTCGTCATGGTTTTGTAAATAAAGCGAAATCAAAAAACCGAAACAGGAAATAGACGTGGTTTAATTTTACATTGTATATCACAAATTTCAGAAAAGATTTGTTATATTAATTTGCTAATAGGAAAAAAATAAGAAGAATTTCGTTGTAAAAGAGAAAGAAGACCGCGGGATAAAATCATGCGACTTGAAAACGCGGCAAGAAGGTCAAATGACCGACATGTAAAGCATATGAGGTTTCTACGCGGCGGCTTTTTTACTTGTTTGTTTTCATGTTCCAAAATGTATTGAAATTAAAAGCCAGTAAACTATTTCAAAACATTGATGCTGACCTCTCTGGCTTCTTTTGTAAAGAAGCCAACTTGTTTTTCAACAATCTTTTTAAATGCCTTCTTCTTTAAGGGTCGTTAGAACATGTGATTGTTTGATACAGGTTTAAGACAGGAGTTTACACCTCAATATATGAGTCTCTCATGGTAACGCATTTTCTGCTTCACGTGATACTTGTAGCTTGCCTAACCCTTTACCAAGCAATCCCAAGTTTAACGACCATGTGGAAGAAGGATATTGAAAACATTGTGGGTAAAGGAGAGAATGCTAGTAACCAGCACTTTCTTCTTTACTTATAATGTATTCTATCCTATCAAAGACAAATTTTGTCACTTGAAATTAGGCTTGTGCAAATGTTTTTTTATTTGGACAAGTCTAAATTTTGTCGTTTGGTAAAGAGTTAACGAAGGTGGTGGCGGAGAGAGGCTTTACTGTGTATCAAGTAATAGAACTATTTTTCAAAAGGCTTACTGCAGTACCTTTCTCCAACCTGCGTACGAACGATATTTGCGTACACAGTTAATCCTTAGGCTGCTAAGCACGACTGAAGGACACCTTGCGGACAGTGCAGATCAAGATCAAGACTGCACAGAACGTGCAGTCTCATCTTGGATCAACACTATACGATACGGAGATATTTTCCCAATAAATATACCTTTGAATCAGCAACATTTTGGTTTTTGCTAACGACATGAAAGTTTCATTCCATTCATTTAGTATGCTAAGGCTTAAGGTAAGCGAGCATGAAGTCTGAAAACAAGTTTCACTGAACTGCGTAACTTTACCATTTGAGTAAATATTTGCATTGCTGTACTCCAGCTCATATCTTTGGGTCAAGCAGGGATCGTATGTGTGCATAATTATTCAATCCCCCCACCAAAAAAAAAAAAAACTTGCGTACACTTATGTAATTGGGTGAAAGGTACCTATGGAGAGGAAAGAATTCGTAAATATAAAGTAAAGGGTCGATGCACAGTCTTAGATTAATCTCTGCGAATGAAGCAATTCCCAATATGTTTAGCAAATACAGAAATTACTTGGAACTAGTTGTCACCTACAAGCGTGTAATTACAACTTCAGTTAGGGGGAAATTTAATATCCCATTTGTTGAGAGGAAATATTTGAGGTAGTTTTTGTTATAATTGCAAAAAGAAAACTCAAAGCACCGAAAGTACAAGAGCCATTTACGAACTCAGTCGTAAGCATTTACATGCCTTTTTCGGCTTAGCTAATTGCGCTGGCTTCTGATCTATTTCTTGATATTGTTATATTCCAATGAATAAATAGTTATTTTCAATTAGTAAAAAAAAATGTAGACATGTTTATTCTGCCTGCCCATGCGGCCTATTTTCGGTATCCCTTACGCCGTCTTTATCTTTTTTGGAAAGATATTTCTTGTTTCGTCTGCATTCACAAAAAGCACTTGTTCGAGTACGCTACTCTACTCTTCGCATTGCGTTTAAATTTTCTAACATTTTCGTGCAGACGCTTAATTCCAAGCAGGACCTCGGTTTTTGACTTTCATCGGACAACCATATTTTAGACTGGCCTAAATTGACTGTATTTGCAGACGAAAAAAATAAAATGTCAACTAAATGACTGCCTTTTTCTTTCAAAATTAAAAAAACATGTCAAACAGGAGAAACGGTGCATACCAACACTCTTCAGAGTCTTGGAAACAAGTGGTTGTCTGGTAAAGGTTTAAATGTACAACACTTATGAAATACTGAGCTGGCATGGAAATCAACAACAATACATTAATTTGCTTATGATTCATCAAGAATTTACAAATTTTGATAATGAAAAATAGTACGGATGCAACCGATTTACTTTTCATGGAACAAACATTCTTTCTGGATCCTTAACCTCCGGTAGAACATTACAACACTGACAAACAAAAGCAAAACAAAGCATGGTCGAGAAACAAAAAAGAACTTCATTCGGACGACTATATAACTTTTTTCTCTTAATACAAAATATAAGTTTTCGCCATATTTCTCTTCATTACAGGAACAGCTATGTCAAGATCTTTACCAACTTAGTTTATGGCACCACTCCGGTTTCTTTATATATATTCTTTGCATTAATTCGACATGACCATGCATATTATACATGTGCTGATAGTACAAACTTATAATAACTTAAGCATATCTTTTTTCTGTGGAAATTTCTTTTTTCTTTTAAAGTTTTAACATGAAATGTGAGTCATCGATATTACCATAAAATAATTAGAGATAGTTTCTAAAAAGTGTAGTAACGTTATAAAATAATTATGTAAAACATTTATTAGTCTGATTAGTGAAAATCTTTCTGTCTCTCTGTGTCTCTCTCTTAGTCTATCTTTCTCTCTCTTTCTCTCTCAAGTTGTGAATGTTGTTTTCTGTCATGGTCACATTTCCAAAATCATTTTATTGAAGTGCTACATGGAATATCAGCAACTATTCAACACTGCTTAGACTAGTATTTTAAAATCCCAAAGAAAGTAATTTTCTAGGAGTTTCAGAACATATATCATGATGTCGACTGTAGCAATGTGTCTTTATAGCGCCTGCACAATCGTAGACAGTTTTGTAATTATTATGAGCCGTGCGATTTTCACAGTTCACCAGATTACACCAGGGAAATAAGGTGAGTGTTTTACGGAAAACTGTTTCTCTGATATCAGCAAATTACAGAAATTGTGCGAATCAAAATGTGTCTTGTGATTATGTCGTAACAGAAATTGTTCTCCCTCGAATTCTGACGGAAGAGAAAAAAAGAAACTCCAAAAAGATATGTATGAGCCACGCTCAGGCAAAAGGGGGCTTAATGCATTTCTGTGATGCATTATACCAAGCAAGTCATCGTATGATTAATATAGATCCTAAAATCTACGAGGGGTGATCATATAGATCGTGGACCACCTGGTTATCTTGAAAACTACTTCACGTAGGATTACGAAAAATTGCACATATGAGCATCAATTATCTAGTAACCGACTTAAGCTTTCAAACGTCGTCTTGTTTAAGTAGGTAAAGTGTGACGTCATTTTAATGACGTCATATACTGCATTAGTGGTCCAAAATGTCGGACGTTTCATTTGAGCCGAGAGTAATCACAAAGTTTCACTTCAAACTCGGAAAATATTAGTCAGAAGTCAAAACCGATTTAGAAAAAGATTAAGTGGAATCTGCACTTAAGAAATCTACTATGCGTAAATGGATCGGACCGGTTTAAACATGACTGCGATACTGTTAAAGATGACCCTAAATCTGGCCGTCCATCAACATCAGTCATAGACAAAATCGTCACGGATGTAGAGCAGCATGTAAAACAAGATCGCAAAGATACTGTGAGGAAAATAGCTAACACATTTAGCATTTCATATAAAAGTGGCAAGGAAAATTTGACTGACAGTTTTGGAATGACGCGTGTTTGCACCAGGTGGGTACCTCGACTATTGACGCCCGCGCCGATGAGGGTTAGGGTCGAAATCTGTTAAGAAATTTCAGAACGCATTAGGGTAGAGGGGTCAAACTTTACTGGTCATATTGTAACATGCGATGAAACATGGGTACACTTTGATGAGACTGAATCTAAACAACAAATTTGTGTACAGAAACAATTAACATCGCCTTCCGCCGTTAAAGCCAAACTTTCCAAGTCAGTAGGTAAAGTTATGTGCATCATATTTTTGTATTCTCCTTTTTCCTTCTAAATCAAGTTGTATCTATACATACTACAGTAAATGCTGAGTTTTATGCCCACATTACTCAAAGAAATTTCACAGACACCATACGAAAAAAACAGCCAGAAGTCCTGCGGTGTGACGTCACTTTACACCAAGATAACGCTCTAGCTCACAAAGCCACACTTGTACAGAAAACTCTGCAAAAACTAAACATAGAAATACTAGCCAACCCTCCCTAAAGTTCAGTCCTGACCCCTTGTGACCTTTGGCTAGTTCACGTTTTGAAAGATTCTCTACGTGGCACGCACTACAAGAGCAGAGAAGAACCAACCCTCACTATGACCGGGTCCTTGAGAGTTATGTCACGTGACGTGCTCACGCACGTGTTTCGCGCATGGGAATCAAGAATAAATTAGTGCATGGAATTCGAAGGAGGTTATTTTCAAAAAAAGTAGACATTCCAAGTTGTTTTTTATAACAGTATTCCTATACAGGCACTGGTCCACGTTCTTTCTGATCACCCCTTGTATTTAGTCTAACAACCGACTCAATTATAAGGTAAAAAGGTCCTGAACATGCATAACATTTCCAAATACCCAAAAGGTTTCGACCCATATCAGCCAGCGTGGACTGCGCAAGCTAACATGAATCGATCCTTCTTGCAGATGCATTAAACCCACTTTTCACAGAGTATGGCCTACTTATTTCATGTAACGCATTCATTGGATTGAAAATTTACTTAGCAGCCTTCGATTTGATATCACATTATAAGACAGAATTTCACTGTGGTCAGCCTTAACCTTTTTGCACACAATCCCGTGTTTTAATGATCCTGAAGGAGAACAGTTGGGAAAAGGAGATAATGTTATTAACCAGCATTTCATCATTTCCCAACAATGTTTTCTACTTCAAAGACAGAAGTAATGTATTGCGCTACATTTAGCTTGTGATCAGAATTGTTTCAGTTTGGTCGCACCAAAAATTTTGTTGTCAGGTAAAGTTAATGGTATTCTCCCCTTTAACAACAAAGTTCTCGCCTTCAACGGTTAAAATCGATGGTCGAAATATCGAATACACTGTTTTCTGAATGGTCCTCTGTAACTTGAAAAAGGTCGTTTGCAGGTTTTTACGACAAAGGTCGACTTGCGATATTTACCGGAACTTGATCCTTCAAGAGCGTATAAGTTCTACATGTATATCGAATTTTCACAGTTAAAATGCCGCCAATGTTGACTTACCAAATGTCATAAGCAAAGATCTCGGAAATGACATTTAACTAAGCCATGCTCTGTGAAGAGGGGGTATAATGCAACTGCAAAAAGTGTCGAACCAGATCTGCCTGCGTAGTCCACGCAGGCTGATCTGAATCGACACTTTTTTGCTATATGTAAATTTTCTGCATGTCAAAGGAACATTCTTCCTCAGGATGCACCCGGTGCTGGACAAAATGGATTTTATGGGTCCATAATTATGTGATGACTTGCTTGCAATAAGGCACCCTTTTGCCAGAGCATGGTTCTTATCAATAAACGTTCGGTCTTTCTCCGAGCTCTGATTTTTTTTTTCTTCACAAAGCATACAGTTGACGTAAGAGATGTATTTTTTGTTATGGTAAAATGTTTTAGTTACGACTATCCGCCCTTCGGTTTTATTCACCAAACGTTCTAAATAACTTTCTCAATTTAATTCGCCAGAATTTTCTAAATTTGACAGTAATGCAATCTCTGATTGGCTAAAACATATGCTTTGGCCAATCAAAGCTGTCACGGTTACTTTCTAAATTTAGAATAAGCCTTAGAATGAACTTCCGGTCAAGCACAATAACAAGAACAGGCGTAAATCTAGCTTAATAACCAGTTAAAATCCACTTTGCGAGAGATTAATTAATTTTATCAATATGAAATTGTTTCCACTCCTTGTTTAAACAACTCTTGTATTAGCACTTATCCTGCTAAATAACTGACATCAAACTTTAAAGTCGATAGTAAAAACCCAAATTTTGCTATTTCAAACTTATTTTGGAGGGAATAATATATCCTTATCGGACAGTGTAGATTCAAGATCAGACTGCACGTTCTGTGCAGTCTGATCTTGATCTACACTGTTCGCAAAAGGTCAGTGAGTCGCGCTTAGAAGCCTAAGGGCTAATCGAAACAAACAAATTCACTTACAGATTTTTATAAGTAGTTGCTTTTACGAATTCATTTAAACAATCCTCTGTAAATAGGGGAATGTTTGATCAAATATTAACAATTTTAGCCACCTCAGTGAAAAGGGAGTTTAATGTATATGCAAAAGGCATCGACCCAGGTCAGCTTGTGCAGCCCATGCAAGCTGATCTCAGTCGAAACCCTTTGCTATTTGTCAATTTTCTGCATGTGCAAGGACCCATTCCACCTCATGATTCAGTCGGTCATTGGACAAAATGGATTTTATGGATCCATAATTATGTAATGACTTGGTTAAATGCATCACGGAGACACATGAAACCCTCTTGCCAGAGCATCGCTCATTTATTTTTCGGACATTACCCCATTAGGTTGTTATGACACGGAGAAATAATGCAAATGATCTTCATGTTTTCTAAAATCGCATTATAGAATTATTGAACCATAACGATGATTATACAACAGAAAAAAATGTCTGACATCAGAATGCACAAAAACAAGGTCGGTAAAGAT
This sequence comes from Hippopus hippopus, assembly GCA_946811185.2. Classification (NCBI taxonomy): domain Eukaryota; kingdom Metazoa; phylum Mollusca; class Bivalvia; order Cardiida; family Cardiidae; genus Hippopus; species Hippopus hippopus. The sequence continues at coordinate 25,433,326 of OX328098.1, read as the reverse complement.
CAGACTAAACAAGTACACAGTGCGATCTTGTTTCTACGCTGTTTGTCTTTGCATTTTTCTATTCAACGGAACTATATTTTTGTACAGGAATAATGCGTATGGTTCTCACGTTTCACATAATTGTATCATACAGCTATCGAATAATATATGAGCCATGCTTTGGCAACGGACGGTTCAATGTATCGCCGGAATGCAATATACCAAGCTAGTCATCTCACAATCATGGATCTATGGAATCGATTTACTTTTTGCAGATGCATTAAACCCCCTTTTTACAGAGTATGGCCCAATGATAAAAATGTCGGGACAGACCAAAACGAATTTACCCTTCTAACACTTAAACTCATTGTCAGACAAGACTGGTTACCAGCATCTCTTTCTCTTTTTTAATATGTTTTCTTCCCTTTCAAACACAAATTCTATCATTTGTGCCATTTTAGTTTTATATTCTCTGCAAGTGCTTCACAGTTAGACAAGTATAACCTTTTAGTCGTTTGGAAAAAGAATACGGTAACTCTACATGTATTTTGCAAACAGTCGGAATGTGAGAACAGATTGCAAGTTTCGTGCTGTGAGATTTTTTAGTTAATTTTTTTGTAAGATCGTTTACCAAACAAGCTCATGCTTAACGACACTAAAGATGAAGTCTTTTGTAAACAATGTGGGAAAAAAAGAAAGAGCGGTAACCAGTATTTTCTACCCAATTAGAGAACTTGTTGCCATTTGTATCGATTTCGAAGTTGTCATTCGTACAGGCTTTGAACTTAGAAGAATCTAAAATTTGACGTTTGGGAGACTGTTAATCTTATCAGATGAACGTTTCACACCGTAATTAGCGTCATAATTAAATCATTTAGTATTTGATAGTCAGGTCACCCCTCGTGCCTGGTTTACCCTCGAGGATGCTGGGAATTTAACCCTTTACCAATCAGCTGAGAGTTTTACTGGCCCTGAGAAAAAAGCCCATTTAAAACATTGTGGGAAAACGAGAAAATACTGGTAACCAGATTGTTCTCCCTTTCCAGCAATGTGTTCTACAAATACAAATTTCGTCATTTAGAATGTCGTTTGTAAATGCTTACGCTTGGGCTGAGGCTCATTTTTTTCTGTTCGGTAAAAAGTTCATACAATGACCTGTAATGTGTACAGTACAAATATTTTATGCGCAGAAGCTGTACAGGCCAAATGTAAAGCGCAAGGTGAGGCATCATAGGTTTAAAAAGTTCTAATGTCTGCTTTTTCTATACTCCTTCCGAGAACTGATGAGAATTTTTGCGTCAAGATTCATCCCCCCTCCTACTTCTTAAAACATTATTTCGAATTCAGGGTCCAGTATGGCTTCGTGGTAAAATAAAGGGCTTGTAACCTGAAGGTCCAAGATCGGAGCCTTATTGCTGAAATCACTGGGATTTCGTGGGAGAGACCTTGAGCAAGACACTTCAGAGCTCTAGCCTAGTAATTGTGAAACCTCGACTTACATGAAAAAGTGACCTGCCGCCGTGATATGACTAAATTATTGTTAAAAACGTAACTGAGTCGGTCGATCAATCAATCAATCAATCAGTCAATCAATGTTTTGAATTTGTTCATGGCGAAAAGAAGCAAGTCATTTCAGTCGCAAGATATCAAAGTGGACGCGCGTTTTGCACTGTCTACGCTATTTTGTCCGGGACTGGTAGATAATTAATAGAAAAAACATTAGGAAATGTAGATCCAAGATCGGGCTGCATGTTCAGTGCAATTATGATCTTCACCTTCAATGTGTACCATTAACTCAGCTATGCCCTTTAAAAAAGGGGCTTGATGCATCTTTAAAAAGTAATGAATCAGTAGACCTTATGAATCAGTCGGTTGTTATACAAAATTAATTTTTTAGACCCATGAAACTGATGACTCGCTTAGTATCATACATCACGCAGATGTATTAAACCCCCTTTTCCCAGGGCATTGCTAAATTTTATATCACCCAAGGTTTTATTAGTCTAAGTTATAGGTATTCTGCTCAGGCTATCTGAAAAAGAAATCTGATAGTGTATACGAGGGTTGTTCAAAAATTATCCGGATTTTGTCTTATAAAAAATTATTTGCGAAGCAATCATGCTAAATTTTGCATCATTCTCTATCGGAATTCAATCAACGCATGTCTATGCTTATTTTATATACGTCTTTCATAAAACGCACTCGCAGTTGCCATCGAAAATGCCATGGTAACGTGTTCCCTACGCAGCGCAAAATATTATATCTATACTCGCCCTTCTCTTGTACATATTCTTTCTCTTGTAAATGATTACGTTATGAAATTTAAGCAGAATACAAGATTTGGCGCTACTTACATCGTGAGTAAATTTGACGTCATTTGACGGTTAAATGCTTCAGAAAATCGTGTTTAAATACAGTTGGGGTAAAAGTTTTGAACGTTAAAGATGGCGTCAACTGACCGTCTGGAAATGCGGTCCATAATAAAATTTTGCCAGCAGATAGGAGAAACTCCGACAAACACATACAAAAAAATTATCATGGCAAAAGGGAATAATTCGGTCACACGGACACAGGTGTATGATTGGCATAGACGCTTCAAAGAAGGGGAAGAAAGCATTAACGACCGAGAAGGAAGAGATAGAAAGAAGGAAATACCAGTGACGTTGGTAACGTCCATTGGCGAGGCCCTGAGGCGAGATCGGCGTTTGACAGTGCGGACCTTATCAGAGACCTTCGACATCAGCGTTGGAAGCGTCCATTCAATTCTAACTAATGAATTGAAAATGACAAAGATAAATTTAAACAAAGTATAGTCGAGTGCCCTTATTCCGTGAGTGTCCTTGAACCTGTGATTTTTTGTTTATATCTCGTAAAGCACATAGTTTGATGACGTCACACGGTATTTCTGCTCGTAACCCTTACCAATAATCGAAAGTTTTATTGCCCTTGAATTTCAGCCAAATACCAGACAAATACTTTTAAAAATCGATCAATCATCTGATTTAAAAGAAATTGACATCATTTTTCTTATATCTTAATAGTGTTCCTTCGCAAAAAATGCAAAGATCTACGACTTTATGCTATAAATACTACTGAGTTACCGGAATTAGGTCATGCCATGTTTGCTCAAGAAGGCCGACGGCTTGTTTCTTTATTTATGCACATTGAACATGGAAATTGCTATCGAAGTTATTTTTTTTTAATGAAAGTCATCAAAAATGATTTTTTTATGAAGGCAAGTAATTTCTAGCTCATGTTCCTGTCTAAATTCTTCATTTCATTATGTTGTTTCCTTATCATCACGGAATACGGACACTCGAGGCTATTTAATTTTATAACAGATACGAACATAAATTATGCAAAAACTGTAAAATTTGTAGGTATTAAAAACAATATCACATATCTAAAATTTATGATGGCGACTGTGATGATGAATTTAGATGATTCAAAATATGAATTTGACTGGTTTCAGGTCCACGCACGATGGGTTCCCCGCCTTTTGAAAGATGAGGAGAAGCGGCGGCGAGTCAGCGAGTCCCGGGTGTTTCTGCGAAGGGTCGACAGAGAAGGAGAAACATTCCTATCGGCATCATCACCATGAACGAAGCATAGTTATGGCTTCACGATCCGGAGACGAAGAGGCAGTCAGCAGTGTGGAAGAACGCCGGATCACCCCCTCCCAAGAAAGCCCGAGTATGCAAGAGTGGAGGTAAATACATGTTTATTATGTTTGCCGATATGCAGGGGATGATTCTGCAGCACGCAGTTCCGAAAGGCGCTACAGTCAACGCTGACTATTTTTGCAAGGTGCTTCGTCGAGACCTCGTACACGCCCTAAGCAAAAAGCGGCCCGGTATGCCCCTCGAGCACTTTCTGCTACACATGGACAATGCCTCGTCCCATTCTGCAGGGGCCACAGATCTGGAGCTGGCTTTACTTGGACTGCAGACCGTGTCCCATCCGCCTTACTCTCCAGATTTGGCACCATTTGACTTTGCCATTTTCCCAACCATAAAGGCACAACTAAAGGGTGAGAAGTATCAGTCCCTTCAAGAACTGCGAGTTGCAACTCGTTTAATTACGAAGCAGTACAAGTCCGAGTGGTACAGGGATGTGTACAGCCAATGGGTACGCCGTCACCGACGATACATAGAGCATGGGGACGAGTACTTCGAGAAAGAATAGGTAACGTTGCCTGATGACTTTCCGATGACGTTGATGACGTCGTATATTGTAGCGTTTCGTGCGCCGGTTCCTAGTACCTGTGCATGTTTGATTGCGTGTAAAATCAACATGTACTGTTCGATTGTTGAAATAGTTTGCAGTTTTGTACATAATGAATGTCAATTTACGATGGGTGGACTTTTGTCGCATTACGACAACTCATTAAAGATTTATAGACTTAATCCGGATAATATTCGAACAACCCTCATATCAATGGTCAGACTGCATGCAGCCTGATCTTGGATTTACAATGTCTGCTAAAGCAGAAGTTATCTTTTGTGAATTAAACAAATTCAACTTTCTTTGAATTCTGAAAGTGTATATAGAATTTCTAATACCTTTGTCATCGATCTAGCTTAGCTTTGCAGTCTGATCTTGATCTATGTTGTCCGCAAAAGCTATTTAAGTCGATTTGTTTGTTTGTGTGTGTGTGTTTGTTTGCATGGTGTTAAATGCTGTCTTCAGCATGATTTAAGATGTATCGCGGGGGCCAGTGCATCTGTCCATGCTTCCCTGAAGTTTCTTCAACCAGTACTGCGCACAACATTCTTCCAAAGGCACTGACTGCCTTCCCACATTACTATTCTTACGAACAAAGCCCGTAACAAAGAAACAAATGAACAAATGCATAGCTGAAATACAAACCGCAACTGGCGGGATTCGAACCCATGGCGGACAAGATCCTCGTTTATCGAGGTTTAAAAGAGCAATACCATAACCACTGAGCTAAACAGATATCTCCCTAACGCAGTTGTCAGGCATTGTATTTAAATCGGGACGAAGCCATGCATGAAGGAGTGGTCTCCCGTAACACACCCCATCTTAAAGTCATCATTTATTGATGACTAAAAGCCTTATTAGGCAGTAGGTCTATTATTTAGACAACAAATGTCCGTTTTTGGACAACAAATGGGATTAATGGCTCAATGGCCAGTCCCGGACGAGCCCCCATCTTACGAACAAAGTCCGTAACAAAGAAACAAATGAACAAATGCATAGCTGAAATATAAACCGCATCTGGCGGGATTCGAACCCATGACGGACAAGGTCCTCGTTTATCGAGGTTTAAAAGACCAATACCATAACCACTGAGCTAAAGACATATCTTCCTAACGCAGTTGTCAGGTACTGTATTTAAATCGGGACGAAGCCATGCATGAAGGAGTGGTCTCCCGTAACACTATGCTGGTCGTCGTCAAAACTATGACCAGCGGTGAGAAAGGCACGAAGCCTGTCGCAATGACTATCATCAATCCTCGGAAAGAAATTGGACGGGCTTCAGATTCGGACAAGTGACCCGTTCGTATTTAGGTCGGCATTTGCAGTGAACGAAATCAAGAGAGCTCCACTGACCAAGAATTAATCACCCATAATTACTCTCTGCTCCCAAGGGTCCGCGACAGTACCTATTAACCGACATTAATCTCTAATCCGATCTTTGCCTATCTAATTTCCAATATCAATGTCATTTGATTTGAAACTGTGATTCTATTTAACAACACTCGTCATTCCGTCGTATCTTTAATTGTTAATAGAGTAAGAGGAAGGAAAATATGATTTGAGAGAGAGAGAGAGACAGACAGACAGACAGACAGATAAAGAGAGAGAGGGAGAGACAGACAGACAGACACATTTTTTCTGAGGGGCATAAATTACCATTCCCTCTCCCCATTTTTTCTCTACAACTCTATATCTACTGAATACCATTTCCATAACGATATTTCATCTACAGTTTCGCCAGTCTCTACAACCAACTGTCTACAAGGACAACAGATGAATATGAAAGTTATCAGAAAATCTGACAGCCACTGTAGATTGTAATATCTATGTTCTTGTTGTATTGGACAGACTCAAATCTGTCAATGTCGAAGCTGACAACAAAACCGGAACGTCAAACCTTGACCGTTAACCTTTTCAGCGCTAAAGATAATTTTTGAAGCTTTTTTCTGCAAATGGACGGTCTAAGACAGTCTTTAACACTACCAGACGACAAAATTTTAGACTTGTCCAAGTTGAAAGCATTTGCAGACGACAAAATAAACACGACTTAAAAATTGAAATTTGACTTTAGAAGAGTAGAAAACATTGTGGGAAAAGGAGAAAATGCTGGTTACCAGCATTTTCTCCTTTTCCCACAATGTTTTCAGAAGGCCTCTTCCTCTGGGTCGTAAAAACCAGGGATTGTTTGGCAAGGGGTTTATCCTTTACCACTCGACAAAATTTTAAGCTGTTCCTCATTGACAGCATTTGCAGACGACAAATCTAATTTAGCTTAAGTGATGGGAATTGTCTCTGAAAGGGCAGAAAACGTTGTGGGAAAAGGAGAAAATGTTGGTTTCAGCATTTTCTCTTTTCCAAAACGTTTTCAGAGGACCTCTTTCTTGCAGTCATTAAAACTCGTGATTGTGTGGTAAAGGGTTCACACTTTACCGAACGGTTTAATTTTAGCCTTGCCCAAATTGGAAGCATTTGCAGGCAAATTAAATGTTACTAAAACATTAAATTTGTCTTTCATTGGGTGGAAATATTCTGGGAAAAGGAGAAATTTCTCCTTTTGCCAAAATGTTTCTACTCTATCGTTTAAGTGACGTCTCGGTCCATATTCACCAACTATTTTTAACAGCAAATCTCATGAGTTTTCTAAATTCAAAAGTAAAGCAGTTCTGATTGGATAAACGAAATTTTTTAACCAATCAGAAATTGCCTTGGCTAATAAATCTAGTATTAGACTCCTAGGCTCGTATTCACCAATCATTCTCAACATCTTTTTCTAAATTTTCTTTGTCAAATTCTCGAGATTTCATTGTAAATTAAACGGTAACTTTTTTGAAACCTTTCCCATGCAATCCCAGGTTCCAAAGACTCTTAAGTCTTTTGAAAACATTGTTGGAAAAGGGAGAAAATGCTGGTAACCAGCATTTTCTCCCTTTTCCAACAATGTTTTCTACAACTTTATCATAACGGGAAGCATCTTTTGAGCTACACTAAATTTGTCATTTGGTCATTTGCAAATGCTTTCAGTATGGTAAAGTCGATTATGTTGTCATTTGGGAAAGAGTTAAAACTGACGACGATGATGATGATGATGATGATGACGATGAGAAGAAGGGGCTAAAAAATTGGAAGAAGGGAAGAAATCAGACAGAACAAATGAAAGATCAAAGGAAAAACAGTGGCAGCAGCATGAGTAGGGGAAGAAGAAAAAGAAGAAGAAGAAGAAAAAGAAGAAGAAGAAGAAAGAAGAAAAAGAAGAAGAAAGAAGAAGACGCAAATCCACAGCAAATAAACATTAATTCGTTCGCGTGACTGAAGACACCCTAATATTATCCTAATACAGTTACAATTCCCGAACAATACGCCGTATTTGATGTATTGGCAAATAACGAGAAATTTCCCATGTTTTACGACCCTGCAAAAGAAAGCATTTGAAAACATCGTGGGAAAAGGAGAAAATGCTGGTAACCAGCATTTTCTCCTTTTCCCACGATGTTTTATACCCTTCCAAAGGCATATCCATTCATTTAGGCTCTATCTGATATTTTGTCTGCTTATGCTTTTAATATGGACGAGTCTAAAATTGTGTTGTGTGGAAAAGAGTTAACGAGAAATTTCACACAATAGGTACATCAAGATTTTCCGAGATGTCGCTTATTCCACAGCTGGTTTATTATAGTCACATGCAATCTGCCTACATAATTTTCCCTTATCTTGCTTTTCCCTTAAAGGCCCAGTAGCGGCAAAATGTAAACATTTATTTTTCTATGAATACGGGTGAATCTCATTTATACCACATAGAAGTATTACGATTATCATAAGTCTGACGATCTGTTGAATTATGGTTGGGCAAAGTTACAGTCACTTGCAGAACAATAAATAGTATAATTGGAATTGATATTGACAACATTAAGGATAGGGCACCCTAATGGAATTCGTGTAACATCGTCTTTCATCGCCAAAATCGTGCAGATTCGGCTTAGACTCGGGTAATCCGTAATCGATGCGGGGAACCGGCGTCTATCGGCCGATCGATTACGGATTACCAGAGTCTTAGCCGAATCAGTAGGTATTTTCGGCGATAAAAGGCGATGTTACACGAATCCCATTAGGGTGCTCTATCCTAAAAGGCCCAGAAGTGGCCAAAATGTAAAAAAAAATATTTGACATGCTGGTGAACCTAATTTATACCAGTATGAAGTATGGCGAACTTCATAAGTCCGACGATATGCTGAACTATGGTTGGTTAAAGTTACAGTCACTGGCAAAACAATGTATATTAAAATTGGAATTGATGATTGAACTTGCCAACATTAATTCCAGTTTCACTTTAAATATATCTATTTTATATCGATTGAGAAACAATTTCTAGCAACTTATTCTAATCTCTCTCGGTTCTGCTTCCCGAAAACTACATTAATATTCGCGCAGAATGTGTAGGCCAATGAACAGTACCTAAGATGATAACTGCTTCCGGGTATCGAACTCGGGACCTTATGGTTATGGGGGCGTCTCTCTACCGCACAACCTTGGATTCCAAAATTCCAGTTTTAATATTTGTTGTTCTGCCAGTGACTGGAACTTTGACCAACCTTATACCCCCATTCCACTGGGCGGCGATCCCACTGCGCTCATGGCGATCATGGCGCTTCTCCAAAATCTTCCGAATCGCCGAAGAAGCGCCGACACGTGCAACATTATGGGACTCATGCATTTCAAGTACGCTTATCGAACGCTTCAATTACGATCTCGCTGCGCTGGTCACGATCCTGTCACGCCGTTGTTGCGCTTATACGGCGCTTCCAAGACGCATCTACTACGCTCCCACTACGGCACGGGATTTCAGGCTTACTACATTGCTGCTGCCACCTTGCTACGACCCGTGCGCAGAAGCTGCACTTCTGTTGCGCTTTTGGAACGTTTCTATATAGCAGCAGTTGAACATCGGCTTTCAAAGGCAAAAGGGCCATTGGCCCTAAAGCGCTCACCTGAGTAAAGTCATCTATGGTTGATAAAGCTGAAGAGATCCTGGTTTTAATGATGTAAAACGCATGCGTGTAAGTGACCTACTTTTTTACCAACTTGACCTACTTTTGAACTTGTCAGAGGTATCATCCAGACAAACATTCTGATAATTTTTCATGAGTATCAGACTGAAAATGTGTCTCTAGACTGCACACAAGGTTTTTCTAGGATTTGGCACAGTGACCTACTTTTTGATCTGTTGTGACCCAATTTCAAACCTGTCTGAGATTTCAAAAAGATAACCTTTCTGACCAAGTTTTATAAGTATCAGGCTGAAAATGTGGCCTCCAGCGTGCAAACAAGGTTTTTTACAGTTTTGGCCTAGTGACCTTCTCTTTGACCAAACATGACCCAATTTCAAACATGTCCAAGACACCATCAAGAGAAATATTCTAACCAAGTTTCATGAGTAAGTGACTGAAAATGTGGCCTCTAGAGTGCACACAATGTAAATATTGACGCCTGGACAATGGACGACGGACGATGGACAAAGCCCGATCACAAAAGCTCACCTTGAGCACTTCGTGCTCAGGTGAGCTAAAATGGATCGAATTGCTGCAGTAGCTGTGCTCCAGCATGCAGTTATGAACAAGAGATTGAAAGGGTTGGGTGTTGCTTTTGTTTCGATGCACTGCATTTTCGCTACGTTACTCGCGCTGCCGCTACGATACTGCTGCGTTCACAAATTTCTTGCTACGCTTTTACTACGCTTTTCTGGCGCTTCGAGCCCACGGAGATCCCGCTACGTAAATTTCAAGCAAGTTAAAAACAAGGGCCGTGAAGTGACGATCATGAAGCTTTCGATACGCTTCTACTACGATCAAAGCGTTTCTACAGCGCTGTTGCCGTTCCTGCTACGCATCGCGTCGTTTTGACCAAAATTCCGAAGCGTAGCGGAATCTCTGTTCAGTGTAATGGGGGTTTAAAGAGGCGGTCATAAAGTTTCCGATACACTTCTACTACGATCAAGGCGTTTCTACTGCGCTGTTGCCGTTTCTCCTACGATTCACGGCGTTTTGACCGAAATTTCGAAGCATAGCGGAATCGCCGCCAGTGGAATGGGGGTATTACAGACCGTCAGAATCACAGTAACTGCCGTCAACTCAATTGGTATATAAGCGGAATTTTCCGGTGATGTCAAACACGATCTGTGTAGTCTGATCTTGATCTACACAGTCGGCAAAAGCACACCCTATATCCGAAGGATTCAAGCAACAAACAAATTGTTCAACAACATCTTTGAAAAAATTTGTATATGGCTATCAAAGTCAAAGTCTATGTTAACCCTTTACCCAGCGACAAAATTCTAGACTCGTCCAAATCCATAGAAGTTGCAGACGCCAATTCAAATGTGGTTCGAATGGTGAGAATTATCTACAAAAGAAGAGATAACTTAAAGGGAAAAGGAGAAAATGCTGGTTACCGGCAATTCCTCCTTTTCCAACAATGTTTTCAACAGCCTTATCTATCAGGGTCATAAAAAGTCGGGATTGTACGGTAAAATTTCAAAATCGGGATTGTGTGGCAAGGGTTAAAAGTCAGGATTGTGCGGTCAGGGTTAAAAGTTGGGATTTTGCGGTAAGAGTTAAAAGTTGGGATTTTGTGGTAAGGGTTAAAAGTGGGCATTGGTGTGGTATGGGTTAAAGGTTGGGATTGCGTGGTAAGGGTTAAAGTCGATATTTGAGTTGTATCGGGTAAAATGTTAAAAGTCGGGATTGTCTTAAAGGTTAAAAGTCGGGATTGTGAGGTAAAATGTTAAAAATCGGGATTGTGTTACGGGTTAAAAGTCGAGATTATGAGGTAAAATGTTTAAAGTCGAGATTGTGTTATAGGTTTAAAGTCGGAATTGTGAGGTAAAATGTTTGAAGTCGGATAAAATGGTATAAGTCGGGATTATGTTACAGGTAAAAAGTCAGGATTGTGAGGTAAAATGTTAAAAGTCGGGATTGTGTTATAGGTTAAAATTCGGGATTGTGAGGTCAAATGTTAAAAGTCGGTATTGTGTTAGACGTTAAAAATCGGGATTGTGTAACAAGTAAAAAGTCGGGATTGTGAAGTAAAATTTTAAAAGTCGGGATTCTGAGGTAAAATGTTTTAAGTCGGGATTGTGTTACAGGTTAAAACTCGGGACTGTGAGGTAAAATTTTAAAAGTCGGGATTCTGAGGTAAAATATTTGAAATAAGGATTGTGTTACAGGTTAAAAATCGGGATTATGAGGTTAAATGTTAAAAGTCGGGATTGTGTTATAGGTTAAAAGTCGGGATTATGGGATACAATGTTAAAAGTCGGGATTGTGCTATAAGGTTCAAAAGTCGATATTGTGTTATAGGTTAAAAGTTTGGATTGTGAGGTAAAGGCTTAAAGACTGGGTAAAGGTTGTGAGGTCAAATGTTTAAAGTCGGGATTGTGTTATAGGTTAAAATTCGGGATTGTGAGGTAAAATTTTAAAAGTCGGGATTCTGAGGTAAAATGTTAGAAGTTAGTATTGTGTTACATGTTAAAAATAAGGATTGTGAGGTTAAATGCTGAAAGTCGGGCTTATGCTATAGGTTAAACTTCGGGATTGTGCAGTAAGGGTTAAAAGTCGGGATTATGGGGTACAGTGTTAAAAGTCGGGATTGTGATGTAAAAAATTAAAAGTCGGGATTCAGAGGTTATACGTTCGAAGTTTGGATCGTGTTACAGGTTAAAAGTCGGGATTGTGAGGTTAAATGTTAAAAGTCGGGATTGTGTTATAGGTTAAAAGTCGGGATTGTGCAGTAAAAGTTAAAAGTCGGGATAATGGGGTACAGTGTTAAAAGTCGGGATTGTGTTATAGGTTAAAAGTCGGGATTGTGCAGTAAAAGTTAAAAGTCGAGATAATGGGGTACAGTGTTAAAAGTCGGGATTGTGTTATAAGATTCAAAAGTCGAGATTGTGTTACAGCTTAAAAGTCGGGATTGTTAGGCAGAACGTTAAAAGTCGGGATTGTGTTACAGGTTAAAAGTCGGGATTGTGTTACAGGTTAAAAGTCGGGGTTGTGCAGTAAGGATTAAAAGTCGGGATTGTGAGGTAAGGGTTAAAAGTCGGGATTGTGTGGTAAAATGTTAAAAATCGGGATTGTGCGGTAAAGGTTAAATGTCGGGGTTGTGTGGTAAAATGTTAAAAGTCGGGATTATGTGGTAAAGGTTAAAAGTCGGGATTGTGTGGTAAAATGTTAAAAGTCGGGATTGTGTGGTAAAGATTAAAAGGCAGGATTGTGCGATAAGGTTTAAAAGTCGAGATTGTGTTATAGGTTAAAAGTCGGGATAGTTAGGTAAAGCTTGAAATTCAGGAATGTGAGGTAAAGGTTAAAAGTCGGGATTGTGAGGTAAAATGTTAAAAGTCGGGATGGTGTGATAAAGGTTTGACAAGTGCCGTCAGAGACGGATGATGCTCCCTAAATTGTCTTTGTAACAAAGAAATGGCTGTCGGTGTAGAATGTAGTGCCTCCACATTTTCAGGCGTCGAATTCAGTATGCCACAGATAGTGGGAGTTAGCTTCGCATAGATAGAAAACATTGTTGGAAAAGGAGAAATTGCTTATTACTAATACCAGAGATTGAAAACATTGATGAAAAAGGAGAAAATGCTGGTTACCAGCATTTTCACCTTTTTCCACAATGTTTTCAAAACTCTTTCTCTCTCAATTTCCTGAAAACTCGACATTGTCTGCTATAGAGTTACGCAAATTCTCCGAGGGTTATACCTCTTCTCAGCTGCTCACCGGCTAAATTCGAATATACCTACATTATCAGCTCTATAGTGCAAAACAATACCGTATTTATTCGATTAGCCAACATCTACCATACAGATAAATACATTATACCCGTGTAATAAGTCATAATTACGACACTCAAGAGAGACATAAGGTTACGTTTTTGGTAGAAATTAACAGCAATTTAGAAACCTTAGAACGCGGGAATAGATAGGAACCAAAGAGCGTGTTGGAACTATACTAAAATGACAATATTTTCCTTTTTCTTTGAGGAGCACATTGCACTCGCGGTGATTACAAATTTACAGGCTGTCGCAAGCTGCTACGACGGAAGGTAGTTTAAACGTATTTATTTTACATCGATTGAGAAACAAGTTCTTACAACTTATACTTATCTCTCTCGATTCTGCTTCCTGGGAACTACACCAGTACTCGCGCCGAATGTGCGGGACAATGAACAATCCCTAAGTTGACACCCATTCCCGGGTATCGAACTCGGGACCTTATGGTTACGAAGCCGACGCTCTACAACACAACCACGGACACCATCTACGACGGAAGTTAAACTTCCTAACAACATCAAAGAAAGGAAAACAAGAGTACTACAGAAATAGTACTTAGAAATGTACAGATGTATCTTCGCAATTACTTCATATTTCAGGGTTTCGCAAGAAAAATAAGAAAGAAAAGAAAAATCATGAAAGTCATAATTTTCTTTTTGAGGAGGGAACAATGCACTTGTGGTAACAACAAATTTATAAAGGTTTGCAAGCTGCTACAAAAGGACACAAAGACAACATTGAAACTGCAATGTCTTGACAACGTGTTGTGGGACACACTGCTTTTTCGATGACCACAAATTTTCAAAGGTTTCGCAAGCTGTTATATTGAAAGTAAAACGACCTAGCTACATCAACAATTACTAAAAGGTAGTTCAAAGAAATGTACAGATGCATACAGAGAATGCAAACATTGAGATAATAAAAGAAAGTGTCCAAAAAAAGGAGCCACGTTTATCCATTCATCATTTTGTGTCAATATTATCTTGATTTGCGTTTCTTTCTCGAAGTATAATTTACATAATACCGATCGTTTACTGCAGAAGCCTCCAATTCATTTTTTTTTTTTTTTTTTTTTCTTCTTCTTCTCTCTAAATTAAGCTTTAAGCTTTTAATCAAACCAAGGTTGTTGTCTATCAAATTCGTATACGGTAGACCAGGTTAACACAAACCAAACGGTATTTACAATCCCCCCCCCCCTCTCTCTCTCTCTCTCTCTCTCTCTCTCTCTCTCTCGCTAGAGAATACAAAAGATCGTGAACACTCTCGCACAATACATAAAATCAAATGGGAAAAGAGAGCACCAGCATGTGTACAACATTCGAACACATATGAGTCGTGCTCTTTGAAAAGCGCGTTTAATGCATCTGCAAAAGGTATCCATACAGGTCTACCTGCGCAATCCGCACAGGCTGACCTGGGTCGAAACTGTTTGCTGTCAGCGAATATTCTGGATATCAAAGGACCATTCTATCTCATGATTCAAAGGTTTTTAAGTGAAATGGATTCATATTACACAACGACACGCTTGATATAATGTATTACGGAAATGCATTAAACCCCGTTTTCTCAGGGCGTCGTTCATTCATATTTTGATTATGCGATATCGTAGCTCGATAAGTAAACCATTATGTGCTTTTTTAAGACAATGTAGATCGAGATCAGACTGCACAAACGGTTAAGTGTGATTATTAATCTACACTGTTGGTAATTTGACAGATGCTCTGGTCAAAATACCTTTCGTCGCTTCAAGTGAGTTTTGTCTGTTTTCATAGATACTAAGAGGTATAAGGGATGGACAAACGAGTAACTGGACTTACCTATACAGCACAAGTTTTCAGTCAGCGGTAATATGAAAAAGAAGAAAAAAGAAATGCATATTGTTATTGATAGATACTGAATTCTCATTGGTTAAAATATAATTGAACCATGCTCTCGTGAAAAGGGTGTTTAATGCATCTCCGAGATACATTATACAGAGCTCCAGATAAGAAGGAGTGATCACTGATGGTATTCTAAATCCATTATTTCTCTTCCAAACCCTATGTTGTGGGTACTCATTAGAATCGTCTCGATGAGACGATTCTGATGAGTACCCATAACATAGGGTTTAGTGAAGAATAATTAATATTTTCAACTTTGAAATCAAAATCATTCCCTCTATCTGGAGCTCTGATTTTATCACGCAACGCATCTCATAATTATGGATCCATAAAATTAATTTTGTTTAACAACCGGCTGAATCCTGAGGTATTATGGTTCGTGGCCATGCAGAAATTTCACCAAAAGCAAAAAGTTTCGACCCAGGTCAGCCTGCTTGCAGGCTGACTCGGGTAAATACTTTTTGCAAAGGCATGAATTCCTTTTTTTCACAGAGCAAAGCTCATATGAAATATTTCTACATCGAGGTTTTTTTTTTTCCTTTTCAGACTTTGATTATGGATTAAATGTTCTCTATATCTCTATATAAGAATACTGTCGATCTGTCACAAAAAGAGTCTTAATGCCACCGCAAGGTGCCTTGATACTCGTAAACCATATGAATGTTCAAACTTAACTTGGGAAGAATATTGTACTAAGTACGGGTAAAAGAAACACCAAGAAAGCATGTATAGATGCACTTGGCGTTGTGTTGTAAACGCCAGTAAACACTATACTATCAATCAATTATTCAGTTATTATTATTTTTCTTAAGAGAGGATCAGGGTCACACTGTATTGGTTAGGCCCTGAACGATCCAGATTTACACTGGTATTGTTTATCATTTGTCTCTGCAGATAGTTCTGTAAGAAAAATTGACGAATAGCCAGGCATTAATCTACGGTTCAACGCGTCCCTGAATAATGTTCACCCTTAATATGAGGGGAACGAAATGCAGTGGTTTTCGCGCACAGTATACATCAAGATCAGACTGCACAGAACGTGCAGTCTAATCTTGGATCTACACTGCCCGATTTTACGCGAGATATTTTGGCGAAAACAGCATTAAAATTACACTGATTTTGGTAGCTTTCTCTGCCTATTTGAATAGTCAACTTGGTTTCATTGCCACACTAAGGGTAAACAAATGAAGGCGAATATTTATGGAGAAAGACTAGATGAATCGACTCATAATTTGTCAATTTCATTCTGCTTCAATGTTTGTATTGACAAGAATGAGGGAGTTGTTTTGTTTCTGGAAAACCTCGATACAGTCCTCAAGCTCGGATATGTATGATCCTTTCGCGGTTACTTATGTTATCGTCTTTGGACAGTCAAGAGCGTATACACATGTTGTCCTCTATCTATATGAATTTAGAATTTGCCGCGGTTGAGGAAAGGGGTGGCTGGGATTATCTCCATCCGCCAAAATATTTTGAAAAAAAGTGCATATGGGCACACTTTGGGCCTACCCAGGAGCATCTTGGATGCTTCAACTTCTCCAAGAGATAAACTACTATAGAAAAGAAGTAAAAGCCAGCAAGTAAACTTTTTTTTTTATTTTTTCTGACCTACTTCTTGTTGTTGATATGCTCGCATGGATAAATACCAATTTGAAATTGGTAAAATGTAATTGGACATGTTTATTGGGCGGACTTATTTTCGGGCATAATTACGACACCAATATATAAGCGTTGCTACCAATAATCGATACCCCCGGGCACTTATTCCACACCATATCAAATGAATTTATTTAACTATAAAGAAATTTCTCGCGATCTGATTGGATAATATACCCCGAACACATATACCTGTGCACTGGCAAAATCCACGTAAAAGCAGTTTCCCTTTCGGGAGCCCTGTATACATAACTACACTTTCAACACAACATACAAAATGGTGGCGTCGATCGATACAAGCCGCCCACAAGACAAACCTACTGAGTAGCCTGCACCACATTATTACTAGTTTGTAGTTTCTCTTGATAGTTGTCGGGAAGAATGGATTATTTTTAAACTAAATTAATATAATTACATATAATATCGTTTGTTGTCATTCTAAAACAAATACACCAGGTTATACCCCCGTCACATCAAACTCGTTCTCACTCCGTTCCAAAAATTGTTGCCAAACGGACTTAAACTGCGTTCGGACGGAGTGGACGTATTAGCAACCTTTTACGATCTGTTTACGAACTTAATGGACGGGTTAGGACAGGAAGGGTGCTCCAGAACTTTGAGCCTGCTCAAAATAACTTTTGAGCCTGCTCAAAATTTTTTGCCGTCCATCCCGTCCTGTAATTAGAAGGAGTGACAACGTTCTTAAAACGAGATGGACATACTACAAACGGAACTGCCGTACTTCGATCCTAATAAAAACGCGGTGCAGTCGGGCATCAATTGGCAGTGCGTTTGCATTTTACCGATTGAAATTACACGTCCTATCCCGACCGCAGCCCGTTTTTCGATTTTGTTGACCGGGGTATGACTTTCTTAGAACAAGTTCGGTGAGAAAGGCGCTTCAGACATTATCAGGCCAAAATTACACGTTCTACCCCGACCACAACCTGTTTTCCGATTATGTCAGGACGGGGTAAGACGTTCCAAGAACTAGTTTGGTGTGACGGGGGCTTTAAAACGAGCTATCACTTCGTCAGGTAAGCAAAGTGTGAAGTGTCGAAACTCACCTATTGTCACGTTTAAAGGATAACCTAATGGGCGTTTGAGGCAGCTAGTGGTCGTTTACTTTTGCAAACAAATAATTAAAATGCATAGTTATTTACCTGAAAGTTATTTAAATTCATGCTTAAATAAAAAACGTCGAATGTCTATCGCAGTGACATCATCAAGTTCATGCATCAAACTGCATGTTTTACCAAGGTTTCAGTGACGTCACTTCTCGGTGACTTCAGTTTTCATCGAATTGGGGCACTCAGAAGGGAAATTCTATTTTGTCAACGCACTCAATTCGTGAGATTATACAGCAGGGAAATTTCACTGCATTGCCGTCGGAATGGTAAAACTTTGCAGTACAATAAACTCGTTGTACGGTCAGGTGGCGGGGGATCTTCGCCGAAAGCTCGGGGCGACATGATTCGCCACAGCCGTGAACAAGTTTCCAAGTCCCCTGCAACCTGACCGTACAACTAATAATGTAACGGGAAAATCTTTTTCTTGTACTTATTGATAATCTTATATTTTTAAGCGTCATCCTGTAACTCATTACATAACCACATGTATTTTGAGACACATCAAATTCAATAGTAGGTGCTCCTTTTTCCAACAAGGATTTGGATTCACGTCTTATCTTGAAAAATACTATGTGTTTGTGCCGATTTGTGTTCGATTTACTCACATGCCAGTCTTAGGTTTACTGTGGTGTTTGCGCCGATTTGTGTTCGATTTACACACATGCCAGTGTTAGGTTTACTGTGGTGTTTGTGCCGATTTGTATTCGATTTACTCACATACCAGTGTTAGGTTTACTGTGGTGTTTGTGCCGATTTGTGTTCAATTTACCCACATGCCAGTCTTAGGTTTACCGTGGTGTTTGTGCCGATTTGTGTTCAATTTACACACGTGCCAGTCATAGGTTTACTGTGGTGTTTGTGCCGATTTGTGTTCGATTTACACCAATGCCAGTCTTAGGTTTGCTGTGATGTTTGTGCCGATTTATGTTTGATTTACTCACATGCCAGTCTTAGGTTTACTGTGGTGTTTGTGCCCAATTATGTTCGATTTACTCACATGTTACTCATAGGTTTTCTGTGGTGCTTGTTGTTCTTGTTCGATTTACTCTCATGCCAGCATTTTCTTCGTATCCAACAATGTTTTCAACAGCTTTTTTGCCCAAGATCATTTAAACTTGGAATTGAATGATACAGGTTAAAGCTTCGTAAACGGTATTCATATTTGCAACCGAATGTTTCTCGTCTGTTTTTTTTTTTTTTTTTTATGGATATTTATCTTTTTTTTTTTTGCGGAGAGCAACATGCCACTTTTTTCTATGCTAATAGGCTCTAAGGAATGTAATTAGCAGTTGGTGGCATAATGTAGAATTTTGTAAGTTATAGGACAAGTGCACGCTAACGTCCACTCAAATGTCAAGTAAATCATATAAACTTAAGTATGTCTTCATTATTGATGACCCAAAAGACATTAAAGTAAATTGACTTGAGTCGTGGTACTTGATAAATACACGTCAAAACTTTTCATGTTGGATTAGGCCTAAAGTGGTCCATGTCTTAGTCAGGTTATAGAGTCGTCGATAACTGTATGGCACTTTTAGGCAAACAGATATTATTTATGCTCTGTGAAAAGAGGTTCAATAATTCCTCTGCACAAAATATCTATTCATTTCAGCCTGCGCGGAATGCTATACATAAATTTCCTGCATGTACAAGAATCATTCTACCGCATGATTAAGCCGGTTGTTAGACGAAGTGAATTTTATGCATCCATAATTATGTGACCACTTGCTTGGTATCATGCATCACGGAGATGCATTGAACCCCCCCCCCCCCTTTTGCAAAAGCACCGCTCATGTATTATGATCCTTAACTGGTGATTGTCTGGACTACTTGTACTTCTACCAACTTTGTTATGGTTGACGATGGACAGCAGACTAAATCGTTGCCTATGATGTCATACTCCGTTCACTGTATATGGAACTCACTGGACAATACATTCAGAACAATGATAATAATCTACCCAAAGACATTGTGTAGCTCCTTCCACTCTCTAGAAAGATTATTATCGGAGTTGAAGCAAATTTTACAAAACTCTCCCATTAAATCACAGATCACCGTATCGACATTTTGTCATCACGTGACACATGGATGACTGCAAGTTTAGTAATGCGGGTTTTCCGGGCCAGTGTTCAACCTTAACCAGGGGTAAAGCATCAATTACAAATGTCAGATATTATTAAACAGGGATCGGTAAATGTGAATTAACTTTAAAACGTTTGTAAAAAATCGAGGGATGTTCGTCTCCGCTTTCTATTCATTGCTTTCCTGTAGCCCTTTACTGAAATGATTATGTTTTAGGTTTACCGTCTTGTTTTTGCCATTTTAGTAAATGACAAGGACTAATCATTTGGTAGGGAATGCCCAGCAGCTTGATAATGTCCTTTAAATACTCGTACCGGTATATGTTTTACAAGCTTTCATTAGTTATTGTCGTCTACTTTTTACTGGCCTTTTCTAATTTTGCTCAAAGATACATCCTTATAGCCTGAGAGACGAAACGCTGTAAAATAAATATATAATAGACTATATAATGTTTCAAAATTTAGATCAGCTGAGTAAACATACATAAAATACCGATATGTGGTGTAAGGGGTAAATACATATATCGGAAGTCTTTCATTTAAAACCGGAAACGTCACAACAGTGATTTCTTTGATGGCCGCAAGAAAATGAAATGCATTTTATATCGGTCGTAATCTATGCCATCTTGCAACTGTCAGGGGAAACATCTAGCATTAAGATACAAGAATGATTATAGTTTGATAAGATAAAAATGAAATGGGTTAAAAACTGGCTGAAAACGGGTATAGGTATATCTTTAACCCTTAACCAAATATTTTCGTGTCTTAACTAACTTGAAGAAAGACGCTTTGACAGCATTGTGGGAGAAGGAGAACATGCTATTAACCAGCTTTTTACTCCTTTGCGCACAATCTTTACTACTGTCTGAGCTATGTTTAGCGACCCGGATTAAGATAGCCTTTGAAAACATTGTTAACCAGCATTTTCTCATTTTTCCCACAATGTTTTCTACCTATCAAAGACAAATTCTATCATTCGAGCTACCTTTAATTTGTCGTCTGCAAATCCTTTCAATATGGACAAGTACAGTATTTGGAGGTATTGTAAAGACTTGAGTAGTATCTTAGTTCCAGTGGGTCGATGTTCACGAATGGTTTAACTTATTGAATTGTTCATGATATTAGGAGAGAATTTTTTTTTTATAACATAACATCATTTTTTGTTTTCAGTGCAATGTACCCATTCCGAATTTTCTTATCTGAAACATGTTTGGGATAAGCTTTATTAATTATCCGGCCAGGTGGTACGGCACTTGGAAACTTGTTCACGGATGTGGCGAATTATCTAGCCCCGAGCCGAAGGCTACCTGACCGGACAACGAACTTATTATACTGCAAGGTTTTACTATTCCGACGTGTATTCAAGTGAAATTTCCTTTTTTTATGTTCTCACGAATAGAGTACGCCTATAAAATCGAATTTCCCTTCTGTGTTCCCCAACACACTGAAAACTGACGTCATTTAAAACTGACGTCACTGAAACTGTGTAAAACGTGCAGTTCAATGCATGAAGTCACTGGGACTCGATAAACATGGATTTAACTAACTTCAAGGTATGTAACTATTCATTTCATGATTTGCTGGCAAACATTAACAGCCATTAGTGGCTTCACTAGCTATTTTTTTTAAGTTGAAAAATATATGACCTTTGACACTTCACGGTTCGTTTATACGTATGAAGAAGGTATGGCTAGTTTTAACCCCGTATATTTGTTTTAAAATGACTACAAACAAAAACATAGTTAACTATTTTCATTTGTTTTCAAAAATAATTATTTTTTTCTGCTTAAATCAGTGACAACCATCAAGGGAAACAAGTAATGTTAAGGTGTATTTGTCTTGTGGGCGACTCGCTTCGATTCTCACCGCCATTTATTTTTTATTTTACATTGAAGTGTATAAGTGTCTACGAGACTCCCGACAGGGAAACTGTTCTATTCCCTGGGAGCTGCCCTGGACAGCAATATAGATTCTAAGCATGTTATCCAATCAGATTGCCAGAAATTTCTTTGCAGATTAATATCATGTGACGTCTTATGTGAGGTCATTTTGTACTTCTCTTAGATAAGTGATTCGGGTTTTATCAATAGATTTTACCAGATGTACATGTATGGTTTTGCATATTCCGACCTATAAATCGCGAGAAAGCGTTACGTCATAGAAAGAATCTGTCATTCGTTGGCTTTTTAGATGCTCTTTTTTTTAAAGCTTGTCTAAATTCAATGTTAGATCTATTAAGCTCGCCAGAGGCTCGCATAATAACGTTTTTCCAGACTCGATAATAATTTCTTATCCCATATGCCTTATGAAAGAGATTTGCCGAGCCCATTAACTCAGTAGGTAACATATGGAGCTTGTGAGCAAAGGATCACTGACTCGAATACCGAGCTCAGCCAATTTCTCTCTGAGAATCGATGATGGTAATTGTGACACGATTCATTCCTCTCTTACCGAAATGTTTCGACAGTGATAATGTAGGAAAACAGACAGTGGGATTGGCATAATACTGAACGAAACAGTAATAAAAAGAAAATTCAGGAAACCATGGATAATTTTAACTAGTCCACTGATTTGCTTCTCGTTTTATTAAGTGTTGAACGCCGTTTTTAACACGGCGGCCATACACTATTGCCTGCGTCACTGGTGTCTGTTTCACCAGTACAGCTCTACCAGCAATATATACAGCTTTTTACAAGACAGAAAAAAAAAGTGGGAAGAATGACACCCCAATGACATTTCACAGAGAGGGTGTTAAAAACCATGCCAGCATAAAATGAAGAAAAACAAAGATACTGGCAAAACTCCCTTGTTGACTCTTTTACGTACACCTCTGACAAAAGTGGTAAATTCAATGTGAAATTTCTTAACATTTATTGCCTATAGGGGAACCTTTGAAATAATCCAGTACTCCGCAGAGATTTCTTTAAACCAGTTTTCTTGTAGATATAAGATATGGCTTGCAACAGGCGAAAAGGGGCATTCGAACATTTGCGTAAAGTGTCGTCTCGGATCAGCCTGCGCAGTCCTCGCAGGCTAATCCGAAACGACACTTTCCGTTTTTAAGTAATTTTCTGTTTTGCGCAAGTCTACCCTATCACAAAATCTAATGTAGTCGTAAAGTGCCGTCTCGGATTAGCCTGCGCGGACTGCGCAGGCTGATCCAAGACGACACTTTACGCAAATGTCCGAATGCCCCTTTTCGCGTGTTGCAAGCCAATTATGTAAACATCTGCGGTAACAACAAGAGATATAAAACAGACTTGCAGAAAATTTATCGATAGCAAAAAGTTTCGACCAAGGTATGCCTCGGCAGACTGCGCAGGCTTACCTTGGTTGATACTTTTGGCAGATGCATTTAACCCTATTTCAGTTATTATATACATGCAACACTCTTTTCAAGCTACTAGATGTATTTCCATTTAAAACACTATCCAACCAAACTTGGTGGTCCTACATGGCTCAGCGGTGAAGGTGTTAGATCCATAACCTGTTACTCCTGGGCTCAATCCTCACTCGATTAATCGTGGTTTTTGAGGGAGTGTCCTTGGGCAGGACGTTTTAGAGCCCCAGCCTACAACTGGTGACACCCAGGACTTACTTGAATCAGTCAGCTGTCGCCCTGATGTGACTGAAATAATGTTGAAAGCGCCGTAAAACACTATTCAGTCAATCAATCAACCAAGTAAATTTTGAGCAATTAGATAAAAAAGCAAAGCTTGGCTTAATGACTGTAATAAATAGCCATGAACTTACAACCCAAGTTTCCCTTGTCATCTGAAATAAATGTGTCCGGATTAGGGTAAAGTGATAGCCACATAACATAAAGTCAAACGATGCCATTTTCCGCGCCAGCGCACGTGCGAAAGACCGCGAAAAAGTGTCGATTACAGATGTCAGTCACTGTTTGGGAAATTGGGTTTCCCAGGCCAAATGCAATGGACTAGATAATAAGATACTGAAGGCCTGTAGTCTTAGGAAAACCTTGAAACATATCACAAACATCAAATACGGAGATTGTTTTGTTAAATGAATTCAGGAGGCAGGAAGGTACACTAGAAAGGCGGACGGAAAGAAGGAAGGAAAGAAAGACATGGCGTAAAGAAATACGTGGAGAAAGGAATTATTTGAAGGAGAGGAAATGTTAAATAAGGGAAAGGTGGAAAAGAAGAGAAAAAAAAGGAAGGAAGGAACGATAGAAAGAACGAACAAACGAACGAATGAACGAAATGAGGAAGGAAAGGAGGAAGGAAGGAAAGGAGGAATTACGTTCTTTTCTAAGAGTTTATTTCAGGCTTTACCTCTCAGGTAACACTTAAATAGCATATGACTGAACCTGTATATGTGTCAGATGAAGGGGGGGGGGGTCTGCAAGGGAGATTACCAAAAAGTGCGTTATTTTCAAGCGATTTCAGAAATTAACTCCCTTTCAAGCTAAAATCATTCTAATTCTTTCAAACTATGGTTTTCTTTTCTCCTTCACAGATTTTTGTTTTCCTCTCTTGTAATTATGTTTCCTCTCTGTCGCTAGCACTGGTTAGTGTAATGTCCCAAACGTAACCCGTAAGGTAATTGTTTAAATAGGGGAAACAGGTTTAGATGTCCGTTCGCACGCACATTTTAGTATAGGGAAAAATCTTATTGAGTCTAAGGGACGCCACTCTTCATCAACATTGAGTATAGTACTCGCAGTTTTTGCCCTTAAAATGCCTTTTTGTAATTGTACTTCTTACTTCTTTCTTTCTTTCTTTTACAAAATATCGGGAAATGTCACAACTCAATTGTTTCCTGTCTCTCCGAAGTACTTTTCACAAGAACATTACCACGAATCATCGATCATCTCAGGTGAGGATAGTGTAAAACCAAAACCCTTGCAAAGCCACTGGCCGATGTCTTACACTGTTTGAAAGCTCGGCAATGATATAGAATCGGATTCCGTTGTGATGATTTATGAATCCTAGGGGATTAGTCCAAGCTCGGATACGAAATTATACATTCTGAATTTCCTGGCTGTGAGCATTACCGACTTACGTAAAAGGGCTCGGCTAGTAAACTTTTAACTCCAAATGCTGGGCACGAGAAATACACGTACGTTGAAATCTCGTCCTTGACCGCATCTGCCATCATGCAACCATCTGAGGTCTTTGAAAAAAACTTCTGTGAATGTTGTCAACCCTTAGGCTGTCCAACATTACTAGGTCTGATTTTGCGGACGGTGTAGTTAAAGACAAGACTGCACAGAATGTGCAGTCTGATCCTGGATCTGCACTGTCCGATAAAGTGAGATTTTGTCGACCATTGTTACTTAAATAATGAAAATTTTGGTTGTTTCCGATTGACCGAAAATATTTAAGTGTTTTTTTAGGCAGTTTAACTGTTTAGTAAATCATCCCACTGGTGTTACGATGCCGAGGAAAAATGTCATGAAAAACGTGGAAAAAGAAGACGATGCTAATAACCAATATTTCCTTTTTTCCCCACAATTTATTTTGAGGTGCATCTGATAATGTAGTATGCAAATATACTATCAAATTCGACATATTCAAAATTCGTCATTTGGTAAAAGGCAAAAGGATAATTAGATATTACTCTTGTGTTTTTAAACAACACAGCATGCATGGTTATAGATTGTAATCATGTTCGGATGTCAAATGTTTTGCACGAACTTTATACTCGAACTCTGGAAGTCTCGCCAAGTCTCATTCAAGTCACGTCGGACGGTCGACTTTAATTTCAAAGCAAACGAGAGCCAATTTTATGGTTACATTGTCACCGAATTGGAAGCTAATTGAAAAATTTCCACCTCATTTTCTGTCTACATGACATTGCGGTTTCAAGAGTTCTCGTACAGTTCGAGACTATTGACGAGAAAACTAACGACATTTTACGAGAACTAACGAGATTTTCCGAGAACTAACGAGATTTGCGGTAATTTCAGGGGATAAAGTCAACGGCTTTGTAAGACAAACGAACAAAATTAGCTTTATCGGCTAGGGGCGATATTTTATCTATTATTTAGGCAACGTCCCTCATGAAACATAGTGAGTATCGTTTCTCTCTTTACCAGAGGACAAACCCTAGACTCGTCCAAATTGAAACTATTTGCAGACGAAAAATTAAAACTGTTTCTAATATGGCCTGCAACACGTGAAAAGGGGCATTCGGAAATTTGCGTAAAGTGTCGTCCCGGATCAGCCTGCGCAGTCCGCGCAGGCTGATCCGAAACGACATTTTCCGATCGTGTGTGATTTTCTGTTTCATGCAAGTCTACTGTAGGACAAAATCTAATGTTGACGTAAAGTGCCGTCTCGGATTAGCCTGCGCGGACTGCACAGGCTGATCCGAGACGACACTTTACGCAAATGTCCAAATACCCCTTTTCGCGTGTTGCGGACTGCTCAGGCTGATCCGAGACGACACTTTACGCAAATGTCCAAATGCCCCTTTTCGCGTGTTGCAAGCCATTTTAGGCAACGTCCCGCGTGAAACGTAGTAAATATCGTTTTTCTCTTTACCAGATGACAATCCCTAGACTCGTCCAAATTGAAATTATTTGCAGACGAAAATCTAAAACTATTTCTATTAGTATAAGTCGTTTTCGAATAGGTAGAAAACATTGTTGGAAAAAGAGAAAATGCTAGTTAGCAGCATTTTCTCTTTTTCCAACAGTGTTTTCAAAAGGCATTTTCCTCAGCTTAGGGCCGTAACGACACGGGACCGTTGGGTAAAGATCTAATGCGTTTATTATGCAACAATTATTTTTGCTAATCGTCGGATTCAAATTTTCCTCGGAATGAGTGAACCGTTTCCTGGTGAGTTTCCATTTCGATTGCCTACGACAAACAAATACAAGAAATACTTGCTGATTTCTAAACAATATTACTGATTGATATATTGAATGGTGTTTAATGCCGTTCTCGACATTATTTCATTTATATCGCGGCTGTCAGTGCACTAATTCAAGTTTGTTGTTGTTGTTGTTGTTGTTGTTGTTGTTGTTGTTGTTGTTGTTTGTTTGTTTGTTTGTTTGTTTGTTTGTTTGGGTTCTTTTTTCAGGTTTCTCTTTTACATGTACTGCACAAAATTTTCTTTCTAAGCCACTGACTGCTTTCCCTCATGAATTTTTGAAACAGTGATCATTGATGAGAGAGGAATAAATACTGTCGCGATGACCATCATCAATCCTCGGAAAGAAGTTGGCCGAGCAGGGGATTTGAACCAGAGATCCATTGCTTTCAACTGTTGTACGTCACCGACATGGTCAACGGGCTTGGCCCAAACCGAATTACAGTTGGACCAACCCTAAACCCTTTACCAGATGAAAAAAAAAATTAGCCTTGTCCAAATTGAAAGCATTTGTGGACGACAGCTTCAAGGTGGCTCAAATTATGTAATATTTCTTTGACAGGGAAGAAAACATTGTGGGAAAAGGAGAAAATGCTGGTTACCAGCATTTTCTCCTTTTCCCACAATGTTTTCAAAAGCCCTCTTGTCCAGGGGTGTTAAAAATCGGCATTTTGTGATAAAGAGTTAACCGACATCTATTACGCTAGAAATTCTCTTTACCTCCAGAAATTTATCTTGATTGATTGAATAGTGATTTATGTGGCTTTCGACACTATTTCAATTATATCACGGCGACAGCTCACATATTTATGGATGGCTTGGATTTCACCAGTACTAGGCTAAGATTCTTAAGTGTCTTGCCCAAGGACACTTCAACGAAATGCCCAGGGCTTCGAGTGCAGATAGAGCCTTGATAATGACTCATGCGCTTTAGCACTCAGCGACGCTGCGCCCTAAATTTATCATAAACTATAGAATGGCAAAAGCTTTACTTGTAGAGACCTCGGTCATTAATAGTTTTTCTAACGCACCTGAATTTAATTCTGATACTACTCGTATGGGAAAACAGCCAACATCTTGTAAAGTGTTGTTTGGTGTATACTTGAAGAAAAAGTAAGAATACAAGGATTTATTATATACTTATAAAATTTTTGCCTGAAATATACAGGGCATTCTAAAAATAAATAGTCACATTCCAAGTACTCTTTTATAAAAAAAACTACAAATGGTAGCAAGATGAAAATGGTATCATTTAACAGGTAAATCATAGAGTTTTCTTCTGCTAATCCTTTTTCTTCCCAATGAAGTCTTAGAGTTAGACAATATCTATACACCACTCTGTCTGACAGATGAATTGGACGTTCCTGACGAACCGATCGAGTGCTCCTGCGATGGCACCATAGGTCTTTAAATCTCATTCCATGCGACCCCTTTCTCTGGGGGTACGTGAAAGGATTGGTTTACGTACCTCCCCTTCCCAGAGACATGGATAACTTGTAGGCTCGAGTAACAGAAGCCTTTGCAGCCATCGACAACGCTCTGCAAGGACGCGTTTGGCAAGAAACGGATTATCGTTTGGATGTGTGCCGTGTAACCCACAGCGCACATATTGAACGCCTTTAAACAATTAATGATAAACCTGAGACTGTAAGTTTTCAGGATATATAAATCGCGTATTAATGTTCTTAATAGTTATTAAGATGTACAGTGTGGTAATGTAACATATACTTTTGGAACGCTTGTATATGTCGCTTTCCGACAAAATCGGACACGAAGAGGAGATAAAAGCCTTATTTATACACACTGTTAAATACAATTCCAAATATGGTATGATGTCGTCAACCCACATACAGACTACATTCAGCTTTTGCTCCTATTTTGTTGGTCAGAATGTAACGCTAAAATATTCCTCCACCATTCATTCAAAAGATTTTTACCTTCTTAACCAGAATTTGTTTTTAATTGTTTACCATTTCCAATAAAATTGTACAAAATTTCATACTTTTTCGTTAAGAATTTTAGGTATATAATAAAGTTAATACTATGTCGTAGTAAGTTTCCTTTGACACGTATTTGCTTCTCGCTACGTAAGAAAAATTTTGACATCTCGCGCGATATCAGCAACTCGAAGCGAATACAAGCACCAGAAAAGTTAGAACAATATAAAATTCCGTATATAATAATTATGTTCTGGATGCCGTGTTATATAATAAACTCTCAAGTGAACAAAACACCGAAAGTACTAGAGCAGTCACGAACGTTCCGTAACAAAACAAACAGTACATTAAAGGCTTGGTTGTGCAGTTCATAAGAGCCATGCTCTGCAGAAAGGGAGTTTAATGCATCTGGAAAAAGTATCGCCCTTCTTGTATATATGGGTTCCCCTTTTGATAGTTAACAACTAGTCCAAGTGTGAAGTAAATATCTTCATTAATAACAGAGATATTATAAAATGCCAACGTTTTTTGACGACGAACACGATGCAGATGCAGACAACAAAGCGGCTAAGACAGTAAATCGACGTTTTTTTCGAAAATAGCAGAGCTAAAATATTGTCTTTTTATTATCTAGCAAAATTTCCAAAATATAGCACCTTACTAACCTCCAATTTCTTATACGCAAGATGACGACAGGACTAAGACAGTATCTCGAAAAGAGTCGGGCTAAAAAACAGAAGCAATTGTCTATTATTATCTAGTAAAATTTAAAAAATATAGCACCTTACTAACCTCCAATTTCTTATACGCAAGATATTTCGTGACATGAATAATTTTGTCAAGTTTTGAACAAAAACAGACAGAGTAAAATATATGATCAGAGTATCACATATATCTTCTCTCGGAAATTATCTATCTATCTCCCGTCATTTATTGCTGGCCCTGCATGAAAAATTTGACCCTGGCACGAAACTACCGTCTATCTTTTTAAACCTTTTTTAGCTGCTAAGCGCGACCCAATAGATTTTTGCTGCCAGTGTAGATCAAGATCAGACTGCACAGAACGTGCAGTCTGATCTTGTATCTACACTGTCCGACAGGATGAAATTTTCTGGCAAAATGAACTTTGAACGCTCAGTATTGGGGTTTTACAATTTGCACAAAACTATTTAATTAATGTGTGTAACAGTCCATGGCTTAACTCTCTACCACACGAAAAAAAATAGACTTGTCCAAATTCAAAGCATATGCAGGGGACAATTTAAATGTGAATCAAATGAGGAACTTTGTCTTTTAGAGGGTAGAAAACATTGTGGGAAAAGGAGAAAATGTTGATTATTAGCATTTTCTCCTTTTCACACAATGGTTTGACTTTCAAAAGGCTTCTTCCTCCAGATCGTTAATACTCTGGATTGTGTGGTAAAGGGTTACCCCTGTACGAGTGAACATAATTTTACATTCGTCTTATTTTGGAGGAATACAGCAAATAAATGGAAGCTCAAAAGATCTGATTTGTTTTTCAAAAGGAAGATAAAGTTTGAGGGACAAGGATTAATAACACCGGTTTACATTGTGAGAAAAGACGAAGTGACTGGTGACCAGCATTTGCAGACAACATAGCAGACATGGCTAGAATAGCGGGATTTGTCTTTGAAAACAGCAGGAAACGTTCTCAAATTGTGAGATAACATTGAGGGACAAGGACTATAACGCCGGTTTACATTGGGAGTAAAGACTAAATTACTGTTTACGAACTTAATGGACGGGTTAGGATGGGAAGGGTGCTTCAGAACTTTGAGCCTGCTCAAAATTGTCTGCCGTTCATCCCGTCCTGTGCTTAGACGGAGTGACAGCGTACTTAAAACGAGATGGACGTACTACAAACGGAACTGTCGTGCTTCGATCCTATTAAAGACGCGGTGCAGTCGGGCATCAGCTGGCAGTGCGTTTGCATTTATACCGTCCGAAATTACACGTCCTATCCCGACTGCAGCCCGTTTTTCGATTTTGTTGACCGGGTGAGACTTTCTGGGTACAGGTTTGACAGTGGCTTCAGGCATTATTAGGCCAAAATTACACGTTCTACCCCGACCGCAACCCGTTTTCTGATTATGTCAGGACGGGGTAAGACGTTCTAAGAACTAGTGTGGTGTGACGGGGGCTTTATAGGCATGAAAGGCATGCGCACTGAATTCATGAGATATCAAACAAGTAGAATATAGGTAGCTCAACAACAACGCATATGATTAGCTATCACTACCAAAAGGATGTGAGTTCGGTTCATCGATTATCAAAAAGACTGCAATGACTGATCACCATTTTGATATGATTAATTTCTCCACCACAGTTAAACTTCGTTTCGAGTTTGTCGAGAAAATTCCTATGACGTTATTTAGCCTTGACATTGTTAGCAGCTGATCTGTCACATACATCTTTAATGATTTAAACAATGAACAGACGTGGGACAATCTGTCAATGTGGGACTGTCAATAGCTTAGAATGCGTATTGTGAGATTCTTACTGGTTCAGTAAGGTGCGGGAACGCATGTATAGGTGCATAAGCCGCACTGATATACGCTATATGCTATTGGGTATACATCGTTTCTTAACAAAAAACAAGCGAACCGAATGAGTCCCTGCGTTTGGCCATAGGGGTCCGTAGTTTGACTCCTGTCATCCGTAGACTATATATTGTAAACAAGGGATTTAACTTTGTACAGACCGTTACTCACCCCCGATTACAAAAAACAATGTATCTTTTCTATGCTAACAGTTATTCTCCTGATTCTTTCGACAATTGAGAGCTAAAACATTTTTCTACCAGAAAAACACAACTGTTTGTCAGTGGCTAATGCTGTCTGGCTGCCACGGTCGCTCGAACTTGTAAACTCGCTCAAAAATCTGTGCCATTGACAAGGGTTCGTACATCCGACTTTCAAGATATAAAATGCACTTTAGATCCATTGAAACACAGCATTAGCGGTACACACCCTTTAAACATGTTTCAAAAAATTACTGACCTATAGTCTTTGTCTTCCATAACGACGAAACGCCTCAGAATTCGTTGAATTTGTGATCCAGGAGCAAATTTCGTACAGCTGCCGCCATCTTATGTCATGTGACACTGTTTTGAACGGGAAATCTGATTGGTTGATATGTAGTGACAGTTGCGCATTCAACCAATGAAAATTCATGCAGCTGCTGATCAACGTTTGTCACATGACACTGTTTGGAACGAGAATATTCATTGGTTGATATGCGCGACTGTTAGTGTCGAATGTACGAACCCTTGTCAATGGCGAAGATTTTTGAGCGAGTTTACAAGTTCGAAGGACTGTAGCAGCCAAACTACATAAGCCACTGACAAACAGTTGTGTTTTTCTGGTAGAAAAATGTTTTAGCTCTCAGTTGTCGAAAGAATAAGGAGAATAACTGTTAGCGTAGAAAAGATACATTGTCTTTTGTAATCGGGGGGCGAGTAACGGTCTGTGCAAAGTTAAATCCCTTGTTTACAATATATAGTCTACGGGTGACAGGAGTCAAACTACGGACCCCTATGCGTTTGGCAACGTCCTTTTACCCACTGCTGCACATACTATATATACATACATATAAGGTTGACTAAATCGTGTTTTCCCACGTTTTAATTATTACTTAAGCTGCTAAGCGCGACTTAATGACCTTTTGCAGACAGTGTAAATCAAGATCAGACCGTACAGAAAGTACAGTCTGATCTTTGATCTACACTGTCCGATAAGGAGATATTTTACCCAAAAATTTAACTTTAAAATAACAATATTTGGGTTTTTACAATGGACATGAGAGTTTCATCTTAGTTACTTAGCACGTTAAAAATTAAATATCGTGTAATTCGTATCACTACAACGGCTTACTTGTATGATATTGCTGTGCTCTATTAAAAGGGGGCTTAATGCATTTGCAAAAAGTTTCGACATGTCAGCCTGCGCGGATTGCGCAGGCTGACATGTCGAAACTTTTGCAATTTTCAAAATTGTAAATGTTCTGCATGTCCAAGGACCATTCTACCGCATGATTCAGTTGGTTGTTAAACAAAATGGGTTTTACGGATCCATAATAATGTGATGTCTTGCTTAGTATAATCCATCACGGATATGCATTAAACCCCAATAGCTCAGTCGGTAGCGTACAGGACTTGAGAACAGGGGGTCGTGAGTTCGATCCCCGGC
This sequence comes from Hippopus hippopus, assembly GCA_946811185.2. NCBI lineage: Eukaryota > Metazoa > Mollusca > Bivalvia > Cardiida > Cardiidae > Hippopus > Hippopus hippopus. Next base: position 25,400,570 of record OX328098.1, on the reverse strand, counting down.
TTGGCCAATTTCTTTCGGAGGACTGATGATCGTCATTGCGACAGGATTCATTCCTCTCTCACCGCTGACCGTTGTTTCGACAATGGTTATGTGGGAAAGCAGCCAGTGGCTTGGAAAGAATATTGTGCGGTTACTGGTAAGTGAACTCCAGGAAAGCATGGATAGGTGCACTGGCCGCCGCGATATAACTGAAATAATGTTGAAAACGGCGTTAAACACCATACAATCATAAAAATGCGCTTTTACCAGAGTGCAGCTCATAGATGTTTGCTTGGTTTTATCAACACCTCTTTGGCTTCGTTTTCAGACATGTTGGAAAAATGATTGTCAGTCAGAATATTGCCCCAAACTTGCTGTCGAAAAATAGTGCACAATTAGCTTTCTTATACTACGAGTTGTTTGTATGCTGGCACAATCTTTGTATTGGGAAAATAGACCCTCTATTTCTGTCTTCCTGGTCGACCAAATGAAGTTTGCCTTTCTGTTTTGTGTGCGGAAATTGGCCATATTGGATTTATTTTCTATTAGATCTCTCTTCACGAGACAGGGCGAGGCGCGGTGTTGGAGGAAAGTCTAATAGGGAATTACTGTCGATACGATTGGCAGTGTGGGCGAGGTGAGGGGGGAAGAGGGAGAGAGAGAGAGAGAGAGAGAGAGAGAGAGAGATAGAAAGGAGAAAGAGAGTGAGAGAGAGAGCGAGAAGCAGGAGGAGGAAGGGAAGGAGAGAGAGAGAGAGAGAGAGAGAGAAGGAAGAGAGAAAGAGAGGGGGGACAGTGACAGACAGAGAAAGAGACACACAGAGAGACAGCGAGGGAGGAGAGGAGACCTGAGCAAAGCAGAAAATATCAAGTTTATATATATGAACCATACTCTTGCAAAATAGGGTTTAACGCATCTCCGTTATGCATTATACACCGAGCAAGTCATCACTTAAATGTGGATCCTTAAAAACCCATATTGTCTAGCAAGCGACGAAATCTGGAGGTAGAATATCCTTTGACATGCAAAAAATTTAACGATGGCAAAAAGTTTCGATCAAGGTCAGCCTGCGCAGACTGCGCAGGCTGACCGAGGTCGATACTTTTTACAAATGCATTAAACCCTCTATTTACAGAACATAATTCATACAATCTTTTGACAAGCTGTAGGTTTATGATTAAAATAGCATGCGTTAACAGGGAAAAAGGTGACAAATGGCAGCAAAAAAAAGCTATTCAAAGAAAGGTAACAGAGTATAGAGGAAAAAATAGACGAAAAATCAGACAGACATAGAGACGGACAGAGACTATCGTTCTTGACAGTGTTTCAGCTTGATAATGGTGGCCAGTGCACCAGTCCATGTGTGCCTTTTGTAGCTAGCAGTAGAGGCATTATCCCTTATCCTGCTAAATAACTAAAATGAAATTCGATATTACTAGTAAAAACCCAAATATTGCTATTTCAAAGTCATGTTTGGGGGAATAATATAGAGAATAGATGGTTGGTGTCTTGGATGGGTTAAGTTTATCGGGCAAGGCGGAGGAATTTATCTGCTGAGCCGAAGGCGAACCGGATAAATTTCGGAGCCGAGCCCGATAAACTTAACCCATCCAAGACACCAACCATCTATTCTATTTATCCTGTCACTCACTGTAACGGAACAAAACAAAACAAACAAACGGAAAAAAAACATTGATAAAGACCGTACCTTCAATAAATTTCCGGAGCCGAGCCTGGTCGACTTTCCTAATCCAAGATACCAACCATCTATTTTATTTATTCTTTTTCTCAATTATAATCCAAAAATCCGACTAAATTGAACATTTCGCTCGAAATAAGGCACATATTGACATCTTTCTCACTAGATCTATGAGAAACTTTAAAAAGTGAAGAACCGTGTTTACAAAACCCTCTGGATATGCAGCTGTAATAATGACGTCATGAATGATATTGGCTACGTCATAATTATCAAACGTGACGTATATCCGCAGAAAAATATTGTGGCGAAGAAGACAATGTGTTTTAACATAACAGACTATTAATTAAACGAGCAAAAGTATTCGCTAGCGATTGATTCATTCATTACGGCAGTAAGACGCTTGGTTGAAAATAGTCTCAGTTAGCAGGTGCACACTTAGCGGTCACGTGACCAACTGACGGATAACCAAAAAAAATATACGGCACCCTGTTATCGGGTCGAAATTGTAGAAGGTGACAGGATAAATCTCCTTATCGGACAGTGTAGATACAAGATCAGACTGCACGTTCTGTGCAGTCTGATCTTGATGTACACTGTCCGCAAAAGGTCAGTGAGTTGCTCTTAGCAGCTGGAGGGTTAACTGGATTCAAAAATTTGTCATTCAAAACAAATCAAAGCACTAACGACATGGTTAGGCTTTATTGCCAATGCACAATAAAAACCGAACATTCTGTAAATAGCTCCCCCAATCAAACAGTATTATTCAGAATTTCCCCAATTTCCTTCTACACCGTCTTTCTATAGCATGTGATTCGAGTTTTATCCCATATCCTGTTTTAGCCATGCTCTGGCAAAATAGGGTTTAATGCATAAGGCAGAATATGGTCCTTTGACTTGCAGAAAATTTAAAGGCATACAGAAAGTATGCAGACCGCAGACCTACATATATCGATACTTTTTTGCAGATGCAATAAGCCCCCTTTTGACAGAGCATGGCTTATTAGTTGCCTATTGTTTGTTCGTTTTCTCATGTGTTTATGCCGAGCTCAATTCCACATTTGATAGCCTACTGGGTTTGAAATTAAGCTGTCAAGAGTTTGAATGCTAGCTCGGCCAAAATCTTTTCGAAGAATGATATTAGTCATAGCAACATGATCAATTTCTCTCTTAACACTGAACTTTATTTCAACTATGTATATTTGGGAAAGCAGCCAGGTGCTTGAAAAGACTGTCGTGCAAAGTGCTGCTAAAAAAAGTCCAGGAAAGCATGGATGGTTGAATTGACTGCTATAGACTATGTTCAATATGGCATTCAAAACCACTGGCCTCTGGCTGCTTTTTCACACTAACGTCATCTTCGAAAGAACGTTCGGTATATTCATGTGGGAAAATTACAACTATCCCTCTTTTTTTAATATAAATTTCTTTTTTTTAGTAATTGTCAGTTTAAAAGCAAATCAGAAAATCCTTAATTTGTTAAATTAAGTTTGTTACACGACGACAAAATCGATCATATCGAAATAAATGTTGATGACAAATTAGATGTCGCTCTTATGATAGGACTTTTCTTTTAAAAGGCTGAAAACATTGTGCAAAAAAGGTCAAACATCGTGGAAAAAGAAGAAAATGCTGGTTCTCAGCATTTTCTCCTTTTTTCACGACGTTTTCAAAAAGCCCCTTCCCACAACGACCTTTTTGTCTTGTTACAACAAGGGATCATAAAGGACACCCACAGAAAGGTTTGGTTATTTTGCACTGTCTCAAATATAAAGATTTTTAGCCCGTTTAGTTTCTTTAATTTTGTAGAGAAAAGTATATTTTATGCTACGTATCAGCGTAAAGAAAAATAAACTAATTCGCACCAAAAAAATCTTAAATGGCCCCTATCGGTGTTGGAACAGGTCTGACTATACGCCCTGAAGTGGCGAGAATTGTATTCATCACAGAACCTCCATTCTGTCCAGTGAAATATACCGATCACGAATTTTCTTATCTTACACACGTTTGCGATAAATATTGTGTGACGTCATTTGTGAAGTCATTTTGTACTTCTTTCAGAAAAATGAATGGGATTTTATCTGCGTAAATTATCACGTGCCTATGTTTTGCATATCCTGACCTATTGCTTGTGAAATATCGTCGTGTCATAAAATAACCTGACATTCGTTGGTTTTTTGAGATAAAGATGTCAAACACATATACAAAAATATTATTAAGATCGCAAGAGGCTCGCTTTATAAGATTTTTCTAGACTCTTTTATTAAAATTTCATCTCAAATGCCAACGTATGTAAGAACCTTCATATCCATGGTCGCATACAGTTGACCAATATTAGCACAGTTCGACAACGTAGTTGTCCTTGTGGTCAGTGTAGATAAAGATCAGACTGCACTTATGTACATTTTGATCTTTGATCCACAATGTCCGCAATGCTCCGATTTTCTAGATAAAAATATCCTTGACATTGAACGGTTTTGGGTCTTACCTTTTGACTTATAATATCCGTTGAGATAGTTAAAGGCTTTAACCCTTTAGCTGCTAAGCGCGACTCACTGGCCTTTTGCGGACAATGTAGATCAAGATCGTGCAGAACGTGCAGTCTGATCTTGGATCTACACTGTCCGATAAGAAGATATTTTTCTCAAAAAAAAAAATAAGTTTGAAATAACATTATTCGGGTTTTTACTATTAATTTGAAAGTTTTATTCAATTTATTTAGCAGGATCAGGGTTATGGGTTAACACAGGTTTGAGGATATAATAAAACACACGAAAAGGGGTATTCGGACATTTGCGTAAAGTCTCGTCCCGGATTAGCCTGCGCTGTCCGCGCAGACTAAGCCGAAACGACACTTTCCGTTTTTATGTAATTTTCTGTTTTGTGCAAGTCTACTGTACGACAAAATCTAATGTAGTCGTAAAGTGCCGTCTCGGATTAGCCTGCGCGGACTGCGCAGGCTGATCCGAGACGACACTTTACGCAGATGTCCGAATACACCTTTTTGCGTGTTGCAGGCCATATTATTATATCCTCAAATTTGTTGTATTGTATTGTATATCCCTGTCACAGAAGCTGTGAGAATGCGTGTCCAATTAAGACAGCTGTAAGTGAGATGAATGAGGAAAGATTGTCCGATAATCTTCCAATTTTCCTGGACAAACAAGGATTGACCACCGCTGGCCATTGTGGTAATAAATCGAAATGAAGATTCTGTGGAATAATTGTGAAACGTTTCAAATACTTTCTGTCTGTCTGTCTGTCTGTCTGTCTCTCTCTCTCTCTGTCTGTCTCTCTCTCTCTCTCTCTCTCTCTATTACGTGTGCAGTTTGGTAATAAACCGTCTACTACAGTCACTCTCGAGTCACCAAAACTTGCCATTGTAGTTGCAATATTTTTAGACCCCAGAAATAAGCACTGTTTTAGTGCGTAAGAATGTATAGTTATTCGGCAAACCTTGGGTAATTCACTGATCAAGTTTCTCGGCAGTATTACGTTGTTTGATGTTCTTAAACCGTACATTTCTTGACTAGAAATAGACCGAGTCACAATTTTCTATCGAATTCTTTCTAAATTCATTTCCCTTCACAAACGATTTTTTATTTTCACCCCGGGTCTCATTGACCCCGAATTTATTATTATTTTTTTAAAATTCGCAGTGAATTCGACTGGCTTCGGGAGATTCGTAGTGCTTCTTGAATCAAATCGGCATCAATTCGAGCGCAAAAACATTTCGGGAGAAAATATTCAACATTTGCAATTTCTTTTTCCCGATTTCAAAGGTCGAGCCGAATTGATCAGAAATCGGCGTGTTTCGGTGTATTTCACAGTACTTCATACTACCTCGTAGTGTTTGGCCTTCTTCGTATAGTAGCCAATTCGGCGTTGTTCGGGAAGTAAGAAACTGGTCATAATTCAGCATACTTTCCCCTCCGAAGCACCCCGAGTCACGCCGCAGTACACCGAGTTACCCCCGATTCACACCGAAGTACAACCAATAATATCTCTGAGATGCCGAATTTGCGTCCCGAGGTAGGCCGACTTACACCTAACAACGACGAACTACTATGAAGTCATCCCGAAACACTGCGGAGCATACCGAAGTACTACAAAGTACCCCGATTTTTGGAAGAGTACTTTTCCAAATCGTTGAATTAGTCACTTTGCGCTACAATGGAACCAAAACAGGACACGACAAGATAAAAAGGTCTTTTGCTACTGATGCTGCCTCACCTTCTGAAAGGAAGCAACAAGGAGGAACACAAGAACAATCACCCAAGAAAGCGAAAGGGCGATCCAAGAACAGGCCATCGTCTGCTACAATAGAGATGCCTCCTCCTCCTTCCAGCTCTCTTGCTTCATCAAGCCACTCGGACACAGAGCCCGAACCTGGCCAAGGTGATGGCGTACCTTACGAGCTAATGGTCCAAGATGTTGACTGTGAGGATGATGGTGGTGATGTTGCTATTTTCTTGTGCTTAAGCTGTGGCCGGTACTGTTCGTATTCCAGCCCCTGCTGTTGCCAAACAAGACGTTGTTCAGCCAGGGCCTTCTCTCTCTTCTTGATTTCGATGAAGATGTAGCACAAGATGGCAATGATGACTTTTTCATATGTGGTTGGCATTTTGTCACTTCAAAAGTTTTAGGATAACTGATTCTCAACTGAATTTTATACTGGGGTGTGTCTTTTGTTCAAATTCGGGAGCGAATTCCAGGAGAACATTTGAAACTCGTAGTAGATCCGAAGCTGTCGGTGTAGTTCGTCGTAGTTTGTTGTATATCGTAGTCCTTCGTACACAGAAATTGGGACAGTCAATGTGGATTGGGATGCTTCGTAGTACCTGGGCATCAAAACTCGGCATACTTCGGGAGAAAATCGGAATGACAGCATAGTAAATCGTAGTATATTGTAGTACGTCGCAGCACGTCCGGAAAAAATCGTTGTACTTCGGGAAATATATACTCTGAAAGGTCTATTGAACGGTTCGTTTTCGTAGTGATTCGGGAAAAATGCTTTCTCCCTAAGTACTACGATTTTTAGGGGGGGATTCGGGCTCTGTGAGACCGTGGAGGAGGGGGGGTAAGTAATAGATTTATCAACGACAAAAACAAGTACTATCGCGTTATCATCGTCGTACTATCGCGTCATCGTCGTCGTAATATCGCGTTATCGTCGTCGTACTATCGCGTTATCACCATCGTACTATCGCATTATCATAATCGTACTATCGCGTTATCACCATCGTACTATCGCGTTAGCATCATCGTACTATCGCCTTCCGGTGCGCATGCGCATGCTCACACATGTAAGATCTTCAGGACAACAATACACATGGATAGGTTTATACAAACTTATTTTGAGAGAGGCTAGTGCGATGGTAATAACGCGATAGTACGATGATGATAACGCGATAGTACGATGGTGATAACGCGATAGTACGATGACGATAACGCGATACTACGATAATACGATGACGATAAAGCGATAGTACGATGATGAAAACACGGTATTATATCGCACTATCATCGTCGTGCTATCGTATTGTTGCGTTTTCACCATCGTACTAGCGCGTTATCACTATCGCAGTATCGTGATTTCGCGTTATCACCATCGTAGTATCGAGCATCGTGTTTAAAATCAACAAATTCATAGGCGATGGCCCTAACGGTATTCCGTATACTGAGGCAGGTTCACTGAACATGGAGATGTCTAAGCGCCGCTATAGGAAAAGGGGGTTTAATGCATGCATATTAGTAATGCAGTATACCAAGCGAGTCGTAGCGTAATATTTAGAGATTAATTTTTATCTAAAAACCGTCTGGATAATAAGTTAGAATGGTCGTTTTAAATACATTTATTTGGCTATATAGCAAAAAGTATAGATATGTCGATACTTTATACAGATGCATTTGACGCTTCTTCACAGAGCATAACTCAAGTAGTGTCAATAAATAGATACATGTACGTTGTTTAAAACAGTTATAGTGAGGCCACAGTGCAACATGTATTCTTCGAATTACAACGGCTTCTGTATAAACCATGTCCCTAGATCATAGAAATTTTAAATGCTATATACATGATGGGGATTAAACTGCACATAGGACAAAAAAACTAATTCCGATAGACAAAATGAATCGACCAAACGAACAGACAAACAAATGTGCAATCGCTCGATCATACCTACAAAAGGACGAATTAAAGAATGTTTTTCTTAGCTAGCAATCGTGTAAATTTGTTTCTATCACGCTACCGGAAAAAAAAAATCAAGTTTATAATCTGCATAAGACGATCTCGTAAAATCTCGTATAATAGTGTCTAAGTCTCGCGGGACCACAAACTGAATTAGCCCTTACGAAACTCAGGTCTATTTGATTACATGTAACGATGTTCCACGTCGCTTTACTTGTGTCTGTTTTCCCGTCATGCATTTTTTCCTTGCGTTCTCTGGTCCCACCTCAATTTTGTTGCTTTCATTCACCAACCCCAAACAAATTTGCGGTAAGCGACTTTAAAATCATCCATGTAAAATATTTATAACAATAAACAATTTATTGAGTCACGCGCTGTGAAAAATAGGGATTTATGGATCTGCAAAAACTATCGATCCATGTCAGCATGCGCGTTGACATGGCTGGAAACTTTTCGCTATTTGTAAGTTTTCTGCAAGTCCAAGGACCATTCTTCTTCATGATTCAGTCAGCTGTAAGCCAAAATGTATTTTAGGGATGCATAATTATGAGATGACTTGCTCGGTGTGATGTATCAAGGAGATGCATTAAAGAGAGTTTATTTCATCAGCTTGTGGTTAATATGGGGAAATATTTGCCGAAAAAGGGAAAGGTATGCGAAAATAACGAGTGCCGTAAGGCACGAGTTATTTTCGCGGACCTTTCCCTTTTGAGGCAAATATTTCCCCATATTAACCACAAGCTGATGAAATAAATTATATATTATATTTCCTCTGATTATTTTAAAACTAGTAATCTCAAGTCAATTAACCGAATAACTGATATTTTCAAAAAAGTAGTTCCAGATTTTCGGCAGGATGAAAATATTCACTGTGACGGGGAAATAATTCCCCCCAGCTTAAATTACGACATTTCTTTACCCATTACATTTCTAAAAATAGACACATGCAATATAATATACACTCTTTTCCCTGAGCACCAGTCAGAATTATGAAATTTGACCATTTTGCCACCTTAGTGATAACTACATTACCTTCTGTATGAAATTTACCGCACAAAACTTTGTAAAACCCCATGTTAACGCTTATCCTGCTAAATAACTAAAATGCAATTTTCAATTCAATAGTAAAAATCCCAGATATTGATATTTCAAAGTTATGTTTTGGGGAATAATATCGCCTTATCGGACAGTGTAGATCCATGATCAGACTGCACGTTCCGTGCAGTCTGATCTTGATCTACACTGTCCGCAAAAGGTCAGTCAGTCGCGCTTAGCAGCCTTAGGGTTTAAATATGGATAATCAACATATATGTGGGTTGAATACAGGGCTGAAACTGAAACTATTGTGGCAAGAGAGAAGATTGTTCATGACCGTTGTGGAATAAGGTGTTAAATTTATTCGAATTACTAGATGGTTCAAAGGTAAAACCTCTACTGCAGAAATATGTTTGGCTCGAAAGATCACAGAAAAGGGAGATGATACTGTACAGAAGAAAAAGAAGCTGATCACATGGTTTCAGAGTGCATTTATAGATTGGCATATCGACAATCTCTCTCTTTCTCTGTCTGAATGTCTCTCGGTCTCATTGCATAAATGCCTTCCTATCTAACACCTGTTATATACAGTATCTCTCTGTTTGGTTCTCAGATACACACCATACAATGCTTCCAACACGTTTTAGGCCATATTATGCATATCGACAATCTCTCTCTCTGTCTGAATGTCTCTCGGTCTCATTGCATAAATGCCTTCATATCTATCACCTGTTATATACAGTATCTCTCTGTTTGGTTCTCAGATACACACCATGCAATGCTTCCAACACGTTTCAGGCCATATTATGCAAGCTGTTGTCATCACATTAAGTGATAAATACGGAAACTATCCTAACAAGCCAAAATCCATTACAACAGAGATTATTTTCAGACCTAAAAATTACTGAAGGACAATACTTGAATGTGAAGAATCATAATCTTTGAAATTATAATGGAAAGGATCAGATGGATGTTACAAGAAAAAGCTTCTTCTCCAAAAAGATCTTCAACAGTATCGGCGAAAAAATTCTATCGTTACATGTACAAAATAATACTATGATAGATATAAAATTAGTCCGCCATATTTTGTGTTGTGTTGGTTAATTAAAAACGGAATTAAAGCTTAACACTACTTTAAAAAGATAAACGACTTTGAAAAAAAGGGGAAAAAAAAACATTGTAGAAGAGGAGCAACTGCTTCTGTAAATCAAATGCCCCATTTATTTTAAATTATGTTGAAAACTGGTTTATTCTTTCTTGAAATGTTTGGCCTTTGGTTGATAGTGAGTCTTAAATCGTAACCAAAAGTAAGAATTTTAGACTGGTCTATAACGATAACATTCGCAGACCACTTTTAAAATATGGTTCACATAATTAGATTTGTCTGTTAACTAGAAGAAAACATTTTGGGAAAAGAAGAAAATGCTGGTTAACACTATTTCTTCTTTTCCCACCATGTTTTCAAAAAGCTTACATGGGTTCGTTTAGAAGATGACTTGTAAAACAGCCAATACGGTAATGGTTTCTTTCCATTCACCCAAGCTCGCCTCCTGTCTCTTCAAAAATAAACTTCAATAGATTATATTAAAATTTACATATTTTCCACATTTTCAAGCCGGGAGGAATCCAAATATCTGTTCCGATCGTAAAGATATTCATTTCTCGGTTGAAAATTACGTAATAAATATATTTATGTCTGCAGACTGAACAAAGAGTAGGATTCTAATTCTCCTTGTCCTTATTCCTACATATTTATTGTGTTTTTAATGGGGTTATCTGCTGATTTTCCTCAAATAGAATTTAGAACCCTTTTGAATCCTGTGCCAATAACTATCATTAGGATATAGGATTCAAATTTACGACTCATAGATTACTACTCCTGTATGGTACCGAATGAGCTGCCAGGCTCCGCTAGATTACATTTGGAGCCGGCATTACCAGCCCTCATCAATTGCAATCTGCATGTCTACAATTCTAATTCTGACGAATTTTCTAAAGTACAGTGGAACGCAACAAGGGACAGACTCGACCAAATGTTTTGACCAATAAGTTGTGTTACTTCCACTTAGACTGGTTGCTCAAAGCGGGCCAAGATTTTACATGGTACATTACAGTCTTGATTCACATGAATTCCATTACAGTCTTGAATAATATAAGATAAAGCACAAATTCTTATCACATAAGCCACAGTTCGACCTTATATCACATATACTAGCGTACAATTTAGACTCATGACATGCAGCACAGTCTTAGATCAAATAAGTTACAGTGCAACTTTGGATCACATAATTTACAGAATAATCTCAGATCACATAAGTTGCGATAAAATCTTGATTCACATAAGTTACAGTACAATCTTAAATCGGAATTTTGTGACATATTATGAGACAAAATGTCTTGGACATTGAAAATCTTTGGTACTTTTACCGAATCGATATAACTGTTGAGGAGATTTAGCCTGAAGAAAATAAAATGTATCTCCCTCTCTCAACTTGGAATGGAAAGCAGTGAACTATCTATTACAAGAGCTCGATTACACTAACGGCGTTTCTCTATTTTCTATGAGAATTTGTTTGTTTGCTTTCCTGGGGCTTCTTTTACAGGTGCCTCACATAACAATTCTTCCTGAGCCACTGGCTGCTTTCCCACATACGCATGTCAAATTAATGATAGGCGATAAAAACAGAAATGAATCCTGTCGCAATGGATATCATAAATCCTCGACAAAACGTTGGCTGAGCTGGGAATTCGAGCCAGCGACCCATGGTCTCATGTCCTGTACGCGACCGACTGCCCTACACACTCGGCTGAGAATAAAGCCAGACATGTTTCTTTCAACAGTTCGTTACAAGGAACAATTATCATTTTTGTCACACCCAGTTTCTTTAAATGTAAATGAATTGTCTTCATCAACCATTCTAAAATGCATTTTGATTCTAAATCTAAATTTGGAAAGTAGCTAAACATTTTTCAACTTAGAAAGTAACGCAATATTCGATTGGCTAAAGAATTTAGTTTCGCCAATCAGAAGTTGTGTTTCTTTTCATCCTAACAAATTCTTGAAAAGAATAGCGCCAGTTTATATATATCACGATAATCATATCATAAAACAACTTTAACCCTTTACTCAAAAATTCCGAGCTTTAACGACCCTGGTGAAGAAGACTTTTGAAAATATTGTGTAAAAAGGAAAAAAAAAATAAAGATAACCAACATTTTTCTCTTTTTCAATAATGTCTTCTACCAGCTTGAAGTAATTTTTCAGTTTTTGAGAATTTGTCGTCTACATATGCTTTCAATTTGGACAAGTCTAAACTTATGTCGTCCAATAAATAGTCAATATCCCATAGGACTGGTATTTGATCAAAAGACGTTAGATTGTTTTGCCAAAATGATTAACTCGCTTGCCAAATTCATTATCTATACTATTGGCAAGGGCTACTGGTCTACGCTAGGTTGTGCGACCATGCTGATCATCATTGTTTATTGACCATTATAGACCGGAAGTTATTGTAAAAACTGTGTCTGCCATACACCGGAAGTTATAGTTTCTGCCATACACCGGAAGTTATTACAAACATTATGATGGATAAAATGGCTTCTTGTGAGCTTAGAGATTGTAGACATCAATTGGTTGGGAGAAATTTTTAACACCCCCACCCTCCTTAACGGTTGCAGGTATAAATGGGTGCATGGGTGCATAATCGAATGGTAGAATAAATAGACTCAAATCAAAGAAATATGCGACAGGAAACGTATAAAGTGTTGAAAGGTGAAATAATTGTCCTCTATAAAATACTTTATAGGGGCATTAAACCATATTTCGTCATGCAAATTTTTAGGAAGATATTAGGAAAGACGGCTAACAGGGACGCAGCTGCCTGTACGCAAAAACACAGTTGCGCACACTTTGCAAAAACAGAAAAGTTTTGCCAAAAAAGGTCACATGAGGCTACCAAATAGCTTCTACAATTCATTAATTTTCTGGGGGAGGCCCTCCAACCCTCTTGGAAAATTCCCACCCCCTTCTCGACACTTCGCGCCTAGGATAATACCTTCGGTATTACTTTTGTGTATACCTGTACTTTATTTTGTGCTAGCTACGCCCTCGGTAATTTTCATTCGGGTGCAAAAAAGGCCTGAAATTAAACCATAGATAGAAATACATGTAAGATGACAACGAATTATCAAAACTTTGTATACCGCTATTGCAGAACCAGGGATAAGACAACTATGCATGTATTAGTGGGTTTGGAAGCGCCATGGTAGAGTCACCGACTCTGGTTTTGAAAGTCGTGGGGTTCCAGTCCACAGGAGGCTTCAAACCCCCCCCCCCCTCCTCCACCGACCACATCCCCACCCCAGCATTTATACATTTTTTTTTGTTTCCATCTAAGGGAAAAACAGTCACTTCATGATAATGATTCCTTCTAAATCATTAACTTTCTACGCTGCCCCTGTCTCTTCCCCCCCCCCCCTTTCTCCCAAAAAATACATTTGTCAAAATCTGGTTTAATGCGCCTTTAATGATAGAATGTAAAACAGTCGAGAAAATGTAATTTCGGAAGGGGAGAAAAATCATTAATCTAGGTGATTATGTTTCCAAATCCCTGTCGTTTGTTTCGCCGGATTGTTTTACATAAATTCATATCCGATATCATAAATATTCATAATTAGTTAACCTTTCAATAAACGAACCCTTGTATTTCCAATCCCGACGGAGAAGGCCGTTGAAAATAAAGTAGCAAAAGGAGGACATGCTTGTAACCAGCATTTTATCCTTTTCTTAATATTTTGTCTGCCCACTGAAGATGGACTCTATTATTTTAGACACGTTTTTATTGATTGTCTATTCATATTTTGATAAAGGAGAGTCCAAAATATAAAGAGTAAGTAGTCATGCACGTGCAAAGTTTTCACGTATTCCATGAAGGTCAAAGTCTAAGTGATCATCTAATTTTTTTTTTGAGCATTTTTTTGTCGAATTCTGTTGTTTACTCTACTCTTTGCCTACACACACACAAATGTCCCGTATGGGTTCGTAGTAAAGTGCAGGAATCCAAACTTGGAGACCCGTGTTCGAACCTCACTAGAAGCACCGGGTTTTTCTTGGGCGTGTCCTTGGGAAAGACACATCAGAGCCCCAGCTTCGTACTCGTGAAACCCAGGGCATACATGAATATGTGAGCTGTCGCCGTGATATGACTGAAATTATGCTGAGAGCGGCTCAAAAAAACCAATCAATCAATAAATAAATACACACGTAAGAGATCTTTTTTTTTCGGACTTAAACTTGAATCGCGTGATCTGTCTGTCTGACCGTGCGTCCGTCTGCCCAATCTGCAATTAGGTATTTCTGTGTCGCAAATTTTTCCAACAGTCATGGTCTATAAACTTTGTGCAACTACTCCAGTTTCTAGTGTCTGCTTTCAAAAGGGGATTTCAGACTGTTATAGTTACGGTAATATCAAACATGTTTTTTTAAGATCTACGGTCCCTAAATCTCATATTAAAAGATCGAAGCTGCCGAGATTGGCCGAATAGCTTTTACGACAACGTCGATCATGTTTATCGATGAGTTAGGGGTCGTAATCCTTAAATGTAGTAAGGCAATAAACTTCAGTCACAAATAAAGGAGAAAAAGACGTGTTAGAAAGCAGTTTGCTTTTAATTGTTTTACCTTAGTGTGATACGTGGCCATTAAGTGTATTTTCCAGGTTCCGCGCCAGAGTAGCAAAAGTTTGTGACAACATCAATTGATCAATGACATGCATCGGTTAACTCTTAGGCTTCTAAGCGCGACTCACTGACCTTTTGCGGACAGTCTAGATCAAGATCAGACTGCACAGAACGTGCAGTCTCATCTTGGATCTACTCTGTCCGATAAGAAGATATTATTCCCCAAAGCATAACTTTGAAGTAGCAATATTTGGGTTTTTACTATCAAACTGAAAATTTCATTTTAGTTATTTAGCAGGATACGGGTTAAGATCTTATTTATACAAGTACAAACACCACTCGTCACAACTCGGCCGATTCCGTACCTACATCTAACCTCATCTGTATAACTGTCGTTTCCATTTGAACTGCCAATCACGTGATCTTATACATGGTGGCGCCACTGTCAGTCGTTTAGCAACGACATAAACAACCTGGATGAAGTTATTCACATCTATCTATCTGTCGTTGAAAACTTCAATCGCAATTGATAAACCAGGTTAAAAAAGAATGTACGAACTGTTTGTCAACTGAAATATAGTTAGAAAGATTTCGATAGAAAATTGAGACTCAAGTTTTCTTTTTTACGAGGAGCCTCACAATTTTCAGAAAGGTAAACCGGCCTGTTTCCGGCGATGAAATGTACCGTGTAGATGCATATCAAGCTACCAGATACAGCCGAGGGACTTGATGGCTCCCATCACTCGAGGTATGCCGAATGGTACAAACACGCCAAATCTGTTTCTATAAAAAATCGACGGTGTTACCTGTTGCAAATCTCCTTATCTAAACTGCAAATATAATACTTTTTTTCAATGTGACTGTCCAGTTCCTTCAAAAAATCTCAAAATCCCCCTTTAAAAATGGATGGTGAGTATATTTTCCTTGGACTGCGGACAAGTTTCACAACACATATAAAAAAAAAACTCGTATTAGAATCATATGGTGTGCGTATTAGACGACTCCTTGTGCAAGTTCCAAGTTTTGATCAAGATAAACCTCAGTGTTTGATAAGTTTGACTTTCGTTCAAGAATAAAAAAAAAACAATTGCGAGTACCATATCCCGGACCAGCGGTTGATGAATCCTACTGCTTTATCTCTAATCTACGCATGCTTTTAATCTATAAATTATAAAACATTTCCAATTGGTTGATTTTATTTATATATATGGCAAAGCTATACATATGTAAGAGGTATAACTAGTAAACCTCGAACCATAAGTTAATTCAATAATACATCACAGCGTTTGATTTTACCGCGAGATAAGAAACTCTAGACTATTAAATTATTGCACCACAAAATATTTCATTATGTCATTTAGCAGAATTGTTTTCTTGTCCCCATGAGAGATTAAATACGTAAACTTTATCCTGTTGAATAAATAAAGGATTTTTTTTTTTCGGTGAAAGATCGAAATGTATTTCATCTCGTGAACACCATCGGTAATATTTTCACGAGTGAAAATATTACCGATGATGTTCACAAATATTCTATTTTTTTCATGCTTCTAACCCCCTTTTGGGGGGATTTACATCAAAATGCAGTACAATTGTTTCCTGTAATTTCCCGTGGCGTACCCCCTCAGCATAACAACACATTACAATATTACGTAAAGCGCGAGAAATGCAGGGTAAATTATGTCATATATCCATCTGGTTGAATGGCACGCGCTGTTTACCGAGGTAACTAGTGCGCGGGAACTACTGTTTTCGACTTCATTTGTAGAGTTAGAAAATGAAATCGGTATTTCCATGAAGTATTGAACAACATTTCACCTTTATTTCTCGATAAACTACCGAAAAGCATGAAATAAAACCAATATATGAGCGGCGTTCTGGCAAAAGGACGTTTAACCCATCTCCGTGATGCATTCTACTAAGATAGTCATCACATAATGATGAATCAATAAAATCCTTTTTTTTCCCTAGCAACCGACTGAATCATGAGGTACACTGGCCCTTTGACATGCAGAAAATTGACCAACAGCGAAACTTTTACGACCCAGATCAGCCTGAGGGAACTGCGCAGGCTGACCTGAACCGATACTGCTTGCAGATGTATTTTAAACCTTATTTTCACAAAGCAGAGTTCATACATACGAGGGTTCATACATGCTCGTACATGGCAAATAACATATACCCAGATCAGGTACCACAAAACTTGGCGTCTGATCATGTGCTCGTATTCACAAACCATTCTTACTCGCACCCTTAGTTTTATTCTCAAAAAACTTTTAAATTTCAAACTAAACTAATTTGTGATTGGCTAAACCAGACGCTTAGCCAATAACAAGTTGTCTTAATTTCAAACTTCGGAGTTACGAGTATTTTAAGAATGTTTTTAGCCATTAAGCTGCTAAGCGCGAATCACTGACCTTTTGTGGACAGGGCAGATCAAGATCAGATTGCACAGAACGTGCAGTCTGATCTTGGATCTACACTGTCCGATATGGAGATATTTTTCTCAAAAAAATAAGTTATAAGAATAACATTATTCGGGTTTTTACAATCGGCTTGAAAGTTTTATTTCATTTGTTTGGCAGTGTGACAGTTAAGATAATTGGTGAATTACGGACCCAGGGTCCACAGTATTTGCTCGAGAAGGACTGCGGATAGTCAGTATGTCGGCGGTGTAGAGAGGGAGAAATTAAGAGACAGCGATAGGAAGAGAAGAACGGGGAGATAATGATGGAATGTCGTCGTTTGATCGAAAATGAAAGTTTTAAAATTAAATCCCAAGCTTAGCCAAATGCTTAAAAAGATGATAAAAACTTCCAGTTGTACTCCCCTACAGCGGTAGGTAGCCTCACCATGTATTTTTAGACTTCGAGTAGAAAAGTGAAGAGGTATAGTAACACGGCAATTATGTGTCACTTGGTGGGCGAGAAATTTGCAAACACTTGGGAAATGTCAGGAGATCAATACCATGACGTCATATCTGGTCTTACAAAATTATCTTCCGCTAGGTGGCGTTTTTCAAATACGCACCTATCTGATTTTGGGCATTCTGGTTACAGAACCGGACTACTTTTCAAAATGGTTATCGGATTGGCAAATTTAAAAATTAAATTTACGTTAATTCAAAATAACGCTACTTGGTACGATTCATCCAGCCATTGTTAGCTAGCCTATAACCTATGCCCAATTCGTTTATAAACACAGCATCTATATATTAGGCTTGAGAAATAAACCCGGTATAAGCCCGTACTTCTTTTGTTGAGAAGTCTGTGGAAAAATACTGCACAAATCCTTTTCTTCCTCAAATCTACTAGTATATTTAGAAACAGTATACAAAAATTGCAATATTTTTTAAAATCATTTTTTGCCGTTTGAAATAACTTAATTTTAAGGAAATTATGGGCGAAAAACAGGCTAGATTTTTCCACAGAAATGTTGTTTATATATAGCTATCTTCTCTACTGCTACTTTTGTAGCAGCAGAGTTTTGCGTATTAATATTTATCCTGTACAGGGTAGTGATGCGTCATAGCAGACAGGACTAATCTGCGAAGAATATGACATGCGCGGACAATGACAAAATTAGACAGGGTGTACGATTACAAAACGACCAGTCCGATATCTAAACGCCAAAATTGTGCCTTTCCACTATTTGTTTCTGTGCTATGCTTACACCGGAAAATACATTTTGAAGGATTTATTAGCGTTATTTAGGAAAATTTAATTTACAGAGAAGTATCTTAATAACCCTCTTAAAACAACGAATTGTCATACAAATTGTGGATTATTTTTCAGGGACAATCTCTATCCAACCAATAACGATTCCTCAGACACTAAGATTGGCCCAAGACCAACCCTATTTCTATGTAATGATAGGTCAGTATTTTCTTGCTAATAGAACTCAATTGGCCATAAAAAGCCACGTGGTCAGCTTTCCAGACATCAAGTGGTCAAGCTTCATTACCTGAATTGACCATCCCAGCTGTCGTAAAAATATCACCCTTTCTTTCATTCTTCACCGGAATGACTCGCCCATAAGAAAGTCATTTCCAGACAACGGATACACTATGTCTCAAATGACTGAATTTGACTTTGAACAGAGAGAAAGCACTGTGGGAAAAGGAGAAAATGCTGGTTTCCAGCATTTTCTCTTTTTCCCACAATGCTTTCAAAAGCCCTCTTTCTTCTGGTTCGCCAAAACAAATGATTTTATGGTAAAAGGTTAACTCTTTTCCAAACGATCTGCGACTTTTTTTCCAAGGATCCTGGGGAATTAGAAAGCATTACATTGAAGAAGCAAACAAAAACCAACATTTTTCTTCTTTTACCATACGTTTTCATATCCTTTCAAAGGCAAATTCCTTCATTTGACTCATACTTAACCCTTATCACGCTAAATAAAAGAAATGAAACTTTCAAGCCGATAGTAAAAACCCAAATAGTGCCGTTTGAAATGTATTTTTGGAGGAAAGTCGTCTCCTTATCGGACAGTGTAGATCCAAGATCAGACTGCACGTTCTGTGCAGTCTGATCTTGATCTATGCTGTCCGCAAAAGGTCAGTGAGTCGCGCTTAGCACTGCCTTGGGGTTAATTTGTCGTGTCCAAAAGCTTTCATTACGTATGGTAATAAAGCTGAGCCCGGTAGCTAAGTCGGTAAAGTATATAGGGCTTGAAACCAGAGAGTCGCTGGTTCGAAACCCAAGCTCCGCCCATTTCTGCCCGAGGGTTGATGATAATTACTGCAACATGATTCATTTCTCTTTCATTGCTTCGACGATGGTATTGCGGGCAAGGAGCCGGTTACCTGCAAAGAATATTATGCAATGTACTGGTAAAGGAAATCCAAGTTAATCATGGATGGGTGAACCTGTCGCTACGATAAATTAAATGATGTTTAAAAAATGGCGTTAAACACTATATAAACAAACAAACAAACAAACAAAGCAGACGAGATTAAAAACTTTTTTTCGTCTGGTAAAAGAGTTGATCACTCGAATAAATCGGATTATTTCCTCTTATTACGTTCCATGCATATGTCTCAATTCTTCTCACCCGAAAATTGATTCAGCTTACTTTCTCCTGAAATAAATTGCAGCAGGCGACTCTAAAAACATCCCTTTAACCCTAAGGCTGCTAAGAGCGACTCACCTACCTTTTGCGGACAGTGTAGATCAAGATCAGACTGAACAGAACGTGCAGTCTGATCCCGTATCTACACTGTCCGATTAGGAAATATTTTTTCTTCCAAAATATCAACATTTGGGTTTTTATTCTCGTCTTGAAAGTTTCATTTGACTTATCTAGCAGGTTAAGGGTTAACTCTTTACCACCAAGCCCTTGTAGTGTACATGTAGTCGGTAGCATATAGGACGTAAAACGGGGGTGGGGGTGGGGGGGGGGGGTCGCTGGTTCGAATCCCCAGATCTGAAAATTTTTGCGACGGGATTCATTTCTTCCGTTACCGCTGATCATTGCTTCGAAGATGGGAAAGAACCCAATGGCTTGGGAAAGATACTGTGAGAAATAATGGTGAAAGACAGCCCAGGAAAGCATGGACAGGTGCACTGGCCGCCGCGATATAAAGATATAATGTTGAAAACGGCGTTTAATACCATACAATTAATCAATCTTTACCAAGCAACAAAATCTTAGACATGTCTATTTTGAAAGCACTTGCAGACGACATATCTAATGTGGCTGTAATGGTGGGATTTTTCTATGAAAGTATAGAAAACATTCAGGGAAAAGGCTGGTTACCAGCATTTTCTCATGTTCCCGCCATGCTTTCAAAAGCCACCTTCTGCAGGGTTGGTAAAACAAGGGTTTGTGTGGTAAAAGGTAAACAAGAACATCTTTAAAAACCAATGGGTCCCCGACAAGAGTCATTATTATACTGCAAAGAAATTTCTCGTGACCTGATTGGATAATATGCCCCGAACATATATATCATGTACACAGGCAAAACCAATGTAAAAGCAGTTTCCCTTTCGGGAGCCCCGTATACATGACTACACTTTCAACACAACATCCAAAATGGTGGCGTCGATCAAGATTAACATCAAGATTATGCACCAAACTGCACGTTTTACCATTCCAACGTGTGTTAAGCGAAATTTACCTGTTTTTTTTTGGTTTCAAAAATTAAGTACGCTGACGAAGTAGAATTTCTCTTCTGCGTGCCCCATTTCAATGGGAACTGACGTCACTGAAACCTTGGAAAAACGTGCAGTTTGGTGCATAATCTTGATGTTAATCTTGATCGACGCCGCCTTCGGCGAGGTGGCGACATGATTCACCACAGCCGTGAACAAGTTTCCAAGTCCCCTGCCACCTGACCGTACAACTAATAAAGTTTTGGACGTATGGCCGGTCGAACAGTCAAGCTTGTCGTTTCTTAAAGAATTAAATTGCTAGATTAATTCAATGTAAACTTTCAGCCGATAGTAAAAATACAAGACAAAAATCTTTCTTTTTCCAAGAAAAATGTTTCCTTATCGGGAAGGATAGATCCAGGATCAGACTACACATACTGTTCAGTCTAATCTTGATCTTAACTGTTTACAAAAACGCACTGCGTCCCTCTACGCATCCCAAAGGCTAATGCTTTCCGCATTGCATCGGAAATACTGTGGTGAAATGATTTCACTCGACAAACACACTTAAACACGAAACAAAAAAAAAAACTTCTTCAATAAATATTTATCAGACAAACAGTCAACCTGATAATTACAAATCAGATTGCGTAGCCCCCATTTTAACGATTATTCAATATTCCTTGCTAATACGACATAACTGACCACAACAACTACGTGACTAGTTATTCCAGACAACAAGTGGTCAAGCATCATCTCGTAAATGACCACATTTATTGTCGTAAAGTACAAGACTTTGTTTTTAACCACTTGAATAAATCAGCAGCTACTTGGCTGTAACATTTTTATGTCAATTTTCATCCAGAAGCTTTGCCAGTTTTCCAGGAAAACGTCATAGCCATGTTGCCGTCTTCGTGTTAGTAAAACTGACATCTTCTCATATCTCTGCAATAAATAGAGGATATTTGGGGTTTTCTTTTCGGTGAAAGATCGAAATTTACTTCATCGAGTGAACATCATTGGTAATATTTTCACGAGTGACAGATCGAAATTTATTTCATCTCGTGAACATCACCGGTAATATTTTCACGATTGCGCCACTCGTGAAAATATTACTGATGAAGTTCACGAGATGAAATAAATTTCGATCCTTCACTGAAAAAAAAAAACAACAAATATTCTATTTATTTCATGCTTCTATCCACTTTTTTGTTGAGATTTTCATCAAAATTTTGGCACAGTTGTTTTCGGTAATTCCCCGTGGCGTACACCCTCAACATAGCAACGCATTACAATATTACGTAAAGCGCGAGAAATGTGGTGTAAATTACGTCATATTTCCCTCTTGTTGAATGGCATGCGCTGTTTACCTAGGTAAACAGTGCGCGGGAACTACTGTTTCCGCCTTTAATTGAAGAGTTAGAATATAAAATCGGTATTTTTCACTGGTCGTAACCATGAAATGTCGAAAAAATATTCCACCGTTATTTCTCGATAAACTACCGCAAAGCATAAAATAACTGAAGGTATTTACTTCAGAATCGGGTTAATTTTGAAATATAAAAATAGTGCCTCTTACCAGAAAGAAAGATCAGCCCAAACATGATTTTGACACAGATATGTCCTTTTATCGACTTAGAACTTTCTCTTTAAAAGCACTGACAGTCAAACTTTTCACCTGATTGCACTACTCTTCTTTGAGCCATTTTCTGGGGAAAAAAGTTCTTTATGCGTATCTGTGATGCATGATACTAAGCAAGTCATAACATAATTACGAATCTATTAAAATTCATTTTGAATAACAACCCACATATCTTTTGATATGCAGCAAACTGACCAGTAGCAAAAGGTTTCGACCCATATCAGCCTGGGTTGCGTGTTCTGCACACGCTGACCTTAACCAATACTTTTGCAGATGCATTAAGACCCTACTCACAGAGCATGGCTTATGTATATTTGAGGTAATTTTCTTTCAGTTTTAACTCTTATCCTGCTAACTGATTGATTTAACGCCGTTTTCAACATTATTTCAGTTAAAACGCGGCGGCCAGTGCACCTATCCATGCTTTCCTGGAATTTCTTGTACCAGTACTCCGCACAATTTTCTTTCCAAGCCTCTGGCTGCTTTCCCACATAACCATCGTCGAAGCAATGGTCAGCGGTGGGAGAGGAATGAATCCTGTCGCAATGACTATCATCAATCCTCGGAAGGAAATTGGCCGAGCCAGGGATCGAGCCCACGTTCTCAAGTCCTGCACGCTACCAACTGAGCTACCGGGGCTCTGCACTTTTATCCTGCTAAATAACTAAAATAAAACTTTCAATTCCATAGTAAAAACCCAAATATCGCTATTTCAAAGTTATGTTTTGGGGAATAATATCTCCTAATCGGACAGTGTAGATCCAAGATCAGACTGCACGTTCTGTGCAGTCTGATCTTGATCTACACTGTCTGCAAAAGGTCAGTGAGTCGCGCTTAGCAGCTTAAGGGTTAAATGTATGAACCACCGTTCGAAAAAAATAATGTTCCATGAAGTTTATATTTTGAGCGCAATTTTTGTAGTGTAATTCATACAAACTAGTCTACATTCTGTACTTGTAGTCGACGTCATGATTTTGGACACAGACCCCCTTAGAAGTTTCAAATTAACCGCTGTCTGCCTGAACTTTTGACCAAGTATGAATGTAGCAGTAGATTCTAGTTCTATTGGGTTCCTGTGTTGCTCAGTGCTAAAGAGTTGGGGCTCGTAACCTGGAGACTCCGGGCTCGAGCCTCACTTGAAGCACTGGTTTTTTCGTTAGGGTGTCTCCAGGCAAGACACTTTAGAGCCCTAGCCAAGCACTGGTGAAACCCAGGACACACATGTAATCATGACATCATGTAATCTTTCACACAAGAGAATTACGGACATTTTTTTTTTTATGCCTTTCGGTAATTTATCGGGAAATAATAGTATATTATGGTTTGATAATTCATGGTTTTGAACAGTGAAATTTACTGATTTGATAGCTACCAGTACGGAACTACTAAGATACTTGCACCATATTCGCCCTTTCAAACGCATCAGATCTATTTAAGACAGTATTTAAATCGAGTAATCTAAGAAAAATCCCGCCTTTTCAAAACGTTTATTAATCCAGTTAAATTCAGATGTATGAGGTTTTTGTAGTTGTTGGGTCATTTCGAATGTAAATAAATGGCAGACACTAATGGCACTAACGGGGAAGGATATATTTGGCAATCGGAAGATTAAAGATTGAAATATGTTTGTCTGAAAATGGATTTTTGCCTTTTGGTCTATACCAACGAACTGTTATCTTTGTGAAGTGATAAATACATTCTCATTGTAATGCCATCTTTCTGGAGGGGGGGGGGGGTTGTGTTACGCCACGGGCAATTACCGAAAACAACTGTGCTTGATTCTGATTAAATCCCAACAAAAAACGGGATAGAAGGGTGAAATAAATAGAATATCTGGCTTTTTTTTTTTTTCGGTAAAAGATCGAAATTCATTTCATCTCGTGAACATCATACAGTAATATTTACATTCGTGGCTGCGCCACTCGTGAAAATATTACCGATTTTATTCTCTCGATAAAATGAATTTCGATCTTTCACCGAAAAAAAAAAAAACGATTATCCTCTATGTCTTCTTTAAAGCATTTACAAACAGCAAAACAAGATTTTTTTAGCTCAATTCTACCTTTGAAAAGGTAGAACACATTCTGGGAAAAGGAGAAAATGCTGATAACTAGCATTTTCTCCTTTCCAAAAAATGTTTTCAGAAGCCTTCTTCCTCGAGGTCGTTAAAATACGGAATTGTATAGTACAGGGCAGTACAATAGGTTTCGAAACATACTTCAAAACTGAACTTCGCAACACAAATGGACGTATGTGCATGCCACTGACGAGCAGATAGACGGATAAAAAGACAAACGAGTAGGCCGATATCTAGTTTGCCGTCGAAAACGCTAGAATTTTATATAAAAGGGCATCTGTTTTTATGGCGTGTAACGCCGTTTTCAACATCATTTCCGTTTTATTGCGACGGTTAGTGCACTTATCAATGCTTTCATTGAATTTCCATTACTTTCGCACAATATTCTTCCCAAGCCACCGGCTGCTTTCCTACATTACTGACGTCGGAACAATGATCAGCGGTGAAAGAGGAATGAATCCAACATCCTGGTCCCTCTTGTACGTTACCCACAAAGCTACAGGTCTAGGCTCTACAAGTTCGTATTAGACGACAAGAGTTCGTGTGATATTTGACACCGTGTCGTCGGGCTAGAATTATCTCGTCTGAAATTATATATCAAAGTTTGACACGTCATTCTGATTGGATGCGACAACTGTAGATGAAAGAACGCAGACTTTGTAATTATGACAAAATATCAAGTCACGTAAGACGAATACAAATGAGCCACGCTCTGAGAAAAAGGGGCTTAATGCATCCCCGTGATCCATGATACCAACCAAGCAATCACATACTTATGGATCTGTAATAGCCACTCATTTTTACAACCGATTTAATCATGAGGTAGACTGGTCCTTTGACAAACAGAAAATTGACCAATAGCGAAAACTTTCGGCCCAGGTCAGCCTGCGCGGACTGCGCAGGCTGACCTGGGTCGATACTTTTCGCAGATGCATTAAGCCCCCTCTTCATAGAGCATGGTTAAAATCTTTTCATACAAATTACACGTGAGCGGCGTTCTGGAAAAACGGGGTTTAAAGCATATTCTTTATACGTTATACCAAGCAAGCAGTTGCATAATATTATGTAAAGCCATTCTATCCAAAAACTGGCCAAAGAATGCGGTAGAATGAACCTTTGGCATACAGAAATTTTACTAAAGGCAAAAAGTATCGACCCGGGTCTGACAGCCTGTGCGGACTACGCAGGCTGACATGGGTCGATACTTTATGCAGGTGCGTTTGACCAAATTTTCAAAGTACATGACTCATACATGTATAGAATAAACATGTTATCTTCTGCAACAAATTTGTTGCAGCCAACTTGTAAAACAACCTAGTTATAATAAAAATAAGTCAATATGGAACCGGATTTTAGTGACACATGTATACATTGTACACGTGCAGACATTATTTCAAGCAAAGAAATTGTTCGTTAAAAGCAGTTCTTCTCTGTTTATAATATAATTTTTAAAAGTCGTCAGCTGCACCAAAAAAAGCCGGTTGAATGAGACAATGTATTCGTCCGCGCGATATATTCTTTGACGGTAATGAGGACTCGATTTCTGGTTGAAGACTCTAACAGTAGCAATAAAAAATCTGTCTGAACTGTCTAGAAAATAGGCACTGAACAACGTTTAGTTCAGTTTAATAAAAAAAATATTCCTGGTTACAATACAGCCAACAATACGAGTGAATTCTACGAATGCAACTATTTAAAGAGACATTACACAAGATTTCATTACTTTACAAAATCCTAAAAAAGACTGCTAGTTTTCATAAGTGTGCAAAGATGGCTTTTGAATTAAAACATAAATGGAAATACATGTAGAAAATGCGAGGAGTCACCTAGTTTTCTGTATTTTTCCTAGAAATTTTCCTATTGCGTTAGTAACGATATAGTCCTTATTGCGTTACAATGGATAAATACGTTTTAACACCTGAATCCATTAGTTGCCTCTATAGCTCAGTTAGTAGAGTTACCTACTACGGTATCGAAAACCATGGGTTCGAGTTCCACCGAAGGTAATAGTTCTCTACCGTTTTTTTTTACTTTTGTGTTTTCCCAACTAAACATTAATGGATTCGTCTTTATGCATTTTCTTACAAATATCAGCTTTTTTCATCGTTTCCCACCCCTCCGAAAAAAGAAAAGAAAATAAGGGCAAAATAATTATGGTTTAATGCCCTTTGGAGGATTTTTTTTCAAGTCATATTATTATAACATTTGACAATAATTTGCCCTAGGCTCTTATCCGCCAACCTTTCTAAGTTGGAGTGAAAGTTTCATTCTTCATGTAGAAAGTAACACAATTTCTGATTTGTGATACCGTTTGGTTCAGCCGATCAGAAATTTTGTTTCTTTGAAACGTAGACAATTTTCGAGCATTATAAATTACAAAGAATCCTATTTAGAACTTTTTATACCGCTCCTGGATCCGTATTCATTTACCATTATTACGTAGGTACTTTATCATATTCTCAATAATTTTCTTAATTTGAAAGTAACACACCTTCTGATTGGCTACATCAAATGGTTTAACAAATCAGAGGTTGTTTTTCTATCTACATCTAGAATAAGACGAAGAATGAAACTAAGAACGAAGAATACGTGCCCAGGGTCCGTACTCACCAACCATTTTTAAGAACATCGTTAGTCATGTTCTAGATTTAGAAAGTAACGCAACTTCTGATTGGCTGAACCATTTGGTTTAGCAAATAAAAAAGTTGTATCACTTTCTAAATCTAGAATAAGTTCAAGAATGAAACCAAGAACGGTTATCGAATATGATCCCAAATCTCCGTGTTAAATGTCATAACTTTACTGGGAGACAACCTGGCATGACAATCAAGCAAGGTCGGGAATACAAGATCCCCCGTTCGTGTTTCTCATTATTCCGGGCTAATACCTCGAAATTAGCATGTCGCAAAATGCTTCAATATATGATACCGGCGCACGAAACGATGCGAAGATGTAATTTGGATAAAGGCAAAACACGTAACGTAGACATTGTATTGTATCACGCAAGACGGCATGGATAGTTAATCTTTAACCTTACAAATACAGTCAAACTTATATTCATCCGTACACTGCTGGGCTGAGCCCCGGTAGCTCAGTCGGTAGCGTGCAGGACTTGAGAACAGGGGATCGTTGGTTCGATCCTTGGCTCGTCCAATTTCTTTCCGAGGATTGATGATAGTCATAGCGAAAGGATTCTTTCCTCTCCCACCACTGACCATTGCCTCGATGATAATTACCGGTATGTGGGAAAGCAGCCAGTGGCTTAGAAAGAAAATTGTGCGGAATAGTAGTAAAAGAGACTCCAGGAAAGCATGGATAGGTGCACTGGCCGCCGCGATATAACTGAAATAATGTTTAAAACGGCGTTAATCACCATACAATTAATCAATCAATCATAAACTGTTGGACTGCTTTTCACTAACTGCATGGATTTAGACAAATTATTTGGGATTGTATATACGCACATACGATACCTGCTTTACAAAGGTATGAGCTGGCGTAAAGTTATGCAGATATATACTCCAATCGTAAAGTTCTGCAGTTTAGTGAAACTTGTTTTCAGACTTGATGCTTGCTTACCTAAACTGCGTTTACACAAATTTTGTGCGTACGCAATTAAGTGAAATGCAGCCCTAAAAACAGACTTCAGTTGTTTTTGTGGACACTGTAGATCAAGATCAGACTGCACAAATTGTGAATTCTGATCTTGATGAACATTTACACTGTCCGCTACTCCGTTATATGTTCTTGCCAAAAACAACAATGAAAAAACATTTTGGATGTTTTTCAAAAGGTCAATTTCACAAATTCAGTGTTCTAAGGGTAAAGCAAGGGCATAAGGAACACTACAACCTCCTTGTTTAACCCTTATACTGCTAAATCAGTGAAACTTTCAAGCCCATAGTAAATACACAAATTTTGACTCTTCAAATGGAATTTTTAGAGGAAAGATATATCCTAATCGGACAGCGTAGATCCAAGATCAGACTGCACGTTCTGTGCAGTCTGATCTTGATCTATACTGTCCGCAAAAGGTCCTTAAGTCGCGCCTAGCAGCCAAAGAGTTAAGCCACCGTGCACTACTTTTGCTTTTTATTGAATATGACGAATCTAGTCTTGAAACAAAAATTCGAGCTTTGTTTGGAAGGCAAGCTTGGAAAGTACTCAATCTTGTCCCTAGTAACATATGTTCAGGCTTCATTACGTCGACAAGCTTTTGCACTGTCTAAGAAATTGCGAATGTTTGACCACTTCAATAAATCGGTTTGCCCCCGGTAATTGTCGCTCGTATTTTTTGTCGTCGAGATGGAAGGAAATTTACGTTTTTTTTTTAAACAATCACCGTTATAGTTCCTATTCCTGACAATGTAGATCAGAATCAGACTGTGCAGAACGTGCCGTCTCATCTATGACCTAGATTTACACTGTCTGACATATATTTTAGATATTGTACAAAAATTGCCTTGAATCTGAATTGTCTCGTCCTTTTGTCTAACTAATTCTTGTTTTGTTCATATTATGTATGTAAAGCGCGCTAAGAAGTAATCAGTTTACATCTGCGTTTTCTTCTTTAACAAAAGCCACGTGACGTTCGATCCTGAACGAACAATGAACATGTGATAATATACAATACTGTTGAACTATGATATTAAATAAACTCTATTACAATCTTGTTAATTTAGCTGTATTACATGTTTCCTCCCTGCCTCCTCTCTCTCTCTCTCTCTCTCTCTCTCTCTCTCTCTCTGCCTCTCTCTCTCATCATCATCATATCGTCATCATCATCTGTCTATTCCAATTCAGACCCCTAGTCTAGTATTGGAAGAACCCAAAACCCAGGACATATTAGAACATGTGACTTGTCGCCCTGATATGACTGAAATGATACTGAAAATGACGTTAATTACAATCCATCTGTAGATGTACTTTTCTGTAGACTTCGATACAAGAAGGACAAAAGATTCAGACACTATAATCTGTAGAGATATTATCCAAGAGACACGTGACAGTCCAAGCCTCCCTGCGGCCAGGTTTATGACAAGTCAAAACCACTTCATCTATTATGATTCGCAGACAGTTTCCCAAAGTTTTTCTGTCTTTTATTCAACGCAGACATTTTGTTTTCTGGTTATGAAATGCGTGATACGAGACATTTCATTTCATTTGTTCGTTCGTTAGTTCGTTCGTTCGTTCCTTCCTTCCTTCCTTCCTGCCTGCCTCCCCTCTTCCTTTCTTCCTTCCTTTCTTCCTTTGTTTTTTGACGTTTAACGCCGTTTTAAACGATATTTCAGATATATCGCAGAGGCTATTGCATATATGCATGCTTACGCGGAATTTCATATAAATTCTTCTCAAGCCTATGGCTCCTTTTCCAAGTAACCATCGTCGTAATAATGATATGCGGTGAGACTGAGCTACCATGCCTGACAATTATTTCGTAGTATCAGGTCTCAGGTCCACAGTACAAATACACATTACTTGAACCCCTTGACTACTAAACGGGGTTCAAAGCGATTTTGTGGCTGGAGTGTAGATCAAGATCAGACTGCACAGAACGTGCTGTCTGATATTGGATCTATACTGTCCGATACAGAGATATTTTTCCCCAAAAAATAACTTTGAAATTGACTATTTGGGTTTTTTCCCTATCGGCTATAAAGTCTCATTTAACTGATTTAGCAGGGTAAATATTTATAACAGTTTTCAAGGATTGTGAAATTCGTATTTCGTAAAAAAACAACAAAAACAGTTTTCAAGAAGCTTAGCAATCCTTATGACAGACACATACTCGTATTTAAACTATGCTATCACAAGAGATTTAAAAATAAGAACATTAAAAGTTCCATCAGTCCGAATTAAAGCCTTACCGCACATTCTCGACTTTAAAAGACCCTGAGGAGAAGGAGCTATTTGAAAACATTGCCGGAAAAGGAGAAAATGCTGGTAACCAGCATTTTCTCCTTTTCCCACATTGTTTTTCTAATCTTCTATGAGCAAGTTTCAATTTTTGAGTTACATTTTTGTCTGCAAATACTTTAAATTTGGACAAGTCTAAAATTTTGTTGTCTGTTAAAGACTTAATTGAGAAGACGAGAAATGTATTGTGAAATTGAAAAGTTTTATTTCAAACAATTACCGTTTGTTTGTAACGTGTTCAACTCCGTTTTCAGCATTATTTCAGTTAAACCGCGGCGGCAAGTACAGCTATCAAGGAGTTTCTTCTTCCAGTACTTTGCAAAATATTCATTCCTTTCTGTTTAGACGATGGTTCTCTGGGAAAGCCGCAAGTGGCTTGGGAAGAATACTGTGCCAAGTAGTGGTATAAGAAACTCAAGAAAAGTATGGATAGGTGCACTGGCCGCCATGATATGACTGAAATAATGTTGAAAGCGGCGCCAAGCACCATAAAACCAAGAAAATGAAAAGTAAAGACTCAAGATGATTTAGACACAAAGTGGATACGTTTTA
Organism: Hippopus hippopus; assembly: GCA_946811185.2. Lineage (NCBI taxonomy): Eukaryota > Metazoa > Mollusca > Bivalvia > Cardiida > Cardiidae > Hippopus > Hippopus hippopus. The sequence goes on along the minus strand of OX328098.1, from coordinate 25,369,715 downwards.
AAGGGATTACTTAAGATCTAAAGAAGATGGAGTTGATATTCATTAGTAAACCATTATGCCTAGACATTTGTACAATCTAATATTCAAAATTTTAGTTTTTCAGTTCAACAATGGTGAAAGACCCGAGGTCTGCTTCTGCCGCAGTATATTGATGTGTCAGAGAGAGAGAGAGAGAGAGAGAGAGGCAGACAGACAGGCAGACAGACAGACAGACAGACAGAGACAAAGAGACAGACAGAGAGGGACACAGGACGATAGAGAGGGACACCGGACGATAGAGAGGAACACAGGACGATAGAGAGAAACACATGAGTATATAGAGGGACACAGGACAATATAGAGGGAAAAAAAGGACAATGGAGAGGGACACAGAACGATAGAGGGACACAGGACGATAGACAGGGACACGGGACTAAAGTGAGGGACACAGGACCATAGAGAGAGACACGGGGCTATACAGAGGGACACGGGACGATAGAGAGGAACACAGCACGATAGAGAGGAACACAGGATTATATGGGGGACGCAGGACAATGGAGGGGACACAGGACGACAGAGAGGAGGGCAGAACGATAGAGAATTTGGCAGGACGACAGAAAAGGACGGCAAGACTATAGGGAGGGACACAGGACGATAGAGAGGGACACAGAAGTATATAAAGGAACACAGGACGATAGAGAGGAACACGGAAGTATATAGGGGGACACAGGACGATAGAGAGGGACACAGGACAATAGAGAGGAATACAGGACGAATGAGAGGAACACAGGACGAAGGAAAGGAACACAGGGCGATGGAGAGGAAACAGGACTATAGAGGGATACAGGAGTAAAGCTAGGGATACAGGACTATAGAGAGGAACAAGAGACGATTGAGAGGGACACAGGAGTATATAGAGGATCGCAAGAGTATATAGAGGAACACAGGACGATAGATAGAAACAAAGGACGATAGAGAGGAACATAGGAGTATAAAAAGGGACACAGGAGTATAGAGAGGAACACAGGACGATAGAGAGGAACACAAGGACGATACAGAGGGACACAAGACGATAGAGAGAAACACAGGTAAAGAGAGGGACAGAGGACTATGGAAAGAAAAACAGGACTATACAGAGGGTTACAGGCCGATACAGAGAGACAAAGGACAATAAAGAGAGATACAGGACGATGAAGAGGAACATAGGACGATAGAGAGGGACAAAGGAAGATAGAAAGGGACACAGGACGAAAGAGAGAGAGACACAGGACGATAGAGAGGGACACAGGATGATAGAGAGAAACACAGGACGATACAGAGAGACAGAGTACTATAGAGAGGAACAAATGACGATAGAGGGGACACAGGAGTATAAAGAGAAACACAGGAGTATACAGAGGAAAACAGGACGATAGAGAGGAAAACAGGACGATACAGAGGAAGACATGATCATAGAGAGGGACATAGGACTATAAAGAGGAACATAGGACTATACAGAGGGACACAGGACAATAAAGAGAGATACAGGACGATGAAGAGGAACATAGGACGATAGAGAGGGACAAAGGAAGATAGAAAGGGACACAGGACTATAGAGAGGAACAGACGACTATACAAAGGACGATACAGAGAGACACAGGACAATATGGAGGGATACAGGACGATATAGAGGGACATAGGACGATAGAGAGGGACACAGGAGAGGAACATACGGTTATATAGAGGGACACATGACGATAGAGAGGGACCCAGGACGATAGTGAGGAACAAAGCACGATAGAGAGGGACACAGAACGATAGACAGGGACACAGTGCTAAAGTGAGGGACACAGGACTATAGAGAGGAACACAAGACTATACAGACGGACACAGGACGAAACATAGAGACAAAGGTTGGTTGGTTAGTTGTATTGGGGTTTAACGCCACTTTAACAGCTAAGGTCATATCATGGCGGTCGGTGACGCACATGTGTTTCCTGGCTTTCTCACACCAGTACTAACACAACTTTCTTTCCAAAGCCACCGACTACTTTTCTCACATGCTTCAGCAGAGGTGAGAGGCGAAAATACGCCGCAAAGAAAGTTCGCCTCAACCGGGTATCGAACTCACAACCACCAGGTCATGAGTCCGACACGCTCACCACTGAGCCACCCGGGCGGGCTAGAGACAAAGGATGATAGTGAGGGACACAGGAGTATGGAGAGTGGTACAGGTCGATATAGAGGGACACAGGACGATAAAGATAGACATAGGACGATATAGAGGGACACATGTGTATACAGAGGGATATAAGGCGATATAGAGGGACACAGGACGCTAGAGAGGGACACAGGAGTATAGGCAGGAACACTGACGATAGAGAGTAATACAGGAAGAAAGAGAGGAACACAGGGATAAATACATGTAGAGGAACTCGGGAGTATAGGGAGGAGCATAGGACGATAGACAGGAACATGGGAGTATTTAAAGGGGCACAGGTCGATAGGGATGGACACAGGACGATAGAGAGGAACACAGAACGATAGGGAGGGACACAGGACGATAGGGAGGAACACAGGAGCAAAGAGAGGGACACAGGACTATAGAGAGGAACAAAGGACGATAGAGAGGGACACAGGAGTATAAAGAGGAACACAGGAGTATAGAGAGGAACACAGGACGAAAGAGAGGGACACAGGATGATAGAGAGGAACACAGGCCGATAGAGAGAGACACAGGACGATAGAGAGGGACACAGGATGATAGAGAGAAACACAGGACGATACAGAGAGACAGAGTACTATAGAGAGGAACAAAGGATGATAGAGAGGGACACAGAAGTATAAGGAGGAACACAGGAGTATACAGAGGAAAACAGTACTATAGAGAGGGACAGAGAACGATAGAGAGGAACACATGATTACAGAGAGGAACACAGGACTATAGAGAGGAATATAGGACTATACAGAGGGACACAGGACGATACAGAGAGACACAGGACAATATAGAGGGATACAGGACGATAAAGAGGGATACAGGACGATATAGAGGGATACAGGAGTATAGCGAGGAACACAGGACGATAGAGAGGAACACGGGAGTAAAGAGAGGAACACAGAACGATAGAGAGGGACACAGAGTATATAGAGGGACACAGGACGATAGACAGGGACACAGGACGATAGAGAGGAACATAGGTCGTTAGAGAGGGACACAAGACGATAGAGAGGGACACAGTATTAAAGTAAGGAGCACAGGACTATAGAGAGGGACATAGGACTATACAGACGGACACAGGATGATACAGATAGACAAAGGGCAATATAAAGGGATACAGGACGATAGAGAGGCACATAGGACGATAGAGAGGAACACAGGAGTATATTGATGGACATAGGACGATAGAGAGGGACACAGGACAATAGAGAGGGACACATGAGTATAGACAGAAACACTGACGATAGAGAGGAATACATGACGATAGAGAGGAACACAGGGGTATATAGAGGAACTCGGGAGTATAGAGAAGAACATAGGGCGATAGACAGGAACACGGGAGTATTTAAAGGGACACAGGACGATAGGGAGGGACATAGAACGATAGAGAGGAACACAGGACGATAGAGAGGAACACAGAATGATAGGGAGGGACACAGGATGATGAGAGAGGGATACAGGACTTTAGAGAGGAACAAAGGACGATAGAGAGGGACACAGGAGTATAAAGAGGAACACAGGAGTACCGAGAGGAACACAGGACGAAAGAGAGAGAGACACAGGACGATAGAGAGGGACACAGGATGATAGAGAGGAACACAGGACGATACAGAGAGACAGAGTACTATAGAGAGGAACAAATGACGATAGAGGGGACACAGGAGTATAAAGAGAAACACAGGAGTATACAGAGGAAAACAGGACGATAGAGAGGAAAACAGGTCGATACAGAGGAAGACATGATCATAGAGAGGGACATAGGACTATAAAGAGGAACATAGGACTATACAGAGGGACACAGGACGATACAGAGAGACATGGAACAATATAGAGGGATACAGGACGATAAAGAGGGATACAGGACGATAGAGAGGGACACAGGAGTATAGAGAGGAACACAGGACGATAGAGAGGGACACAGAGTATATAGAGGGACACAGGACGATAGAGAGGAACATAGGACGTAAAAGAGGGACACAGTATTAAAGTGGGGGACACAGGACTATAAAGAGGAAAATAGGACTATACAGAGGGACACAGGACGGTACAGACAGACAAAGGGCGTTATAGAGGGATACAGGACGATAGAGAGGCATATAGGACTGTAGAGAGGAACACAGGAGTATATTGATGGATACAGGACGATAGAGAGGGACACAGGACGATAGACAGGAACACAGGAGTATATAGAGGGACACTGGACGATAGAGAGGAAAAAAGGACGATGGAGAGGGACACAGGACGATAGAGAGGAAAAAAGGACGATGGAGAGGGACACAGGACGATAGAAAGGAACAAAGAACGATGGAGCGGGACACAGGACGATTGAGAGGGACACAGGAGTATATAGAGGGACACAGGAGTATATAGAGGGATACAGGACAATAGAGAGGGACATAAGACGATAGAGAGGAACACAGGACGATAAAGAGGAAGGCAGGACGAACACAGGATGCTTGACGAAAGAGAGGGTAAAGGGAAGACAGAGAGAAACGCCAGGCCTAGGCCTACTTCACAGTTTTTCATCAAATGCCATAATCTGAATTTAGATTACCTCCTTGTAAACTATCAATGTTAAATATTGGAAATATAACATAATATAACAACCCTGATATAGATGAGCAGCTTGCGATTGTTTATTTTACCACATACTGAACATGAGCCCTGCTCTGTGAAAATGGGCTTTAATTCATCAGCAAAAGGTATCGACCATAGTCAGCCTACACAGTTCGCTCAGGCTGACTTGGGTTAAAAGTTTTTGCTTTTGGAAATTTTCTGCATGTCCAAGAATCATTCTACCTCATAATTCAGATGCTTGTTACACAAAATCGATTTTATGGATCCATAATTCTGTGATGACTTGCTTGGTATGATGAAACATGGTGAAACATTAAACCCGCTTTTGCCAGAGTATGACTCACATAAGAACATCATCTTAAAAACTTTCTCCTTTATACGCAATTGACCATTACAAACTAAAGAAGTGGTCATTTTCTCCGGCCAAAGAGTGAGTAAAACATCATTATCCCAAAAGGTCCTTCCCCCGTTGTCGCCAAAATTGATTTTTTGTCAAGACATTTGGATGGAAAAGTTTGTCTTTGTGATTATTATACAAAGGTTACGGTTGTTATAGACAATAGAGCCCTTATGGCCGCCCCCAAATTAGATTGATATTGAAGTATTTGGGGTCTTTTCATCTTGAATGACGCTTTAACTCTTTAGCACACAATTCCGTGTTTTAACGATCCTAAGAAAGAGGTCCTTTGAAAACATTATGGTAAAAGAAGAAAATGCTGGTAGCCAGCATTTTCTTCTTTTTCCCACAATGTTTTCTACAGCACCCTTTGAAAGACAAATTTTATGTTATGAGTGATATTTTACATGTTGTCTGCAAATGATTTCATTTTGGACCAGTCTAAAATACTGTATAGTGGTAAACAGCTAAGCCTTTTTTAACAGTGTTCTGCGTCAATTTGAATGTATTACAACTGACCTGTTTAAAGCGGCATGAAACACCATTCATGTGTGTGCTGCATATCGTATCGGAACTGAAATGCCGTCTACTCAATTTGTAGAGCATTAGACTTACGAACGACAAGCCTCGAGCCCTATGAGGGTGTAGGTTAGATTTCCACGGCTGGCCACCTAAAAATTACAAATAGTCTTTCGGATGAGACGTTAAACTAAAGTATTTGCGGTAATGAGGTAACAGTTAAACGTACCATATTCCTCCCGACTTATGCTTGCCATATCATGATTGAAGCACAAAATGTGCTATTAATCTGTAACGTGTAGGTCTAAGCCGGGGTTTAGTCCTTATTCCCGTCACTTTGTGAAAACAACATTTTGTGAAAGCATTGTGGGAAATGAAGAAAATGCTCGTAACCAAATATTGCTTTTTTTCTACATTATTTCTCATTATTCTCATTCTTTTACAACGAGATACCCGGTATGTCCTTTCCTTCAAATGTTTCTTTTGTGAGTCAACTGTCACTAGAGTGCTTAAAGTATAGCTAAACATTTCATGCCTAAGTATTGTTAAGGGTTTGCTTGCTCGCTCTCGCTCTCTCTCTCTCTCTCTCTCTCTCTCTCTCTCTCTCTCTCTCTGTAAGAGTGAGATAAGACAGCACGGACGTACAGTCTGATTCTAGTTCTACATTATTCGAATAACAATTAACTGTTTGAATATCTGTCAACTGTTCTGACAGGGTTATTAAAGTGGTGGATACTTTTTCTAAGTAGATCTAGATTATACATTTAGACACTAGTACTGGAGAGAGAGAGAGAGAGAGAGAGAGAGAGAGAGAGAGAGAAAATATTTTGTGTAGATCCAAGATCAGTGTGCTGTGCAGACTGTTCTTGATGTATACCGTTCGCGCAAACGCAACGTACGTTACGTATTGCAGTCAAGCGATTAATGCCTAATTCCAAGGCAATGAGAAGCTTGTTATCCCAGCATGGATTTTATATACGATTGGCTCCTACCCTTATCTCGCAATATTACCAACTCTGAATAAGTTAGACTAAGATCGGACTGCAAGGACGTGCAGTCTGATCTTAGTCTATATTATTTAAATACCAGTTTACCGTTTGAAAAACAACCAGCTTGACTATATCAATTTAAAATTTATAAGAAGGGTAGCTATGCGGATACTGGTTCAATTCATTATTTCAATTCAGCTGGGATAAAGGATCAAGGTGGCAATGGCGAGTGCTTTTTTATCGACGGAAATTCACGTTTCATTAGATCAATGGCTCTCTTGTTGTAGGAAAAACTCTCCAGTACGATAGTTTATGGTAACTGCATCAAACGCTTCAATTAGCTTAATGTAGAATTAGGTGCCACTTGCATAAGTAAGCTTAAAATCCATCAGGAATTCCACCTTCTATTTAGTCTCACCAGTCTGTGTGTCTGTCTGTGAGTATTCATGTCTCCCTCTCTGTGTGTATGAGTGTATCCCTCTGTCTGTCTGTCTGTCTGTCTGTCTGTTTGTCCATCCGTCCCTCCGTCGGTCTGTCCCTCCGTCTGTCCATCCATCTGTCCGTCCGTCCCTCCGTCCTTCCCGCTGTCTGCCCGTCTGTTCGTCTGTCTTTCTTTCCGTCCACCCTTCCGCTTTCTGTCCTTTCCTCCGTCCGTCCTTCCCTCCATTCGTCTATCCGTCTCTTGTCTAACTTTGTGAGCCCGTAAATTTCAACATATCATCTCATTTAAATTAAAAGGAGATACTCTCCAAGCCACAATATTTTCAAATGGGTTATGCTGCAGGACGAGGAGAAAATTGTTTACAGAAGGTAATTTGTCATACACATGGCAGATCTATACAAAAACTAATAATACAGTTGATATGTATCTATTCTATCTTACATATACCTGGTGGCTATGTAATTAACATTGATCGTATTTCTCTTTTATTAAACGCCGTTTTCAACATTATTTCAGTTATATCGCAGCTTTCAGTGCACCTATCAATGCTTTCCGGGAGTTTCTTTTCTTAGTCCTTCAATCATTATTCTTCCCAAGCCAACGTTGCTTTCCAACATAAATATCGTGGAAACAATGTTCAGCGAAGAGAAAGCAGTTTTGACTTTAAATCTCTTTTCGATCAAAACTTTTCTGAGGATTGTTTGAAGCTATTGCAACACGACTCAATTACCCCAACAGCAGTTCTAGCTTCAAAAAAGAATTACTTGTCTTTCTAGGACGGTTTTCCCTTTTGAGAGTTAACAACTTGCCAAAATAGGACAACAAAATCCATGCTCTGTTAAAAGAGGGTCTAATGCATCTGCGAAGAGTACCCACCAAGGTCAGCCTACGCAGTCCGGGCAGGCTGACCTGGGCTGAAACCTTTCACCATTGGTCAATTTTCTGTATGTCCTGGGCCCAGTCTATCTCAGCTGTTAAAAAAATGTGGCTATTATGGATCCATAACTAAGTGCTCGCTTGCTTAGTATCATGCATCACAGAGATGCATTAAGCCCCTTTTGCCAGAGCATGGCTTTTTTTTTTCTTAGTAATAACAGAGATAGGAGAAAGTTGCAAAAGAAGCATTGCTGTCAAAAAGCTTTTACCTGCCTTCCTGGAATGGGTCACCTTTTGAGACGTAATAACTAACCCAAGCTTAAAGTAAGTAGTTTCAGTGACAATAGAGATATCTATATCAGAAAATGTCCAAGTTTTTTTACGACAACGCCGATGGCAAAAACGACAACAGAACTATGACGATACCTCGACGGTTGCTTCGAAGCCAGCAAAGTTAATAATAGCACCCGAATTCCTGGTATACCCAGGGCTAGTATATCTTGCTCCAAAAAAAAAAAACCTACAGTGTCTGTGGCTGTTTGTTGTACCATCCTTTATTTTTTCCCCAGTACTGGGCTCATAAAGCTCAATTGGCCAGAAAAGACAGTGTGTTCAGTGTCTGGACAACACTTGGTCACGTTTCATTAGCCTCAATGATTGTTCTGTTTCTTGTGCGAAATTGTTGTAGTCTTACCATTTGTGAAAGTCAATTGTCGTCGTTGTGTGAGGACCAGTTGCCAGTAGGTGTTATTATTAATGTTTTTTTTTTTCGGTGTACGCAGCTTATTGCGCTGGCTGTTGACCTTCTTGGTATTGGTAAGTTCGAATGAATAAACTGAAATTTGGTAAAAAATGTGTACATGTTCATTCTGCGTGCCTACTTTGCACGTCTATTTGCAGGCACGTTTACGCACTCTATCCTTCTTACAGATATTTCTTGTTTCTTTTATACAGATCTTTACAATTAGACATTCTCAAGGCAGTATTAATATTAAGTACGGAGAGGGGGTATTTAAAGAAGAAGAAGAATGATGATGATGATGATGATGATGATTGCTCCTAAATTAGTGTGAAATTTTCATCCACCATTTCTTTATGGTTGTATGGGTGTATCTTCTTTGATTCATGTTAGTAAACTAAACAAAACCGGCACATACCAATATATCGTCTACGATATTTAAACGAACAAACGATGTATACATTTAAACAATTTTCAATGGTATATACTAGTTTACTACACTGATACTCCTTACTCTTCCCAGTTTCGCACTTATAGAGAGACATATGATAAGATATGAGCCATGCTCTGGCAAAAAGGGACTTAACTCTTTACCAAACGACAAAATTTTAGACTTGTCCAAATTGAAAGCATTTGCAGACGACAAAATTAACTTGACTCAAAAATTGAAACTTGACTTCGGAAGAGTAGAAAACATTGTGGGAATAGGAGAAAATGCTGGTTACCAGCATTTTTTCCTCTTCCCATAATGTTTTCAGTAGGCTTCTTCCTCTGGGTCGTTAAAACCAGGCATTGTTTGGTAAAGGGTTAATGCATCTTTATGACGCATATGCCAAGCAAGTCCTTACATAATTAAGGATCCATAAAATCCATTTTTTCTTCCAACCGACCAAATTCTGGGGTAGAATGGTCCTAGGACATACAGAAAATTGACCAGCATCAAGACGTTTCGACCCAGGTCAGCCTACGCAGACTGCGCAGGCTGACATGGGTCGATATATTTTGCCGATGCATTAAGCCCCCTTTTCACACAGCATGGCTCATAAGTCGGTCTGCCATCTTACGACACACACTCGACGCGTGCGACGACCATCCTCCGCCATTATGCTCATCAAAACAACAAATTGAACGCCATCTGCGATAATGTGATCTAATGACCAGCCTGTTATACACTCTAATAAAACACAAATGACCACGAAAACACTGAGTAAAGACTTTTTTCCTAAGACAAACTAACAGCAATTTGCTCAGGCTTCATTACGTGTGATGGTTTGTCGATGTCGTGAAAATTGCTTCAGCTTTGGAGTGCCATAAAATGAACAGTTTTTGCTTCGGCCTGACTGTAAAATTTCATCTTGATTTGTACAGGTTCAAATCAGACTTCAAATTCTTCGCAGTCGGGTTCTGATCTTCATTGCCTATGATTGTTTAATGGTCTTTTACACTATTTTCAAAATTATTTCAGTTATATCGCCCCGGCCAGTGCACATATTATCGTTATCCTGGAGTTTCTTTTTACCAGTACTTCGCAAAATGTTCTTCCCAAGGCATTGACTGCCTGCCCAGAAAACCATCGACGAAACAATGAGCAGGGATGAGAGAAGAACGAATCTTGTCGCAATGACTATCATCAGTCCTCTGAGAGAAACTGGTCGAGCTGGGGATTCGAAACCAGAATCCTCTGGTTTAAGTTGGGGATTTTAGATTTTGTTTAACTTCACCAAACTTCAAAAGTGGTGCATTACTGAATGAAAAAAGGGGAATAGCTAAACAAACAACAGTCAAGAAGAAAAACAAACGCTAGAAATGAAAAATGTTTTTCACATGTACCCTCTTAAAGTATTCCTAGATTTTGCACCAGAGTGTCTCAAAGGTTTGTGGGAATGTCACGTGATCAATAACACGCGTCAGTGTGTGATCGTATTCTAGTAAGTACTGGTATTTAGTGAAATAAGTTGATTCCAAGAGAACAACAACAATAAGAACAGATTTCAGATCCCCTGAGAGAGCGCGACATTGTCAAACAAATGTAATCCCCGGAGGGGCGCGATAATTAGACTGTTTACGGTTTATCGAATCGTCTGATTAAATTTTCGACAAAAATGATTCTTTCAGAGTCTACGGCTTTAATCAAATGTAATGAATTTCCCGAGCTGAAAATACCGCAGGCTATTGGATTTGAATTTGATTTGACGCCATTAAATGCTGTTTTCCACAGTCTTCCGAAAGTACCAAGATACTCCTATAATTCAAAGCCGCTTTTATGGCTAGAATTTATCAACATAGTGGACAGAATGGATAAAAGATTAGTGTGCACGTTCTGTGCAGTTTGATCATGATCTATTTTATCCACAATAAAAGAGTTGTAATAGTCTTTGGCGCTCGATGAGTCAACCAGGGTCCGTATTTACCAACCATTCTGAAGAACTTTTTTTGTCTTAGTATCCAAAATTTTCAAAACTTGAAAGAAAACACAACTTCTGATTGGCTTAACCATATGGTTTAGCCAATCTGAAGTTGTGTTTCTTTCAAATTTAGAAAATTCTGGAGAATAAGATTAAGGATGTTTTTTTTTTTTTAAAGATTGGTTGGTGAATACGGACCATGGAGACCTCTAAACTACATGGTTATTGTAGCTTTTAAGGCCAGAATTTCACGACAAAGCGGAAAATATAGGAAAAAGACCCCTTATACACCATTGCTAGGCTGCGTCACTGCAATGTCTTTCCCATGGAAAGTTCCATGCAACCAACATTGCTAGTATAGATCGAACAAGGACTCTTTGTGACCAAGCTCAGTATCTTCATGATTCATGGAGGACATCTACATTGGTTTCTAGTAGTACTATGATGCAGCTGTGCAGTTTCTTGCCTATGGAAACTGCCAAGTGACCAACACTACTAGTGCGGATCAATCAAGGATTTCCTAATTACAAATCAAACGCCTGACAAGACAGTTACAGAGGAAGTGGGCTACCCCAAACTCGCTGCGGCCCAGCAATGTCTGATCTATTGAAACGACCCTGGCACCGGGACTAAACTGGGGACTGAATTATGACGTCTTTTTTTATATCCAATACCTTAATCTTCCAGTCCTGGAGGACCTTTTTTTTTTTAATTTGCAAGTAAACGGATAATGCACGAATGTAGCAAAAAAAAGACGACAGTAAATGTTTTAATCTTAAGACTTTTTTTTTTTCACCATAATGTCACTACTTAGCGGACAGTGCATATTCAACATCAGACTGCATGCTCTGTGCAGTCTGATCTAGATAAACGCTGTCCGCGATTGAAGACTGCCGTTCTGTGCAGTCATATCTAAATCTACACTATCCGCAATTGTAGACTGCATGTTCTGTGCAGTCTGATCTTGATCTACACTCTGTCCATAATGCAACTAAAGCTCTGATATACACTGTGAAGGGTAAGAAGCCACAAATTTCGTGTTTCATTAAGAGTACCTAGAGATTTAAAACACGACCATTGAAGACTGCCGTTCTGTGCAGTCTGATCTAGATCTACACTATCCGCAATTGTAGACTGCACGTTCTGTGCAGTCTGATCTTGATCTACACTCTGTCCATAATGCAACTATAGCTCTGATATACACTGTGAAGGGTAAGAAGCCACGAATTTCGTGTTTCATTAAGAGTACCTAGAGATTTAAAACACGACCTACAAATTCTGCAATGAATACAAATGATCGAATATGGGAATTTTATCGTTTTATGTCTCTTAGTATCTGAAAAACATTTATCAAGGCCAGGCTTCCAGAATGATATACAATATAAGATACGACACTAAGATTTCAAATATAGCCTCGTAAAAAATGAGAATAGAAAATAGCACAGTTTGTGCGATAGATAGTGGTGTTGGGGTAGAACGTAGGTCTCCCAAATTCAAGGTTCCGGGTTCTAATCCCGTGATAGTGAAGTCAATCTCAGGAACTACTCACATCACTGCTCGTACACTGGTTTTACGTACCACTGCATCGTCGGAGCAGTCTAAAGAACATGTAAACTTGTAAAAGTGTCATAAATATATGAGCCGCGCTCTGTGAAAAGGGGGCTTAATGCATCTGCGAAAAGTTTCGACCCAGGTCAGCCTGCGCAGTCCGCGCAGGCTGACCTGGGCCGAAACTTTTCGCTATTGGTCAATTTTCTGCATGTCAAAGGATCAGTCTACCTCATGATTGAGTCGGTTGTTAAAAAAAGTGGCTATTATGGATCCATAAGTATGTGATGGCTTTCTTGGTATGATGGATTACGGAGATGCATTAAGCCCCCTTTTGCCAGAGCACGGCTCATATAGATTATGTTCTGGCAAAACTGAGTTTAACGCATCTCCCATCAAGTCATCACAAAATTATCATATGGATCCATAAAATCCATTTTAACCAACAACCTACTGAATCATGGGGTAGAATGGTCCTTGGACATGCAGAAAACTTAAAGATACATGTAGTAAAAGGTTTCGGCCCATGTCAGCCTGCGCGGACTGCGCAGGCTGACATGGGTCGATACTTTTTGCAGTTGCATTAAGATCCCCTTTTCACAGAGCTTGGCTCATTTTCTTAAATAATAATTTGATTGTCATCAAACGCGGTCAGAGAGTCTAGTCTCCATTATATCGTTGCCCTTATTTTAGGGGTTAAAGATGCCCGTCTACAGCCGGTGAGCAAAAACGCTGTTAAATTTCAAACAGTTTAGAATGGTACAGAAATCAGTCCTTTGTGTAAACATGGATAAATTACTGACATATATGGTGTACTTGAAAAAAAGAAACACAGAGATATGTATTAGAAACCGAACATTGGTCAGAAGAAAACTGGCTGACGATCGGAGCAGTAAACAATGGCGGTGCGTCACGGAAATTTATCGTTGGTTTCCGCCTAGAGTCGGATACGGTGTAATTTGCATATATAGGCCGCGACCTCCGTCTGAAAATCGAGGCTGCAACAGAGAATGTGGCAGGGTCACTTTTCATATGACTTGGCTGTAGAGCCAATCTATCTACCTGTGTCGTGGATCAATGGTCATTTCCCGCCAAATCAATCACATGACTATATTTTTCACTCAGTCACTAGCCTTTGTTGAAGAAACACTGTGTTTTGATTTTGAAAAAGGATTTTTGAGAAAAGAGTTTTTGAGATGTAAGTTTGTCATGAATTTGGATTTCCGTTTGTTTCACTGTTTCTAGCAATTGTAAAAAAAGGTTTTGATGATCTTTTCATTCCATTTGTCTTTTAGATCTTCTTACCATTTTGTTCAGAAGTTGAGCCCAATTTCAGTTTTCCCTCCATAGAGTCCTTGAAGCTAGCATTGTCCTCCATTAAGCAATTTCTTATCTTTTCACTAGTCTGCACTATTCTTATATTAATATTTTCAGTTACCTAATAGTCACGGAGGAGTGAGAGCATTTGGCTTGATTGGTGGAAGAGATCTAAAGCACTTAGTTCCTCAAATTGGTAAGCGCTTGTATTGTATTGTATTGTATTGTATTGTATTGTATTGAACATATATTTTTCATATCATACTGTACATATTATGGTAAAGTTTTACAGTAGAAAGCACTATATTTCTCTGTAGTTCATATAGAGATGAATAGGATAAAGGGTTGATTAGAAATGAAAAGAGCAAACATTTCAGAAAGGAAAAGGATAACATTTTTTATTAAAGTATTATTGTGCAAAGTGTTAAATAGTTTTGATAAGTATTGTGGGAAAGGGGTAATCATGTCAGCAAATGACATGATAAATCTTTTTCACAAATACATTGTAAAAGCATCCGTGACAGAATGAGATCACATATTTTATTATTAGTTGTTAAGTCTATTGTCATTGTTTTAATTTCAGAGTGTTGGTTCTCTTGGTCGGTTCTCTTGATATTTGAGACCGACAATAAAGATCAGAAACAGAGACAGTTGTTCATTTCTTCCAGTTAGTTTACTGGAGACCCTGTTATAAGAAGCCTCCATTTTCCTTCGTTTACCTCATTAGACACAGGGCGAAGGTCAAATATAGTCACGTGACAGAATGCATGATCATCATACGAATCTACCCGAGTGTATAACGGACATACCGAAATCTTCGATTCAAAAACCGGAAACGACGAGTCTGTTTACATGGAAGGCCGCAACTCAGCGAAATGCATTTTCTATCGACCGTAATCTAAGCAACCTTGCAACCGTGAGGCGCAATATTTGGCATGAAGATATGAGAATGACTATAGTTTGATAAAATAAAGACAAAATGAGTTAAAACTGGCTGAAAATGAGTATCAGGGCCTCTTTAAACCATATAACAAGCGCAAGGCATATTATGTCGAATCGGGACATATTCCAAACTCTGTTAAAACCACCTTCGTAATAAAACGCCAGTTTCTATGGGTGAATATTGAAGGAATCTTGCGAGGTTAAACATTTTCTAAGAAAAAGCTGTTTTATTACAAAAGTGGTTCTAACACACGCAGCTTTCTTCGATATCCAAATACACAGTAAATATTTTTAACTTATCTTATAATCATTTTGTTGATTGATTGGTTGTATGGTGTTTAACGCCGTTTTCAACATTATTTCAGTTATATCGCGGCAGCCAGTGCACCTATCCATGCTTTTCTGGAGTTTCTTCTTCCAGGACTCCGCACAATTTTCTTTCCAAGCCACTGGCTGCTTTCCCACATAACGATCAATATAATTATTTTGTATTGTCTTTTGAGTCATGCCCTGGCAAAAGGGGCTTTGATGCATCCGTAATATCGTGATTACTTACTTGGCATGATGCCAAGTAAGTAATCACGATATTACGGATGCATAAAATTCATTTTGCCTAACAACGAACTGAATCACGAGGTAGAATGGTCCTTTAACATGCAGAAAATTTACCAAATGCAAAAACGTTCGATCCAGGTTAGCCTGCGTTTATTGCGCAGGCTGACCCGGGTCGATACTATTTGTAGATGCATTTAGCCCCCATTTAACAGAGCATGGCTCATTTCTTTTACATCAAAAGTTATTTTGGTATTATTGCTTTTTTTTCGCCATCGAAAACAGTATCTTACACCAGCTGGAACACTACTGTCAGAACACTAACAGTATATTGCTATCTAACTGTCTAGATTCCTTCTCAAGGGAGCCATTCTAACAATTCTTTGTCAATGATATAAACTTATTTTCAGTAACAAGAGCAAGTTACTGTCTTGTCTTTGGATGGAATCGATGCAATTTACGGAATAAGGACTGTTGGTCATGCCTCGTGCATACAAAAATTGGGTCTGCCCTCAAAAAAACATGTTCTCTACTCGTAACTGTAAGTCTCGCTATATCAATAGATGGTGTAAACGGATTGATTGATTTTTGACGACGTTTTCAACATTATCTCAGTTATATCACGGCGGTCAGTGAACCTATCCATGTTTTTCTGAATGTTTACCAGTAATTCGCATAAAATTTTTCCCAAGCCACATGCTGCCTTCCCTCATGACCACCGTTGTGACAATGATCAGCCATGAGAGAGAAATGAATCCTGTCGCGTTGACTTTCATCAATCCTCGGAAAGATATTCGCCGAGCTGGGGATTTAAACCAGCGACTCCCCTTGTCCCAAGCTCTGTAAGTTACCGACTGTGCCACCGGGAATCGACTTGTGAAAAAAGGAAATTACATGAGATTTTAATGGAATCAAAAAAAAAAAAAAAAAAAAATGGTAAGAAGTCACTTCATCTGGAGTATCACAGTGACTCTATGTAGCTTCTTGCTCGGCTGAGTTGTGCGCGAAATTGGTTTTTGTTTATTCAGCAATCCATTCTTCAATCTGGTCGTGAAGTGTTTAACCTTTTACCACACAATTTCGAGTTTTAACGATCCTGAGAAGGAAGACTTTTGAAAACATTGTGACTTCTCCTTTTTAAAACATTTACAAACGACGAATTGAATTTGGCACAAATAAGGGGTATTTGTCTTTAAAATGGAAGAAAACGTTCTGGGAAGAAGACACTTTTTGACAAAAGGTAATTTCCCCATGTTCGTGAGAACACATGTTTCTTTGTAAAGGCTAAAGCTCTTATCCTGCTAAAAGAAAAAAATGAAATAAAACTTTCAAGCCTATTGTTAAAACCGGAATAATGCTGCTTCAACCTTATTTTCGGGGGAAAAATATCTCCTCATCGGACAGTGAAGATTCAAGATCAGACTGCACGTTCTGTGCAGTCTGATCTTAATCTACACAGTCCGCAAAAGGTCGGTAGTCGCGCTTAGCAGCCTAAGGGTTAATAACATTAAAAAAAAAAAAAGCGAAAGACTTCTTGGTAATGTCTCTACTTTGATTTTATTTCTTGTCAAGTTCTCAGTTCTGTCTGGGTTTTGGAAATGGTTTTTTGACCCACATTACACTTTAACCTTTACAAAGAAAGCTGTATATTAAGCATAACATATCACCTCTGTCAAATGTTATTCTGTATGTTTTCATCTAATTGTCTAGATAATGTCTCAAGGGGACAATTCAAAGACTTCTTATGTCAAATTTACAAATTTAATCATTCGTAACTACCGAGAATTATAGTTGTGTCTGTAACTTGATTAAATTTCATGGCATTTCCACTGTAAATCTTCAGCCTGTTATTCTTAAGTTTTTTCAACAGTAAATCAAGGCCGTATTGCTGCAGATAAAGTGTACACCGCCGAGAAAAAGTAGATCTTAACGCTAAATCTCTTGACCCTTGCCAAACAATCCCAAGTTTTAACGACCCTGAAAAAAATTTGTACATTTTATCGTGTTTAACGCCAGCTCGGGTAGCTTGAAGTAGTTAGTGTATCTGACTCGTGACCTGGTGGCTGCAAGTTCGATACCCGGTTGAAGCAAACTTTTTCGGTGGTTTTTCGCACATGGCCTCTGATGCATGTGAGAAAAGCGGTCAAAGGCTTGGAAAGAAATTTATGTCAGTACCGGTGTGAAAGAGACAGGCGAAACACATACGTGGGTGCACTAGCCCCCGTGATATGAACTGAGCTCTTAAGATAGCGTTAAACTCCAAAACAATAAAAAAAAAAAAAGCCGTTTTCAACATCACTTTAATTATATCATGGCGACTTCTGGACCTATCCATGCTTTCCTGGAGTTTTATTTTACCATTGCTTCGCATGTTCTTACCAAGCCACTGGTTGCTTTCCCTCATAATCATCGTGAAAACAATAATAAGCGGCGAGAGAGGAATAAATTCTGTCGCAATAACTATCATAAATCCTTGGAAAGAATGTTTGGCAGATCTGGGGACTCGAACCAGCTACTCCCCTGGTTTCAAGTCCTTCACGGTATCGACTGCGCTACCGGGGTTCGACCTCCTGAGGAAGACGGCTTTTGAAAAAATTGTTATGGAAAAAAAAAGATAAAACGCTGGTTACCAGTATTTTTCCTTTTTACATAACATTTTCTATTGTTTCATAGACAAGTCCCATCCTATTTGTCACATTTGAATTGTTGTCCGCAAATGTTTTCATTATGGAAAAAGCTGAATTATGTATCGGGGAAAACGAATTTGAAGCAGAGGGCTTTATTAGCATCAAATACTCGGCAACTATGATTAAAGTGTTGTGTCTTAGTAGGGGTCCTGTGTGGTTCAGTGGTAAACTGTAGTATTCGTAACGTGGAAGCCACCGGTTCGATCGTAACTCGAAGTACTGGGCCCCATTTTAGGAGTGCCCTTAGGCAAGACACTTCAGAACCCTAGCCTAGTACCGGTGAAATCCAAGACACACACGAATATTGTGGCTGCCGCCGTGATATAACAGAACTATTGTTGAAAGCGGGATAAAACACCATTAATTCAAGCAATCCGAATCAATCAATCAATCAATCAATCAATCAATCGTCTCATTATATTCTTGGCCAGTGATTATACAGCTTTCATCAGGCTCAAGCAGCTTTGTGTGAACTTTTGAAGCAACTGCCCCACTGGAAAACTTTTTTTTTTTAATTTCAAAGTGTTTTTATTTTTATTAAATTCAAGTCGCATTTTCAATGTTCTCACTATGTGAAAAATAAGTAAAACTGAAAGCTTCAGCATGAACTGAAAAAGTTATAAGCCCAGCCAGTACACTTTGCTTCTATTTTCCCTACTTAACTCTGTCAGTGCCATTGGCAAAAGAAAGGACCTTTGCGGACAACACAGATGTAGACCTTACCGCACTGAACGTGCATTCTGATCTTTGATCTATACCGTCCGCTTCTTTAGTCAAGTCTAAAATGTAAAACTAAACCTTTTGAGTTTTTATTTGATTGTATTTTCAACCGTCCATGAGGCCAAGCTTAAATATTTGGTGCTGACAGAGTTAACCCTTTACCAAATAATTCCGAGTTTTAACGATCCTAAACAGGAATACGTTTGAAAACACTGTTGCAAAAAGAGAAAATTCTGGTAGGCAGCATTTTCTGTCTTACTCTTTACCAAACAACAAAATTTCAGACTGGTCCAAATTGAAAGCATTTGCAGACGACGAATTGAAGATGGCCCAAATATCAAAATTTGTCCTTGATAGGATAGAAAACATTGTGGGAGAAGGAGACAATGCTGGTAACTAGCATTTTCTACTTTTCCCACAATGTTTTCAAAAAGCTTCTTTTGAGGGTCGTTAAATTTCGGGATTGTGTGGTAAAGGGTTAACCACGATGTTTTCTACCCTCAAAAAAACCTTTTTTTTTCAGTTTTTGAGTCACAATTCTGCAAACGCTTTCACTTACGTCTAAAATTCTCTCTTTTGGAGCGTTAAAGAAGTTTCGATATACATGTATTTACCTCTTTCAGCGCCATATAAATAAACTTGACCCCTTTCGACGGCTATAAATACAATTCGTTGAAACTTACAAAGATTTTTATTGTATAGGCTTGACTAAACAAGCGGACGGTATAGATCAAAGATCAGACTGCACGTTCTGTGCAATCTGATCTTGATCTATGCCGTCCGCAAAAGTCACAGTGTTCGCCTATGGCGCCAAAAGTGTTAAGACCTTGTCGAGCACTAAAAAAACAATATATACCACACAGAGCATCTCTGTCAAACCATACTTTAGTATGTTCTGATCGTACTGTCTGGATATAGGACTCCAGGGGAGCGTTTCCTACAAGTCTTTGTCAAACTTACAAACTTATCTTTTGTAACAAGACAGACTCAGTGGTTTGTATTTATTTGATTGTCTGAATGGTGTTAAGCGCCGGATTCAACACTATTTCAGCTATATCGCACGCTGCCAGTGCACCTATCCAGGCTTTCATGCAGTTTCTTTCACCAGTACTTCAAGCAATACTGTTCCCAGCCTTTAACTATGCCAAGGTTCCTAATGTCTAGAGTGTCTCAGCAATGCAGACAGTATAGATCAAAGATCAGACTGCATGTTTAGTTAACTCCGTGCTTTACAAATCAAACATCTCTCTCTCTCTCTCTCTCTCTCTCTCTCTCTCTCTCTCTCTCTCTCTCTCTCTCTCTCTCTCTCAAGCATATGTAGACGCTATGCATTATTCACTAAAAGAAAATATAATCAAGTTATATCGCAACATCTCTTCAGCAAACCAGGATAAAAACAAATACGAATATAACATATGGACCAATCTGTAGTGAGTTAAGGCATCGCGAAAGGAAGATTATTCGAACATAGTTACAACTTTTCCTCTCTTACAAAATAGAACAGACATTTTATTGTCTGAATAAAACGTCTGTTTGACCTGTGTCCGTATTCACCAACCATTCTAAAGAATATCCTTTGTCTAATTCTGGATTTAGAAAGTAACGCAACTCCTGATTGGCTAAAACCATTTGGTTTAGCCAATCAGAAGTTGTTATACTTTCAAATTTAGAAAATTCAAGCTTGACATAAGACTAAGAATATTCTAAAGAATGGTTTGTGAATACGAACCCTGGGTCCGTAGTCACCAACCATTCTTAGGATAATTCTTAGTCATATTTTCAAGAATTTTCCGAATTTAAAAGTAACACAACTTCTGATTGGCTAAACCACACGGTTTAGCCAATCAGAAGTGGTGTTACTTTCGAAATCTAGAAGAAGACAAAGAATATTCTTTTAGAATGGTTCGTGAATAAGGGCCCTGTTCTGACGTGGATCAAACCACAGAAGGTCTGAGATCAAAGTACCGAAAGTATGAGTGCTTACCGGCATGCTTGAGATCGATCTTCCCCGGCAAGTCATTCAACACCTCACTATCCTCCTCGAATTTTTCATAACTCTGAAGTAATCCATAATGAAGATCGTGCACTGCGATATGACAAGTTCTACTGGACAAGTCCGATTGTCCATCCGGGTTGTATAATAACTTTAAATGTTTCCAGTTATGAATTTTCATCACTGCACGGAAGAAGTATATCAGGGTGTTAAAATTTGGTCCAACACGAGTAATCTGACTAAACACTGTTCGTTTTTCTGTACCGTATTCAGCTGCAAGACCGCCAGCAGTGATGAGGGGAAGGTTCCAATATTTGACCTGAAGTTAAGAAAAACGACATTTAACTTTTACCCCTTATTCTGCTAAATAAGTTAAATTAAACTTTCAAGGCGATATAATAGACCCAAATAATACTATTTCAAACTTACTTTTTGGGGAACAAAATATCTCCTTATCTGACATTGTAGATCCAAGATCTTGATCTACACTGTCCGCAAAGGTCAGAGAGTCGCGTTTAGCAGCTTAAGGGTTAAGTACATGACGAAATTTTGAAATCCTCTATACTGTAAGTTTTTGCAGATGTGCAATTACACGTGGCTCAAATTTTGCATATACATGTAAAAGGAAGGAAAACGTTATGGAAAAAAGGGGGAAAAGCTGGTTTCCAGAATTGTCTCCTTTTTCTCAATGTTTGCAAAGGCCTTCTTCCCTTTGGGCCGTTGAAACTCAGAATTGTGTATTGTATTAATTCTTTCCAACACGATCCAGGGTTTTAACGACCCAAGAAAAAGATGGCTTTTCAAAACATTGTAGGAAAAGGAGAAAATGATGATAACCAGCATTTTCTCCTTTTCCCATAATGTTTTCTACCCTATCAAAGAAAGGACTCATCATCTGAGCCACATTTAATTTGTCGTCTGCAAATGCTTTCAATTTGATCTTGTCAAAAGTTTTGTCGTATGGTAACGGGCTAAAGGGTTAACTCTCTCAGCGCCAAATGTATAAACTCGACCCCTTTGAACAGCTGAAGTTCAAAATTATTCTTTTCATACAAACTTAGATAAAGAGCGGACGGTATAGATCAAGGATCAGAATGCACGTTCTGTGCAGTCTGATCTTGATCTATTGCGTCCTTAAATGCCCATTCTTTCGCCTATGGCTCTGAAATGGTTAGCTATTTGAGGCAGAACAATGTTTAGGTTCGATACGAGAATTAATGTCAAGACATTGCGACAAATGGATAAATCAGATACCTAGTCTTGGAATAGAGTCTTGAACCACTCTTAAGGATAGGGCACCCTAATGGGATTCGTGTAACATCGCCTTTCATCGCCAAAATCGTACGGATTCGGCTAAGACTCGGGTAATCCGTCATCGATGCGGGAACCAGCGTGTATCGGCCGATCGATTACAGATTACCCGAGTCTTAGCCGAATCCGTACGTTTTTTCGGCGATGAAAGGCGATGTTACAAGAATCCCATTAGGGTGCCCTATCCTTAAGTCAATTCTGTTTATGTCATGTTCTGGCAAAATGGGCTTAAATGCATCTCCAAGACGCATCATACCAAACAAGTCATCACATAATCATGGATCCATAAAATCTATTTTTCTATTAACCGACTGAGTCATGAGGTAGACGGGTCCTTTGACATGCAGAAAATTGACCAATGGCAAAAAATTTAGACCCATGTTAGCCTGCGCGGACTGTAAAAGCTGACATGGGTCTATACATTTTGCAGATGTTTTTCCGCAGGGCATGGCTTATTTATAATTACTTTAAGAGTGGAGAATAAATAACGTCCGGGGTCTGCAAAATATTAGCCATAAAATGTACCATGCAACGATTTATTGAAACATACCGACTTACCATATTTCCATAGATTTATGATTGCATTAGTATACGGTAATTCAGTGAGATCAATTGTTATTTATTTAATAACTGAATCGAGGTCAGGCTAGGAAACCATTAGGGGCACAATAATGTTGTTTTAACTCTTATCCTGCTAATTAAATGAAATCAATCTTTTTTTGAGCCGATAGTAAAAATCCAAAATTTGCTATTTCGAAGGTCTTTTTTTTTTTTAGGGACGATATGTCCTTATCTTACTTTGTAGATCAAAGATCAGACTGCACGTTTCGTGCAGTCTGATCTTGATCTACACTGTACGCTAAAGGTCAGCGAGTCGCGTTTAGCAGCCTAAGGGTTAACCTTTCACTCCCAATTCCGACTACACTAGCATTTGCGGATGGCGTAGATCAAGATCAGACAGCACAGAACGTGAAGTATCTTGGAAGTATACCTTATGTCAAATTCTGACCACAAAACAAGGAATATCTCCATCTTGTTAACCAAACAATCCAGTGTTTTAATGAGCTTTACGGAAAACATTCTGGAAAAAGGCGAAAAATGCTGGAAACAAGCATCTTCCAAAACATTAAAGCTTGAAAATTCTGAGTGTTACTAAAAGCAGATTTAACACTTCTTACATAAAACCAAAAGCCGCTACAGCTCGTCACATGACCTGACAAGAAAACGTCGTGCCCAAGTCAATATCTTGTGTGTCTGCCTTTTGGCGCAATGCATTTCGTGCACCAATTTTGATAAGATCGCACTAAATTCGTCAATATAGTCTAAGGAATAGAAGTCAATACCAGAAAACCTCAATCTGTGACCTCCCTCTTTCAAACGTGCCGACAGCAAGCCAACGTTCATTTTCGGAACAGATGTGGTATCCCTCATAATCATTAAAAATCCAACCACTTTTTCGTTTTTCTAGGGTTCACCAAAGTACCGAGTCTACGACTGATCAGAATGATTAAAGAAAAAGCCTGGGAGTGTTGGCGACAGGGTGTGACATGTACATTTCCTGAACTTACGTCTGCAAAACTGCACCTGGACCACTGCACCTGTTCCGCAGAGGGAGTGACACCTGTGTTTGGCACGTCTATATTTAGGGTCATGTGTATTTCATGGTTTCGGCGCAGCTTAAGGACATAATCGTATTTTGTAGGATATTATAAGTGCACAAGTACTGTGTTTAACGCTTTACCAAACAGTTCTGTGTGGAGGAGGGCTTTTGAAAACATTGCGGTAAAAGGAGAAAAGGCTGGTTCCAGCCTTTCCCAGGGACAACTTTTGTCATTTACATACGAGCTTCATTTTAGAAAAGTCAAATCTTTTTCTTTTGGGAAAGAGTTAAGGGGGCTTATTTAGTTTTTTTATGCCGTAAATCAATTAGATATATTTTTCTGTTCAGTCGTATAACCTGTACCGTTACATTCGATTAACTTGAAAGATGCATTTTAGTTGTTAAAACAACGGGATGGTTGTTTTGCAGTCGGTTACTCCGTCTATCTTTGTCACATCAGATGTGACGTCATCAGGCTGATTGAATGCGAATCCTCATAATTGACGAGTGTTACTTATCCTGTGACAATCTCACAAGTCTGTGAAGTTCTGAGGCAAAATCCAAAAATGTCTATAGAGGATACGAAGCCCATTCAGAAAAATACCGTTGGGAAAAAAAGTCTATCTTCTTTCTTTCTTCTTTACTGATGATTTTTTTTAAACTACCAGCCTACTCTATTCAGTGATTTTTTTTTCAATCCCTGGGCTGCTAAGCATGACTATATTCCCTTTCGTGGACAGTACAGATGAAGATCAGACTGCACAGAACGTGCAGTCTGATCTTTGATCGACACTCTCCGATAAGGAGATATTTTTCTCCCAAAAATAACTTTGAAATAGGAATTTTTGGGTTTTTACTATCGGCTGGAGATTTCAACTTACCAAGCATGTTAGGGGTTAAGTTCGGTGAGATTTAAAAAAAACCCGAATAGCTCCCTTTAACGCCCTTTCCAACATTATTGTATGACGGGGATCAGTGCAACTATCCAAGTTTCATGGAGTTTCTTTTACCATTATTTCACACAATACTCTTTCCAAGCCTAGGGCTGCTTTCCCACTATTCATCGTCGACTGTATCTAAGGTGATTCGAATCTTCTTTGATGGTTAGAAAACTTCAGGGACAACGCAGAAAATGCTGGTTTCAAGCTTTGTCTTCTTTTTCCACTATGTCTTAAAAAGCTCAGGTTCGTGAAAAAACAGGCTTGCTTGGTAAAATATTACGAGGCTTACTCCATCACAAGTCTTCAAACGTGCTAAAAAATGGAACAGTATATAAGAAATTAACGCGCTACTCAAATGCAAGCACGCAAATGCGCTTTTGAACAGAACTATGCACTTTCTTACCTGACGAGCAACTGGTGCCAAGGCATAATCGCAACAAGGTCCGAAAAGAATATCGACCTCTCTGTGGACGTAAAAATTGATAGCTTCGTTTATGGAATCAGCGATGTCACATTTGGAATCTCTGAAATTAATAACCATCGTATGATTATACTGAGCAAGCAAGGGATTCATTTTTTCAATTGCCATGAGCATTGCAGGTTGGATTTTTCTGATCGAAAATGGCCGACGATCATCTTCCGGTAAGAGCGCTGCAATCATTATTTCCGTCATGTTACTACTGGAATTGAAAGACCTGGTCACGTGATCGTTGCAGGCCGGAAACGGACTTCGTATTGCTCGTTTATTAATGTGATGTGACTGAGAAAAATTTGTTCGACTCGCAGTCCAGTCATGGTCAATTGTCCAGTCTCCCATTCCGGCCACTCCAGACGTTTTATGGCCTTTCAATAAATTGTTTCTTTCCGTCCATTGCTCCCATTGTCTTCGATCCGCTGCATCATTATCAGTAATTTCTGTTTTCCTTTCCGCCTGTTTTGCATCATTATTGGTAGAATTAGATCGCGTTGAATGATTTTCGTCATATTTCATCCCCATTGAGAAGAATAATGCAGACCCGGGCCTATAATTTTGATCTGAAATATTCCTTGCTGTATCATTAATGTCATTTTGGTGTTTCTTGGTTGTTTTAATTGATTCCTTGGCACCATTTGCAATGGCGTCATTGCGGAAAGCGTCGTTTATCTTATCTGGGATCAATTCTGCCGAGAGAAGCTCCAAAGATGCAATGGTGATTATCACGTATGTTACAGAAGAAGGGTCCAACTGCATGTTTGGCTCGTTACACTGTTTCAAAAAAAGTAGTTCCGTTGATCAATCTGAGCTTATGGATATCTACGTCATGACTGTATATTGTATCTTTTTAGGACGGAAAAGGCTAAAGATAGTTTGTTTCAGTTCTTTTTCAGACCTGAAAGTAGAAAAGTAATAAACCGTGTTCAGTGAACTTGTCGTGAAAAATGAGACCTACGGGAGGACGCAGGTTTTGGGCTGCGGGGAGTGTGGATCAAGATCAGGCTTCACAGAACGCACAAAATTGTTTAAAAAAAACGCTGTGTTTTTTATCGAACAAAGCACCCACATATCTTTTGTGGCACCAAAAGTGTTTAAAGATGAAAACACCTAAAGAAAATGAAAAACATGGTAATTTGAGTTGTCAATTTATTTGATTGAGATTAAGGTTGTTTTTATTCATATCATAGCAGCAACTCATTTATCTATATATATCCTTGGTTTTCCCAGTGCTGAGTATGCCTTGGTTTTCCCAGTGCTAAGGTATGGCAATGATGTACTTTGCATAAGAAAACTCGAACTCATGATCTCCGGATTGCAACCACTGAGCCACAGAGGACCGTTTGTGAACTGTAGGAGCACTCAAAAACATGGGAGCATTAATGCTGCGCAATTCAAATCATCTCGGAAGTCAAAATATTGACCAACGGTAACACAGTTGGAGATCTCTGGGTCCGTATCCACCAACCTTTCTTAATGCAATTGTAAGTATTTCTAGATTTAGAAAGTGATGCAACTTCTGATTGGCTAAACCATTTGGTTTAGCCTATCAGAAACTGCATTACTTTTAACTTAATCCATATACATGTATGGTATTACGATGTGGGAATTATTCAGCAATAGTGATATACAAGTTCGCATTTTATAGATAAAAATACGGAAGTTAAAGAAGGAAAATGTCCAAGTGATACTCCAGTCGGACCGATCATGACCTAATTACCCGCGTAGTAATTTCATTTTCTCGGATGTGATGGTTATCCTTCCGCCATCTAAAGTCTAGACAACTTTTATTGAAATTTATTGCAGATTCGTCACTTTAACCCTTTCGTGGCGATGATTGACATAAGCAGCTTTGACATTTGCCGTAAGTCAAGATCCATAGCACTGAAAAGCATGGCTTTATTTCTAAATTCGAAGACAGGCCATCCGTTTGGATGAGACACACGGTGTCTTTATACTGATGGGGAAAAGCATAGCTTTTTACTTCAATATTATTCCTCGGGTCATTGTTATCAGATCTTGTGGGGACTTTGCATGGTATATTTGCTAAGGCAATGGAGACGTTATACCAAGGCTGCGAGTTAAAATCCCTGGGTGCATAGGCAATCAAAGAGTGTTGTTTTATTTTTTTTAACAAAAGAGAAAAAGGTTTTCTTGAACCATATGAACCATGCTATTTGAAAAAAAAAGGATTTAATGCATCACCACGCTATTATGAATTCATAAAATCCGTTTTGTCTAAAAATCGACTAACTAGTGAGACAGAGTGATCCTTGGACATGCAAAAGATTTACAAAAAGCAAAAGCAAAAGTTTCGACAAAGGTCGGACTGCGCCGTGTTTAACATAAAGTACTGTTGTAAGCGGAATAGGACAGCGTCATACTCTTCCTGAAGATCCTGTGATTAATCCTTTACAGCACAATCCCAAGGTTTAAGGACCTTGAGGAAAACTGCTATTGAAAATGATGTGGGAAAAGGAGAAAATGCTGGTAATCAGCATTTTTACCTTTTCCCACAGTGCTTACCCTTTAAATGACAATTTCACAATTTGAGCTACATTGCTTTGGATCTGGACCAGTCGAAAATTAAAGTTTGTCGTTAGGTAAGACGCTGAGAAAGAAGGCTGTAGAAAATATTGGTAGAAACATGGATAAAATGGTGGTAACCAGCCTTTTTTTTTTCATTATAACACAACGGTTTTTTTTAAAGACAATTCCAATCAAATGAGCTGTATTTTATATGTCGTTCGCATCTTCGTCCAGTATTGATAATTATGATATTTTTTTCGTCTGACAGGTGAAGAATTTGACAGGTGACCTCTACTACTTCGCTGTCATGTCAAAAAAGGTCTGTTAGGTTTTAGATGTAACGTAAGAAGACACCTTTTTGCGTGTTGTGGCTGACCCTTTTAGTAACGATTGAGAAAGAGACATTGTCGTTACTAGTATTCATCCATTAAGGTAGTAGACCCCTAACGCTTCTAGTGCAACATGGAATAAAATTTCTTGTTAGTTGATAAATAAGGATTTATACTGATATAATACTTTTGCACATTTTCAACCGACCAGAAATTCCTTTGATGTCTATCTTGAAATTATTTGTTGATACTTTTGCTAGTTTCCTGAAAAGGGAGGTAATTATTATCTCCCTTTGTAATGAGAATATAGTGGTTTTAGATTTATAAATGATAATCCTAAGAAGGAAAAAAAAGGAAAAAGTGGCTCGGTTAAAGTAGTACAATAATACTCATTTTTAATCATAGCAAATTTTGTGGTGGAAATAGCTGTTTTCCATTAGGGGTCGTAGACCTTAGGAAAGGTTGGTGAATACGGACTCCAACTCCTTGAAAACCACTGATAAATACTACCAAATCTTCTTACTTTGCAAACGGGGAAAAAAATGCAAGGATACAGTTAGTTAATTTTTAGGCTGTTAAGCGCGACTAATGGATCTTTTGAGGACAGTGTAGATCAAGATCAGACTGCACAGAACGTGCAGTCTGATCTTGGATCTACACTTTCCGATAAGGAGATGCCTTTCCCCCCAAAAATACTTTTGAAGTAGCAAAATCTGGGTTTTTACTATCAGCTTGAAAGCTTCATTTCACTTATTCAGCGGGATAAGGGATAAAAATGACTGATTAGTTGTGTTTTTTTCTATCTTCTATCGAAAGCTCCGTCTTTACTGCTACGATTCCAGATATGAGGTCATCATACCTATGACGACAACCTCAAATGATCGATGCATGTTACTGATCATGTGACTTTCCAAAAAGATTGCAGAATTCTGACTCAAAATCTAGAAAAATACCTTGAAGAGCTACGTATCATTTTAAGGAAAAAATTTTTTTTTTCTTTATTTCCTTTTTAAATTTTTTTGCTTGTTTTCAAGCTGTTTGATTCTGATAAATTTCTTTAAGGATGATGTGGTAGGAAAATATAAATACCCCGCCCCCTTAACCGTTACCTATCATTCATATCAATTCACCATGACTTACATGGACTGATTAACTCTTCATCATACGAGATTTAAAAACCCTGAAAAAAAAAGGCCTTTTGAAAACATTGTGAAAAAAGGAGAAAATGCTGGTTACCAGCATTTTCTCCTTTTCCTAGAATGTTTTCTCTTTTTTTTTTTTCAAAGGCAAATTCCACCATCTGAGCCACATCTGATAGGTCGTTTGCTGCGAAACGCGACTCATTGACCTTTTGCAGACAGTGTAGATCAAGACCAGACTGCACAGAACGTGCAGTCTGATCTTGGATCTACACTCTCCGATAAGGAGATATTATTCCTCATAACATAACTTTGAAATAGCTATATTTGGATTTTTAGTATCGAATTGAAAATTTAATTTTAGTTATTTAGCAGGATAAGGGTTAATTTGGATTTAGTTTGTCGTTTGGTACAGGGTTAAAGACGATCGTTACAGTTTCACCATTTTTTCTAAACATTCAGAATTTCATGAAACTTTGTTTGGTGATAGTTTATTATCTGATCTACAAAAATAGGAGATAAAAAGAGGGGGTCACCAGCTTTGGGAAAATTCTATGAATATTTCTTTTAGTACACCCTGCATTGCGGCAGTTCAGGACGAAATTTCACCTATGAAAACTAAGTCTATGTATATTTTTTTAAATGACAACAATTATAAGCAAATTTATGTCATTGTATTGGTGAAACATCAAATTTAATGAAAAAAATAATTTAGAGTATACTGAGTATCAATATTTAAAAAAAAAAAAAACCTGAACTTATGGCTAAAACACCTTTATTTTGGGAAAAAAAAAAAAACAGAAAAACCAAAGAGTATCTTTTAAAGTTATTTTTTCAAATGTTCTAACATTCAGATTTTTCTTATTTTTTCTATAAATAATATTCAGGTACTAAACTAAAAGAATCAGGCTTTAAAAAAATAGGTCACCAGCCTTATTTTTTAAGAAAATACATTTTAAGTTTGTGGGTGGGGCACTAACTAATGAATAAATGTAGGGTTTGTCAAAGACAAAGATATTATATGAAATAAATTATCTCAAACTTTTCAATAACACAACTTTTTTTATAAGAATGAACTTTGTTGGTCATAATAAACCAATTCATAGCATATAAATGTAATACTGATGTTAGCATTTAACCCATTTCCAAACGACTAATTTTAGACTCTTCTAAATTTGACGCGTTTGCAGGCGCTAAACCAAAACCTGGTATTCATGTATCACAGTTCTTTGATGGGTCAGAAATCATTGTGCGAAAAAGAGAAATCAATCGTTAGCAGCAATTTCTCCTTTTGACATCAATGTTTTCTAATGTTGTTTGCTGCAGACTCATCAAGCTAAGAGACAACCTGGTAAAGGAGAAAGAGTTATGTACAGCCCCTCGTTTTCTGCAAGTCTTTACCAAGTGATATAATTTTGGACTAGACCAAACTGAAAGCATTTGCATCTGAAAGGATGTTTTAGCTCAACGATAAGTCTGCCAGATAGAGCGCTAGTAAAAGCATGACCTGTGTCCATATTTCCGTTGTTAGGTGACGTAGTTAGGTGATTCACTTTGACTTTCAGTCCGATCTTTTGAAAGCGTAATTTTGGATTCTTGCCTCGCATATAATTATTTGGCTTGATTCAAATAATTTTTTCTTCATTTTGCTGACATTATACGACCCGTTTTAGTTCTTGGTTTATCCATTCTGCAGACATTGACAAGTGTGGCAGGATCAATTGTGTTGGATGCTCACCGTTTTTCGAGTAAAAGGTGAGCGTGATGGTTACACGAAGCGTGAAAATGGAAACTGTCGCGAACGTCGTTAGCTGAATAGTGTCTTACTCCACTTTCAGCTTTTAAGGCATATCATACTGGCAACTCAGTTATTCATTATACCTCTTTGTTTCCTAGATTTCGTTAAGTACAAGGCTCGTGACTCTGATGTCCTTTGCTCGAGGACACTCCCTCAAAAAAAAAAAGATATTTACAGAAATGCCTTGGAAGCCCTACGCCGCAAAGTGATGAGTTAAGCCGTGCTTCATGTCTCAAGTATATGTAAATAACGTGACGTGACAAGGACAGACGAACTTAACCCTTTACCAATCGGCCCCTTGTTTTGTTGACCCTGGGGAAGAAGGAAATTGAAAACATTGTGGGAAAAGGAGAGAATGCTGGTAACCAGCATTTTCTCCTTTTCCTACAACGTTTTCTGCTCGGTCAAAAGCAAAGTCTCCTCAAATTGAGCCGGATTTATTTGTCGTCTTCAAAAGCTTTCAAAATAGATGAGTCTTAAATAGTTTTGTCGTCTGGAAAAGACTTAAGTGTAATAGAAAACACTTCAGTTAATCGCCTCTGTCGGAAGATTTAGAAGTCGCAACATGGACGTGAAGATGATTTACCGTTAGGCGTAACACCAGAACGAAATGCTTCCGGGTCGTAGAAGTCAAAAGTAGTCCCAGTTGAAAATTTGATACCAAGCACTTCTGCCACACTGTTTTAACATAAAGTATGAGGAGACAGGTCTAAAATGTGTTTCTGAAGTTAATTTGATTATTTCTTCAGAGAATGAATGCATTTTATGTATATCGTTTAGGACTATTTTTTGGTATGTGACCAGGCAAAGAGGCATGGTCTGTCACCAGTTAGGGCCTAGACCGACAGCGATTTTCCGAGGGTCGATGTGTTTGAAGAGGAATAGCAAAAAAGTTCATCGCTCATGATGCCATTTTCTGCTGCTTTTTGTGGAGGACATTGAACATATATTTGAAAGAAAAAAAACTACAAAGCTCCCGCTTCGTCAGGGATTCAGCAGCAGCCAGTCGAAGACAGTGGTTTTTACTATATTTTCAATTAGCGAAAAAGTTACCGGTGTGACACCGCTATTGTTCAACACTATCTTTTGTAACGTGTTTTCGCGATATCTTACGAATGAAAAGAAAAATGAGTCGTGATTGGTCTCCTGATATGGAAATTGATGATGATGATGATGATGATGATGATGATGATCTAGAATTCAGAACATATTATTATGGTTGGATTACTGTGTTTAATGAATACGTCTGCAGGTATTTGCTTCAACGTTAATATTCGTTTTCCGGTTGCCCGTCTCTCTCCCTCTCTCTCTCTCCTTCCACCTCTCTCTCTCTCTCTCTCTCTCTCTCTCTCTCTCTCTCTCTCTCTCTCTCTCTCTCTCTCTCTCTCTCTCTCTCTGTCTGTCTACTTATTAGTTCCGAATAAAATGATAATAAAACAACATTCAAAGGTGATAGAATGAGATGTTTGCATCTAGCTCTTTCCCTGCGATATATGAGTCATGCTCTTGGAAAAAGAGCTTCATGCAGCTCCGTGATGCATTACAACAAGTCATAACAGAAATATCGATCCATAAAATCCATTTAAGTGTAACAATCCAATGAATCTGGAGGTAGGATGGTTCTTTGCCACGCAGAAAAAGTTTACAAATAGCAAAACGTTTCGACCTATGTCAGCCATTGGTCGATACCTTTTGCAGATGCATTCTGTAGATGCAGAAGCCCACATTTCACAGAACATAGATCATATGAGCCGTGCTCTGGCAAAAGGGGGCTTAATGCATCTCCGTTATACACGATACTAGCCCAAGTGGTCACATAATTATGGATCCATAGGAGCCACTTTTTTCAATAACCGACTTAATCATGAGGTAGATTGGTCCTTTGACATACATAAAATTGACCAATAGCGAAAAGTTTCGACCCAGGTCAGCCTGCGCGGACTGCGCAGGCTGACCTGGGTCGATACTTTTCGCAGATGCTTTAAGCCCCCTTTTCACAGAGCACAGCTCATATATAATAGAGCACAGATAGACGAGGCTTCTGGGTCATTCTCTAAAATTCAAACAGCAGACGGCGTATATCTAAGATCCAATTGAACAGAACATGCACTCCGATCTTTATTTACGCTATCTGCAAAATATAAAATCATATATCGTCCTTATCGGAAAAAAAGTAAATTGGAAAGTACTCGGATAACTTAAACCCGGAATATAAAACAACAAAGAATCACGAACATATGACATAATACTGATAACGTTTCCTTATTTGGTCCGCTCAATAAACATGAAATACAAATATAAAATTCGATCTCATATTCACACCTGAGTTTCTTTTTTATCTCATCCTTCTCCAAACCCTTTATTTTCTCCAACAACCGACTGAGTCATGAGGTAACATGGTCCTTTGACATGCAAAAAATTGACCTATAGCAAAAAGTTTCCACTCAGGTCAGTCTTTGCAGACTGCGCAGACTCACTTTCAAATTATTTGGTGGTTTTCAAGCTTTTCTTTTACTCAGTTCTACGAATTTGGTTAACATTAAGCAACCATCCCATATTGTATTCTTAGTCTCATTTTAATTCAAAAAGTAACTAAATTTCTGATTGGCCAAACGAAATAGTTAGCCAATAAATTTCGTTTAGCCAATCATAAATTGTATTACTTCGAATTAATAATGCAATTAATAATGATAGCTAAATACAGGCCAGTTCAAGAGTCTCCTTTTTTATTCAATAGCTCTTGAATCTTCCTTTTAGTACAATAGTTAGACAATAGTTAGACATATCGCACCATTAGCCCAGTGTCTAGAAGTGTCGCTGTTACTAAATTTAGACGCTGAGTAGCAGCTTGTGCGAAGCCGTGCACCTAGGAAGTATGAGTAATAATTTAGACAACTAGATAACCAGACAGACAGACAGACCAGTAACATATGGCTTTATTTGAACAAAGATTAAATCTGTTTGTTGTATTAGGGTTTTTGGTGTCATTAAAAGATAAGTCTACTGAAATAATGCACTTTTGTTCAATAATCGATCAGTCATTATTCTATCGACTCTTGTGCTGCGTTTTGATAAGGATATGGAGAAATTAAGATCATGACATGATTGTAAGCTGATTTTGGTCTTCACTTTCTGCTGAATATATTTATTATCACTCACCACTGGACAATGTTTAATCCTTAACCTTCTAAATAAGTAAAATGAAACTTTCAGGCCGACAGTAAAACCCCAAATTTTGTTATTTCAAATGTATTTTTTGGGGAAAAAATGTCTCCTAATCTGACAGTGTGGATCCAAGATCAGACTGCACTTTCTGTGCAGTCTGATCTTGATCTACACTGTTCCCAAAAGGTCCTTAAGTTGCTCTTAGCAGCCTAAGGGTTACCTTATTCTAAAACCTTTTTTATCGAATATTCATTGGAGTAATGGCACAGTTTGCTACAGGGTAGGTTCAGGTTAAATTGTGTCCATCATTATATTGAATTCTCGGACTGTCGACATGAGCTTGTCCAATGAATATGAGCCATGCTCTGTCAAAAGGGGGCTTGATGCATCTGCGAAAAGTATCGACCCAGGTCAGCCTGCGCAGTCCGCGCAGGCTGACCTGGGCAGAAACTTTTCGCTATTGGTCAATTTTCTGTATGCCCAAGGACCAGTCTATCTTGTGATTTAGTTGGTTGTTAAAAGAAGTGGATATTATGGATCCATAAATATGTGATGGCTTGCCTGGTACCATGGATCAAGGAGATGCATTAAGCCCCCTTTTGTCAGAACATGACTCATATATATACATGTATATTATTTCGGGGTTTTTTTGTGATTTTTTTTTTTTTTTGTTGTTGGTGGAAGAAAACCTAGCAACAAAAGATGAAATTCCCAAAGATGAGCAATTTCTCTTCTGAACGATAATTCTTGAGCCACACTAAAAAGATTAAGGAAAATCTTACGTTCGTTGGCTGTTGATGTAAATTTTGTTTTTAATTCGTTACGACAGAAAAAAAAATAAGTTCGGCAAAGGCCCGCTAGACGACATTTTTTTCTATTGACTAGTTAAATTAAATCTTATCCCCAATGCCAACATATGTCATGGTCTGGCAAAAGGGAATTTCACGCATCTCCGTGATCCATTATACCAAGCAAGTCATCACATGATTTTTTATCCATAAGATCTATTTTGTCGAACAACCCACTAAATGTGGGGTAAACTGGTGTCCTATGGCTACAGAAAAAATGATTAATAGCAAAAAGTTCCGACTTGGGTCAGCCTGTGCGGACTGCAAAGGCTGACCTGAGTCGATACTATTTGCAGATGCTTTAACCCTTTACCACACAATGACGACTTTTAACGCCCCTGAAAGAGAAAGCTTTTGAAAACATTGTGGGAAAAGGAGAAAATGCTGGTTGCCAGCATTTTCTCCTTTTCCCACAATGTTTTCTATCCCATCAAAGAAAAATCATTTCATATGAGCCACATTGAAACTGTCATCTGCAAATGCTTTCAATTCGGACAGGTTTAAAATTTTGCCGTGCAGTAAAGGGTTAAACACGCTTTTCGCAGAGTATGGCTCAAATGTTTGTTATTGGGCGAATTAGCCAGTACGATTATATTCCTCTTCATTTCCAATTCAATAAGTCATTTAGTATGAGATTCATTACAATAATAGAATTCTGACAGGTTCCATGTTTATATCATTAAGGAGGGTCACACGGAATGCTTGGTATTTTATCGTTACAATCTTGAGAATCCATATATCGAAACTATCCGTAATCTGTATATGAATTTTGAAACATGTATATTTTCACACTAACCTATGTATAAATGTATTTGTATCATAGAGCAAAATTTACTAGTTACCTAGTCACTTTAATTCTTTACAGCATGATAAAATTTTAGACTTGTCCAAAGTCAAAGCATTTGCAAACGACAAAATAAATGTGGCTATAAAAAATGAAAATTGCTTTTGGTAGGGAAGAAAACATTTTGGAAAGGGAAAACATGCTGATTACCAGTATTTTCATTATTTCCTACAATGTTTTAAAAAAGTTTTTTTTCTCGGTGTCGTCAAACCCAGGGTTGTTTGGTAGAGGGTTAACAGACAACAATAGCTCTGACTTCATACATATAGATAGCAACTGCAGACGCCAAATTAAATGTCGATTAAATGATCGGATTTGTCTTTGGAAGGATAGCAATCATTCTGGTTAACGCTGTTTTTTTTTGCATTCTCTCTTTTCCCTCGTTGTTTCCAAAAGCCTTTTTCTTCAGAGTTGTAAAATATGAGGTTGTCTGTTAGAAGATTACATCGATAGTCTAATTAAAGCGTAAGGAAATATTTAACACGAAAACACTTTTTCTTTTTTTAATTTCCATCCTTGTGATTGGTTTACATATCATGTTTTCACTAATCAGAGCTCTGTCCAAAAGGATCTGTCCAAAAGGATCTTTGTGTTATCGTTTAGCGCTGAATTCAATCTTTAAAAAAAATAAATAACAATCTGGCAGTCATTTTAGCGAAAACCAGCAAAAACAAGATCCAGTTCAGTACGGACTGTTTCATGAAGTCGTTTTAAAGAGAAATAAGTTAAATAATAATTATTCTCAATACATTTTACAAGCAGAGGGCGACATAGAGATTTTAAAATGCTCCCATTTTACACTTTAGAGTCTATACGATGCTACTTTGATGGAATAATTAATCGTTTACTAAACAGAGGAAGCCGAACATCTCAAAAATGTAAGAATATATCGATGAACCTCTTTATCTTTAGACACGAGACAAAGTACCGGTAGTACCATATAATTACATTGGTTCCTTTTTCAGACACCAATTTAAACAATTCTAGACTTATCCACATTCAAAACCTGAGAAAGCCGCCAGTAGCTTAGGAAGAATACTGTACGAAGTACTGATAATTAAAATTAATCAATGAAAGTATGATCCATAGGCGCATTGGATGCCGCAATATAATAAAAACAATGTCGAAAAACGACGTCTGACATAAAAAAAAAAGAAAGAAATAAAGAAACAAACAAACAAACAAACAGACAAACAAATATCAGCATCAATTTACAATAATTTTGTCATTTCTACATTTTATCTATCTAAAACCAGGGGTTAAACGATAATGTATTCCACCGTGCGAGTACTGTATCCCAGTCAGTAACGTACATGGCTTGCAATCAACGGGTAATTACGAGTAGCGTGATATTCAGCTGTACTTAAATGTCTTCGGGGACTAGCCTGGGTTCCAGTCCGTTCATTTTTTTTTTTTCCTTTTCTATCATTCGGACGTTACTTTGTCAAAAATGACGGCCTGGGGACATTCGAAAACAGATCGCAGCGACATCTAGTTTACCCAATCTCACAGTGGGGTAAAGTAGATGTCGCTGCAATCGTTTTCGAGTGTAAATGACTAAAAATAGATACAGAAATTCCAATAGCCTCGATTTGGTCACTTCCTGTTTGTGGGCCGTCTTTGAAAATATTGACAACAAAATTTCAAACGGGTATTCACAATAACTTTGAAGGATAGTTTAGCAATAGCTGCTAATCGTTTCGTCTGTTTGATTCTGAAAGTTTTTCAAAAGGATGTTTTTTACTAGTTTTGTTGAAGGTCGCGATGATTTTTTGATAAAACAAGAAGTTCGGGAAAATCACTTGTCCCCGTTGTACTTGAATTAGTCTAAAAATGCGCCAATTCATCGTTAGCAACATTGTGACGTCATGCGATAAACAAATCTATAATTAGATTATCGGCACAATTCACAATTCATGGGGAGATCCTCGAATGTACCCAGGCCGTAATAATACCGGACTGCGCAGGCTGACCTGTGTCAAAACTTTTCGCTTTTGGTAAGTTTGCTGCATGTCCAAGGACTATTCTACCTGAAGATTAAGTCAGTTATTAGACACAATTGATTTTACGGATCCATAATTACCTGATGACTTGCTTGGTATGATGCATCATGGAGATACATTAAGCCCCCTTCTGCCAGAGCATGGGTCATTTGTACTAATACAATTTGTTTTTGTATAATATGAGCCATGCTCTGGCAAAAGGGGGCTTAATGCATCTCTGTGATCCATGATACCAAGCAAGTCATCATAGTTTTATACATCCCTAAAATCCATTTTGTATAACAAACTACTAAATCACGAGGTACACTGGTCCTTTGACATACAGAAAAATGACTAGTAGCGAAAAGTTTCAACCCAGATCAGCCTGCGCGAATTGTACAGGCTGACCCGGGTCGATACTTTTCGCAAATGCATTAAGCCCCCTTTTCACAGAGAATGGTTCATATGTTTTTGTATGATGGAGTACTTTTATACAAGTCTAAAAATAAAGTGTTTTGTCTTTCTGTTATGATATGGTTCATTCCTCTCTCATTGCTGATATTGTCTCGAAGATCTTAAAGGGGGAAAGCAGCCAGCGGCAAGCTTGTTTGTTTTTCTTAGCAATTGTACCAAGTGCCGAACGATATAAAATCAAAGATCAAACTGTGAGTTTTAAACAGCCTGATCCTTATCTCAGCCATCAAAAAAAAGCATCATATTACGCCTGTTATTGCAACAAGGTAAAACGTGAAGCATTCTGGCGGTTAAAAAATCTGGCAGTTAACGATACTGCTTTAGTCAAAGAGATTTTCGTTTGTCTTTCTTTTTTTCAAGATCTGCACGATTTGTGCACTCTAAACTTGATAAACATTGTCGGCAAAAAAACTAACGAAAAACCTACCGTCTATTACAGCGTAAAGGATAAACTTTGTTTTAACACGTTACAAATCTGGCAGATTATGAAGATGCTTTTCTCTTTTACGTTTCTTCTTGGTCAAACCATTACCCCTAGACTGCTAAGCGCGACTCACTGACCTTTTGCAGACAGTGTAGATCAAGATCAGACTGCACAGAACGTGCAGTCTGATCTTGGATCTACGCTGTCCGCTAAGGAGATGTTATTCCCCAAAACTTAACTTAGAAAAAGCAATATCTGGGTTTTTACTATCGGTGTGAAAATTTCATTTAAGTTATTTAGCAGGATAAGGGTTAAATCAGCCACAATGTAGATCATGATCAGACTGCACGCTTTGTGCAGTCTGATCTTGAGCTACATTGTCCGGAAAAAAAAACATAAAAGCTACCGTCTATGACAGAGTAAAGGATAAACTTAAGTATTTTAACACGTTACAAATCAGACAGGATTACAGACATGTGACGCTGCATAGCTCTTGCAATAAGTGTCAATATTTAAGTAAGATAGCATGGTTAGCATAATACCAATGGGAGATAGGCAATGTATTGCCAGGAAAAACATGTTCAAGTCATGTTATATACAGCTTGTTTTCAGGGATCGTTTAGTGCCGATTTCAATAGCATTGCATTCATATCACGGCTACAGTTTACTTAATCTGTGTCTGTCCTTGATTTCAAATGTGCTTTGAAGACCCTTGCCAAAAGGCGCATTGAAAGCATATATCGACTGGGAGATATAGGCAATATGTTACTAGGAAAAAATCGTTGTTTCATATTTTTATTGGTATATTTGTTTGAAAGAAGTTTCAGGCCGATTTCAACAGAACTATATTCATAATACTGCTATAGAATACCTAATTAGTCTGCATTTTAAATGTGCTTTGCAGACCCTTGCCAAAAGGTGCATTGTTACCATATATCGAGTGGGAAATAGGCAACGTATTGTTAGCGCAAAAATCTTTGTAATTACCTTGTTTGTTTAAATAATTTTTCTGCAGACTTCAACAGAAATTTATTTAAAAAACAACCACAGCGTACTTACTCTGTTTTCCAGTAGTTTCAAAAGTGCCTTGCAGACCACTGCGGTAAGGTACATTGTTGGGATATATCGATGGAAGATAGGTAACGTATTGCCAGTGAAAAATATCTTTGACTTAATGTTTTTGAATGTTTGTTAGCTTTTATGAATGATGTTTCGGGCTGTTTTCAATATGGCGTTATTCAAATCAAGGCTACTCTGCACTTATTTCACTCTAGGTTTCAGAAGTACTTTGCAGTGCCTTTCCAACAGACGCATTGTTGGTATAGATATAGGAGAGAAAGACTGCGTATTGCCAGTGAAAAAAATATTTGACATGAATTAGTTGGTCAGTTTGCTTGTCAGGTAGCTTTTAAGTCACATTAAGGCTATACCGGACTTGTTCATGTCGACCCTATGTTTCAAAAGTACTTTGCAGCGCCCATCGCGAACTCGAATTGTATGAATCTATTTAGGGGAGGTAGGCAACGCATGGCCGGCGAGAAAAATCTTTGACTTACGTTAAATGGTTTTCGTTAGTTTTTCTGAAAGATGGTTTACGCGGATTTCATCAGTATGTCATTCATATCAAGGCTACATCACATATTCATATTTTCTCTAGGTTTCTCTGGTGGTATGGAGTCCCTTACAAAAACACACTATTAGTATATACCGTATATCTAGGAGAGATAGACGACAAAGGCTATTATTACCAATGAACAGAAAACGTTGACTCATATAATAGTTTGTTAGCTTTTTCTGAAAGACGGTTTACGGAGATTTCAACAGTACTTCATTTATTTAAAGGCTAAACTGCACTTATTCGCATTTTCTCGAGGTTTCAAAAGTACAGAGTCTTTCCTAAGTATGTAGTAGCGGAGGTAGACAACGTGTTTACTTTTAAAAATTCTTTGAATGATATTTCTTGTCTATTAGTCAGTATTTCTGATGATGGTTTGCGCCGTTCAAACAGTTTCTTTTTATTTTTTCACTTATATCACGGTTGCAGAACAATGATCATGTCTCTCCAAGATTTCGTTATAACTCGTTATTATATGCGATGTAGAACATGGGTAGGACAAAAACCTTCTAGGGCATAATTCCCACCAGGATAAAAGCCCACTAGTACATAATCTCACTGGGACACGGTTTTTTTTTTTTTAGTTTGAATTACGAATTTAAGTACATGTACTCAAAACATTATCTTTTTTTTAAATTTTCTATTTAAAGCTGTTATGTAGTATTCTTCACAATAACAGGTATAAAGTACAAAATGGGAAAAGAAGTAAGTATAAATTGTCAATAAGAATGAGATAAATGATAAGGGACAGATATGTACTTGTAGTATTAATTTGAGTATATGTTATTCATATAGCTAAAACTAGCCTTATTTAAACTATTAAAATATTGGTTTGGATCTATATTCTCAGATGTGTTTTTTTTTAAATTCAAATAGTCTAAATTTATTTTGTAAACCATTTCAGTTTTTCATGCTATTTCCGCAGTTTCAAAATTAGCAATGGGCTTTTGTCCTACACTCGTCCAGAGTCACCATCAGGGATCTCATTAGAATTGCCAACAACTTAATCACTGAGGAAGAGAGGGTTTTTCCTAAAAAACTCGCGCTAATTTTTAAAAAACTATATATGAGCTGGGCACTGGGAAATGGGCTTTAAGCGCATCGTCGTAGCGCATTGTACCAGGCAGGCCCTTGCATGATTTGGATGCATTTTGTCTAAAAACCTAGTGAATCATACGGTAGAATGGTCCATTTTCTTTAGGAGAACCTATCGATAGAAAAAAAATTCGACCATTTTCAGCCTGAGAGAACTGCACAGGCTTACATAGATCGTTTTTTTTTTTTTTGCAGATGCATGAAATCACCTATTCACAGGGCATGATTCGTATATGTTTTAGACAAGTGACATGGGGGGGGGGAATAATATTCGCGTTGCCTTGATTTGAAATGTAATATTCAGTACAAATACCTTTGAGGCATTTTCTCAGATCGTATAGCAATATCTTCTGATAAATCTACCATGTAAAATATGTAATATCTCAATTTGTATTCAATATATTGTTTGCACAAGCACTGATGGGGAGAAAAAAAACACGAAGCGTCTAAGCGTTTTTCTCGCCGATGTTATCTCGTGGATTCCAGTTGACATCATTATCTTATATTTCAATTTGTTTTGTTACTATATAAGGTAGTAATACAGGCGCTTGTTCTTCGACAAATTTTTTTTCTTCGACAAATTTTTTCTTTACAAATTTTGCACTCTGTTACCTTATATGAATCTTGTTCTGTGAAAAGGGGGCTTATTTCATCTGCAAAAAGTGTCAACCTATGTCAGCCTGCGCGGACTGCGCAGGATGACATGGATCGACACTTTTTGCTATTTGTACAAAGACCATTCAACATTCAGATTCGGTCAATTGTTAGATTAAATGGATTTTAATTGATCCCTAACTATGTGCTGCATCGCGGAGATTTCTTAAACCCCCTTTTCCGGAGCATGGCTCATATATAAGACAATGCACCAAACTGTTTTAACTGCCGAACACGATCTCTGTTTATAGATCAGTAGTCTTCACCTAGTCTGACATGAAATCCAAAGCTTTCATTACTTTTTAAGTGTTCTGCGGTAATTTGTTGCAGACCTGGTACAAAAAACGGAACAAGTTGATAAATATGAAGTGTTAGGGTACTACAAAATTGAACCCAGGCAAATAATACATCAATACACTCTTCATTCGTCTCCGTGAAGACCAGTTTTATGTGGTTGCTACCAGGGTCACATAGGATATTGCCGTTTATAGTAAACGAGTTATTTCAGAAAACGAATCAGGGTTAAAATAATAAACAGATTTCAAATCTAGCCAATCGATATAAAGGTCGAAACTTTCGAGGCTAACATTATTTTACGTCTTCCGACAATGAAATCGAACTTTTGATACCACGGTGAATGCATGTGATTGGTCAATAAAACCTAGCTATTGGTTTTGAAATAACGGCGACCTGCTAAAAATAGTTGAAACCAATATTGCACTTTATGTCTTTTTCAGAAAGACTACAACGCCATAATTGTTCCGTTACCACTTTTATCGAATTGCGATACTTTTAGTGGCGTAAACAGGACTCCGTACAAATCTCTTCAAGGCATTTTCTCAGATCGTATGACAATATTCTCTGATAAATCTACCAGAAATAATATGCAATATGTCAATTTGTATTCACTATATTGTTTGTTCGAGCGCTGATGCTGCAAAAAAAAAAAACAGTTGCCAAGCACTTTCTAGTAGATATTATGTCGTGAACTCTTGTTGATATTATTTCATATTTCAATTTGTGTCGTCGAATATCTGGGAAAAAAATGCAGTTTTACCATATAAATAATTTGACTATGTTCTTTTTGACATTTTCAAAATTACTTTGCCATCTTAGTAGTTCAACTTGAACACTCTTCTGAAGAAACCGTATTTGTGACCATCTTGTTAAGTATGTTATATTCATCTTGTACCGTAAAATAATCAGTTGAAGGAAAACCAGTGTTCTGATCAACTTACATGTGAGTAGAGTAAATCTTTAACAATCAACGTGAAGCCTGCTTGTTCCACTCACTTCACAGGGAATATGACTGATCATGATACAAACCATACTTGGCAACCCTTTTACCAAACAATTACGAGTTTTAACGACCCTGAGAAAGAACATTTTTGAAAGCATTGTGGGAAAAAGGAGTTTTTCCACAATGCTTTCTACCCTTTCAAAAAGAAGTGATAGTATTATAGCTGCCGTTTGCAAATGCTTTCAACACGAAAGAGTCTAAAATGTTTTGTTTGGTAAGGGCTTAAGGTACTTTGTCCAACGAAAAACAAAAAATATTTCTCGAGGGTTAAATGACAGCATATTTATTCATAACTGGAGATGCCACGCGTTTTTTCTCATAGAGATGTTATCAAGGACTTTCTCGCGGACCGTATTATATTATATATTTCAATTATCCCGGACAGATTGTGTTTTTTTGATCCAAGATGCGTATAGCATGGTAGTTGTTAGATGTTTACATCTTCAACGTAGTTGGTCTATTCTGTATGTTTGTTTAATGTTATATATAATTCTTTCTAGGATTTTTTTAAAAAGAAAATACTGTTTTGTTTAAACTGCTGGGCGTATCTCAGATAGAGATGTTATCATGGACTTTCTCGTCGAGATTATTATATCATATATTCTAATTACCAACGTAATGTTCCCAAACCCCCAAATCCGTTTGTTTCATGATCTGTCTAAAAATCATATCTTCTACGTTTTCAAATGATATAAAGTATTCGTTCTAAATTTTGAAATTTTGTTTGAAAAATACTGTTTTTCTTTTTTTTTTAAATGCTGGGCATATCTCATGTGAAGATGTTATCGGGAATTAAATGTATCTCGCGGACTTATCCATATTGTATATTCACTTACCCTGAGCATATTTTTTTCATCTCAGATCTGTATAGCATGTGAGCTGTCTAAATTTAACATCTTCAATATGATCGGTTTATTTTGATTGTGATATGTTTTAATGTTATATGATATTCTTTCATGGATGTTATGTTTTGAAAAAAAAAAACTATGTATAACGTTTTGTTTAAACTGCTCGGCGTACCTCATACGATGATGATGTCATGCATTTTCTCGGAAACTTTATTATATTTCAATTACC
Source organism: Hippopus hippopus (assembly GCA_946811185.2). NCBI lineage: Eukaryota > Metazoa > Mollusca > Bivalvia > Cardiida > Cardiidae > Hippopus > Hippopus hippopus. The sequence continues at coordinate 25,325,239 of OX328098.1, read as the reverse complement.
CACGATATTACCACCACCACTTCTCAGATCCCTATATTATATGATCTTTCAACAAATTACATCTTCTACCTTTAAGGTTATACAGTGTTCGTTCTAAAATATGGTTCAAAGACTACCGTATCTCATACACAGACATATCATGGACTTTCTTGCGGATTTTATTAAAGTATATGTTACAATTATCCTCGGCATACTCTTTTCATGTCAAATCCGTACTGCATGCGAGCTATCTCAAGTTCATATCTTCAATATGATTAGTTTATTGTGACATGTTTGTTTATATTATATATCACTCTTTCTTGGATCTTATTTTAAAAGATAAGATATACCGTTTCGTTTAAACTGCTGGGCGTATTTGATAAGGAGATGTTTTTTATCATTTTCTCTCGAACTTTATCCTGTAATATATTTCAGTTGTCCCGTGTATATTGTTTTCCTTCAGATCCGTTGTGCATCTGATTCGTCTCAAAATTATATCCCAAATCTAACTGGTCAAAATGTGATATGTGTGATATGCGTGTTCAATGTTATAGAATAATCGCTGACTGCACAGGCTGACCTGGGTCGATACTTTTCACTGATGCATTAAGCCCCCTTTTTACAGAACATGGCTCGAATTTATTGGTCTGCCAGAGTCTGGTGGCAGGCTAACTGATATCGCAATACTTTTGAATGCTATAAATGGAAGTTACTTGTATTTTATACACAAAATCGTATATATTTGGTTGTTATTGGGCCTTTAGAACATCGATTATGAAACACGTTTTTCATCTCACTAGTATAATTGTCGATAAAGATAATTTTCAATCCGTTATTTTACATCGGTTGAGAAAAAAAAGTTCTTAATACGAAAATCTAAATGTTTGCTAGCTAGAAAAAAATAACGGGTTTCTGCATCAAGAGTTCCATAAGTTGATACGGCTCATAGCGAGATACGAACCAGAAATCTCTGACTGGAGAGGCTGGCACCCTACCTACAAGATTGTTTCCCTTAATAATAAGGTTTAGTTTATTGTAGAAAGCATTATCTTTCCATTTCCATAATCACCTAAATTATAGTCAGTGTTGTAAACTGTTTAGTATGTAGGTATGTATGTATGTATTGGAGTTTAACGCCATTTTAATAGCTCAGGTCATATCACAGCTGTCAGTGGACCTACGCATGTGTTTCCTGGCTTTCTCATACCACTACTGAGAGAACTTTTTTTCCAAGTCACTGACTACTTTTCTCACACGCATCAGAGGTGAGAGGCGAAAATTCCCCGGAATAAAACCTGATTCAACCGGGTATCGAACTCACGAATTCACAACCACTAGGTCATGAGTCAGATGCTCTAACCACTGAGCTACCCGGTCTGGCTGTAATCTGTATAGATTATATTATCTAAACTCTATAAGTTTTGTTTATGATAAAGTATTTCTAGTTATAAGACACATTTACATTTTTTTCTTTACGGTATTGAAACAAATGTCTTGTTTCTAGCTATACATGTACCTTTCTTTTAAATTCCACAAAATACATTTACTATACAAACTCAGTGATTGCATCCTTGCAAAATAATGCATTGTAACAAAGTATCTGATTTGTCCTCATAAAAATATATGGTGTTACAATAAAAGAAATACACTCTCAATGTCACATTTTATTTCAACGTTTCTATTTGCTAGCCACGGAACAAAATGGTTTTCTAGTCTCCGGTGTAGTTGTGTAAGCTGGCCTTTGACCTACTTCTTCGTATTAGTCTCTTAAGAATGATCATGAATTTGCGATAGGTAAAAAATGCGGACATGTTTATACGGCGGCCCTTTGTGGACCAATATGCGGGCCTAATTATAACACCAAAATACCAGAGTTGTTACATTTAATATATACCCAGCGGCGTTCACATTTTAGCAAATGGATATGACAGGGGACAAACTTTTTCTTGTTCTAATTTAATATATTTTTATGCGCGACCCTATAATCCATAACTGTACAGTTTACATGTATTTTCAGACACACCATTTTAACCCTTATCCTGCTACATAACTAAAATCAAATTTTCAATTCGATAGTAAAAATCCAAATATTACTATTTCAAAGTTATGTTTTGGGGAATAATGTCTCCTTACCGGACAGTGTAGATCCAAGATCAGACTGCACGTTCTGTGCATTCTAATCTTAATCTACACTGTCCGCAAAAGGTCAGGGAGTCGCGCTTAGAAGCCTAAGGGTTAACATCATCTGCTCCTCTTTCCAAAGATGAAGTACTGGTAAAAAAAAAAGCAGGAAAGCATGGATAGGTGCACTGGCCGCGATATATATGAAATAATGTCGAAAACGACGTTAAACACCTTATAATTAATCTATCCAACGATGAGTTGGATTGACGTCTTTTCTTTAAAAAAATAATAATAAATGAATAAAAACATCAGTTTTCAACAAATACAACATAATGAGGAAAAGGAGGCAATTGCTGGCGTGGGCATTTTTCATCTTCTGGTCAAAATTAAAGAGATTTCGTCGGATTGTCATTGCGCAACATTTCCGCGCATGTGTCTCTGCTTTCTGTTTTTCCTTGCCCGTAATTTTTCTCACATGTAGTACTATTATCGGACTGCCGATTTCAGCTGCAAGACGTGGAGGAAGTAGTGGTAGATACAAGTTTTTTTTTTTTAAAGATCAATGTATGAAAGTGTAAACCGGTTCGAAACAGATACATTTTTCGGACATCACTTATCCGGATAGTAAGTTTAGTGTGAGAAAAAAGAGAAAACTACACGCAATTCTCCTTTTCAGTGTTTTCAAAGTCTCTTTCCTGGATATTGATACAAATCGGGATCGCTTGGTTCATTTTGCTATAAGATTCATCTGTAATTTATGCTTTCGAGTAATTCCTAGACAGTTCTACTTTTTTTGTTTTTCCATCGATAAAAATGTACTATTTCGCATTAACCCTTTCCTAAATGAATTGAATAGGAACTTCTAAATTGAAAGAAGCTGCATATGACAAATTTAAAAAAAGGTATTAATGCAAGTTGAAATGCCGCTTGTGTAAAAATATTGTGGGGAAAGGCAAAATTGCTTGTTATGAGCAATTACTCTTTTTACCAAAATGTTTTCCAAAGCCGTCCCATTCCATTGTTTAATCGAGTATATATCAGGGAAAGGCAATATTATCTTTATTGTGAAAAAGACATTAATTTGTGCTGAAAATAATTAATCTTACTTATTAATTTGAATCTTGGGTGATTTGTGTCATTTTCGTTGTTCAAAGGGAGGTAATCGAGTCCTAAAATGGGAAAAGTAGCTAGGTGACCTATCATTTTTTTTTGCATTTTTTGATAAAGGATATACCCATGTGTATATCTGCGAAAAATAAGAAAAATCTCTGCGCTAGATTTTTTTGGAAGTCAAATAATGTCTTGACTTTCTATAATAAAATGATCTTTTTGGCGGTTATGGATGTTATTGAAACATCGATAGCGGGTCATTAATTTGAAACAAATGTTAATTTCTCATCAAGTTGAGAGGATCAATCGATTTCTTATGAATTTAAAACACACAGAACATGATTTGGCTGAAATGATAGACTTTACTCTCAAAATTCTGATGTTTGCTGCAATAACTGGGTTTTTGTGTAATTTGAAAGAAGGGTTATGTTCTTTATGGGCTCAGAACTTTTTTGTTCATCTGGTTAGGTCTGATTGTCTTTTCATATACTGAAAGAATATACTTTGAAGTGTCTCTGTGTCAAATTTCACAAAATTCTCTGCGCTAGAAATAACTCGCTGAAACGCCTTTAACTAAAGAAGGGTTTTAATATTAAATTCCAATACCCCATAGACCGTTGTTTTTTTTTTTAAGGTCTGTCTTGTTTCTATTGTTTCCCGATATTTTTCTTTCATCCTTCATTCCATCAAACCTACGGTATCAGTTACTAGCAATATGGGGAAAATATTGCTTTGTAATGATTCATTTGATTGGATAACAGTCAAAAGACAACTCAAATACGTTTTTGTTTTCCTGCGAGGTACATGTAGCTGCCATATTGTATTCGAGTGCCGACCAATCAGCCCTTTATTATATTGCTGTTTATTTCCCATGACGCTAATTATTGAATCAATAGTTTGAAGGATGGGATAAATATTTCGGATTCCGATGAATACACACACAAAAAAGACAACGGCAATTTAACGAAAACAGAGGGTTAACCAATGTAAACAAGTGCAGTCAACAGACAGCAGAGCTCGGCTGGAATGGGAGACAAAAGAAAGTTACTTCCATTGATAGCTCTCCACTACTAACTAGGTCCTGAATAAGGTATTACTTGGTTTTTATCCTTGATATCCTTTGCACTATTTAGGAATGTTCAGGGTTATATATTGCCTTCAAAATTTATCAAACCACAAATTCGTTCTATTTGATGCATTAAGATGGTAATAGTGAGTGAATTTCAATTTGCAAATATCACAAAGACCTTACATATATATCATCAGTCAAATAATAATAATCGCGACATCTCCTAGTAAAGCAAGGATAAAAACAAAGGAAATCAAACAAAAGGACCTGGTTGCAATTTGGTTACCTTGGTTTTTATCTAACAAGGGAGATAATTTGGATTTCACTTTTGTCTCCCATTGTTAGTGCAGGCATTCATCCGGTATGGTAAAAAGACCTCTGAAAAATAGGAGCTCTAGAAAGGCGTCAACATTAAACTTCAAAATCTGTAACCTTGAAATCAAGGTTGAAATTTTACGACCCGTAGGAAGAAGGATTTTAAAAATGTAGCCCAAAAAAATGTACGATGCTTGTAAGCTGCAATTCCTCCTTTTCTCTCGCTATTCAAAAACATGTCAGGTAATTTGAGCAACATTTTATTTGTTGGTGCAAAAGCTTCCAGATTGGACTGGTCTAATACCGGTATTTTGTTTCGTAGTAAAGAGTAAGGATTTTAAAACTAACCTGACGATGTAATTCTAAACTAGTACAAATCGACCGCTCTAGCTGAACAAAGATCAATGAGTCTTAAGTAATGAAATATGTCTTTGAAAGGGGAAAATATATTGTGGAAAAAGGAGAAAATGCTGGTCATTAGCATTTTCTCCTTTTCCCACTATGTTTTCAAAAACATTTTTCTACATGGTCGTTTAAACCCGGGATTGTATGGTAATGGGCCAAATTAGTTTCTTTCGTTTCATTCAGAATCGATATCCTTTTATGAATTGATAATTGTAGCATATTTGTCACCAGCGATGGGAATAGAAACATCTGGGCGACAGCGTGTCAGATTTCACAGAATATGAGAGCAATTCTTGCCAAATGTAAATAAATACATTATTTCATGCTTTTCGGTAGTTTATTGGGAAATAATGGTCAATTACGGTTTGATAATTTCACCGTTGCCGTCAGTGAAATTAAGTGATTTGATAACTCAATGGTACGGCACTATTCAGATTGTTGCGCGATGATTCTTCTTCTATTTCAGACCGTGATTAAATCGAGTAATCTTAAAAAATTCGAGCTTTTAGAAAAGTTTATTAATCCTGTGAAATTCCAGTTTTTGAGTTTTGTTGTATCACTTCGAATTTAAGTAAACAGCGAACACTTGTGAGACTAACGCGCAAGGATATATTTGGCAATCGGAAGATTATGAATAAAAAACTGTTTATTTGAAAATGGATTTTTGTCTTTTTTCAAATAATTTACTGAACGCGATATTCTCTCAAACTGATTGAAACAGAATACTGTCATAAAGCTGGTCTATATCAACGAACTGTTTTCTTTATGAACTGGTAAATGCATTCTCACTGTAATGCTATCATATGCTTGGGGTACGCCACAGGTAATACCCGAAAACGATCTTATGCTTGGGGTACGCCACAGGTAATAGCCGAAAACAACTGTACTGGATTTCTCGTGAACATCATACGGTAATATTCATTAAATATTTATTTAATATTTTGCTTTATTTCTCATGAATATCACACGTTAATATTTTCACTGGTGGCTGCGCCACTCGTGAAAATATTGCCGATGATGTTCGCTCGAAATAAATATTGACCTTCCACAGAAAAAAAAATCCTTTATTTATACCCAATCCCTAGTTTTTACGACCCGAGGAAGAAGCATTTTGAGACCATTGTGGGAAAAGAAGAAAATGCTGGTAACCCTTTCAAAGATCAAAATCATCATTTGGGCCACATTTCACTTTTTTTTTTTTCTTTTGCCAAAGAGTTAATGGCATCGTAAAAGAAAATTCCCTCTTCAATGGTCCGTATGTTCATTGTGTATACGTTATTTTCAACTGTATTTCGGTTATCACTTCTATCAGTGTACTTATTCATCAGTTCATTGCGTTTCGCTCATCAGCAGAACTGATTAGCCTATGCAGAAACCAGCTGCTTTTTAGTAATTCTTAAAATGTCGGCCAATGTGGAGGTATTTAACTTTATTGTACTATAGGTCCGTATTCACCAACCACTCTTTATTTTCATAGGCAAAACCAATTGGTTTAGCCAATATCTGGTTTAGCCAATCAGAAGAAGTGTTACTTTAAATTAAAAAAAAAATTATTGCAGAATTAGACTGAGAATATTCTTACGAATAATTGGTGAAGACTGGCCCTGATCTTCATCTACATTGACCGCAAAGGCAGCAAAAAAAATACTGTTACAAGAAGCACATAGTACCATATTATATAGAGATATATATCTGATAAAAAGATGTCATTTCCTTGTATTGCTCACTTCAATTTCCCAGAAGTAATTGTTACGGGTGATAAGTAAATGAACAGATGTCTCAAGTGTAATAAACCTTGTAGAATACCATAGTTTTGTCAATGGACTAAAGATATACGACAATCATGTTCTGCTTTCTTCCTTGCTTCTTTAGGGTTCCAAGAAACTTCTTAAATTTGCAACATCGATAAATAAAGATCTGAAATAAGAAATACAATCTTTTAAAACCAACTCCCCCCCCCCCCACGCAGAGGACAATTTTTAAAACAGTTTTTATATATTTTATTTATCACGTATGCAGCATAAGCATACACTTCGTGTCATACAGATTCATGTTAACAAATTACTGGGTCATTTCAGAAAATGCAGGTAAGAATTAATAATCAAATGCCATAACAAGGCATGAGAGGAAAATAGAAAATAACACGGAAAATTTTAGTTTTGAGTTACAGTGCAAGTATCATAAGGTTTTCCTTGCAGATGGCAAACGCTAAATTTGCTTCAGCATTGATCAAACAAACAATTACAGCAGCATTGGCAAACGTGTTCTTTCACCCATTATAGTATCAATTAATTTGAACACAGTGACGGCTTTGGAAAACATTGTTGGAAAAGATGGTAATCAGTATTTTCTCATTTTCCCTTAATGTTTTCCGTCCTTTCAGTCACAAATTCCATCATTTGAGTCATGTATAATTTGTCATCTGCAAATACTTTGAAATTTAACATTTCCAAAATTGTGTCGTTTTATATATACATCCTGATAGTAAATCGTATCACTTTTATTTTGAAATCTCTGCCTCGTAAAAGTGTCTAACATTTCTTGATTTTCTTCTATTTCCGAGAAATAATTACTAGGGTAATCGTTGAATGAACAGATGTCTCGAGTGTAATAAACCTTTCAGAGTTCTGCAGTTTTGTGAATGGGTTTACAATAAATATAATAATAATACTCCATTATTTCAGGTGGTTTGGGGTTCAAAATTTTTCGTAAACTTGCAATATCGATAGATAAAGATAACAAGAGCGCTGCATGCAATGTCAATGCTCGGCTGCAGTTGCTCTTAGAAAAAAAGATTGATCATTAATAAAAATTCTATGTCGAAAAAGAGGCATAACTGTGTCAAAAATATTTTGATGGTTACCTACCCATTTTGATGGTTAACAACTGGCCCGATTTCGAATTAAATACATTCAGTAATGAAAGTAATATCACAAGCTATCGAATTTTTTGCACGACAACCCAGACAATGATAGGGTTACCACAATACCTCAACGTTTCTTCAAAAATAGCCGAGCTATAATATAATACTGATGATATCTAACCTCTGTAGGAGCACATTTGTCTCGGAGCACATTTGTCTTACGTAAGACCGATGCGGTCGCATTTGTCTCACATGAGACAAATGCGACCTCAAATGTCTAACAAAAAAAACCACATTTGTGTGACAAATGTGCTCCAATCAAGTTTTTTAAGGGACAGGAAAGCACATTTGTCTCATGTCATTTTTTATGAAATACAAGCACATTTGTCACATATTTTTCCTCGACAGAAAAAATCTTAGAATCGAGGTTCGCCGTCTTACCTCATGTCAAGTGTAATCACCAATAGGTTTGCTAATGCTTTTTTGTATAAAATCTTAAACCTAAAAACTGCAGTGGAACTAATAATTCCAATATCTCCAATTCAAGAAATTTGAGTGGCTGAACCTTAAGGTGTACACTGAAACATACGGCATCCCGTTAGTGTCATATGGAATATCATGCCTCTCATCCATACGGCGAGACACGAGAATCGGGCGAGACCCGATATTCCGACTAGACACTACGCGAGATATGATATGTAACACCGACAGGGAGGTCATGACGTGCAGTTATTGTTTTTGTTATTGGTAATCCTATTAAAGTTAATTATCTAAGCCGCAGAAATATGGATATTTTTATGTGTAGTAACTGTAAAGATGGTTATTATTTATTTAGCCTACACAAGTAAAAATGCAGTGTTTCCTTCTGAAGGAATGAAAGAATAAGAACTTTCAAGTACCCTCTCGGCGACGTACTTTTTTAAATTGATTACTAAAATAAAAGAATAAATAAATGAAGAATTGATAAGAAAAATGAACTATGCTATAAAACTAGCATGATAATCTACCGAATATGAAGGACTGACAGCGACTGACAGCGGTTTCATCGTGTAGACTTCAAGTGAAGACACTATTCGATTAAGTGATTTTTAATACATCTCTAAGTAGGTATATTATCGCAGATAATTTTCAGGTTGTAAACGTGGACAGACAGACGGACAGAGAGACAGACAGGCAGCTAATTTCTATACCCGCCTTTTCGGACAATTACATTGTACTAAGAAGAAAAAGTTTTCCTTTTAAGTAGAATTTTAGTATAGATAGAATGTGAGACAAATGTGCTTCGAGTGTCCTTCCTATTGTGTGTCAAACACATCTGTCTCATTTCCAGTTTGTCGCAAATATGAATGTTTACGAGCACATCGGTCACACCTCGTGAGACAAATGTGCTCCAAGACAAATGTGCTCCTACAAACCTCTGTGCAGAGAAAAACTTTCGACAACGTGCAAATTCACTGAGCATTTTGTTGTTCCTTTATTGTCAATATTTTTACTTAATTTGAGCATATCAACAAGCGTAAAGAAACACGCACACATTTCAACAGAATGCCATTAGATTCACTGCGCTTCAACAGGTCGTCGCAATGACACATTTCGACAAAGAGAACTATATCTCTGCTATCAGGGTCCGTATTTACCAACCATTCTTAAGAACATTCTCAGTCTTATTCTCCAGAATTGTCTAAGTTTGACGGTAACCCATCTTTTGATTGGCTAAACCATTTGGTTTAGCCAATCAGAAGTTGTGTTACTTTCAAAATCAGAAAATCATGGCGAATAAGACTAAAACTGCTCTTAAGAATGGTTAGTGAATACGGACCCTGTACAAGATAAGACCAGATATTGTGTCGTCAAGTCTGTTTTAGGGTATAGTATTTTATAATTCTAGGCATAATCGATCCAGCATAATTATGATTTAATTTATCCACATAAGGCAGTTAAAGTTGTCGACATACATTCTAATACTAAATGGTATCGAACTTATTTAGAAACCCCTGCTTCGTATTCTTCAGTTTCCAAGAAATATTTGTGTGCTGTAGGAAATTCAGTGAATGGACCTTTGTAGAGTACCCCAGTTTTTCCTAAAATACAGGAGTTATGTTACGCTTTCTTTTTGACTGATTTACAGTTCAAAAGTAATCTTATATTTGCTATATAAATGAGCCGGCTTCTGGCAAAAAAAAAAAGGGGGGGGGGGGGGGTCAATGCATCTCTGCACTGCGTCAGACCAAGCACGTCGTCACATAATTTAGGATCCAGGATCCATTAAATCCATGTTGTCTAAAAACATACTAAATCGTGAGGTAGACTGGTCTTTTGCCATGTAGAAAATTGACCAATAGAACAGAAAAGAACAGAAGTGTTATATTGTGCAGACTGCATGGGTCGCAATTAACGGAGCATGGTTCATATGGCCTGCAACACGCGAAAAGGGGCATTTGGACATTTGCGTAAAGTGTCGTATCGGATCAGCCTGCGCAGTCCGCGCAGGCTTATCCGAAACGACACTTTCCGTTTTCGTGTAATTTTCTGTTGTTCGCAAGTCTACTGTGGGACAAAATCTAATGTAGTCGTAAAGTGCCGTCCAGGATTAGGATCCGAGACGACACTTTACGCAAATGTCCGAATGTCTCTTTTCGCGTGTTGCAAGCCAATTATGTAGAAACTAACAATAACAAATTTTGTATTTAACCTCCCTGCAAAGGGAATTTGACAAAATACAAGTTATTTAGCAATAAATTGTTTTGATTTGAGCTCGTAAGCAGATGAAAAATAAACGCATAAAGACACGTTTCAAAACATTTTCGTCAATTGCACCGTGATACATGAATTAATTTCGACACCGTAAAGTATTGTTCTACAATCAGAATAATCCAATCACATTTTTAGATCACATATGTTAAAGGCCCACTAGCTGCCAATTGTAAACAGTTCGGAGGGGGTTGTCAAATTGTAGACAAATTTAATTCATACCATTTAAGAGTATGAATATCATTATGAGGCCAAAAATTGTTCTACTTTTGCAGTACTTTTTTTCTGTCAGTGACTGGAACACTGATGCACTGTTCTGTAACACATTATCAGACTCATAACAGTATCCATACTTTTAAATATTATGAATTAAAGACCCAGTAGCGGCCAAAAGTAAACAGTGTGGGTGTTAAAAAGCATTTAAATCTAAATCATGCCATCTAAAACGATGAAAGTTAATGTGAAGATGACGATCTCTTACTGTACGATCAATCCAGTTTTTAGTCACTGGCAGAAAAAAATGAATTATAAAACTAGAGAAAAGGTTGGCGGGTCGCTCTGTTTTTTGTTTACATTTCATACAGCTCTATCTTTCGTTTTGCTACCAGCGGCTAACAGTTGGACCGACCGTACAATGACAGATTGTGATTTTCTTAAAAATTTCAGTACTTTTAAAGATACATCCTTACAATTGGAGAGAGAAAAAAAAAAAACGCTGTTACAACTTGAAAGTCTCACCTGTGTAAACATAGATAAATTACCAATACATATACATGTATGGTGTAAGAGACAGAAAAACTCATGGGGTGTGTCCTTATTTAAAACCGCAACCATCAACAGCGATTGCTTTGAACGTCTCCACAACATGAAATGTATTTTCTATCTGTAGAAATCTGTGCTATCTTGCAACCGTCAGGGGCAACATTTGGCATGAAGATACAAGAGTGATTATAGTTTCATAAAATAAGGATTAAATGGGTTAAATACTGGCTGAAAACTGCCTGAAAACGAGTATAGATGTACCTCTAAATGGTTTGATTTAAATTTACTTGCATTTTTAAAACCGGATTGTTTACTCTTGTCCACCACTGGGCCTTTGAATTTGTTGCATTATTACTCTCGAATCGTTTTAACTCTTGACCGTCGGTATTCCTTAAGGGGTTAGAATACAAAAACTTCTTTGCCCATGACTGTAATTCGCCTTTACGTTTTTCGCATGACGTTGCTGTGTAAGCACGTTCTGAATTGATTGATTGATTGTATTAGAGTTTAACGCCGTTTTAACAGCTTAGTCATATCACAGCGGTCAGTGTATCTACACATGTGTTTCCTGGCTTTCTCACACCAGTACTGACATAACTTGCTTTCCAAATCACATGCTACTTTTCTCACGTGCATCAGAGGTGAGAGGCAAAAAATCGCCGGAAAGAAAGTTTGCCTCAACTGGGTATCGAACTTGCAACTATGTACCAGGTCACGAGTCAGATACACCATCCACTGAGCTACCCTGGCGGGCCAAGTACGTTCTGAAACCCTCTGGTGTAATAATTATACAGAGATTTCTGCTTCCTAAAAATGTCTTATATTTATTTACTTTCTTCAATTTCCGAGAAATAATTGTTCTGGGTAATAGATGAATGAACAGATGTCTCAAGTGTAATAAACCTGGTAAGAGTACCGCTGTAATTATCAATGCGCTAAAAATAAATACAGCAATCATTTTTACATCTTATTTGGTTTTCTAGGGTACCAGCAGACATCTTAAATTGCAATATTGATAGACAAAGATCTGAAATAACAATTTACTTCAGTTGTTTTAATCTAGCCCCTGGTCCATCACACAAACAATGCAAAATACTTTGATAGATTGTGTGGTGTTTCACACCGTTTCTTTTTCTTTTTTTCATTCTTGTAGTTATTTCGCTGCGGCCCATGCATCTATCCGCATGCTTCCCCGTTACCATTACTTCGCAAAATATTCTTCCTAAGCCAATGGCTGCTTTCCCACAAAACGATCGTCTAAACAATAATCAGTGGTGAGAGAGGGGCTAAATCCTGCCGCAATGACTATCATCAATCCTCGGAAAGAAATTGGGCGAGACGGGGAATCGAACCAGCGACTCCCTATTCTCAAGTCCTGAACGCTGCCGATTTACAGTTTTGCCACAGGTCTATACAGACCGTGAAAGATGACCGCGAAAAGGAGTGGTTAACAGATTGTTATCGCCTGGACCCAGCCTGTACCTTCTGTTGTATCCTTACCAGAAACACTGTACAACAGGAAGTTTGTATGTTGGAGGGAAAAAATGTTTTGGCATATCGTCATGGCTTGATAACATATCGAAGATCCTTGATTAAATTTTAACTTGCAGAGTTTATAAAAAAAAAAAAAAAGTATCAGAATGATTGTTTTGAAGAAGCCATCAATGTCCCAAAAAGAAGTCCCCAACATCTTGAAGGCGAAAAAGACAAAATATGACACAATTCATGACCACAAGATATATACTTTGATGATAACGAATATCCACGACGATTTTTTTCTCTCTGATCTTGATCAACACTATCGTCAATTACAACTGGTGTTGTCAGTCGCATCTCAAAGGTGACAAAGACATGATAGGACAGTATTCTTGACCACTGGAAAAATACTTCCATGAAAACGGAACTGGACGCTCTACACACGCCTGATAATCATATACACTGTTAACAAAAGCACTTGAATTTGTCCTCATCTTGAATGTGATCAAGGTCAGATAAACATCATTCTAAACTAGACCAAATGCCACATATTCTTAATCAAAAGGAACTAGGTGTTCTGGGCAACCGGATGATTATATACACTGTTAAATGCAGTTAAGGTTGTCTTTCGTATGTTAAAGGTGACTAAGATAAAGTAGAACTTTTATCTTGACCAAATTACAATACCTTGAATAAGACGGAATTCCATGTTCTGTAGGGCCTGATCTTGATCTTCACTGTTCACAAATTCTAACGCACTTTAAGTTGTGCAAGTTGAAGGTGAGCAAGACAAGATAAGACATCATTCTTAGCCACAAGACAAATTCTTTGATGAAAAACAAACTGGACAGCGTCTGATAATAATCCACTTTTTGTCACAAACAATATATCACCCGTCATTGACTGTTTCTTTGACTTATCATACACATACATGTACAGTAAACCTATTGTAGCTCTTATTCATATCTATCCTGGACTTCAGGGAACTCTCTGCGGGCCAGTGGTTAAAGAGACGGATTCGTAACTGCGATTGTTGAGTTTTTGAGTTTGAGCTTCATTTTCATATTTGTATGAATAGGGTTTTATGCCACTCTCAACAGCATGTCACGTCATACCTCTGCCATTTTTTGCATGTGTATGCTGGGTTTCACCAATGGCAGACCGAGGTCCGTATTCACCGAATTTTCTTAATTTCAATCAGTCTACTTCTATATTTAGAAAGTAACACAACTCCTGATTAGCTAAATCAAATGGTTTAGTCAATCAGAATTTGTGTTACGTTCACATTTAGAAAAGTTTTGAGAAAAAGGCTAAGGAAGTTCTTAAGACTGGTTGGTGAATACGGACCCAGGGCTCTGCAGTGTCTATACCCAGGACACTGGCACATGTGAACAGCACAGCTTACATGACTCGAACCAGAGTTTACTAGTAATTACACGTCCAACAGCTTAATCTTGACCATTAAGCATCAGCTTCCTCAGTCAGAGGTTCTCGAAATTAAAACATTAAATGGAATTCAGAAGGGTTGGTGAATACAGTGGCTGCGCCCGGTTTCACGAAAAAAAAACTTATGTCTCTGAATTTGCTTAAAACTGCTTGCAGACTCATCTTCTAAATTAAGTTGAGTTTGTTATTTGAGACACATTTCACAACATTTCGTGAAGTACGAGTAACGTTCACAAATCCTGAGCCGACACAACGTTTCTGACTCAACTCAGCAAAATAAAGGGACTAAACTCATTTAACAGGCTTAAGTCCATCATTTGGCTGGGTTGAGTGTGAAACGTTGTGTCATCTCAGGATTTGAGAACGTTTCTTAAGCCTATTAATGGTGAAATATGCCTCAAATAACGACGTGAAAGAAAGTTGGAAAATAAGTCCTATAGAGGATTTGGGTAAAATAAGACACTTAAATTTTTCGTGAAACCGGGATCTGGTCAGCAAAAAAGATGTTCTGGTCTGTCTTACTGTCTACTGATTTATTCCCGTTCGGGAAAAAAGGCAATCACAGCTAGCGTGGGGCCGGAAACCATTAATCAGTACTATTGTACTGACCTTGTTGATATCTGATTGCGCTGGTTTCCGGAGTACACGACGCTGTTCCTGAGACCAATAGACATATTGTTCAAGTAGAGAAGGTCGTAATTGCTCAATTATCCTGTTGTATACGTATTTTCCTCTCTTGTAGAAATTCTGGAATCTTATTCAAAGAAAAATTTATTTTTTCTTCCTAACGTCTTCCTTCCTAATTTCTTCCTGTCTTTGTCCATTCGATTCGCTTTCTATTTGATATCTTTCTCTCTCATCGAAATATTTTTTTATATTTTTTCCAGATCTCATTCTTACTTTTTCACTCTCCTGTCTGGTTTTTTAAAAGTCTTTATCCCTTCTCTTTTGCGTGATTACTTACTTTCGTTTATCCTTTTCCCCTGATTTCTTTCTTTCTCTGACGTTTTTCTGAGTTTCCCCTTTCCTTTTACATTTTCTTTTTTTTAACTGTTATCTCCTGCTCCTTGCCTCCCTTTCTTTCTCGTTTCTTTCGTTCTTTCTTTATTCTCTTTGATCCTATTTTCGACTCTCTCCCTCTCCTAATTTCTATCTTCTTACACCATTGCTCCCAAATTCTCACGGATAACCTTTCTCAGCCCTTTTTCTTTTTTCAAGTAACATTCTTCCTGTCTTTGTCCATTCGCTTTGTTCCAGTTCTACCTTTCTCTATTTTGTTTTCCGAAATTCAAAATTTTGTCTTTGTTCCGGATTTATTTCTTTAAGACTCCCATCTCTTTCTGGTTGTTTTTCTTTCTTACCCCATTTTCTTTCTTCGTAATTTCAATTTTGCTTTTTCTCTTTCCCTCTTTTTCCGTTTATTTTTTAACTCCAGTTCTCTTTCCTCTTGATTTCTCTATTTTTTTCTCGTCTTTCTCCTTCAGTTCTTCCATTCTTTCTCACTTTTTCTTATTAGTTTTTCGTTCTTTATTTCTAGTTTAATATTTCTTTATTTCTCTCACCATATCTGGGCTTCTATCTATTTTATTCGTTGGTTTATATTCAAATAGGTATGATGACGTCATATATCTGTGCTCGTATTCAATAATCTTTATCTAGAACATTCTTAGTCTCATAATCAAGAATTTTCTAATTTTGAAAGCAACATAACTTCTGACTGGCTAAATCAAATAGTTTAGCTAAACTAAATTTGCGCTACCTTTTTTTTTTTTTTAAAGTCTTGAATTAAACTTGAGTGAAATCAAGAACGGTTGATGAATACGGACCCCCGGTGTGTATTCACCAACCATCCTTAAAGTTCTCAGTCTTTTTCTCCAGAGTTTTCTAAATTTGAAAGTAACACAACTTCTGATTGGCTAAACCATTTGGTTTAGCCAATCAGAAGTTGCGTTACCATCAAATTTAGAAAATCTTGGGGTAAAACACAAAGAACGTATAAAGAATGGTTGATGAATACGGACCCTGGTCTCATTAAGAAAGATGGGGTTCCGAATTGCGAAACGGCCATTTCAGTTTTGAAATGCCAAAATGTACATTTTCATTGACGGTTACCGTCTAGAATTTCTTTACGCGTGCGTAGAGAAAATATACTTAGTGGCATTTATTAGTATCAGAGACCCGGCCGGGTAGCTCAGTTGGTAGCGTATCTAACTCGTGATCTGGAGGTTGCGGGTTTGATACCCGGTTGCGGCGAACTTTCTTTCCGGCGATTTTTCGCCTCTCACCTCTGATGCATGTGAGAAAAGTAGTCAGTGGCTTTGGAAAGAAAGTTGTGTCAGTACTGGTGTGAGAAAGCCAGGAAACACATGGGTGCGTCACTGATCGCCATGATATGACCTGGGCTGTTAAAATGGCGTTAAACTCCAATACAAACCAAACCAATTATTGGTATCAAATCAGAGCCAGGTAGCGCAGTCGGTAACGTACAAGACTTGAAACCAGGGGGTCGCTGGTTCGATTTTCCAGCTCGGTCGCATAGGATTCGGATTCGTGTATCACTGCTGGTCATTGTCCTTGGATGGCAGACTGTCGCTGGGAAGAATATTATGCAAAGTACATGTACTAGTAAAAGAAATTCATGGAAAGGTGCACTGGCCGCGATATAACTGAAATGATGTTAAACAAACAAGCGTATTTAACAAGAAGTTTTGGTTCGTTGTGAAAAGTCTAAATATGTCCCCTGTAAAAGTAGTAGTAATAGTCACATTCCTCTATTTTCTTGTATCATGTTGAATTTTTAAAGACATAAGGGATGAAATTAGATTCAATATGGTCTGCAACATGCGAAATGCACTTTACGTCAACATCAGATTTTGTCCTACAGTAGGCTTGCGTGAAACAGATAATCACACACGATCGGAAAGTGTCGTCTCGGATTAGCTTGCGCGGACTGCGCAGGCTGACCCGGGACGACACTTTACGCAAATGTCCGAATGCCCCTTTTCGCCTGTTGCAGGCCATATACGAACAACAAAACATTTCACTTATCGGCCAACCCAATCGATATGTGCTCCCGAAATTTCGACCCTATCGCAATGCAAACATGGGGCTGTGTTTGCAAAGCGTATGTAAAATTAATTTACTGATAGATTAACTCTTAAATCGCAGGTTTGTGTTTGACCTTGTCAATAATTTATCGACACACATTGACCCGGTGATCAAGCGTAGTTTGGTGACCCTCGGCCTGTCGCCCCGTCTGTCTCTACCACCTTTCAACCATCTCTCTCTTTCTCTCTGTATTCTCTCTCTGAGTGTTTTTTCCGAACTCTCTCCAATCTCCTTCCAACCACTTTCTCTCTCTCTCTCTCTATCTATCTCTCGCACGCTCGCTCACTCGCTCGCTCACCCCTCTTGCCAAATCAACTTTCCACCTGAAATACCTTTCTGTATTCCTAAAATGCTTATATTACTGTTAAATATTATTGAGAGTTTATAAATCTATCACTCATATCGACAGCCGAAGTTAAGAGAGTATTTCCCTTAAATCATGTTATTTGCTGTCATGATACATTAATGAGCCATGCTCTGTGAAAAGGGGGCTTGATGCATCTACGAATAGTATCGACCCAGGTCAGCCTGCGCAGTCCGCGCAGGCTGACCTAGGCCGAAACTTTTCGCTATCGGTCAATTTTCTGTATGTCAAAGGACCAGTTTACCCCATGATTAAGTCGGTTGTTTAAAAAGTGGCTCTTTTGGATTTATAATTATGTGATGACTTGGGCTGGTATCATGTATCACGGAGATGCATTTAGCCCCCTTTTGCCAGGGCATGTCTCATTTAAATCAGCGGCGCTCTGGAAAAGCGGGTCTTAATGCTTCGCCGTGATGGATAAGACCATGCAAGTCATCACATAATAATGGATCCATAAAATCTATTTTGTCTAATAACCAATTGAATCATGAGGTAGACTAATCCTTGGACATACACAAAATTTACAAATAGCAAAAACGTTTCAACTCATGTCGGCCTGTACGGACGACGCAGGCTGACATGAGTCGATATCGTTTGTAGATGCACCGAATACCCTTTTAGCCAAAAAGTCTAAGTTTCGTTCTAATTCTGAATATAATCTTACAAAGTAACCGAATTCCTGACCATTTAGCCAGTCACTAATTGGGTTCATAGGAAATATAGAAAAGAAATGTTGACAATTAGACTTACGTGATTTAACACTAAGGCTGTTGACTCACTGACTTTTTGCGGACCGTGTATACCAAGATCTTGGATCTGCACAGTCCGACATGGTGAGATTTGTCCGACGAGCATTTTTTTTAAAATCGTACACTATAGCTTTTTACTATTGGCTGGAAAACTTTAGCTTCATTTATTTAGCAGAAGGGTTATAGTAGTCGGTAAATAAGGCCAGTAATTCGTCTTTATGTTTGTTGTATGGTTTTTAACGCCGTTTTCAACATCAGTCTGGTTTTTATTGCGGCGATGCCTGAACCTATCTATGCTTTCCTATTACCAGTGCTTAGCACAATATTCTTCAAAAGCCACACGTTGCATCTCCGCATAACCATCGTCGAAACAGAGAGGAATACTAACATACATTTATCATATACACTACTAAATAAACGAAATGAAAGTTTAAAAATCAACAGTTGTATTCCGATTTCTGTTTGCTAGAAAAAGTTTCGCCTTATCCAAAAGTGTATATCCAAAACCAAACTAATAGTAATTTTAAAAAAATATTCATTTACGACAGATAGCATAAAGTCAGGGCATAACCCTTTATAAACAAAAAATATCCGGAGTTTAACCCTTTACCAGACCACAAATATTTTTGTCCAAATTGAAAGCATTTGCAGACGACAATTTTAATGTGGCTCCAATGGCGCATTTTTTCTTTGATAGGGTCTAAAACATTGTAGGAAAAGGAGTAAATGCTGGTTACCATCATTTTCTCCTTTTCCTACAATGTTTCCAAAAGACTTCTTTCCCAGGGTCGTTAAAAGTCGTCATTGTGCAGTAAAGGGTTAAACGACCTTCAGAAAAACATTTTTTTTTAAATCGGAAAAATAGAAAAAATCTGTAACCTCCTTTGCCCACAATGTTTTCTGCCTTTCCAAAGACAAAGGCAATCATTAGCTGCACATCTAACTTTTCGTCTGAAAATACCTTCAATTTTAAAGAGGTTAAAATTTTGTCAGATGGTAAAGGAATAAGCATTAATCGTGCATATTTCAACATAGACCAGCAGGGCCCTTATTCACTAACTATTCTGTTTTGCATTCATACTTTATTCTAGATTTAGATTGATTGATTGTATGGTGTTTAAAGCCGTTTTCAACTTTATTTCAGTTATATCGCGGCGGCAAGGGCCCCCATATATGCTTTCCTGGAGATTCCGCACAATATTCTTTCCAAGCCACTGGCTGCTTTCCCACATAATCATCGTCGAAACAATTGTCAGCGGTAAGAGAGGAATGAATCCTGCCACAATGACTATCATCAATCCTCGGAAAAAAATGGGGCTCAGTCGGGGATCGAACCAGCGACCCCCTCTTCTCAAGTTCTGTAAGCAACCGACTTAGCTACCGGAGCTCGGTCTAGATTTAGTGAGTAGTTCAATTTCTGATTGGCTGAACCAAAGGTTTAGCCAATAAGAAACTGTGTTACTTTCAAATTTATAAAATTCTTGGGAATTAGAATGATATTAAGAACAGTTGGCGAACACGAGTCCTATTTTTACAATCATGGAAAAAAGGCAATACCAATAAAATATAGTCTCGCCGATGGCAGCATGGTTTATAAGGTTGACCAAGCAGTCCTGAACTCGGACCCCTCCGCCCTTTTCTGAAGTTTTCGTGATAAGATGTCGTTGAACAATACATTTTGAAACCCCAGCCAAAAAATGGTGAAACCAAAGAAAAAATATGAATGAAATAGCTGTCACCATGATATACTTAAGAAATCATCTTCTTTCTATCGTGGTTTATCGTTCAATAAACCACGGTTGTGAGTTATGAGGCACAATAAATAATCCACATGGGCGATAGCCCGAGTGGTTTATTCATTTCGCCTCATAACTCACAACGTGGTTTATTGAACGATAAAACTACGATAGAAAGAAGATTATTTCGATTCTAACATGAAAAACTCTTACTCAAAGAAAAACAAGTTCATACTTAGTGTATAAACGCGGATGCGGATTATAATCCATTGAATAAACCACGGCTGTTCCACTTACTTACAAAAACAAAACCCCACTGCCCAGTCGGTAAATATAAAAAGAATCAAAATTGCAATAAAACCTTAGGCATCAAACACAACATAAAAAACTGCGCTGTTTTACTGTTATATTTTGTCCCTTTCAAATGACAAAGACGAATGAATGTATTGTTAAGCACTAGAGTCGTAGTTGCTTCGAATGTTCTGACCATTACTCCACCTACTCCTAATCCCATTTCCAATGCAACACCGGTGAATTTTGAACTAACCTTCAATCGAAAAGACACTTGATACTTGATTTACATAATGTTTACTGGTAACATTGCAAATAGTGCTATCGTTGTCAATTTTTATTAAAACAGTTAATATCGGTAAATCCTTGAGGATTTTACTTTCTCCGTGGTCAAGGAGCGGAAAATGACGATTTGTTTACATCAAGTAACTTTCATTGATAAAATATTGGAGGGCGAAGACATGGAACAGCCACAGGCGACTTACTTTATACAGAATGACGTCACTCTAAATAGAATGACGTAGATTTTACCACGCTTTCGTTGTACTGTGTTTATAGAGACGAATTCACGTGTTATGTAATTAAAATGCTGTTGATAGGAGCTTATGTCACCATTAAGGATAGGGCACCCTAATGGGATTCGTGTAACATCGCCTTTCATTGCCAAAATCGTACAGATTCGGCTAAGATTCGGGTAATCTATAATCGAGGAAAACCAGCGTGTATCGACCGATCGACTACGGATTACCAGTGTCTTAGCCAAAACGGACAAAGCATGAAACTCCGAACAAATACTTGATGAATCTTAACATAAATGAGCGGCTCTCCGGGAAAGCGGGTTTATTGCATCTTCGGAATGCACTTTACCAAGGAAATTGTCACATGATATGGGTCCATTTGTATAAAAGCAGGTTAAATCACGAGGTAGAATGGTTCTTTGACATGCAGAAAATTTACCAATGGCAAAAAGTTTCAACCCATGTAAGCATACAGAGACTGACGTGGTCGGTACTTTTTGCACATACTGTACTTTTCATCAACTTTTCACATAGCATGACTCAAATATTTCCGCAAGTCACTTAGAGATTTAATTTCAAGCATCTGTTTCTGTTGAATAGCA
This sequence comes from Hippopus hippopus, assembly GCA_946811185.2. Classification (NCBI taxonomy): domain Eukaryota; kingdom Metazoa; phylum Mollusca; class Bivalvia; order Cardiida; family Cardiidae; genus Hippopus; species Hippopus hippopus. The sequence goes on along the minus strand of OX328098.1, from coordinate 25,303,571 downwards.
TTATTCATTGCACTTTACAAACGAAATTATTTATTGACTGTCACATGTTCTTTTCTAACATGATCTACATATTTATATCAATATCATTATATTTGTACATCAGTACAATAGAATTCAATATTCTGTATTGACAATAGAAGAGGCTTGTGAAAGAAAAATACGGGCCATGCTCTGTGAAAAGGAGGTTTAATGCATCTGCAAAAATTTTCCGACCCATGTCAGCCTGCGCAGTCCGCGCAGGCTGACATGAATCGAATCTTTTTGCTTTTTGTGAATTTTCTGTATGTCCAAGGACCATTCTCCCTCATGAATTAATTGGTTGTGAGACAAATTTGATTTTTATGGGTCCATAATTATGTGATGATTTGCTTGGTAATAATATAATGCATCACGGGGATGCGTTAGACCCCTTTTCACAGAGCACAGCTAACGTTAAAGTTTTGATTATCAGGGTTATTCGTACATGCAATGATTCAAAATATTATATTCTATAGCAATGTCTTTTGGGAAGGACATTGCAATAGATTATGTCGAGGTTTAAGTCTGTGATGGTGTCAAATTTTTTGTTTCTTTCGTGTTTTACCACGTTTCAAATCTATTCCAAGTAATAAACGTCGACGTTTTACATATGAGGTTTTCTTAGACTAACCTCTACCAATACATTCAAAATCAAATTATTCTGACTCTTCTTGATTATTTGTAATGCTATATCAAGAACCCCTTGTTTGTTTGTTTGTTTGTTTAACGCTGTTTTCAACTTTAATTCAGTTATATCGCGGCGCCAGTTGCACCTATCCATGCTTTCCCGGAGTTTCTTTTACCATTACTTCGCACAGCGTTCTTCCCAAGCCCACGTCTGCTTTCCCACATAATCATCTTCGAAGCAATGATCAGCGGTGAGAGAGAAATAATTCCTGTCGCTACGACTATCAGCAATCCTCGGGGGAAAAAAACGCCTAGCTGAGGATTCCAGCCAGAAACCCCCTCGTGTCATCTTCAGTATTCTACCGACTGCACTACAGGGCTCGGAACTTTTTACAATGAATAGATACCTCAAAACTGCTAATGTTGTAAGGTATTGACAAGAAAGCCCCGGTATTTGACCAGGATTTGAACCCACGAGATCTTCCAGCTCAACAGGCAAATACCGTATCCCTGTGGCGATCAAGTGCTTCGAGTTAGAATAATTTCCAAGAACATATTTAGGTCTTATTCCCAAATTTTACTAAATTTGAAAGTAACACAAATTCCAAATGCCTAAACCGAATGGTTTTACTTTGTTTTATTTTCTGAATCCCAAATGGCCTTCAATACGTGAAAAGGGGCATTCGGACATTTGCGTAAAGTGCCATCTCGGATCAGCCTGCGCAGTCCGCGCAGGCTAATCCGAAACGACACTTTCCGTTTTCATGTAATTTTCTGTTTTGCACAAGTCAACTGTAGCACAAAATCTGATGTAGTCGTAAAGTGCCGTCACGGATTAGCCTGCGCGGACTGCGCAGGCTGATCCGAGACAACACTTTACGCAAATGTCCGAATGCCCCTTTTCGCTTGTTGCAAGCCAAATTATACTAAGAATGGTCCTAAGAATGGTCGGTGAATAAGAACTCAGGCTACGAAACCTACGCTGAACCACTAGAGTCACACGGTAACCCCACGAAATTTTGAAAGGGATGGATATTGATTTTCTTTTTTTTTTAAAGAAAAATTGTGGAAAAAGGAGCATCAGCTTAAAACAATTAATTTTACTCTTCTCTACTTTAGTTTCCAAACTTGTCACATTGGTCCGCAAGTTACCATCATTTGTTAACAACATTCTAATAATCAAAATTAGATTGCCCGCTCTCATCTTGATCCACAGGTCTTTTTTAACGAGAAAAAAATGTACATATCTTAAAATTTACTACTCTAGATGTTCATTACAAAAGGGATATGTGCATAAATTTAGACAGAAGACAGTCAATTGAAGTTTGATGCTGAAAACTCCAGACGTAGTGACCGTGACATAACTGAAATCATGTTGTCTTAAACACGAAACAATAAACTTAAAGTAATAAGATTTTTAAAAAAAAATGAAAGAAATACAATTTGTGATGGGCTAAACCATTTGGTATAGCAGAAAATGGTTTAGCCAATCGGATTTCAGGTTACTTTTTATATTTAGACTAATAACACTAGAAAGTAGAAATGTAAGTTTGAATGGTTGGTAAATTTGACCTCTGTAGAGGGTTTGTTTGTATTATGTTTGTATGACTCTCTTTTCAGAATACTTTCAGGTACATCTCGGCGGCTAAAGCAACTAATTATGAACAGAACAGAACAGAACAGAACATATACTTTATTAGACAAGTACTTCGTACATAGTCTTGTTTACATACATTGTATATAATAAACAAGGTCTCTCTCTCTCTCTCTCTCTCTCTCTCTCTCTCTCACAACACACACACACACACAGATACGTCAAGTACTAAACTTCAGCTGGGAATAACATGGAATAACCATGTTTCAAATATAAAAATATGAAAATATAATGGTAATACAGCTGACTGTTATAAAATGTTATTACTCATTGGAATATAAATTATGCCTTTCCGTAGTTTTTTTTTTTCCAAGTACTTCGCACAATATTTTCTTCCAAGGCCACTAGCTGCTTTCTCAGATAACCCATTTCAAAAACATGATTAGCTGTGAGAGAGAATTGAAACTGTCGGAATGACTATAATCAATCCTCTGATAGAAATTCGCCTAGCTGGGGAATGAAGCCAGCGACCCCCTGGTCACAAGTCCTGCAGCTACCGGGCACGCCCTCTTGTGAAGGTATTAACCCCTAAGATGCTAAGCACGACTCAAGAACCTTTTGCGGACAGTTTAGATCAAGATCAGACTGCACAGAACGTGCAGTCTGATCTTTGATCTGCACTGTCCTTTAAGGACATTTTGTCCATCCCCCACCCCCCAACAAAACTTTGAAATAGCAACATTTAGGTTTTTACTATCGTATCAAAAATTTCATTCCACTTATTTAGCAGGGTCAGGGACAAACCTTAGAGCAAATAGTCTACTCAGCTGCTTGGTAAGAGCTAAAAGTAATATGACAATGTATGAGTCAAATATAGTAACTCGAACCCCTTTATCTTATGGGATTGACTAAACAAGCATGTTCCATGCTCTCTCGGATCTACACCATTCGTGTTTTCGCCTATGGCTCCGAAAGGGCTAACCTATATATTGCTATTCATTTTAGAATTTCAAACGGCCTTCAAACCCAATGTGGGATTGAAACGGATTTACTGTTTGAATGCAAGAGATACGGGTACTATCTGGGAATTTATGTGAACACAAATGAAGGCAATTATCTTAATTCAAAATGTCCCTAGTATCAGATAAGAACGTGGTTGTGAGGTACAGCGCTGGCCTCGTTACCTTAAGGTCCCGAGTTCGATACCATAATTATCTGGAGTTCAAATTTCCTTACCTGAACATGACTATAAATTGTTAAACATTTTGTTCCCTAACTTGCTTTACTTTTTGTTTAACATTATACTTTGTTTTGATATGTAATTAAAATATACTTCAACTTATCTTTTTTTCTTTGTTCAATTGTTTGTTGCTTTAAAATTAAATGAAATAAGCATTAATAATAATAATAATAATAATTATTATTATTATTATTATTATTATTATTATAGGAATAATTTTTTTTTTTTTTTCTTCTTTACTTTAACTCGACTTAAACTTTATGATTTACTCTTACTTATTTAAACCGTACTTTCCTTAAGCTAAATAGTGCTTTACATTAAATTCAATGAATTATTACTCAACCCCTCAAATTTTCAAATTTTAGTGGGGTTTAATTTTGATACACAGAAAATCATTAATTTCCCCAATACCTTTACCTTTGAGACGATAAGTTCAAAGTTATTGGAAAATGCAGAAGATATCAAATTTAATATTGCAGTTAAATCACGTACTCGTAAGGTAGGAGAGCAAGGGCTGCTAATCTAACGGTTTACATCAAGGTCATGTTGTCCTGTCGGGATGTATTTGCTTTGTTCTCCTCTCTTTACAGTGGATACAACCGTCTGGGAACCCAACAAAAAGCCTGCTATGGACTGTGTGGATCAAGATCAGATTGCCTGTTCTGTGCAGTCCGATCTTGATCCATACTTTTTTTTTTCTGTAGTCTACCATATATATGTATGTGTGTGTGTGTGTGTGTGTACCTTATAATTTATTAATTTAGATTTTTATTAAAAAATGGATATTTACTTAATTTTAGACAGAAGATAGTCATCTAAAATTTGACAATGAAAACTCCAGATATGCACAGATATATGAAATACATGTAGTCACAGTGACATAACTGAAATAGTGATAGAAACAATGTTAAACACGAAACAATAAGCGTGAAGCAGTACAAACCCAAAGGAAAAAAATCGAAAGGTAAATTTGGTTCGGAGTTAGTTCGTCTTAAATGATCTTAACCTTTAGGCTGCTAAATGCGAGTCAATGACCTTTTGCTGACAGTGTTGATCAAGATCAGACTGCACAGAACGAGCAGTCTGATCTTGGATCTACACTGTCCGATAAGGAGATACCTTTTCAACAAAAATGCCTTTGAAATAACGAAATTTGGGTTTTTACTATAGGTTTAAAGGTTTCATTTCATTCATTCAGTAGGATACGGGTTACAAGTTTTTGAAATAAAAGTGTTCAATTCAAACCCAAGCGTTGTGCAAAAAAAGTCGTTCTCCATTTTTGTCTTTTTTTTTTCATTCTTGTCCTCACTCTATCAATTTTCTGCATCTGTCTTTTATTTTCTCTTACTCCATCTCAACTTTTTTATTTATGATCATATGTTTATTTGTATGGTGTCTAACGCCGTTTCCAACATTATTTCAGTTTTATCGCGGTCGACAATGCCTATCTATGTTTTCCTGGAATTTCTTTTATCAGTACTTTGCAAAATATTCGTCCCCAGCCAATGGTTGCTTTCCTACATAACCATCGTCGAAACAATAAAATCATCATCATCATCAGTTTCGTTTTCTCTCTGTTTTCCGTTTCTTTGATTTTTTCTTTCTTTCACCTATTCGCCATTCTCCCAAATAAATATCTATGAAAATTTTCTCGTTTCAATATAGTTGTTCCATGTAACGTTTTATTTGTTTTTAAGGTAATAAATTTTCTGAGGTCTCCCCAGGGATCTGCCATTATATTGTTTCCTACACCTAATAAGCCATGTAGTATTAAATTTCCTTTCTGTTGTCTTATTTAAATAAGCCAAGCTCCGGCAAATAGGGGCTTAATGCATCTCCGTGATCCATTCTATCAATCAAACCATCACATAAATATGGATCCATAATAGCCACTTTTTTAAACAACCGACTCAATCATGAGGTAGACTGGTCCTTGGACATACAGAAAATTGACCAATAGCGAAAAGTTTCGGCCCAGGTCAGCCTGCGCAATCCGTGCAGGCTGACCTGGGTCGATATTTTTCGCAGATGTACTAAGCCCCCTTTTGCCAGAGCATAGCTTATATTTTTCATCTCCTTTCCCCACCCCGAGCTACTGTTGTCCCATCTACAGCTATACGCGACTCAAGATTTTTTTGGCGGAATGTGTTGAACAAGATCAGACTGCACTTCTGTGCAGTCTGATCTTTGGTCTACACTTTCTGATAACTTAATTCTTCACCACAGGACAAAATCTTAGACTCATCCACATTTTAAGTAATTGCAGACGATAATTTATATGTTTGTTTTTGAAAGAGCAGAAAATATCGTGGGAGAGGAGGAAATACTGGTTAACAGCATTTTCTCCCTTTCTCACAATATTTTCAAAAGCCTTCACACTAAGGGTCGTTAAAATACGGGATTGTATGTTATAGGATTAAGGGTATCTTTGCAAGGAACTCATTGAAAGGGCCATTAAAACGGTATGATTTCGGTTATTACTATGGGTTTGAGACTATCATGTAATTTATTAAACAGTGTTTCTTTTTCGCATGTGTTTAAAGGAAATCTGATTAAAAGATTTTTTCAAAACATTGTGAAAAAGGAGAAAATGCTGGGAAACAGCATTTTTTTCCCCATTTCAACAATGTTTTTTACTCTGAACAAAGGCTGTATAACTCTTATCCTACTAAATAACTTAAATCGAACGGATTATTACAGATCCATAAACTCCCTTTTGTCTTTCTATCGACTTAATCATCTTATAAAATGGTCCTTGGGCATCCATTAATTTAACCAATAGCATTGAAAAGCAAAAAGTTTTAGCCTAGATCAGTCTGCACGGACTGCGCAGGCTAACATGTGTGGATACTTTCTGCAGATGTATGAAATCCCCTTTTCACAGAGTATAACTCATATGTTTGAAAAATTCAAACGAGGCATGCTCTGGCTAAATGGGGTTTAATGTATCTCCTTGAAGTATTATACCAATCAAGACATCACAAAATTATGGATCCATAATAGCCACTTTTTTTAACAACCGACTAAATCTTGAGGTAGACTGGTCCTTGGACATAAGGAAAATTAGCCAATAGCGAAAAGTTTCGGCCCAGGTCAGCCTGCACGGACTGTGTAGGCTGACCTGGTTCGATACTTTTCGCAGATGAATTAAGCCTCTTTTTTATACAGTACATGGCTCAAAATATATTCCTATGGAACTTACCTCAATTGCACAATAATCCAAGTTAAACTTAATTCCTTATACAATCATAAACAAATTACTATTCCAGTCACAATGTGGTTTTTTTCTTTGCACCAGAATTTCTAATCATATACTAGTATTCAAGTTTTATCACAAGGAAAAGCGCCCGAATTCCTTCGTGTTTAAAATTCTAATGTTCGTTACACAACTATTTTATATTTTCTATATCCACTCGATATCCACCCCGATTGAAAGTACCTGATTTATCAATGTCTAAATTTCTATTTCAATAAGTTAACAAATACCCCACATGATAAAGCAAGAAAAAATACAGATACCCGTCTTAAAAATCCCGTGCAGATAAGAAAAAAAAAAGATGCACTGCGCATGCCCAGCTGCACGACAAAATATTTGAAACACGATGGCGACGCGATAAGACTTGGTGAAAAGCGGGCGAGTCGCTTATTCTTATTACATATTGTCCAATATTGGGCACATGGGGTTGTATTCGCCAACGTTATAAGTATTGTTTCTGTGGCCCTCTGTTACTCAGTGGTTTAAACGTTGGATTCAAGATCAGGAAAGTGTGCCTGACCCCTGGAGGAAATGCTGTGACGTGATCCTCGAGTGTCCTTCGGCAAGGCAATTCAAGACCGCAGCCCAGTACTGACAAAACGGCTGAAAATACAATGCACTGAAAATCAGAAATATCATGTAGGTTTACTAAAAATGCGGACACTGAAGATCCAAGATCAGATTGCAAGTTTTATGCAGTCTGATCTTGATCTATGCTGTCTACAAAAGCATTTGTTTTCGTCTAAGGCACTGAAAGGGTTACTACTAATACGGTGAGATTTTTCTACGGCGAAAAAATTTTGAAATTGTAATATTTGCTCTTATTATATACCTATATAGTTTTTATGGCTTAAATACATGCGTCGCACGCGGCTAAAATTGGACATGGCGAAGAAAAACAGTACAAAGTGACAACTACGGTTTTAAATATGATTTGATGACGTAACCCGCATACGGACTACTTTCAGTTCAAAATGTTACGCTAAACTATTCCTCCGCTATTCAAGGAAATGAGTGTTCACCTTAAAAACTGGTATTTGTTTTCAATTGCCTACCGTTTTCGAATAGAATTTGTCCAAAACTGCAACAATTCGGTGTTAAAATTTGTAGGAATATAATAATAGTTTATTATGTCGTAGTAACTTTCCAGGTGCTTTGTACTTGCTTCTCGCTGTGTAAGAAAGTCTTGACATCTCGCTCGACCTTCGGTCTCGCGCGATATCATTTTTTTTTCACATAGCTCAGAGCAAATACAAGTACCAGCAAAGTTACTACAACACAATATTCCACATTTCTACTACCGACTGGAATTATTCATTAGATTTATTTAGGAGGTTAAAATTCAATTTCTAAACTGGCGAAGGTAGCTAGTCTATTACCACCGAGAGTGACATAGATTCAAATGTAAAATCCCCACAGTCGCCATATACTGCCCGACTGGAAATAATTCTATCTGTTAGAAATCGCTTTTCTGTAAAATGTGACATGAACAACAAAACCTCTACCACTCCAATTTGAATGATGTCTGCTCACAAAGTCTGAAAGACTGAAAAAGATGTCATCGATAAGGTACAAGATGTTTCGTTATATTTACATTAAAGCAGTGGCCCTTGCAAATTAACCCTTAGGCTGCTAAGCGCGACTCAAGGACCTTTTGCGGGCAGTGTAGATCAAGATCAGACTGCACAGAACGTGCAGTCTGATCTTGAATCTACCCTGTGCGATAAGGAGATATTTCTCCCCCAAAAATAACATTGAAGTAGCAATATTTATGTGTCTGCTATCGACTTGAAGGTATCGTTCAACTTATTCAGCAGGATAAGAATTAAGCTCATCTTCACTTATCCTAATGCAACCTTTTCATCCGCGTGGTTTTAGCGGTGTTGTAGGTCTCGTCTGGATACGAGTTCGTCCTATCGATAAGAAAGTGAAAAAGTATAGAAAGTTCATCACAAAGTGAAGTGTAGAAAGTATTCAAATGTCAAATTGGTGTTTTCGTTGATTGCTTTTTTCCCCCAATTAAAAATCAAGAAACAGAACCTTTTCACGATATTTCCTATTATGACAAGATAGTATAGCTATGACAGGTGGGTAAAGTCACCGGATTGAACTTTATAACCAGAATGGACCGGATCGAGCCAGATCAGGACGTAAGAACCGAATAGGACCTTTTTTTTTTTCAATCTTGTATGAGCCAACTTTAGTTTTATCTTTACCACGAAAGGATAGTCCACGTTTGCTAGTTTGTCGGTACTTTCAGTACTTTGATTGGGAAAACTGAAAACACATCTAGTTTTTCTTGCCTACACAATACATTTAAGATCAGACTGTACATAGTCTGCATCTTGATCTTGAATCTACACTGTCCATTAGTATAAGTGATGCTACTTAGACCATTATGGAAATTTGAATATTTGGGTCTTTTCAGTGGGAGATGGGGACCAGTCTGGCTCATTGGTACAGTGTAGGACTTGTATCCTCGAGCTTCTCTCGAAACACTGGGTTTATCATTGGAATGTCTTTGGGCAAGTCACTTTTGGGTCCTAGCCTAGTACTTATCAAACCAAAGACATACAGGAATAAGTGAATTGTTGTTGTGATATGCATTATATGATGTTTAAATTACTGAACGGTTTTCATGCTGCTTTCATTATTATTTCAGTAATATCACGGACGCAGCTCACATATGTCCTTAGTGTCATAAGTACTAGGCTAGGACCCTGAAGCGTCTTACCAACGGGCACTCCCAGGAAAGGCCTAGTGCTTCCATTGAGGCTCGAGTCTACAGGTTATAAATCCTTCACTTCACTACTGAGCCATGCGGGACCCCTACTAATGTTGAAAGCGGCATAAACACCATTCAATCAGTGAGAGATCGTCTGCTTTTCATTTATCTTGCAGTGAAAGGAATCGGGGAAGTTCGAAATTAATCAATGTCTTCTAAACTTTTACCCAACAATCCCGAGTTGAAAAGATCCTAAATAAAGAAAGACTTCTGAAAAACATTGTGGAAAAAGGAGAAAATGCTGGTAGCCAGCATTTTCTCCTTTTTCCACAACGTTTTTCACCCTTCAAAAGACAAATTCCAATTTTTGAAGCACATTTATTTTGTTGTGTATGTCGTCCAATTCTTTCAATTTGGACGAGTCTAAAACCTTGTCGTTTAGTACAGTGTTCCCTGATGGATTGGTTAAAGTGAAGCGCTTTATATTTTCTATTAGTAATTAGTTTTTATCCTGCAATTTGAACGAAATGTATTAGTTTTGGTTTTCATGCATTTGGAACCAGTAGAGAAAATACAAAACTGTAGAAATTTCGAGGTTTTAGTGAGAATTGATTAGACTGAACTGATAGCGATGTCTTTTCGTCTTTTTTTTTTTTGATATCAAATTGTTTAAATACTGATAGAGAAGAACGAAGGCGGGGGCAATGGGGGAGGTGAGAAAGAAAAGGTGGGGTAAGAGAGAGAGAGAGAGAGAGAGAGAGAGGTAGAGAGGTTGAAAGAGATAGAAAAAGGGCGAGGAGGGCAAGCAAAATTAGGCGTGAAAGTCCGAGAGAGGGATTGAAGGACAGACGGAGGGCTGAAAGAAAGGAGAGACGGACGTACAATCAGGAGTAGGGAGCAGAAGGAGGTATGGATGGAAAATGGAACAAAAGAAGGCAAGATGGAAGGATGGAAAGGGAGGATGAAAGCAAAGCAACTAACTCGTTATCTAAACGCCAAATTTGCACTTTTTTTCAAAGCATATAACCGGACAGTGTCTTTACATATGTAGTGAAAGGTATATTCTGTACTATTTATCCATGTTTAGCAATAAAATCTAATTTGCAGAAAAAACAAAAAAATTCTAAATGGGCCAATTTTAGCATAATGCAGGAGATAAAATTCAATTTTACAGCTTTTATTTATAACGAAGCGGGACCATTTATCGTGTTGGCGTTTAGAAACGATCCAGTTCTGTATTTCAAAAAATCAATGATCTTCAAATAAATGTCAAATCATTTTCGAAATTTAAGTTTGACGCGGAGGCTGTCCGTTACGAGCATATTACATCGTAAAAGGTTTTAAATTCCACGATATAAACCAAAAAATATGAAATTCAGGCGCTGAATTTCAGAAATAAAGTGTGTTTTTTAGACAATGTGGATAAAGATTGAGCTGTTGTTTGCGACAGTGTAGGGCAAGATCAGACTGCACAGAAATTGCAGTCTGATCTTGGATCTACATTGTCCGCTTTTTCGTGAAATAATCTTGTAAAACTACCACTGAAATTACAGTGTTCTTGAATGACACATCATTTAAATTATCGTCATCTTAATCAACTATCAGAGCATGCTAAATAGAATTAATCTATACTCCTGCAAAAGAGGGTTTAAAGCATCTCCGCGATGCATGATAACTAAGCAAGTCATCCCATGATCATGGATCAATAAAACCCATAGGTTGTATAATAACCGACTAAATCATGAGGTACACTGGTCCTTAGAGATGCAGAAAATTAACCGATAGCAAAGAGTTTCGACTCAGGTCAGCCTGCGCGGATTGCGCAGGCTGACCTGCGTCGATACTTTTTGCAAATGAATTAAGCCCCGTTTTCACAGAGCATGGCTCAATTAAAGGCCACGCGCATCAATGGAAGCGAAATCCAGCGAGTGTCGAGATACCTCTACCGACTTAGCTAAGGGTACAAGGTAATTAAGTGGTTGGAGGTCGAAGTTGAGCTGGGAAAGAAATTAAAACAGCAAAACAGAAAGACGTTGACAGGGTTTTCGACAAAATTTTATTAATAACGTTATCAGTAATGTGGCATTAATTTGCCACCTCCTCCATAACCCTTTACCACTCAAACCCGAATATTCATTCCCTAATGGAGAAGGTTGTTGAAAAACATTGTGGGAAAAAGGAGAAAATGCTGGTAACAAGCTTTTTCTCCTTTTCATACAATATTTACTACCCTTTCAAAGAGAAATTTCAGTTTTAGAGTGACGTTTAATTTGTCGTCCGCATGCTTTGAATTTGGGGCAGTCTAAAGTGTTATCGTTTGGTAAAGAACACAAAACATGATATCCTCTTCTTGAGAAATGTGAATTTTAATTATAATAATCTAACCAGCTTTCGGCGGTATAACCGCCTTCTTCAAGTGTGATCCTGTGATACAAATTCTCTTCCCACAATGCTTTCCGCAACCGTCTTGCATGGGGTCGTGTTTTCTGTACGGCAATTAGTTAACCCTTTGCCAGACAATCCAGGGTTTGGGCGGCCCTGGGAGGGGGCCTTTTGGGAGCGTTGTGGGAGGGGGAGAAATGCTGGTAACCCGGCATTTTCTCCCTTTCCTGCAATGTTTTCTGCCCGTCCAGGGACGGATTCCATCGTTTTGGTCACATCTGGTTTGCTGTCTGTAAATGCTTTCAATTTGGAGAAGTCTACAATTTTGTCGTTTGGTAATGAGGTAAGAAACACATTCAATGTTGTATAAAATGTTGGTTGTTTTAAAGCATACATTTCCTTCTTTAGATCAATGTAATGAATTTATATTTGGTATATTTATATTGGTAATGTCCAAACGTAGGCCTGGTCCATTCCTGTGGGCTTGATCTTGGGCCGATTGATGTGTATGAGCTATGCTATGTGGGAAGGGGGGCTTGATGCATTTGCAAAAGGTATCGACCCATGTCAGCCTACGCATTCCGCGCAGGCTGACATGGGCTGAAACTTTTCGTTATCTTCCAATTTTCTGCATGTCCAAGTAATATTCTACCTCATGATTCAGTTGGTGGTTAGACAAAGTGGATTTTATGGATCCGTAATTATGCAGTGATTTGCTTGGTACTCTGTATCACGGAGATGCATTAAGCCCCCTTTTGCCGGAGTGTGGCTCATATGCATTTTTGGTCTAAGTTCAGGCCCATTTGGCGGGATGAAAGCTACAATGACTTCATCCCCGGGACTTAGTATTAATTGTTTACGTGACGTCAACGTTACCTTGACGTTGCGTAAATAACTGCAGGCATTGTATCACTGGATCACACTTGAAGAAGGCGGTTGCACAGCCGAAAGCTCGTGTAGATTATTATAATTAAAAGTTTGGTAAAGAGATGAATGGACCTTTTCGGAATTTTCTGCTCCAAATTAATCTTTTTTTTATTATTATTATTATTATTATTAAACACCGTTTAATACTTCGAAATATACATTTTCTGCAAACTTTAAGAAAACTGGACGGTAAGACGGAGTAAAAATGTAAACTTGGCGTACAAATAAGGGATGGTCGCCTTACAGTCCGAAACGCCATCTATTTCTATGAGATCAAATATGACGTCATCGTACTTATTTGAATACGATCCCATAAAATAAACACGTTTGTTTGATCACATAACATATCAGTCATAGCAAAATTTTAGCGAAAGTAGGCCCTATAGGAAAAAAATACGAGGCTATATAGCCCATTTAGGAAACAATACCGGAAAATATTGTTTTTCTTACATTTTCCATTCTTCATTGATGGCATACCAAATATCGCCTCAATTAATTCAGTGATAAATCGTTTTTGAAATTTAGTGAGATTATAAAAATCTGAATGTGCCCCTTTAAGAATAATTTGCTGCAAGCAACATTGACAACATCCTTGTAAAATATAGATTCTAACATGACACGTGAATTCAGCTCTATAAACAGAGCGCAATGAAAGCGTGGTAAAATCTACGTCATTCTATGTAGAGTGACGTCATTTTGTATAAAGTAAGTCACTCGTAGCTGTTCCGTGTCTCCGCCCTCCGATATTTTATCAATGAAAGTCACTTTAGCGAAAGTAGGCCCTATAGGAAAAAAAATACGAGGCTATGTAGCCCATTTAGGAAACAATACCGGAAAATATTGTTTTTCTTACATCGCCCTTGTGGATTATTTATTGTGCCTCATAACTCACAACCGTGGTTTATTGAACGATAAACCACGATAGAAAAAAATATAGGATCTGACATGAGTTGGCTTTTGAGATAAAATTTTATTAAAGGAGTCTAGGGAAATGTTGTTAAGCGAGCCTTTGGCGAGCTTAATAACATTTTTCCTGGACGAGTTTAATAAAATTTTATCCCAAACGCCAACGAATGTCAGATTCTTTTTATCACATAACGAAATTTCACGAATCATAGATCAAATGACGTGCAAAACCGTTCTACATGCACCCGCCGTAATATCCGTAAAACCCATTCACTTCAATAAAATACGCACAAAATGACGTCAAAAATGACGTCAAACAAATACGATATCAAACGTGTATAAGATAAGAAAATTCGTAATGGGTATATTACACTGAAAACAAGGGCGATTATGTGATAAGATTATTTCTTAATTATAAACATGAATTAAAGTTTAACACTTTACTACACAACCCTGCGTTTGACAACCTGAGGAAAAAGGCCTTAGAAAACATTATGGGAAAAGAGCCACGTTTTCTTTGTCGTATGCAAATGCTGTCAGTTTGGACAAGTCTAAAGTTTTGCTGTCTAATATAGGTTAAACACCTGAATACGTTTTGGCTAGATATTTGTTTGTTATAAACAATTTCTCCTTTTATCACAATGTTTTCAAATTTGGTCTACAGCAGGCAAGAAAAGTCTTCCACTATTCATATTGTTGTTTTGATCTTTTGGTAACTGTTTGACCTAATCAGAGATAGTGCAACTCTCTAAATTTAGAATTAGACAAACAAATGTTATTTGAAATGGCTAGGGAATACGCGCCCAGGCCCCGTATTCACCAACCATTGTTAAGAACATTCTTAGTATTAGTCTAAAAATTTTTATGAATTTAAAAGTAACACAATTTCTGATTGGCTAAACCAATTGGTTTAGCCAATCAGAAATTATGTTACTTTCTAAATTTAGAAACAGACTTCAGATGCTATTTTGAATGGTTGGTAAATACGTGCCTGGAACTTTCTGCCCAAATCACGACATGTTCGATTAATGTATAATTTAGTAAAAATCGAAGATGCAAAATAAAGAGACAGGCAAGAAAGAAATGTGTTTTCTATGATAATTTGATTGTTGTAAATTTTGACAGTCAACTCTCCAGACTGCAATTGCGTGGTACACTATAATATCACGTAGATTGCACCGATTTCTCTTAAAGCATAGCATAATAATCATTGATTGTTCATATGCCACATGCCAAGTCTCGATATGCAAGGTAATGTGTGTGATTTCAAAGACTTGTTTGTTTGATAGAGTGGTGCTTGGCGCCACTGTCAACATTGTTTCAGTCATATCATGGGGACAGCTCACTTATTTATGTGTCACAATGGTATCACCAGTACCAAGCCCTGGCTTTGAAATGTCTTGCATATGGACACTCACACGAACCATCAAGGGACTAGAGTGAGAATCGAACCCGGGACCTCCAGATTGCAAACTCTACACCTTACCACTCGACCACACCGGACTCCATCAGTGACTTGTTCTTGTATATCTTTTCATGAAACAGAGAGGAACGAACAAGGCCACCGTTTTCTTTTCCAGGTCTAAACTACATGTATTATGACCGGTCCAGGATTGACTTGAACGCAGTATATGTTTTCAGGTTACAAATTCAAACCCTGAATTTGAAAAATCCAAGATAGTCACAAATACGTTAATTTAAAGGCACTTCAATTTTTTCCACGCTTTTTGGTGTCTACCAGAATTGAACTTGATCACTGCTCGGCACACCAGCATTTTCTCCTTTTCTGACGATGTATTTTTTCAAAGCCTTCTTCATTAGCATCGTTTATAAAGGGCATCTTATGGTAAAGGATTAATGACCATATCTTCACATGCGATTTAGTCGGCCAATCAGATTTTGTATGAGTTTTGTCCCTGGTGATGGTCTTACAGTCATTATATTGGTCGGTTTTCATTTCACTTATACCCCCGTCACACCGAACTCGTTGTCACTCCGTTCCGAAAATTTTTGCCAAACGGACTTAAACTGTGTTTGGACGAAGTGGACGTATTAGCAACCTTTTACGATCTGTTTACTAACTTAATGGGTTAGGACGGGAAGGGTGCTCCAGAACTTTGAGCCTGCTCAAAATTTTTTGCCGCCCATCCTGTACTTAGACGGGGTGACAACGTACTTAAAACAACATGGACGTACTACAAATGGAACTGCCGTACTTCGATCCTATTAAAGACGCGGTGCAGTCGGGCATCAATTGGTAGTGCGTGTGCATTTTACCGACCGAAATTACACGTCCTAACCCGACCGCAGCCCGTTTTAGGATTTTGTTGACCGGGGTAAGACTTTCCAGGTACAGGTTTGGTGAGACAGGGGCTTCAGGCATTATTAGGCCATAAATTACACGTTCTACCCCGACCGCAACCCGTTTTCCGATTACATGTATGTCAGGACGAGGTCAGACGTTCTAAAAACTAGTTTGGTGTGACGTATAAATGATCTAGCTTTTAGAATCTTCGCTATTGCTATTACAATCGTAACCTAACTAGACATACGACCTTCAGATTACAGACCCAAAACCTTAATTGAATAACCTAGAAGAATTCCACATTACTCTCTTTAGTCAGATAATTTCACAAATAGTAAGACAGTGTAGATGCAAAATCAAAAGACACATTATAAAGCGTGTAGTCTTGATTAATATTGTTCGGGGGAAAAAAATGCATGCAATTTCATTTTGGGCCGGAAGGGTTTCTTGACCTGAGATTTATCCAACCATTGCTTTGGACCCACCTTTAAGCTGTGGATAGGTGCAGAGAAGCGGAAGCAATTAGTTAATTATGGAAGAGTGTAGAACAAGATCAGGCTGCACGGGTGAGCAGGGTGACCTTGACCTACACTCTTCACAAACTCGTAGGACTCCTGTGTGGCAAAGTGGTGAAGGTGTAGAATTTGAAAGCCGGAGACTCTTCATTCGATCCTCACTGGAAGCGCCTGGATTTTCATGCTCTTGGGCATGAGTGTCCTTGGGCAAGACATCTCGGAACCCCTACCTACAGTAGTACTGGTGAAACCAGGTACACACGTGAATAAGTGAGCTGTCTCCTTGTTATAACTAAAACAATATTGAAGGTGGCGTGAACCACCATTAATTATATCATTACATCTTCGCGTAGAATATCAGAGATCACGGATTTGAATCTACAATATGACATCGATTAACACCAGAAGCTTGCCAACTGAAATCTTCTTATCAATAAGCATTATGATATAAAAGAAAGGGGGATCGATCGACAACGAAATATGGAATTATGTAAATATGCAACGTGCAAATTTAAAAGCCAGCACATCCGCTAGTCTATTATGTAAAACTTTGTATCAACGAAATATATTTACTTTATACCACGTTATTGGTGTCCTCACGCAGTCATAGTGTTTTATAACCCTTTAACCTGCGAAATAAATTAACTTAAACTTTCAAGCCGATAGTAAAAACCCAAATAGTGTTATTTCAAAATTACTTTGGGGGAAAATATATCCCTATCGGACAGTGTAGATCCAAGATCAGACTGCACGTCTGTGCAGCCTGATCTTGATCTACACTTTCCGCAAAGGGTCCTTGAGTCGCGTTAAGCAGACTAAGGGTAAGCTCTATCAGCGCCATTTGCGAAAACATGTTTTTTAGGACACCATAGCTCAAGGTCAGACTGCAAAGAACGTGAAGTCTGATCTTGGATCGATACCATCCACTTATTTTTCATGTCTACGTGATAACGAATATTTCTGAGTTTCAGTGGATTCTACTTACAGACATCGAAAGTGGTCGAGTTAATAACTTGGGTGTTGAGAGAGTTTACCAGACGACAAACTTTCAGCTTTGTCCTAATTGAAAGTATTAGCAAAATAACAAATTAAATCAAAGTGCTGTCAGCACTGTAATCGGTCGACACTGAATAACCACACTGTTTTTGAAAATCACATATCAAATGGTAGTTGTTTGAACTGTGTTTCGGAGTAAGAACCCCATGTTATATTGCCTTTTATACTGAATTAGAACCTTGACAATGGATAAAGAAATCCATTCTTATTCTTGCAAAGGACTATGTGGAAATCATCTAATTTAGTAATAAACTGGTTGAGTAATTGGTTGTTTTGTGTTTTTGGTCGCTTTGAACATTATTTCAGTCATATCGCGGCGACAGCCTTCTTATTCATATTTGTCAAGGATTTCACTAGTACTAGGCAAGGGCTCTGAGGTATCCTACCTGATGACACTCCCACGAAAAACACAAGTGTCGAATCCTACACCATACAACTGAACCACCTAGGAACCTTTTTTTTTTCAACCTGTCTTTTACAAATTAGTAGTTTAACGGAATGGTCTAACTAGAGATTTGCCAGCCGTCAGCAATAGAACGTAAAAGATACGGAATTCTAATCAGCAATTCTTATTATCAAGCTTTAGACATCATTCTTACAAGATTAACAGTACCTACCAGCCTTTTACTAAAATGAAAAAAAAAAAAACACACACACACACACAAACACAAAATTTGATATTCTAACTTTAGCAACTTTGGTAACTTTAATATAGTTGCAAGACTCACTTTTCTACCAACTATTGGAACACAGACAGAGTGTACTGTAGCACATTGCCAGACTCTTAATAATATCCTTAGTTTTTTACTTTTAAATAATTTGAATAAATCGTATAAAATGTGTTTGCATTTTGACTCCCGAATTGTTTATTTTTGGCCGCTAGTGGGCTATCTATTTCTCCATTTTTAACAAGCCATCGTATCTATCGAGATAAATTGTCCTCTCTAATATTTTTGGCTGATTAAACCTTCCTGGGCCGAATCACCCTGGCCACAACGTCTGCTTGCCAAATTTTCCAACCGTACTTCTAAAGAATGTAGCTAATATCTACGTAACCGTCATCTCTTCACCAACCAACGAAATTTTAGACTTGTCAAAATCGAAAGCATTTGGACATTACGAATCGAATTTGACTGTAGCCCAAATGATGAGTTGAATCGTTGAAAAGGTAGATAGCATCGTGGTAAAAGGAGAAAATGATGGATCAGCATTTACCCCTTTTCTGCAATGTTTTCAACAGCCTTTTCCCTCAAGGTTGTTAAAACTGGGATTGTGTGGTAAAGAGTTAAAACTCTGAGTTAATCTTCTGGCCGTTTTCAGTCAGAAACCACTGTACAAATATTACAGTTTCATTTACAGATCTATATCCTACGTGAACATCCAATTATGATCTAAGATATCTACGTGTGTAATATTGATCTGCACTGCACTCAAAGGACAGTCTAATCTCGATCTTTTATTGTCTGCAAAAGCAACTTTTCTTAACCTTGACCAATACAGGTTATGTATTTGATTCATTCTAATAAGCGAGGAGCATAGCTACAGTAAACCTTGTGCTCTTTATCTGAAAAACTGGACCTTGTGGAAAGGATGAGAATCAACTAATATAAAGTGTCTGGTGAGACATACATATTGTCGAGAGTTTTACCTTAAGACCCTGAATTAACGAAACAGACATGTCAAGCTTGGAAAAGCAGCCTATTCATTGAAGGGCCATTGCTGTCTTGACTAGAATATCTCATATAAAAAATGTTACGACAGATCCATGATCTGACTGCATGTTCTGTACAGTCTGGTCTGAATCTGCACTCTCTACAAAGGCAACATGTTTTGCTTAGCCCTCTAAAGAAAAATATCTTGGAAAAAATACATGCTCCTAAACTTTTCCCTGGTCCGTTGATTCAGACATGGAGAATTATATCTTAAGTGAGAGTACCCCCCCTCCGGAGAAAATGCTCTATTTAACTCAACCAAGTGACAAAATTTTATTTTGAAAATCGTTCATATGGTGAAGAAAATGCTGTTGGAAAAAGAGATGATGGTAGTTACAAGCATTTCTCTCTCTTTCCCACTATATTTTCATTGCCCCACAGGATTGTTTTGTCAAGGGTCAGCAGACTGACAGACTGATTCCAATCTAAGCTCATCAAGAAGAAACATGTCAGTGACCGTACAAAATGATAGTGCCGTGTCTGTAAGGGGTTATGAAAATTTAACACATCTGACGCTAAAAAAATGCGTAATCAGATACTGCTGGTCAGTACTGTGAATGGACAGTCTGGCTTGTAAAGTTGCAGGCGTGGGATCACCAGTCCATTCTGAAAATGCTTACGTAATGACCTCTCCGCTACTTAGAAGTTAGAGGTCATAACCCTTACACAAGTTTACATCCCTTTCCCTCACAGCTTCACACTTTTTTGCCTCACTAGCGTTAAACAACCCACGGCCAATCACTATTTTAAACCTACGCCTGTTACGAGTTGCATTTACATCACTTTGCTCTAAAGCAGTACAATCTAAATATCTAAATTCTTTACAGCAATATTCCTTACAAACTCCTTTCTGTAGCGATTTTATCTTTGCCCCAACCCTAGATGACCCGTGAACTTTTCAACACCTGCAACATATACGGACAACACTCGTCACAACTCGACCGATCCCGTAAATACGTATATAGTGACCAACGACCCACTCGAAGTTTGCCGAATAATATAGACAGTCGACGGCTACAGAATGTGTTTACATCACGCGATACAATAGCATCGTTCGGCCGTATACGTCACAAATCCTCATGAATATTTATATCTTGATCACGTGACCCGACCTCATACAAACAACATGGCGTCTACACAATCCTACTGTCAAATCGATCTAACTCCCGACGACGTTCCTGGGGCAAAACTGGACTTAAATGCATTTGAAAAGTATGGCAACGTTTCTTTGAAGAGATGGCTCGAATGCAGAGGCCTTAAAATCAGCGGCAATAGATCTGATCTTATTCAGAGGTGAGTTAAAAGGCAGTGACCTCCTTCCTTTGTTTCGATATTGTACGCTTTACGGGTCCATGAGATTGTTCAGTTTTTAACAAACTTTATTCATCCGGATTTGTTGCTTGCCTTTTAATCAGCGGCTTCAAAAAGTCATAGTAATCAATATCTATGATAAATATCTTCATGAGTCGCAAACTGTCGATTTGATGAAGAGGGCGAATTTTCCATAAAGGAAACCATCTTTTAACGGATCAAAGTACTACGATGTGTTTATTTAAATGATTTCTATTGATCGAATGTCCCCTTAAACTGTTATTTGCAAAATATATATATAGTCATATAAAACAGCATTCCTGTCTCCTTTCAGCTCTTGAAAGTATCCAAGTATTTCTTTAATTCGAGAGTGATTAATACTCATGGTATTGTCATGTGTGATTCATGTCTCACATCTGTTCTCATATCCCTTATATACTTACGATATTCCTTCTATTCAACAGATGTAAAGATGCTGTAGCAGCGGGAAAATCAGACAGCATTGATGTAACCATTGATGACGGGAAGTGGTTTTGCATCAAAGAAGAGAAAATCAAAAAAGAAAAAGAAGACATGGATGATAAACCATCAGTTCCTCCTGTCACTGGATGGAAACCCTTCCCGTCAGAAAATATTCCTGGTAATTTTAATTATGGACACATCTACCACTACTTGCTGGAGAGTACTGTTTTGGTAGGTGAGACGGGCAGGAAAGAGGTCACAAATTTGTCATACATGACCTCAAAACCTCTAACAAAGGGGGAACAGTATGTAAAAAGTGGAAACGTGCTAGAAATGAAGGACAGTTTTAATAAGGGTAATTACTTTGTTAAAGCAAAGGTAGCTGCCTCAATGAAAAATGACTTGCATCATGTCAGTGTTAGTATTTCGGGCTTAAGTGGGGCAGTGCTAGATGCAAACTGCACCTGTCCAGGATCTGCGCTGGGACGATGCAATCATGTTGCTGCTGTACTTTTAAGAATTAATAAACATTGCCAAGACTTTGGACATGATTCGAAACCCTGCACGAGTAAACCTTGTGAGTGGAACAAGGGAAAACAAAAAAATAAAACTCCAGGCAGGGTGAATGAGGCAGAGTATGAATCTCACAAGCCAAAGCGCAGCAAACTTAGCAAGTTCGATCCTCGACCTATTCAATGTAGAGGAAAGTCGTTCATTAAAGCAAATACTTTCATAAGAAATATGAAATACGTAGATTTTGAAAGAAACAAAGCATCTATGTGGTCCACATTATTTTCACCAACTTTCAAAGACTATGACATGACTGATGAATGTAAGGACATTTTAAAAGTTCAAGTTTGGGACCTTTTCTTGCACCTTCGAGCGGAGTGGAAAGGCTTTGCAAAAGATATCTACATGATTCCAGGAACAGAATCTCAGTCGGATTCAGTTGAATGGAAAGCATGTAGATGGTTTCGTATCACTGCATCAACTGCAAAGCAAGCAAATAATTTAGGGAGTTTGTTACTTTCAGGTGGCGTTCAGAAGGTTGAAAATATCAGATTCACTACATTCATTAAAAACCATGTATGGGAAATGAGTTCCTTTCAGTCTTCAGACATGTCATACGGTCTAGAAAATGAGGACACAGCCAGGCAAGATTATGAGTGTCTCTTGAAAGAAAAGCACTCTGAAATTAAAGTCAATAAGACAGGCTTCTGGGTGAACAAGTTGAGGCCCGAGCTTGGATGCAGCCCAGATGGCTTTGTGATGGACCCAACTGAGCAATTCAAACACGGGCTTGTTGAAATAAAATGCTTAAAAGTCTTCAGTTTAATTGCACCACAAAATTTGTTTTCAAAAATCAAGGATGGAACTTTAAAGAAATCTAATTTGTATAGTTCTTGTTTCACTATTCCTATTGATGATAACTCAACATTGAGTCTAAAAACAAACCATCCCTACTATTTTCAAATTCAGTTACAGTTGGCCATAACGGATTGTCAC
This sequence comes from Hippopus hippopus, assembly GCA_946811185.2. Taxonomy (NCBI): domain Eukaryota; kingdom Metazoa; phylum Mollusca; class Bivalvia; order Cardiida; family Cardiidae; genus Hippopus; species Hippopus hippopus. The sequence goes on along the minus strand of OX328098.1, from coordinate 25,281,029 downwards.
TGGTGTGACTTTGTGTTATGGTCACCGGTTGGAAAGCTTAGTATTGAGAGGATTCGGCGAGATGATCAAGTCATCTCAAATATGATCTGCAATGTAACAGCTCTGTGGCATAGAGTTGTTGCTCCCGAGTTGTTTGAAATGCGAGTTCCTCGAAAATTGAATCCATTTATACTAGCAGACTGATTGGTTAGATAAACGGTCATAAACCCTATACCACACAATCCATAGTTTCAATGACCCAGAGAAAGAAAGTTTTCAAAAGCAATGTGGGAAAAGAAGGAAATGCTGGTTACCAGAATTTCCTCCTTTTCTCAAAATGTTTTCTACAGTTTATGAAGGTCATAAGTCATATTCAGTTTCAGTTTAACACTATATATTTGTTGATGCTTAACTCTTTACCAGACAACAAAATTTTAGACCTGTCCAAATTGATAATATTTGCAGTCAACAAATTAAAAGTTGGATCATAGCATGAAACTTTACATTTATAAGGCAGAAAATGTTGTGGGGAAATGTGAAAATGCTAGTAACCAGCATATCTTCTATTCTCACAATATTTCATTAGTTTTCTGTCTCAGGGTCATATAATCTTGGGATTGTTGTTGAGAGTTGATCATGAGTTGGGCAGTTCAGCTCTAGTGGGAAGAATTATCTGTATTTCATTGATGTCTAAATGATAACAAGCTTGGAAAATACTTGTAAATTTTTTATTTTTACATTTTTTATGTAAATGAATAATGTTTATTACAGTTTGTATATAAATATTCAAATTGTGAAAATTTTGATACACTACAAGAAGTGATTGGATGTAAAATTCCCAAGTTATTTTTTGTGCCCTATCTTGTGGGTTGTCTTTTAATGTTTTCCTTAGACAATTTGATGATGAAGAATCTTTTTTATAATGATGGGTAAGTGTAATACTATTCTAAATGCCTATACATTGTATAGGAACTTACAAGAGTTTTGCACTTTGAAGTGATCGCACATTTCACTCAGTTATTTGAATAGCCTAATACCATTTAAAAGTAAGGAAATTATTGTGATGATGACAGTCTGTTATTGTTTGGTTTGGTTGAAGTGTTGGTTGCTGGCAGAAAAATGAATTTTAAAACCAGATATTAGGTAAATAAAAGATAGAGCCTCCTAGCAACTTTTGACCTAGTTTTAAAATTCATTTTCCTACCAGTGACTGACACTTGAGCCAAGCTTCCAATAACAGATTGTCTTCATAATAAGTTTCATACTTTAAAATGGAATGATTAAATTCACTTGCTACTTACCAGCCCCATCATTTACTTTTGGCAGCTATTGAGCCTTTAAACTTTTCCTTTAAATTTAATAAGTACCCACTACATACTGTGTGGTGGAACCGTACAGTTATTTGGACTGGAAATCAGAATATTCATGCTGTTTATTTAACCCACAGAATGAAAATACATGTACAGGAAAAATCACTTTACAAGTGGCTCTTGGAAATTGACAATACATGAAGCTACAAAAACAAGCTGATCAGCAATTGGTGCTAAAGTAAGAGGAATTTTACCAGAGAGTAACTTAAATTTTTTAATTCTTTCAATAACCCTTTCAACATGAATTCTTGCTTTTGCAATCCGCCTTGTTTTCAGTTCTTCTTGTGCAGTGAACTTCTTGCGTTTGCCTAAAAATGGTGGAATGTTGAGTGAAGCCCGTCTTGTATGGAGCAGGTCTTCAATAATGAAACCTCTGTCAGCCAAAACCATATCCCCCGGATTTATAAAGTTTAGAAATCCACTTTTTTCTACAATAGCCCTGTCACTGATTGAACCTTCAAAAAGGTCAGACACAAAAACATTGGACCCATTAGGGGCTACAGCTATTAGACTCTTGTATGTATGATGATTTTTATAGGAAGAGTAAAGATTTCCTTGACGTCGAAAGTCTCTAGGCATTTGAACAAAAAACTCAGTGCAATCAATTGTACACCTTATATTTTTGAACGTTTTAAAAACATGCGGCAAGTATTCCTTGAAGTGTTGTCTTTCTGGAAACATTTCAATGCGATAATCATTGAAATGGCAGTAGAGTAATTGTATCCAAGTACTGAATGTGGTGCTAATGGTCGATGTGGAAATGCCGAAAAAATGTGAAAGAGACTGAAGACTGTAACCTCGCCTTAAACGCACCAGGGTCAAAAATAATTCTTCCATAGGTTCTAATTTTCGGTTGCCTGTTTTCGTCTTTTCTTTAGTATTTTCGCCATCCCAATATGTAAGGTTATATACAGATTCTCCTAGAAAATCAAAAAGTACCAAAAAGTGATCATAATGCATACCAGTAAATAATTTCATCTTGGAATCATCATTTTTGACACTGGCCAGTGATAATATTGGACTAGATTGACTTTTAGAATTGCCAATATCTGCATCTGTCAATTTAAATTCATTTCGTAAAATCATGTTCTCAATTTTGACATTTAAAATTTCTTTTTGGTAAAAAGTCTGGCTGTCAGCATCTTTCATTAGCTTCTCATCAGTCTGCACACCTTTTTCTTCTAGTCTGTTCAGCTTGCTGTCTTCAAATGATGGGCTACTCTCTTCTTGCTGCAAAACGTTCAATTATTTTGAAATTTAATTTTTGTTTGTATTGTACAGAAAGTCGTTTCACTTTCTTCACTTATAACCCTTCTCTTGTCATTCAAACAAAGTTTTGAAAAAATTGTGGTAGAAGGGGAAACTGACATTTTCATCTTTTCCAACAATGTTTTTTTACCTATTTGAGACAAATGAAAATGTTATTGCCATGGTTGTATGTTTTCTTCCAATGCTTCTAATGTAGAGATGTCTTGAACTTGTTTTAGGGGCATAGAGTCAATGATGAAGATTGGCAATAACTGTCTTTTGATAAAACGGTGTAAAACTAACTTGCTTTTGAATTTGTTTTCAGTAATTGAGATTATGTGTTAGGTATAACTTGGTAAGGCTTGATGTACTTAAAGTTATAATCCTACTCTTCTATAGAAAAAGGTATTAAATTTGTTTAAATATAGCTTGTATTATGTTTTCAATGCATGTATTTCATGTGTTCAAAGGTCACATTCCTCCCAGGGTCTTCTTTATTTCTTTCACCTGTTTTTGCCCAGTATTCTTTCTTAGCCACCAGCTTCTCATCTCAGTTGTAGATGACAAAATAAATGCAGCTCAAATTATGTTATTTTATCATGAAAAGGATAGAAAACTATGTAAGAAAAAGAATAAAATATTACTTAAAAGCATTTACTTCTTTTTCAACAATGTTTTCAACGGCTTTCTTTCTCAGCGTCATTTACACTCAGGATTGTGTAGTAAAGGTTTATTAAGCAACAGCAGGAAACTTAACAATTTCTATGCTCCCACCATTAACCCTTTAACCAAACGACAAAATTTTAGACTGGTCCAAATTCAAAGCACTTGCAGACGACAAAATAAATTTAACTCAAAAATTGGAATTGTTTCCAGCAGGGTAGAAAACATTGTGGGAAAAGGAGAAAATGCTGGTCATCAGCATTTTCTCCTTTTCCCACGTTTTCAAAAGCCTTCTATCTCAAGATAATAAAAACAAGGGACTGTTTGGTAAAGGGTTAAACGAGAGCTTCGCAAAGCGGTGCATATACGCCTGAAGGGGCTTGACAGTGAAATGGGATAAAATCCAGAACACCTGCAGATATTCAAATTCTAAAAGTCACGTGTATATATGTGTGTGTGTTCATGAAATAATGGAGTTTGTTTCTGGCTAATAAATTCAAGATACTTGGTCCAATTGTAGAATGAGACTTACTACTACAGCAGGCTGCAAAGGTTCTTGAGTGGACAATTGTAGGAGGCTTTCTGCTGCAAGTCTAACATCTGCCCGACTGGCTTTCAATGGCTTGCTCCTAGGAGTTGGTGCTTTTCTTTTCCTTTCAAATCTTCTCACCTATAATTACATGAAAAGTGTTAAAACTAAATTATTATTTGGTATCTCGTAAACCGATCCTGGGTTTGAATATGAATGGCAGACACAACCATACATGTTTAGTCGTTACTGTTAGCAAATGCAAAAATGCCCTAAAGAATTATTCAATGGTCAGTATTAATTTTATTATCTAAACTAAGGACACCCCCAGCCCCTGGGAAAAAAAATAAACCCAAAAAATTTAAACGGATAGTAGCAATTGTTATTGAAATAAGTTATTACTATTTAACCCATTACCACACAATCCTAACTATTAACGACCATGAGAAAGAAGTCTTTGAAAACATGGTTGGAAAACTGAAATGCTGCTAACCTGTATTTTATCCTTTTTCCCACAATGTTTTTCATCCTTAGGAAAAAATAAGTCTGAGTCACATTAAATTTTGTTGTCTGTGAATGCTTTCAATTTGGACAAGTCTAACATTATGTCATTCACTTTGGTAGAGAGTTAATTCTTGAAAATGATGCGAACTGCCGAGTTAACATGCAAACTTGTTCATGGCGACTAACCTGTTCATCAGTATGCAGTAACGCAGGAATGGGATCCGGATGTTCTGAAGTCGGGCCCTTTCCTCCGACAAAGTGCTTGCTGCATATATAAGTGCATCTTTTTATTTTCTGAACGTTGAAATCCTGTAAAGGTCTACCACACGCCTTGATCCATCGTTCACACATTTCCCGTTTCGTAATAGGCTTTGGGAATGGAATGAAAAATACGTCTTTCATGTCATCACGATGTCTGTACCTGGTATCACTATTGCATGTGCCATAACAGCAGTGCTTGACACCCTCAGATTTCGGCTTAGTGCCCGTTTCTTCCATAATGAATCAATTTTCGTATCTCGATCTCTGTACTCACGGCTTTCTGTATAGCATACAGCGGCTTTGTTTTGTATGACATCCGGGCGCTTGCAGAATGACATAATCAGTTGGAAAGATAAGAATTCTATTTTTAGCTCAGCCGATATACGCTATTGATTCGCTCTCGTTTCATTCATACAATTACTCATTACCTCTGACCCCATTTCTGATAACTGTTTTGAAAGTAAACTGCTACGAGTTTTTCCATTTCTGCTCGCTAGACATTTTGATTACATTGGTAATATGACAAAATTCAATGCTAAACAAGTTGTAATCACCGTTTATTGCATAATTGAAAAGTTGAGAACGGGATTACTTGACGCCTGTTTACTAGGACTGTTTATTCATTCTTGCGCTCAACCGAAAGTAGTATTTGTAATAAGGTCACGACAGGCTTGTTAAGCGTTGTAATGCTGTAAATGAACGCTGTTACGAGTTGCAGTTACATCAGTTTGCCCTCAGCGGACGGGTTTCCGAAATTTGTGGTCTCTCTAATCGTCCGGCTTACGCCGACCGATTAAAAATAACAAAATAAAGGCCGACCAAAAATTAAAATTGGTCTTTCCAACAGTAGAAAACGTTAAAGGAATAAGAGAAAACATTGATATGCAGGATTTCCTATTTTTCTCAAAGTGGTACCAGACGCCTTCTTCCTTAGGGTCGTTAAAATAACGGTTTGGAGAAGGGATGAGAAGTACCGGTATATTGTAGGATATTTTTGCCATACCATCATCTATCTCTTTTCCATAAGACAAATTTAGACTTTTCTGAACTAAAAGCTACATCAGACTACAAATCTGAAAATACTATAAATGAGATGAAGTTCTCTGATGTGGTCAAAAACATTACGGGAAAAGGAGAAAATGCTGGTTACCAGCATTTTCTCCTTTTCCCAAAACGTTTTCAATGGACTTCTTCTTCAGGGTCGCTAAATCATGGGAATGAAAGGAAAAAGTTATTCGATCAACACTATTCCAGGAATATCATTATTCAGCTTTGTCCTTTGTTTCGCTCGTAATAGGCTCAGACTCCGGAGGGCCTTATCCAAGGACTTATGCGGAAAACCCAACGTCTCGGACGAGGATCAAAGACCACCAGCTGTTCAGATTCGTGGAGAGATTGAACTATAATATATGTTTTTTCAGTAGGTCACGAAAATGTACAGTAATTAGATACATGTACACTAAAAAAAATAGGGAAGTTTGTCACTGTGACAAGGCTAGTTGCAAATCAATATGTTTAAGAATTTTATTAGTGATCCTTCATTTTCTTGTATCCTTTAGCTTTTCCACTTTTCTAGTCTCTGTTTGGCAGGGCTAAAAGCAAACACATGTACTTTAAAAATCTGCGATTTATTAGAGATATGCAGGTTTACCAACAAATTTCTATGATATTCCGTCAGGTGTGTCTAAAAATCTGAAAATAACAAAAATGAAATAAAGATTGAATTGAATGTTCTTAACTGACATTAAGCTGAATCAGGTGTGTAATAGATCTTATAAAAATACAGGGGAGCAAGCAATCAGGCAAGTAAATATTTAAATTCTAATTTGTAAATCCTTACTCTGAGTTATAATTAAAGCCAATGTTCTTCAAATATATTTTAAAGCTGTTCAAGTCTCTCTGGCTTGTAATTCATGTATTTTGTGTGGCAGTTGGATAAAACACAATTTCTTCTCAGTAGTGCTATCAGTGCTTTGATTTCACAATCTATTTAAAGCTGGAGCACTTGTACATAAAGTAGTTCCCGAACCCATTATTCCACAATTTTTCTCTCTCAAGACTGCCCTCTATTTTACTGTATGCAGTTGATTTATCTGCGACTTCAAAATAGGCAATCAAAACTGAGGAAAAAGCCTTTCGCCCAAAACAATCTCCTCTCCATACGACCCAGATGAAGGAAGCTTTTGAAAATGCCATTGGAAAAGGGGGAAAAGGCTGATAAGCAGCAATTTCCCCTCTGTCCTATAATATTTTGTTTACTCTTTCAACGTCGATTGTATCTTTGAGCCACATTTCATCTATCGTCTGGAAATATTTTGTGTATAAGCGGGTGTATCGTCTGGTAAAGTGTTAAACCGGAAACCATCCATCAGCGGTATTGTATTGGACCTGTTGATTTCTGATTATGCTGGTTTCCGGAATAACACGCCGGTTTTACGAAAACCAAAATGGCATGTTATTAAAGTGGAAGGGGACCAGAAATCCGTCAATTATTTAACATTTGATTGCTGTTAACACCGGATAATACGATACCGTTATACCTACTATCCATACTGCAAAAGATACTTGATGCTGCTAATGTCCAAGACTAGGACGAAATGTTACAAGATAATCTAGCCATTCTAGTTTCGTCAGTGTCAACGGGTTGGAAGTACGAATCCTAGCTTTTGGATATCATTATTAATCTTGGTTTAAATGATGTTTTACTATTTACTCCTGATATTGTTCTGTAATTAGTTTCATGATGTCTATGACAGGACTCTGCAGTGGCTGGCTTAAGAAAACTTCCAAGCAATCAGATCGTACCCAGAACAAAATTTTATGTGGTGATGTTGAAATGGTTCTTTGTCGTTGTTACTTTAAAAAATAATCCAATGCAAAAAATGTTTGATCTTGCTAATCGTTATTAAATGCCGTAATTTTTCAAAATAGGCGATGGCGGTTTATATCTTATGCTTTAAGTGTAGTACATAAATTTTGACGTTACTCAATCTTGGATAACTCTAAAAGTGACGGTAATTAAGAGTCAAAACGTATCGACCCAAGGTAAAATTGCGAAATCTACGCAGGCTGACATGGGTCGAAATTTTTTGCTACTGGCAAATTTTCCGAGTATCAAAGGACCATTTTCAGTCGGTTGTTAGACAAAATAGGTTTTATGTGATTACCTGCTTGGTATAATGCTTCACGAAGATGCATCAAACCGCTTTTACCAGAGCATGGCTCATATATTTTGACACATGAATACACATATGATATTACATGAGTTGGTATCTGAGAATGAACTTCTTTTTAAACGATTCTCAGAAAATGTTCTGACGAGCTTTATAAGTCTTTTTTTGTTGAGTTTTTATAGATTTTTTTTTTCTTCAACAGCCAAAGAAAATCGGATTCTTTTTATCATATTACTATGAAATCTCGAGCATTATAGGTCGGAATATGCAACACCACACACGAGCATCTTGTAATTTCCTTAAATGAAACCCGATTCACTTCTCTGAAAGAAGTATAAAAGAACGTCATAATTTCCATATAAGGCTTTTCTCAAGCGTGTGCAGGATGAAAAAAAATCATAATGGGTACATCAAACTGAAAGCAAGGAAGATTTGCGACAAATTGCTGATTCTTTATTTGAGTGGCATCAATCTTCTCAAATGTTGTTGAACAAAAAGTTTCCAACGACATACATTAGCGACAGATTCAAAGTTTAAGATCCCAAACGGCACAATATGACACCTCCCAACTGGAGTGCTAATTGTGGGCAACAAACCATTTACCAAAGAGATACCCATTTACTCATTTTAGCCGAATGTAGAAATGTTTAAATCAATGAAATAACAATATCTATAGCCCGAAAGAATGAAAAGAAGTTTCAGATTTGTTATTTGAAATGGATTTTGGTCGGGGGAAAATTACGTCGGGTCAAAATTGTAAACAATGGGGTAGTGTATCACTACAGTCATTTACACGCCCCCATCTTAAAATAGAAGGCTAGACTACCTGTCGTTTCAACACGGGAAATGGCGCACTCGTCTGTTTGTAGGATCATGGGTTTTCCCCTTCTTTCAGCAATCCAAAATCTCTAAATATTATGTGCACATACGAAATTTACTTTTCTAATGTCTTTAAAAATCATTCCTTTGCACTCTCGATATAAAATTTCGACATCCTTGAGTAGATTGCTGTTGGGTTCTTGTGACAGTAGACCTGTGTAGTGTATCTCGGCTCCACTTTCTTGTCATTTACATGAATGCAAGGCGAAGGTCGTACACAGTCACGTGACAAGCATAATGTGGTATCCTCGATTGAACGAGTGTATAGGAGCCAAGTCCAAAATTACATTTTCTATCCATCGTAATCTATGCAATCGCGCAACTGCCAGGTGTTCTATTTGTCATGAAGCTACAAGAACGAATATAGTTCGATAAAATATCGAAGAAATTGGTTATATTTAGCTTAAAATGAGTAAATGGGTATCTTTAATTAACTACTTGCCAAACAATCCCGAGTTTTAACAACCTTTAGGAAAAATGGTTTTTAAAACGTTGTAGGTAAAGGAGAAAATGCTGGTAACCAGCATTTTCTCCATTTCCAAAACTGTTTTCTACCCTTTCAAAAACAAATCCATTTGTCAAAGCCACATTTGATTCGTCATCTGCTAATGCTTTAACCATAAAAGGGTTTGGAAATTAGTAATTTGGTAGAGGGTTTGGCAGCTAACACTTCAAATAAACGTTTTGTTGATTGATTGAATTTGTGATTATTTATCGTCGCCATCGGTTGCCTATAACGGCCGCGCCTCCTGAAGGCTGTCAGTATTATCACGGGGGATGTGCAGAAACAGGACAAAACGCATCCTAAGTTACGTCTGATGCTTGAATGTGCTCGGTGTTTAGCACCGTCACTTGTATGAATCCTCGGGTTGATGTCTCAACCAATAGACTATCGGTTGTTCTAGATCGCCAATGGTGGGAATCGGGCCCATACCCTAAAGGGGACGAGAAACAGCACGTTCACGAGACCTACGCTCTACCATTTGACAAGTGCAGGCTGGTCAGATTACATAGGTCTAAAAACAACAACACTCTGTACAGGTTGAATGTTTTTGAATACTACGCCATGCATAAAGGGAGGTAAGTGTGTCATATCGTTATAATAGCAGATTCCTCTATTCTAGTGAAGGAGAAAATATTTCAATATTCAAAGCAAGAAAATTTGCATAGATAAACCATTACTTCCGTCTCGTGTGTTATATGTGCTTTGAGACATTTTGAAAGGGTGGGGGGCGATGTTTATATTGCCCGATATAAATATTTTCGATTTATCAGAGAATCAAAATGAATATGTTCATTAGGTTAGCGTTTTGGAATGAAGTCACATGAAGACTGAAAATCAGACTGCTCGGCCTGTACAGTTTCAACTTGGTCCACATCGTCAGAAAAAAAAACATACGTTGCATTTGGCAGTGAAAGGTGTATGAGTGTATTCTTTACGAAGCAGACCCGAGTTTTAAGAACCCTGAGAAAGAACACTATTGAAAACTTTTCAGGTAACCAGCATTTTTCCTGTACCCACAATATTTTCTATCCCTTCAAAAACAAATTTCATCATCTGAATCTCATTAGAATTTGTCGCCTACAACTGTTTTTAAAATGGACCTGTCTTAAGTGTCGCAATCTCGTAAAGGGTTCCCACAGAAGCGTTTGTCTTATTTTATACTCAGACAAACCATGTTTACGATCACGTTTTAACGATATAAACAAACTTCTGGTGAAAAATAAAAACGAATTTTATGTCTCCTGTCATGATGCTAGGAAAGTCTGTAGATCTATGTCACAGAATGTTTTATTTGTTCCGTTTACACATAGGCCGTGCTCTGTGAAACGGAGGGGGGGGGGGACTTAATGCATCTTAAAAAAGTATCGAACCATGTCAGCCTGCGCAGTCCGCGCAGGCTAACATGGGTCGAAACTTTTTGCCATTTGTAAATTAAAAGACCATTCTACTTCCAGATCTGGTCGATTGTTAGACTAAATGGATTTTATGGATCCATAATTATGTAATAATTTGCTTGGTTTATGCATCAAGGAGATGCGTTAAACCCCCTTTGCCCAAGCATGGCTCGCATATTTTGCTTGGTAAACACAAATCCTTGCCGTAGATGCACAGGTCCATTGGAAAGACGGCTGTGAGTTCATAGCCAAGAATAAACTTTTTTTTTTGTTTCTTCTGATACTGTTATACGCCGCATTTCTATTACAGAGTCGTGTGAGGGTGACAGGTCGCTATGTCACTTTGTTTTTCAAGCCACCAGTCCCAGGCATGGGCTTTAGCACGTCTTTCTAAAGGACACCTAACGCAACCATCACCTTGATCTTTCTGCACCAAATGACAGCATTTTTTGATTTTATTTTAGTTTGAACATGGAGACTAGCAAGCGGACTGGTTGAGCGTCAGATGGCAGGAAGGTTCAGTCACTCTGGTGACTTATTTTGGAAATTAGAACAAAGTTTTGAATTGTTTGTGGAAACATTTACGCCCTACCCCCTGTCAGAATCTACTCAATAAGTCCTAGAGGTAACAATTCACTAATACCTGCTAATCATTAATATACCTTTTTAGATTTTCGTTATACTGTTTTAACTCACTTTTAACCTAAGGCCCATCGCCAGTCATGTTATCATCCAGGTTCTGCTCGGTAAAGAAAAAACTTTTAAATTTGGAAGATTCGGCATGTGTTCATTCCCTAATAAGATTGTAAAACCCCGTTCTCACTGTCAGGGTATCAGTCCCAGATTGTTTTCGTGAAAAGCAGGTGATAAATCAGGCTGAATCATTTTTCGGGGATATTCGCGTTAATTGGTATTGAATCCAATTGGCTCTGATGTTTATACTCTTTATTACAACCATGGTAAGGCGAGGCAAATTAGATATCATCAATCAATCTTATCAAACCCAGGCTTAACTAAATAGTCCACTATCATACGTTACAAACGATTATGTAGGCTGATAAAAAACTGGGCAGCATCGAGTGTATCAGACTGTGAATAGGGGTGGGTGGTAGATAAATCAGAGCTTACATTCTGGTTTGCGGCTAGTTTTTACCGGGAAGAACTGGGGTCAATACACGAACAGCATCGGCGTTCATCCCGGAATGCCCCGGTTCGTCATTCAGAATGGGGCTTCAAGCTCTAACGGTTTTGCGCACTGACTTCAAGATTGACATCTTTAGTATAGCATATTGAATCCCGAGTACTATATCATAAAAGTAGTAAAAGAGGTTTTTAGCGGATGCCGAAGACGAGAGCGGACAGCGGACTTTTATGCGGGGATGTTTCAAAAGAATTATACACCTTCCAAAAGTTTCGAGTTTTACAAATAACCCTTTCACATTATTTAATTATACTACATACCTTTTACATCATTGAAATGCTTTGTATGTCAAATATTACCTGACCTATTTCTCAATATTTTATTTTGTGGAAATCTATAAGCATTTCATCAGACAAAACTAGGACTTTATTATGGTACCATCAAGCCAGACTCTAGTTGTTAGATGTGACTGGTATGCTCTGAGGAGGAGAAGGATTGCCACCCTGCCTCTTTAAACAACGAAGCACTTGTCTGAAATGATGTTTCTAAATAAAAGCAAAGGATAAAATTCTGTAACCTAAAATTCAACGGTAGTTTTTAGAGGCACTGGCATAGATTTCTCAGACTTTTCGGCCCAGAAGAATTTCAACATGAAAACAACTACCACTCCATTCTTGTAACACAGATTTGACAATATATGCATACTTCGAACTAAGTTCAGGTTTCATAATCCTTGCACATAAACACTTGAACTTATTTTACATTCCATTTGTTTCTGTAATAAGTGACAGTGATCTTTACCTTCGCTTCAGCCTAAAACTAAAGTAACAACCAGAGTACGACCTGCATATCAAGATCTATCACAATGCAAAGTTTCATAGACATATCTTCAGCATGGCTGAGATAATTACAAATTAATAAAAATCTATGTACAGAAAAGGGCCAACTCTTACCCAAGGACCACATTTTGAACAACTTTCATATAAGACCAAGAGATGATGCCGCTTACCACATATTTCCTGTCTAGGTCTTGCAGTCATTGTGATAGGATTCATTCCTCTTCCACCGCTGACCATTGTCTCAACGATGGTTACGTGGGAAAGCAGCCAGTTGCTTGGAAAGAAAATTGTGCGGAGTACTGGTAAGAGAGACTCCAGGAAAGCATGGATAGGTGCACTGTCCGCTGCGATATAACTGAAATAATGTTGAAAACGGCTTAAACACCATGCAATCAATCAGTCAGCTTTAAACAAGAAGATTTTTGGAATTCTTCATATAACTTAATTTGTGAAAATATGTGACCTCTGGAACAGGGTCGTTTTTAGCCCAGTTCATTATTTGAACAACTTTTATAGGTGACCACAAGATGATACGAAGGATATAAGGCCATGGATTTTTTTTCTCTCTTTTTAATTCTACATAAAATTAATCCATGTAAAGCCTGTGACCTCTAAGACAGTGCTATGTGTGACCATACGGGTAATACTGAAAACAACTGAACAACAAACACCTTTGATGAAGGATCCCTCTACGTGTTGCTTCGTACAGAATGTATCCTTTTTAGACCTTGCTGTTTCAGAAAAGAAGATTTATGATGTTTACGTGATATAAATCAACAAATTATAGTAGCCCAAAGTTTACCTACCCAAAAGCAGGTCAAAGGTCATCCTAAGTCAATCATTTAGTAGACTTTGTGGTATTCCTAATACTTATAATCAGTTCTAACATTAAACGTCATCTGACTCACTGTTCCAGTGGAGACCACTTTTCAAAGGTTTCTGAAAAATATAGTAACAACAGCCATCTTGGTCACATGAGCAAGGCTATATAGACAACTATTTCTTTGTAACATCCAACAGAAGTCTACAACAGATATTTCATTTGAATTTATCAAACATTACTTAAAGAGAAATACTTTACTAACATTACCTGCCAAGAAGTAATTGTAGGCCGACGGACAGACGAACGGACGACGGACAGCAAGCGACCACAGTAACTCATCTCAAGCATTTTTTTTTTTTTCAGGTGAGCTTATAAAACCGGATTCATTTGTACTTACGAATACTGATATCCCCTTTTAAGTAGTAAAATGTGCACGTGATTTTTAAGGATAGTCCAAGCTCGATTTAAAGGAGAAGTGCAGAGGCATTTGATTGCTCATGAATAGTGTTGATCAGTATGCTCTAATGTCTAAAATTGAACGAAATGAGGAGCTCTTGTTCATGTTGTGAGTTGCCTTGTAACAAAAATATTCAAATCACTACCGTATCCTCAAAGTTTACATAACCAGCCAACTCCAGTGATCACTTTGTGATTTTTTTAGACAACCCCGCATAAATGTCCGCAGTCCACTGTCGGCATTCGTCTTCGGCGTCCGCTAAAAAACTCTACAGGCCGGACTGTACTACTATTACATGACCTAAAAAAGAAGTATCTGAATGTTATTATCCCTCACCTTTGGACTGGTCTATCGGCGGCACAGACAAACATTGTTGTTTTTGTCAAATTACACGTCAATTTTCTGTCATTAGCTGTATTTACTAGGTCTAGACCATGAGAAGAATGCACCTTACTTTGACATTCCATCATTGACTCTTTTTCAGTCTGAATGGTAACAGTGTCTTTTAAGTCCTAGAAACGAATACACCATGATGGTTTATCAGCATTTCTTTGTTTCCATTGCATAGAATTATTTCAACATGCAATAGATCTCTTTATGTAAGTCGTACACCGGCTCTAAAAACAATCCATTGAAACTTACAAAGATTTTGATTGTATAGGCTTGACTACACAAGCGGACGGTATAGATCAAAGATCAGACTGCACGTTCTGTGCAGTCTGATCTTGATATATGCCGTCTGCAAAAGTTACTGTTTTCGCCTATGGCGCCGAAAGGGTAAATCCGTCTCCGTAATGTAACGTAACAAGCAAGAAATCGCATAATTATGGATCCATAAAATCCATTTTGTCAATCAAACAGGCTGAATCATGAGGTAGACTGGTCCTTTGACATGCAGACAATAATTATTATTGATCAATACAAAAAAGTTTCGACCCATGTCAGCCTGCGCGAACTGCATAGGCTGGCACGAGTCGGTATTTTTCCAAATGCATTAAACCCCCTTTTCGCAAAGCATGGCTCATATCTGTTTCAGGGGCAAAGTGTTTACACGGGTTTAATGTCGCGTGTTGCATATTTTTTGATGAGTCTACACTTTTTTGGTATTGCCAACATTTTAAACAACATAATTATCATAAACAATTTATTTTATTCTTGTTTACTCTTGACGTTTCCCACTGAAGTCCCTGGGTACTCGTCCTTGGGCAAGGCACTATAGGATCAAGAAAGACGTAAGTGAGCTTTCGCTATGTTATGACTGAAAGCTGTGAAAGTTCCCATTGGGCTCTGCCAATACTATAATTTGTCAGACAGAAGAAGAAGAACAAGAAGAACAAGAATAAAAACGAGAAGAAGAACAGAAAGAAGAGGAGGAAGAAAAAGAACAACAACAGCAACAACGACAACGACAACAAGTACAATTTAACAAACCTGGTAAATGCCGTCAAATATGGGAAATCAAATCCAAATAGATCATTCGTAAATCCAGTTACATCCTTGTGTTAATTTCCATTAGAAAATAAAGTAGACCTATGTTCACAAGCTGTTGTATATCATTTTCACTATTCATAATGTAATCTTATATCTGCCATAGACAATACAAATGACAAATGGTGTAACTTAAGACCAAACAGCACTGATGGTACAGTATAATCTTGCATCTTCGCTATGCGTATTTGATATCAAATATGGCTATTTAAAGTCTTCCGTTTGGCAGTGAAATGCTGTTTTTAGCTTAGAAAAGGGGCAGCTTATTATTTTCGGGTGGCCAAAGAGTCAATGTGTAGAAAAGAGGCGTGTCTTTAGCCATATCCTGTTAAATAAATGAAATGAAACGTTCAAACTGACAGTAAAAACCCAAATTTTGCTATTTCAAAGAATTTTTGGGAGATAAAGATATTTCCTCATCGGACAGTGTAGATCCAAGATCAGACTGCACGTTCTGTGCAGTCTGATCTTGATCTACACTGTTCGCAAAAGGTCTTTGATTTGCACTTAGCAGCCTAAGGGTTAGACAACAACTATATTCTTCTATCTAGCTCTACGTTACAAACTACGTTACAAAAGTTATGATAAAATTAACTATGATGGTGAAAAGATTATCTTTAACAGTTACCGTGCGATATAAATATTATACTATCCAAGCATCGTTCATATACAGAAAAATACGCTGTAGGTTGCATGTACAGCTGCACGGTTCTTGGGGAAAAAAACACACACACACGCACACAATCACAAGTGCAGGAGATAAGAGTTGGCAGAAATTTCTGGTGATTGTTACGATAAGGAGTTATATCACACACATGCTAACTGTTTACCAGACGACAAAATTTCAGACAAGTCGAAATTGAAAGTAGTTGCAGACGACAAGTTAAATGTGACTCAAGTGATTGATGTTATCCTTGAACGGGAAGAAAATGCTGTGAGAAGAGGAGAAAATGCTGGTTACCCGTATTTTCTCCTTTCCCCACAATGTTTTCTACAGCTTTATTCCCCAGAGTCGTTATAATGAGGGATAAGGTGACAAAGAGTTTTAGTTTAATTTGTTTCATGCCGTTTTTAACAGTTATTTCATTCGGAACAAGGCTGTCATTCAATTATTCATGTTTTGACAAAAGCTTTGTATTCTATGTGACTTGTTTAACATCATTTTCAACAATTTTCCTCTTCTATCGATAGTGGAACATTTTTTTTTTTTCCAGAAGGACGCTTCTGCTATAGCCGGATGGAGCTGAGTTCCAACAGTTAACGCCCTGCTGAAAGGTCCACTTGTGGCCAAATTTAAACCATTCGGGGAACGAATTGCGGACAGCTTTAATTCATACCATGTAAAAGTATGGGTATGATGAGTCTGACAATGTGTTACAATACGGTCTGTCAACGTTCCAGTCGCAGGCATAAAAAAGAGCACCGCACGCAGATGCCAACGCTTGGGTGCAAGTGTTTAATTTTCAAAGTAAATTCAAAGTCGAAAAAGGGCGAAAGTGTGTCAAAAATACCTCTCCCTGTTGTAACGGTACCCCTTTTGATACTGAACAACTTGTCCAAGTTTGAAGTATATATATTCAGTAATAATACAGTTTTTTTTTTTGCACGATGACGACGACGCAAACGACGACGATGACGCCAGGACTATGACAGTAACTCGTCGTTTTCTCCGAAAGATCAAAGTTAAAATGGGGGGGGTCCTATAAGTCAAATTATCTCCCTTTCCAGATAAAGACTAAAGGTAACCAAATAACAGATTGGTCCTTTTTACCAGAGTTCCTTTGTTTTTATCCTTGATTCCCTTGGGGATGTTGCGATAAATGTTACATGATTTATGATTATGTATACGCTCGTACGATTCCCTTGTAGTTTGAAATCAAATTCTGTTCTCAATTATCAGATGAAAAGTATATATATATATATCGATTTGTAAACCAATCTAACTAGATTTACTTGAGATATAATCTCAAGAACATGGCTGTGTAGTGCAAGAAAATCAAGGATAAAAACCAAGTAATCCCCTTATCAGGACCAATGTAGTACTGGAGAGGAATCAAGGGAAATAACTGAAGAATGGACCTCATTAGAGTTAAAGTTGGTAACATAAATTGTAGTTTTACAAAACCCTGACTTAAGCTTCTACCAGACCAGAATGTTTTACATGTCCAACTTGGAAATATCTGCAGACAACAAATAAATGTGGCTCTAATTATGACGCTTGTCTTTGAGCGGGTAAAAAACATTGTGGGAAAAGCGGAAAATGCTGGTTACCAGCATTTTCTCCTTTTCCCAAAATGTTTTCAAAAGCCATTGTCTTCGGGGTAGTGAAAATACGGAATTGTTTGGCAAAGGGTAAAACGCCTTCTAGGACAGACAACCACTTCTTTAGGCTTAATTAGTCGATCCCGGTTGAAAAAAAAATTAAAAAACGACATTTTTGGCTAATTTGGAGAACATCGGAAGACAAAAAGTTATAGGTTTTTATTGAATTCCGAGGATTCTGTTAAATTAAGGATAGGGCACCCTACTGGGATTCGTGTAACATCGCCTTTCATCGCCAAAATCCTACGAATTCGGCTAAGGCTCGGGTAATCCGTAATCGATGCGGGGAACCAGCGTGTATCGGCCGATCGATTACGGATTACTCGAGTCTTAGCCGAATCCGTTGTTTTTTCGGCGATGAAAGGCGATGCAACAAGAATCTCATTAGGGTGCCCTCTCCTTAAGACAGATATTTGGCATTGTCGACGCATTTGCAGATCAGGGGCAGATTTCAGGACCCTGATTGGGAGCATCTATTAGATATTTCCGGCGTACTTTTAGTCCCCTTACTCCCCAAACCCCCCCCCCCCCCCGCATGGTAGAAGACATTATACTTGGCATTTTAGCACAGTCCAAGTGCACTGGTTGACAAAAGACACCGGCTGGGCAAAAAGGGCTTGGTTCTTGTCATTTCAGACTCAAGCAGCCAATAAAAGGATCGTCTTGATATACAGCATCCTGCCTTTGCTTTTTTATGAACCCCTCGATCGATGAAAAATGACATTTTTCCTTCAGTCAAAATGAATACCAAATTAAATCCAAATTCTGTGCATTACTATAGTATCTGACTGGATGGTACATTGTCCATCCAACATCAGACCATATGTTTTGTGCAGACTGATCGTGACCTACACAGTCCGATAAGGCATTTATTATTGTCCCTGTTGACCTAAGCACTAATCCATTTCTCTTATTTCGAAACCCAACCCGTGTGTTTGACAGATTTAATGAAAGGTTCGCTTCTAAATACAGTGGGACCTGTCAAAAATCAATTAAGCTTGTTTATTAACTCAAACGTCGCAAGTTATTTCCAGCAACAGTCTTTTTCTGAGACTCTTTCTTTTCTGTCTTTTTACGTGTTAATAGGAGCGAACTTTGTTGTCGGGGTTTTTAGAATCGCACAAGGTGAGGGTTGCAGGCCTGGGCCCGTATTCACCAACCATTATTTATTAGTCTTAGAGAATTTCGTGAATAAGACAGTGACGAAATTCCTGATTGGCTAAAACATTCGGTTTAGCCAATCAGAAATTTCGTTGCTTTCTAAATCTGGCATAGGACAAGGAATAAAATCTGGAATAATATGTATAATATGTGAGTACCCGACATTTTGAAATGGAACTAAAACGGTGACTCGTTGAATCTGATTAAGCCCAATTTCTTCCCCCCACCCCTCCCCCAAAGAATGCTGCTACGCCGTACATTTAGTATAGATAAATGCTGAATCATCCAGTTGTTAAAACTACTTTGGGCGAATGTCACATTTCTGTGTCCCAAAATAGACAAAATGTAAATATATTCATACGCAGTATTCATTCCAAGTCACAGAGCAGCGCTAAATTGTTACATAGAATGTTTGACGATAAAAGATAAGGCATTTCGAAAAGGCTTGATGGATTAAATATGGCAGCTGTCACGTGCTTGTATCAAAATGAGGCTACTTTTTTATTGCTGAGTATTACTGTACATTTGATTTATCATTTAACATAAAACGTGACACAAACGTTGAAATGACCTCGTTATTACTTTTAGACTTATTTTCATCGAATATTTTTTTTTATGATTTAGCTTTTTTGTGCAGGTTTAACCGAAATTTCTTACAATGGAAGAGAAATGATTTATTCACTGAACGACATACTATCTTACGACCGACATGAAATATTAGCTGAAAGACCCATATCTGCCTCAAACATAACCTTACTCATAACAATCCATGCTCTGTGAAAAGGGCGTTTAATGTATCTGCAAAAAGTTTCGACGCATGTCACCCAACGCAGTCCGCGCACGCTGACATGGTTCGAAACCATTTGCTGTTTGTAAATTTTTCTGCGTGTCGAAAGACTATTTCACCTGTCGAAAGACTATTTGGCCTGCAACACGCAAAAAGGGGCATTCGGACATTTGCGTAAAGTGCCGTCTCGGATCAGCCTGCGCAGTCCGCGCAGGCTAATCCGAGACGGCACTTTCCGTTTTTATGTAATTTTCTGTTTTGCACAAGTCTAATGAAGAACAAAATCTAATGTAGACGTAAAGTGCCGTCTCGGATTAGCCTGCGCGAACTGCGCAGGCTGATCCGAGACGACACTTTACGCAAATGTCCGAATGCCCCTTTTCGCGTGTTGCAAGCCATTTCATTCGGTTGTTAGACAAAGTGTATTTTATGGGTCGACAATCATGTGATGGCTTGCTTGGTGTAACACATCACAGAGATGCATCAAACACCCTTTTTACAAGAACTCTGCTTGTACATTTTCCTAGATCAAACCTTATCTCATTTTCATTATCCATAAGTCGAATACGCAGATGATTTTAGAAGATTTTATTTCAAAAGAATGGTGTTTTACGCCGCTTTCAACATTGTGTTAGTCACGGAGACAGGTCAAATATTCATGTATTTTCGTAGATGATTTCAAAGTCGTCTGCTATATGTTCGTTTCGGGGATGTCTAAGAAAAGTAGTTGACTTAAGGTATAAGTCAAGGCTTGACGCTTTATCCCATGAAGTGTAGTGCTGACAACCCCTTTAAAGCTTGAAGTAGCGTTAAGCTTGGATATACCAACAATTAAAGCAATAGTAAGGGCTAAATTTTGGTACGTAAAACAAGGACCAGTGTTACTCTTTACCAAGGGACAAAATTTTTGGTTTGGTTTGTATTTGAGATTAACGCCATTTTAACAGCTTAGGTCATATCATGGCGATCAGTGACGCACCAATGTATTTCCTGGCTTTCTCACCCCAGCACTGACACAACTTTCTTTCCAAAGCCACTCACATGCATCAGAGGTGAGAGGCGAAAGATCGCCGGAAAGAAAGTTCGCCGCAACCGGGTATCGAACCCACAACCTCCAGGTCACGAGTCAGATACGCTAACCACTGAGCTACCCGGCCGAGCGACAAAATTTTGGAAGTATCCAAAAACAAAGCAATTGCAGACGACAAATCAAATGTGACTCTAAATGATGAGATACGTCTGTGAAAGTCAAAGCACCAGCTTTTTCTGCTACTCCAGCAACGTTTTCAAAAGCTTTCTACTCAGATAAGGTCGGTAAGACTCGGAACAGTGTGGTAACGGATTAGGAATAAGAAAAGCCAACGACTGAAGGCTTAAGGGTGAAATACGTTAGCTTTTAAACCAGTATGAGCTGTTGCCGTTGTATATGACTGAAATAACGTTGATGCTGCATTAACCACCAATCGATTGACCATCCCTCTCATAAAAAAAAAGCCCTCTTTTCCAGCCTAATCTTATACTTTCAAAGCATTTTACTAGTAACTACATTTGCTGTTTCAGACGGATCCTTGACTGGAGCGGAGTCTGGTAGCACAGTCAATAACACGCAAGGCTTGAAACCTAGGGATCGTTAGTTCGAGTCCCAAGCTCCACCAATTTTTGTCCGAGGATTGATGATAGTTATTTCAAAAGGATTCATTACTTTCTCATCGCTGATCATTGTTTCGAATGTGTTCATGCAGGGAAGCAGCCAGTAGATTTGGAAGATATTGTGCTAAGTATTCGTAAAAGAAACTCCGGGAAAGTGTGGATAGGTGCTCTTGTCGCCTAAATAACTGAACTAGCGTTGGAAACCGCGTTAACGCCATTCAAACAAACAAACAAACAAACAAACAACAAAACAAAGAAACACTTGACGTGTACATGCACTTTTAATTGAATCAAAGACGAAACAGGGGCATGGTCTTTGTTATAATCAGGTGGAGAACTCTAGAAGAAAGAAGAAATTGCGTGTCACATCAGTTGCTCATTTTCTGACGATACTTTTAAAGTCTGTTAACCCTTTGCAAAACAATTCAGGTGATTTTTCGACCCTTATTAAAAAGATTGTTTTAAAACATTGTGGAAAAGGAGAAAATGTTGGTAAGCAGCATTTAGTCCTTTTCCTATAATGTTTTTTACCGTTTCAAAGACAAATATATAATACAATATTTTGGTTAATCTTAAATTTTCGTGCGCAATTGCTTTCAATTCGGTCTAGTCTAAAAATTTTGTCAGTTTGGTAAAAAGTGAACAAAACGAAAGGTGAAGTAGAAAGTCATGTTGACGAGCTAATTTGGTAAACGAGTTCACGAGAAAACTTGCAATGACGGGCAGAGTTATTTGATCTTTTTTCATTGATGTTTTTGTAGTGATTCTTTTGATTACAATGTAATCTGTTCCCTCTTTTTTTTTTCCTTGTTGGCTGGAAAATGTCAACAGGGTTTTTTTTTTTTCAAAGAACTCGGAAGATTAAGCAGAGGGTGGATAAAGCAAAAGGAAACTCTTAAAGTGCTCTGAAAAGGACGGAGGGTGGGGAAAAGACAAAAAGTATTTGCCAGGTGCTCTGAAAAGGGTTCAGGAAGAGCTGTGAATAGCAACAGAGGGTGGGGTGAGGACAAAACATATTTTTCAAAAAGCTCTTAAAAGGAACGGATGGTGGGGTAATGACAAAAAAAAAAACGTGCTCTGAACAGCAACAGAAGGAGGGATAAGAACAAGGAATATATTCGATTGTTCTGAAAAGGAACGAAGGGTATTTTCTTTTGATGTCCACCAAAACACTACAGCATAAAACATAATGAAAAAACAGCACATTTATTTGTTTATTCTCATCTTAATCACTCAATCTAATATACACAGACATGTAAAAAAATCAAATGAAATAGTATATGGTAATTCTTATAAAGATTTATGCAAGGAATCATGCATTAAATGGAAGATGTATGTACGTATGAATTCTAGGAGACCTAAAATATCAGTTTGAAAAAACAGTGAAACCTTTTTGCTTTTTGACACGTTTATCTTCGATTTTCATAATTCTAACATTACGTTAACTGTCCTAGAGGGAAAGTACAGTGAACTACTTTTCATGTATCCGTGGTGACAAATCACCCGTGGAGCTTCTGTTTCAAATCATATTCACCATTTAACTTGTTGACGTAATAAAATATCTCAACCAAACAATCAATCTGTCATGAGTCAAGCAGTTGTGATACTATCTCTGAGCGCTAAGGATCAGAGGCAGTTCCGGTAGTAGAGGTATTATTATTTTATAATAGAAACGTGCAACAGCCTGATCACCCATCCAGGTACTAACCATAACTAACACTGCTTTACTTTCAGACGGATGGACATGCACCGAGCCACATTGCTGTCAAAGCTAGCTCTACACAGTAAGTGTGGTTTTAAGTGCTTATAACCCCAAACGCTTCCAGTTACAAACGCCTTATATATTTTGTTCATATCAAAAAGGTTTTTAGAGGATAATCAAAGGTGGCACAAATGGTGAGATTTATCTGCGAATTGGTAGAAAGCATGGTTGGAATAGCGAAAAAAAAAAAAAGCTTTCCTTTTTCCAAAAGGAATCCTCATTAGGGTAGCCAAAAACACGTAATTGTTTTGTAAAGGGTTAACGACAGTTCAGATAAATATCACCCTTGTTAAATTTCGGGGCGTGAAAACTATCTTATATTCAGCATCGTATAAATGCACCGACGTAACCACCGTCTAGACTTTCACAGGCGTAACAATATCTAGTACATTATCGAAATTAAATCACTACGCGGGTGATTAGGTTCCGGAAATATCCCTTTCGATACACCATGCTAATTTAATTGACGTGACTATTGTACACTCCCTGATGTTTTCAACGAGTTAAATCCTTACTAAACAATACGGTATTTTTACAACACCGAGGACGAAATCTATTGAAAACAATTTGAGAAAAGGAGAAAATGCTGGTAACCAGCATTTTCTCCTTTTCCCACATTGTTTTCTGTCATTTAAAGACGCATCCCATCATTTGAAAAAAACATGTGCATGTATTTTAATGTCTCCTAACACTGTACCTTTCAACTGGTCTAAAATTTTGTCGTCTGATAAAGAGTTCATGCAACTGTATTTAGCCCGTTGGTCAATTGCATGTAATTTATGGTCAAAACTACTGCTGTCTTCCACCGTGACATGCCCCTGCTCACTCGTCACAAGTCAGTTGATTTCGTAACTGAGGTTGATACTAAATCTATTTTCAATAACATGATTTTATACATGACGGCGCCCTTGAAATATGTAATATCAACGACAACAAAAACTACAGTGAAGTTATTTACATTTATCAATCTGTTAGCAAAATTTCCATTGAAGCACTGAAGTTAATAAATAACGCAAAACAAATGCAAGAACAGACTATTTGCCGCCAAAAATGTATTGAAGGGCATATTTTGCGCATCTTTTTGGGCTTGTCTCCTTTCCGTTTATTTTTGTTAGGAAACATATGATTTTCTTTTCATTTTTACCCCCCATACATTTTATCATTAATGAAAAAAAGATCTGTCTCTAGGAAAAAAAGCTTTGGCATATGCCCTAAATGATAATTTCGATAGAAAACATTGACTTGTGTACTTTTTATCGGAGTCTTATCATTCTCAGAGCAGTAAAGTGGTCTATTTCCGACTAAGAGAATTAAGGTGAAGGTCATATTACCCATCGTAATGCAACAGAGGGATTTGATCAACGAATCACCCAAGGTTTGCTGACTGAGCCGAGGAGTTTGATCAACGGATCGTCCGAGGTTTGCCGAATAGCACTCGCAAGGACAGAACTCGGAAAAGCTCAGCTACAATTGCACGCTTTGATAGCGCAAGGCGAAAGACCTCAATTGCTGGATCGAACTACAAAAAATTTCTTGTATAGTCGGTAAAATGCGGTTGTGAAAGACTTATTAAAAGACATATGTAATTAAGAAGACCTTGATGAAAAAAGAGTATTTGTGATGCATAAAGAGGACCTACTATGAAATAAAACAAAGACATCTTTTGGTGCTCTGGAACTTTTAAGGTACCACGGCTGAGAAAAGATACGCATTTACCATTTCGGGTAAAAAACCTTGATTGAGAAAAGACAGGCATTAGTGATTTCTTTTGCGTTTTAACTCTACCATTCGACAAAATTTTTGACTTGTCCAAATCCAAAGTCTTTCTGGACGACACATAAGATGACTATAACTGGTCAGGGCGAAGTTTAACTGCTGTTGCCAATACTTATACTATGTTGTGTTAAGTTTGAACAAAATAATGGTCTTCTCGGCATTAAGTCCTCCCTCTATCAAAGCACATGCTCTGACCTTGTTGCCATCGGGAGGGTTGAAGCAAGATAGCTCTAGATGGCTTAAACGAAGTTACAAAACAAATCTCCGTGTCAAAAAAATGGCTCTTTAATCCGACATGTTTGATCGTCTGACACAATTGTCAATATATGCTTTTAGGCAAAGACGCTAACATGTTATCATAATCCGTTTTTTACTACAACAGCTTGTTGAGAACATCCGATTGAGAGCTTTGTAAGATTCTTTCATTTCATTGGTTTTATCTTTAAGACAACAAGCTAATTCCACAATTTTTCATCTTAATTTTTTAAGATCTCGGTCATCAGAAAGAAAATACTGTATTTTTTTTTCCTCCATAAAAATAAATTGTTTATATTTTTCACTGCAATGGCGACTTTAATATCTTTTGGGGACGGCGTAGTTTAAGATAGGACTGCAGAGAACAAGGAGTTTGATCTTGGTTGTATACCATCTGCTACATGATGCTATACTTTGACCAAAATCGTCTTCAAGTGCTGTAGAAATCTACTTTCAGATCTAAATCAAAAAACGGATTTATTTTGGTGGTAGCGAAAGACTGACAGAAAAGAGTACAAACGTCCAACCCCAACCGAAACAGATTGATTTTTCTAAATTCGCGGAATATTTTCTCTAAGGACTTCTAGATGATGCCAAATTGAAATATCTTTCTAAGAAAATAAGGTTGAAAATCTCTTGTACTGTGCCACTAATTGTGATAGAGTTTCATAAGGAAAATATATTAAACTAAAGTTTCAAGCCAACTTAGACTAGAAAAATTAAAAATAAATAAACGGCTCGTTAGATGCAATGTATCCCTCTGTCACAATGTTTTGAAAACATGTGTTCCTCACATTCCATAAAAAGAATCCTTCACAAATAAATTAATTCAGGTAGGAATTAATCACTTTCAACGAGAACAAATTGTTGTTGAGCATCCAAGCATTCAACTCTTGCTTGTTACGGCCATTGTTCAACTTCGTTTTCCGTTAGCAGTTTTTTGGTTTCCTAGATATTAACCCAAAGGCTGCTAAGGGCGAATCGAGGATCTTTTGTAGACAGTGTAGATCAAGATCAGATTGCACAGAACGTGTAGTCTGATGTTGGATCTACACTGTCCGATAAGGAGATATTTTTCCTCCCCAAAATACCTTTGAAATAGCAAAATTTAGGTTTTTACTATTGGCTTGAAAGTTTCATTTAACTTATTTGGCAGTTTAAGGGTTATAGTCATTGATAAATAAGAAAACAATTTACATGCCTGTAGATATATAGGTCAGTGATAAAAACCATTCGGCGAGTACTTTATGCCACATAAAACCCTTTTCCAAGTCTGTATTATATTTGTAAGTGTTTCATTAAAACCACCAGGCGAAACGTTCCGTACAGCTGTTTGATCATCTGGGCTGCGTACAATAAAATGCGTACATTTACGGAAATTATTTGGGATTACACATATATACGATCCCTGCTTTATCCAAAAGGTATCAGCTGGTGTGAATTTATAAGCAAATATTTACTCAAATCGTAGAATTATGCAGTTTACTGAAACTTATTTTCAGACTTAATGCCTGCTTACATAAACTGGCTATGCAAATTTCGTGCGTACGCAGTATGCACAAAAAGGCAGCCCTGATATACATGCCTTTCGGACTTTGTTGAACAAAGAGAATCTGATTTCTGCTATTATTATTATTATCATTTAAAAAAAGTAAATTTAAGACTTATTTTTGAGAAGTTTTTTTGTGTGCAGCGCAGGCGGAGATGACCGTTTATAACCCCAATTTGCTAACACTAATTAAGTACACAGCCCATAACCAGTTAGCCGAGAAAAAAGCGGTACCTTGCATTGTTCTTGATTCTAGTGGTGCCGCACGGGTCCTCCCAAAAAGTAAGTGGGTTACATTTTTGCGAATTAATGGTAACGTAACTCATTTGGGATGAGTTAACTAAAGCCAAGGGATAAAAAAAATGGACCAATACATTCTGAAGTGGTACAGTTTTAGGAGCATATTCAGTTTCCTTTTTTTTTTTTCTTCCAATATCTATAAAAAGCTCAACAAATTTATCCGCCTATCTTGTCTTGGAAATAACAAGGTTTTTATCGTATATCAGTCAGCTGTTATTCTAGCGTACATAACACGTAATTATTGGTAATATCCTAATTTCTCTTGAACTTAACAGCGGTAAAAGACTCTGGGCGGAACAACAATATAAGCACGTGACAGCCGCCATATTTAATCTACAACCGCGGTCTGAACAACAATACATACACGTGACAGCTTCCATATTTAATCTATCAGAGTCAATTGGGACGTTTTGTACGTTTTTGTCAGGAAGTTCAATACTTCCATTCAGGGCAGAAACTTATTGAGATGTGCCCACCTTTTTTTTCTCTTCATGCGGTATAGTCCATTTGGTTTCTATGAAAACTAACATTTTGATCAAATGCATTCAAATGGAACAACTTCTTCCTAATTTTTATTTTGCAATGTTAGTTATTTACAAAAACCATGCAGAAATCTAATTTTTCATCACATTTCATTTTCAATTTCATGCTTTTGGCTATTTAACTCTATAGTAATATTTTAGCATTTTTTGCTCTTAGCCACAGAGGAGTGAGGGACAGTTGGAGAACAGCCATAAACAATAACAAGTCATCGTAAAACCATGAGTTTTTGTAGTAATTTCATTCATAATTAGACTCAGTAGTGACTTTATTTACACAGCTAGCACTATAACAATAGAAACAAATATGTTAATCTCATGTTTTACAATGATCACCCTAAGGCCATAGAAATTGAATTATTTGAGAATGTACATACATTTATAAATTCTTCTACCATCAAACAAATAGCAATTTTATCAATCTTCCGAACTCAAAAGATGTGATACAAATTATCCATAATTTAGAAAATTGATAATATCATTCCAGAAAGAAAATAAAGAAGGTATACTTCTTCAGGTCAATTTCTGTTTTTCTAGCAATGTTTCTTGAAATTTGCTCTCTTCAAACAATTGATAAAAGTGTCTGTGTAAGGGTAAGTTATTGTGAACCTAGTTTTTCAATATGCTTGGCCTCATATGTAAATGCTTTCAAATTGACCATGGGATAGTAGGCTGTTCTATTTGTTGCACTTTCTCCACCTTTTTCAGATGTCAAAATTAAAATTGAATTTAATGGACAAAATCATTAAAATACAGTTTTAAATTCTTCAGGTATTTTTCTCTCATGGTTTTTGTAAAATAATCAGATAGGTATAAAGAAATTTCCCCCCAAAATTTTTAGATAGACGATTTTGTGCCAAACGTTAGTTTTTATACCAACCAAATGGATTATACATGTATTTCCTTTTTAACCCTTAGGCTGCTAAGCGCGACTCACTGACCTTTTGCAGACAGTGTACATCAAGATCAGACTTCACGGAACGTGCAGTCTAATCTTTGATCTACACTGTCCGATTAGGACAGCCCAGCCCCGGTAACGCAGTCGGTAGCGTACAGGACTCATGTTTCGAAGATGCTTATGTGGGAAAGCAGACAGTGGCTTGGAAAGAATATTGTGCGGAGTACTGGTAAAAGAAACTCAAGGAAAGCATGGATAGGTGCACTGGCCGCCGCAATATAACTGAAATAATGTTGAAAACGGCGTTAAAAACACCATACAATCAATCAGTCAACCGATAAGGACATAATTATTTTCATAAAAAATACCTTTGAAATAGCAAAATTTGTGTTTTTATTATCGGCTTAAAAGTTTCATTTCACTTATTAAGCAGGATAAGGGTTAACTCTTTACCAGACAAAATATTTGATTTATCCATATTGTAGCCATTTATAGACAACAAATTGTTTATGATTCAAACGATGAAATAGGTCTTTAACTCAGTGCTAAATAACACAATTGTAGACTGGTCTAAATTGAAAGTATTTGCAAATCATAACTTGATCAAATAGTGAGATTTGACTTCAGAAGAGTAGAAAACGTTGTGGGAAAAGGAGAGAATGCTGGTTACCAGCATTTTCTCCTTTTATCCACGATGTTTTCAAAATTTTCAATCTGAGAGTGGTTAAGACACGGGGTTGTTTGTTAAAAAACTTAACTCTTTCCTTATTGAAGACGACACCAGAAGCTTTTGTGGACAGTGAAGATCAAGATCAGACTGCACAGAACGTGCAGTCTGATCTCTGATCTACACTACCCACCACTTTACTTTAGATCATGACGAAACAGTGTCTTCATCTTGCAATGGAATTATACTTGTAGCTATCGAAAAAGTGAAATACATTTAATTGGTAGCGAAAGAATTAATGAGGACTAATGTGGAAAAAGATTTGCAAAATGTTTTCTAGTATAAAGATGTTGTAACATGTTTTTCAATGATCTTTAAGAGTCGTCCTCTGTATGTCTGTTGATTCATACTAGTAACCTTGTCGACGACATTTCCAGCGTTCATGCTATTACTTCACTCTTATCTCTGTACCATATGGCAAAATTTTGAACTCGACCAAATTGAAAGTATTTGCAGACGACAAAAAAAAAATGTAGCATAAATGATGATTTCTGTCTTTGATACGGTAGAAAACATTGTTGGAAAAGGAGAAAATGCTGGTTACCAGCATTTTCTCTTTTTCCAAAAATGTTTTCAAAAGCCTTCTCTTTCAAGGTTGTTAAAACTCGGGATTGTGTGTTAAAGGGTTAAAGAGACTTGCAACTTTAAATTTGATAATTTGATAAAGCAACATAAACCCTTTACCGGACGGTCCCGTGTTTCAACGACCCGTAGAAATAAAAAATGTCTTTAGAAATATTGTGGTAAAAGGAGTAAATGCTTGTAACCAACAAATTCTCATTTTTATTTTTTCCAAAACCTCTTCCGACATCTCGATAACAGAATCAAATCAATTGTGTTACAATTAATTTGTCGTCTGCAAATGCTTTAAATTTCGACAAGTCTTAGATTTGATCGTCAGGTAGAAAATTAATTTAGCACAACTGTTGACGCTTTCTGGTTTAAGAAAAATTAAGCATGATATCACGCGTCAAGGCTTAGAAACATTTGTTTGAAATGCAAAAAAACAGATCTCGAAGCACTGAAAATTCTTGCGCGCCATTTGTTTTTTTGCTTCATGGGCACAAAAATATATATATCATATAATAGCTGTTTATATTTCCTGTTAGATTGTGTTGTTCTGTATACAATAAAACATACTACTTCTAAATACGGTAAGTGTTTGATTCTATTTATAGATGTCCGCTTAACATTGGTAGCTCCGTGACTAACAGAGGAAAAAGAGTTTCTCCAAAAAGTAACAAAATCTTTCTCTGCCAGGGCCGTAAGAAGTCATAATCGGTTAACTGACATGTTCATTAAACCACGGATAAAAATTTCGCCGTCTTTAATTAGATAAACTGTCATAAAGCGTCTGCGTTTCGAGATATCAGACATTGTTTGATTTGTTTTGGCATAAATGATAGACATTTTAGAATTACGTCATTTCCTCCGGAAGTTGGCGAAACAAATTTGCTAATATAAAGATTTTTTGCAAAGGTCAATGTTCACCTATCAGAAAAAATCGTCTGTTGCCACTGTTTTTCTTGTTTTCCATCAGATTGTTTTTCTTTTTACCTTTTACACTTGTGTTCGACTTCATTTAGCGTCGAATTCGTGCTAGAATTTTAAACCCGCAACAGAGACACAGCGGCCTTGTCAAACATAAGCTCTCAAAATAGGGCGTAAAATACAGGGTCGTCAAACAATTCATAAAAATGATTCTGCCTCAGATATCACTGATAAATTGATTGCTTGTATAGTGTTTAACACCGTTTCAACATTATTTCAGTTATGTGGCGGCGGCCAGTGCACATAACTATGCTTTCCTGAGTTTCTGTTACTAATACATCGCGCATTGTTCTTCCTAAGCCACATGCTGCTTTCCCACATAAACACTGTCAAAAAAGATCAGTGGTGAGAGAGGAATGAATCCTGTTGCAATGACTATCATCAGTCCTCGGAAAGAAACTCAAATAAGTCAACCAACGACCCTTTGGTTTCAAAGGGGGTTTAAAGCATCTGCAAAATGTATCGACCCATGTTAGCTGCGCCACTGTGGAAAGAAAAACTTTTTGCTTTTTGATTTAGTCTGTGACTTGCTGGGTATAATGTATGACGAAGAGGCAGTAAACCACTTTTTCGCAAAGCACGGCTCAATTATATCATTCTTGTCAGAGGGTTTATATGGCATAAACTTTGGTACACGCCCATTGATTTCGTCACTTACCAATGAACCTACAGGCACGATTTTTTTTTTTTCATTTCTCCATAAATTACAACGTCAACAATACTCGACCAAAGATTTTTTTCGGCGTTGCTGAATGTGCTGGCTTTCGACCTACTATTTGGTAATGATAATAACTGAATAAATAGAGTTTTGTGATTGGTCAAAAGTGTAGACATATTTATTTATGAGGGCCCCTGCCTATATGCTGCCAAATTAACGCCGTCTATTTTTTTTAAAGATATTTCTTGCATCCCTTACGAGTATACTTCTCGGAATTCAGAGAAATACTGCCGGACCACCAAACTTGGACAATCGATGTGATTTAGAAATGGCCAGTAGTTATTCGGTCTAAGCCAGGGCTCTCCAGAAGTTGGCTTTTTAAACAAATTTTTTTAGAACTCGTCTACCAAAATATCACTGCGTTAGCCAGAGGCTTGTTTGATATTTTTCTAGACTTGTTCTCTTAAGTTTTACCCTAAACATTTGTCATATCCTATATATCTGGTAAAATGAGGGCTTAGTGATTGCGGTGTCCGTGGTTGTGTCGGCTTCGTAATCAAGGTCCCGAGTTCGATACCCGGGAGCAGGTGTCAACTTTGGGGTTGCTCATTGGCCCACACATTCGACGCGAGTATGGTGTAGTTTCGAAGGAAGCGGATTCGAGAGAGATTAGGATATGTTGTAAGAACTTGTTTCTCAATCGTTATGAAATAAATATGTTTAAACTTAGTGGTTGACAAATAAGAACGCTGGTATTAATTACCTTCTCTGTAGGATAACATGTAAGTTTCAAATTACTGATTCTTGCGATCGCAAACAACTATTACAGTAAGACGGGGTTTATTCTTCTGATTACTTCGTAGGGTTACTGGTGGTGCTTTCTTACCAAAAACTTCTTCAACTCTTAACCAGACTACAGAATAAAAGACTTGTCCTTTTATTAACATTTGATCTGCAAATACTTTGAATTCGCACAAGTCTATAAATATATATATATATAGACTTGTCCGAATTCAAAGTATTTGCAGATCAAATGTTAAATAAGGATCAATTGATGGGACTTGGCTTTGCAAGTGTATAAAAAGTCTAGGAAATGGATAAAATGCTGGTTACCGGTATTTCTTCTTGCCCCACATTGGTTTCAAAAGCTTTTCTGTTCGGGGTCGTAAAAACACAGGGTTCTTCGGGAAAGGATTAGGAGAAAAAAAAACGTAATGATTTTTATCCGTTTGGGACACAAACCTATAGTCTTGCGTGTTACCGTTATATTCGTTCATTACGGAGTACGCAGGACTGGGTTTTGTTTGGTTTCTAATTAAGATGATCACGTGATGCTTATCAACAGATAAACAGGATATTAAAAAAAAAGATCTTTGCAAACACAGATTGAAATAACTGGGTCCGTCTTCACCAACCAACAAAGTGGGGGAATGGATTCTATTCGGAGCAAAAAATCTAAAAAGGCTCCTTGAATAATAGTCTAAGTCTAATTTCAAGAGAATTTTCTTAATTTCAAAGCAACGTAGTTTCTGATTGGCTAGACCGTCTGGTTTAGACGTTTTAGCCAGTAAGAAATAGTGTTACTTTCTAAATTCAGAATCGGTCTACGTCTGGTACTATTTAAAATGGTAGGTGAATACGGGCCCTGAATCTTTGTCTCAAACTTGCGGTCCGAGCATGCAAATTTGACCATTGTCTTCCCAAAATACCTTTGTTCAACCCGCAGAAACAGTAACATTCTGAAAATGGGAAATAATTTGGAGCTTAACAAAAATTATTTGTGAACAGTGTAGATCAAGATCAGACTGCACAGAACTTGTCCGATAAAGATATTCTTCTCGGAAAAAAATTAAGTCTGAAATAGCATTATTCGGGCTTATACTATCGGCTTGAAATTTTCATTAAGGAATGAAGAGAACTTTTTTTGTTTTCATGGAGGTATGAAAAAAAAACCTAATCACACTGTATGAAACCGCGAAGCGGTTTCATACAAAAGTGTGATTAGGTTTTTTTTTCATACCTCCATGAAAACAAAAAAAAATTCTCTTCATTCCTTATAATTCAATATCACAGACAACAAATATGCACTTAAGTTCTACTCTAACTGCTTTTTTTGTAAATCCAACATTGCGTATTTATTTAAAGTCCATTTCATTGATAATTCTTAGCGCGGTAAATCAGCTCGTTCATGCCGTAATAATGACGTAATTCATGACGTCATTATAGTATTGAACATTTGCAGATTTAGTCGATTCATTATTAGAAGTAGATCTACAATACGCTAGAATTAAGTTGAAAATAAGATTGTTAGAACCCAGCAAAGTGACAATGAGTTTTCAGTTCTCTCTTTGAAATTACTGTTGGATTTCTTTTTCGATATTCAGAGAAAATAAATTCAGCTAGCAATTTGAACTTCGGACTCGATATAGATCTAAAATCAGAAAGAAAAAACATTA
The DNA here is from genome assembly GCA_946811185.2 of Hippopus hippopus. Lineage (NCBI taxonomy): Eukaryota > Metazoa > Mollusca > Bivalvia > Cardiida > Cardiidae > Hippopus > Hippopus hippopus. The sequence continues at coordinate 25,247,385 of OX328098.1, read as the reverse complement.
TGGAATCTCGTATACATGTTTGTTTACATTTTTTTGAATGCAAAAGTAGTTCCGGCACTGCTAATTTTTTTTTTTTTTTTTTCATGGAGCTATGAAAAAAATTTTTCAGCCAATCAGAACTCGCCAATGTTCATGAAAAAAATTAATATTGAATTATTTTAAGTTATTTGCAGGATAAAGGCTAGTATCCGTCATGTCCTCCCTAATTAACCATAGTCAGTCGGCGGGAGAAGTACACATTTAAGTTTGGAAAGTGATTTTAGAGAAATGACCCAAGGAGAACTGTAAATGGTATGTAAATAGTGCCAAAACTTTCTTCTGGGTTAAATTGGAATAGCGTGCGAAACAAAATTTCCTTTTTTTTTTCCTGATCTGCATAACCACGTTAGCCGAGTCAATACTAAACATGACCATAGGCACTTTTCCTACAGATGTTGCAAGTTCGATGGATCCATAAAATGCATTTTGGACATCAACCGACTGAATTATGAGGTACACTGGTCCTTTGAGGTGCAGAAAATTGACCAATAGCAAAAGAATTTCGGCCTAGGTCTGCCTGCGCGGACTGCGCAGGCTGACCTAGGTCGATATTTTTTGCAGATGCATTAAGTTCCCCTTCTACAGAGCAAGACTTTATCATGCTTGCTTAACCCTTTACCAAACGACACAATTTTAAACTCATCCAAAATCAAAGCATTTGCAGACGACAAACTAAATGTTGCTCACAACAATAGAAATTTTCCTGAGTCACATTTATTTTGTCGTCTGCAAATGCTTTCACTTTGAACAAGTCTGAAATTGTGTCGTTTGGTAAAGGGTTAACTCTGTTTCAACGTTCTCTGTTGGAAATGATTGATTGATTGATTTTACGGTGTTTAACGCCGTTTTCAACATTATTTCAGTTCTATCGCGGCGGCCAGTGCACCTATCCATGCTTTCCTGGAGACCCCTTTACCAGTACTCCGCACAATTTTCTTTCCTAGCCAATGGCTGCTTTCCCACATAACCATCGTCGAAAAAATGGTCAGCGGTGGGAGAGGAATGAATCATGTAGCAATGACTATCATCAATCCTCGGAAAGAAATTGGCCGAGGCAGGGATCGAACCCACGACCCCCTGTTCTCGAGGCCAGTACGCTACCGACTAACTTTTCGGCCCTATATTGGAAAGCAGCTTGCCTGTGGCTTCGAAAGAATGCTGTGCGTAGAACATATGGAAAAAAACTCCTGGGCTGCGTTTGAATAAACGGTGCAGATCTACACAAATTATTGCGGATTGTAGAAACACACATACGATCCCTGCTTACCCAAAGGAAGTGTAAAGTTGGACAAGTATTTGCAAGTTTGTTTCCAGACTTGATGCTTGCTTGCCTAACTGGCATCCAGCCGCCTTACTCAGTGTCGTTCAAACATAGACTATGTGGCAAGATTTTAACAAAGTTGTTTAGATGCGATAATGACTTTTGCGTGTCAGCTACATAACAGCCGGCATCAGTCAAAGATCTGTTTGTAATAACTTATACAGGACTTCGCAAGACACGCGATAAAGTGATTATATTCTCGGGTCCGTAACGTGTATGCAATTTTGATGCATATTAAATAAGATGTTATGAATAGGAAATACAAATCAAAGGACTCAAAGTCCTGAAAAGCGGATTTGCGGAGCAGTATTTAGCAATGATAATAACCCTTAGGCTGCTAAGCGCAGACCGTGCAGTCTGATCTTTGATCTACACTGTCCGATAAGGACATATTTTGTCCCCCAAAATACCTTTGAAAATGCGAAATTTGGGTTTTGATTATCGGCTTAAAAATATCATTTCCTTTATTTAGCAGGACAAGGGTGAATGAGGAGCGTAAATTGGGCGCTTGTACCATTTTCAAATGTTTATGAAATTATTTGATGCAACAAACAAGGGCGATGAAAAGCAGAGTTAGTCACCCCAGCAGGCTAACCCTAATTTTACTGTTGAGCAACCTGGGGATGCCCTTCTGCGGACTGTTAAGCGAACACATCAGTCTAACGCACTTTTCACGTGGTATTAGGTGTAGTATTGAATAGACATTAATAGTATAACTGGCAGCGACTACTAGTATATAGCTAGGTTGAGGAGTATAAGCTAGAACTGAAAGTAGAATTCAGAGAGCGCATGCGTACATGACACTATTTGGTTCCGGTCGGATCGATCACAGTAAGCGGTGTAGCTAATTAAACATATTTATTTTCCCTCAAGTTTACATGGAAATGAGGTTGGGTCACAAGTTATTTCAACTTAGAGATCGACCCTCCCCCTACAATGTATATATACAAGTGTTCACACAACTAATTTCAATGCACAAGAAAGAAAGAGAGACAGAGAGACAGAGAGACAGACAGACAGACAGACAGACAGAGCTTTTGTCCATTTACTCCAGCATAATAAAAAGAAACATCAGAACGTTCCAAAATATACTTATATCAAGTAAATCGGCCAGTTTGTTGAATATACTCCTGGACTGATACAAATAATTCCAAATTTTCTCGTTCTGTTAAGGATGGTTTACCAAAAAGTAGATCATTTACGTTTAACGGAGTAAGGTGCTGAATAGAATTAAACAAGTGTAGTCTCTGTCTAACAAAAAGATTGCATCTAAAAAAATAGTGCTCAGCATCTTCAGGTTCTACCAAGCACATGCAGAGCTGACTATTACGAAGGTAGTTATAAATAAGTCACAATTTAGTCCACTGCATTTATTCCTAATCCGGGCATGCAAAACTGATAAAAAACGATTGCCTTCAAGGTAATAGGCGGGAACCGCGGGTAATGGGAACCTACTTGAGATTACCTTTTTAAAAGTTGAAAACGAATTGACATTCTTTAGGCTATCATTTAAATTATTCCAAATATATATTGAAGAAGGGATACAAGATTTTTGTGAAATTGTAGTGCGAATAGATATGTTTCTTAGATCTCCATTGTTTCTAAGGGCGTACTGCGTAGTATCTGCAATAAGTGGTGGAATTAAGTCTGCAATGTATTGGGGAATCATCTGATGGGTGTCTTTATACATAAAATACATTTTTTGGGTTTCCCACCTGTCTTTCAAAAATTGCCATCCACATTCTAAGAACAAGTTTTCTAAGGAAAAAGAACGGGTAAGACCAGTTACAATTCTGGCAGCTTCATTTTGAATTTTTTGTAGAGAATTTGCACATGAGTCAGAACAACCATCCCAAACAACTGACGCATACTCTAGTAATGGTGCTACATAAGATATGTAAATTTGGTTTAATGGTGTTCTGTTCAGTGTAAATTTCAGCTTTCTCATAATTCCAGGTACTTTAGACGAAGATTTTAAAATATTATTAATATGTGCGTTCCATTGACCATTTTGGCTGAAAGTTATCCCTAAGTGCTTATGATTTTCAACAAAGGTAACGTCAGTGTTTTGGAATTTCAGCTTAGGTAGCTCGTCTACTGTTTTCAAAGAGAAAAGGATAGCTTCGGTCTTTTGTGGATTAAACATTACGAGCCACTGTTTTGCCCATGAAGATACTAAATTAAGGTCATGGTTTATTATACCTTTAATATCACGAATGGATGATGCTGAATAATAGAAGGAACTATCATCTGCAAATAGTCTAGTGAAACTTAATAAGGAGTCAGTAATGTCATTAACATGGACTAGAAAAAGCAGCGGACCTAGGACCGAGCCCTGGGGTACTCCAGCTGTTATCTGTTTAGGAGACGAAGTGGCGGATTGTAAAACAACTTTTTGGCTCCTATTTGAGAGGTAATTTGAAAGCCATTCGAGAAGAATCCCTTCGATACCGTTTTGTTTGAGTTTAAAGAGAAGACCTTTGTGCCATACTCTATCAAAGGCTTTAGAAATGTCACAGAAAACCATGCATGAAAACTGTTTGCTATCGAACGATTGACATATGTGGTGATAGATATCCACAAGTTGGAAAGTTGTTGAGTGCATTGGTAAGAATCCAGATTGATTTATATATATTTATACAACAGATTGTTTTCGAGGAAGAAGTTATACATGTGTTTAAAGATTATCCTTTCTAATAATTTTCCGCAAAAGCTTAACAGAGAAACGGGTCTATAATTAGTAACTGATGATTTATCCCCTTTTTTGTAGATAGGAATTACATTAGCCGTTTTCCATAAGTTAGGAAAAACACCTTCAGATAGTGATCGATTAAATAGTATTGCTAGGGGTTTAGACACTTAGTCTGCTACACCTATAAACATTCTATGATTGATAGAGTCAGGCCCACTTGCCTTATTTGTGTGAAGGCATCGGATGAGGTCTTCAATTTCAGATTCAAGAACACTGATTTGAGAGAGATTATTATTAGTTTTTTTTTTTTTTGGTGAAAAGAGGGAGAGAGGCGAGTTCTTCATTTACAGATGATATAGAGGCGAAAAAAGTTATTCAAGCACTCCGCTTTTTCCAGATCAGATATAGATGCTGAGGTCTGACCGTTTGGAGATGTACTAATTAAAAGCGGAATGGTAGATGAGCGATTATTGTTTTTAACAAAGTAGCGGATAAGGCGCCAAAAACCTTTTTTATCGTTCCTTTGTAGATCACATAGATTGAGCTCAAGTGAATTAAATAAGTTTTGTTTTGCATGTTTTTTCATATTATTTATTTTGTTTCTAATTGTTTTGTACTTATATAAAATAGACAGTTTTCCTGTTTTAAATGCTAACTGTTTAAGACGATCTCTTTTCCTACATAACGTTCGTAGTTCGCCATTAAACCATGGTTTATCGTCAGGGCGAATGGTAACATTTTTCGAAGGGATACAAGCATCAATAAATGTAAGACATTGTTTGGTAAAGAAGTCACATGCTTCGTCTACACTACCATTGTAAAGAACATCCCAGTTAAAAGACAAAATGTTAGTACGTAAAAGATCAAAATTAGCTTTACTGTATCGATAAACTGTTCTTTCATAAATCGGTTTTGGATCGTATGGGAATGCGAGAGTTATATATGTAGCACTATGATCAGTCACCTCAGGTGGATTCGGTAGTATCCCAGAATCTAAGTATTGCATATCAATTGGTACTAATATAGGATCGGGCAGAGTATTCAATCTAGTTGGTTCAGATATCACATTCTGTAGTGAATTAATGATAAGAATATCTTTTAGTTTCCTGAGATTAGGGTTGAGCAAGTCTTCATTTAAATCACCTAGAATGACAATGTTATGAGTAATTTCATAAGCCTTTTCGATATTTTTGTTGAAATTTTCAAAGAAAACGGGATCGGAAGTTTTTGGACTGTAAAAGGTGCCAATCAAAAGTTTATTTCGTTTAAGTGTAATGGATATCCAAATACTTTCTTTTCTAACTCGATAACTCGTTGATGTAATAAGCTGCTAGATAAGTACACAGAGATGCCTCCTCCATGATTTGTCCTATCCTTTCTGTACAGTTTATCCAGTGAATTAGATAAATGCAAAAATTCATCAGGGACAGTCATATCCAGGTGTGTTTCAGTAAAACATAATATATCATAACCTAAATAGCTGTCTCTGATGTATTCCAGCTTCTGTCTTAAACTCCTGATATTGCAATGCATTATAGATAAACTTGTATAGTTTAAATTATTTACTGGTCCGGGATTACGCTCAACGTCACCATGATTAAGTAGCAATAACAACATTAACAGATAGAAAAATACGTTACTAAAGCTGTCTATTATCATGCTGATACAACCCAGGAGTATCTTCAACAGTGACAACATAAATGAAAGGTGGCCAGTACTAATTTTCACTTTAGTAGTTTTCTTATATGAAAAACACCGACAGTTAAAAACACCAATAGAGAATCTCCACAGTATTATATCATTACCCATTTGGCAACAACAAAAACAAAAATAAACAACACATTGAGATTCCCATTGGTTCAATGACTTGGTATCGGATTGCGTTCTTGTCACAGTGAGTATGGATATTCTGAAGAAGAAGAAGAAGAAGAAGAAGAATATTTGAGGTATAACCATTTTGAGAATATGTACATGTATAACAGTATACAAAATATTTAGTCAGAATAACACGTTGATGAACACTGTAATCATAATTGGAAAATGGATGAATTAGATGAAGAGTAAAGAAAATGATATTTACAAATGTTTTTCTAATAACTAGTGATGATAATGAAAGAATCATCAATTTGGGCACATTTCTAAGTCGAGGTAATCGGCTGAGATATATAAATATCAATCAAAATGGATTTGCACAAATTTAGTTCATGGCGAATGGTAAAGTGTAAATATGACTAAGTGGCTGGTAGTGATATTGAGCCGAAACTAACAAAGGTATTTGGAAGGAGTAGGAAAGTGGATAGACGTTCATGACGTCAACACTCGGAAAAACAAGGCCAAAATCAAATGTAGACAGTCTTCAAAAGAAGGAAGCAATTCGGATAAATCAGACATTTATACGGGGTATTGTAAAGTTGTAGTGGAGCTGTTGTTTTCACTAACCCAACTGTAGAACAGTTTCAATGGCTTTTAAATTGTTGATCCTGACCGGCTTGGAATCGGCTGACTTTTTAACAACAGCTGATCCATTGGTTGTCCAGAAGCTGTATATTTTATTTGCCTTTCTATAGGTTATCAATTTCTTGACAATTTCATAATTTGATTTTGTCAAATCCTCAGATATGAATACACGACCCCTGTTGTTTTTCAGGCGTGATTTTGCTGAAAAGACCCGGTTTTTAGTGTAGCTAATTAATAACTATACAAATCAGAAACATTCTAGCACTGCATGTATTTATCCACCTTTTATCCTACCAGTGGGACCGAAAAAAAAACAAGAGATAATAACAACCTGACGAGTTTCGCGTTAAAAACCTCACGAGTTTCGTGTTCTCGCCAAAAACGTAAAGAGCTGTTTTCTTTTCAAAAAAAATATAGCCACTCATGAACAGATATTAATTAAACCTGACGTGTTAGGGTGATAATATATTTTATGTCACAAACGATACATACCGTCCCGTAAACCGTCCCTAGTAACCAACAGGTCATTGACACTCCAGAGAAATTATATGACATTGGACTGACATAATGTTGTTCCATATTAGCACCCGTACTCGCCAATAAATCTTCTTAGCATTTTGAAACTTGTTCTAAATTAAGCTTTTGAATTAATCAAATTCTTGCGAATAAAATCGAAATTCAATTTGGAAACGTTATCGAGTGCGTATTTAAAAAAATAAACACAGAACATACGAGAAATGAAAGTATACAACACTTGAAAACCCCTGTCACACCAGGGCGGCGATCCCACGGCGTCCAAGAAAAAAATGCAGAACGCCGAGGTGCGTGCAGTACGATCGCAAGCATCGCTCCAGCAACGCAGTGGCATCGCGAGTAGACGCGTTTGGATCGTCTAGGACGCCGAGGGACAGTGCGCACTTTGAGCATGCACAAATCAAACGCCGTCACTCCGCGTTTTAAGAAGAGCGCAGCGGGATCACCGGAAGGTCGTCTTAGCGGCGCAGTAAGGTCTCCATCAACGCCAAGGGAGCTCCGCCGGCGCGCATAGAGGTCGCAGTGCGAACGCTATGGTTGTCGGTAACGCTCGCACAGAGATTGCACGGCGTTCTCTGAGATGTCACTGCGTCTCTACTGTGCTTATACGGCGCGTCAGCTTCGCTTATACGGCGCGTCAACGGCGCTTACACGGAGTGTTATTTATTTTACTGCGCTCTTGAAACGACTCCTCTGAGCTGCAACGGCGATAACTGCGCTTGTAAGGCGCTTCCATAGCGGCCCTCAATGTTTGTCTAACAAAAACGAACATATAGTCGACGAAGTATGCAAATAAATGTTCAATTCACCGATGTACGCTAGCAAACCTGGTAGTAATGTCTGATGCGGTGACAGTGGCTGACTTGCTTCTGTTTGAGACGGTTGGGGTTTATGTCCTGCTTTTCAACCCTTTCTTTTTACGAGCATAGTTTTACTCTTCATTGACTTTTCGAGACCACAGCAAAGAAACAATTGATGAATTATTGTGTATACATACTCGTTTTCAGAGATAGTTCAAACGATTGTCAAGAACACGCCGTCAGCGTAGTGTGAGCGCCTTGAGAACGCCGTGAAGCAGTGTAGGAATGCGATAACGCGCCATTGGAGCTTCGAAGCAACGCCTTGGTCGTGGTGAGAACGCCGTGACATCTCCGTCTTCGCAAAAAATATCCGATTTTTCCTGCGATCTCATGGCGCTCTGGTAAATCAATCAACGCCGTGTCAACGCAGTGGAAACGCCGTAGAGTGTGACAGGGGCTTTAAGAATACACCCCGTCTCTTAAATCAAATATTTTAACATGACACGTGAATTCGTCTCTATAAACACAGTGCAACGAAAGGGTGGTAAAATCGACGTCATTCTATATGGAGTGACGTCATTCTGTATAAAGTAGGTCGCCTGTGGCTGTTCTATGTCTGCGCCCTCCGATATTTTATCAATGAATGTCACTTGACGTAAACAAATCGTCATTTTCCGCTACTCGATCAAGGACGAAGGAAACACTCAAGGATTTACCGAAATTAACTGTTTTTAATAAAAATTGACAACGATGAAACTATTTGAAATGTTACCAGTAAACATGTATACATAAATCAGGTGTCTTTTCATAGTGAACGTTAGTTCAAAACTGGCCGTTGTTGCATTGGAAATTGGATAGGGAGTGGGTGGAGTAATATTCAGAGCAGTCGAAGCGACTGCGACTTTAATATTTGGCGATACATTCATTCTTCTTTGTCATTTGAAAGGTAGAAAGTATAACAGTAAAACGGTACGTTTTTTATGTTTTGTTCGATGCCTAAGGTTTTATTGAGCTTTTGATTATTTTTGTATCTACGGACGGGCAGTGGGGTTTTTGTTTTGGTTAGTAACTGGAACAGCCATGGTTTATTCAAGGGAATATTATCTGCATCCGCTCTTAGTATATCTTGTACACTAAGTATGAAGTTGTTTTCCTTTGATAAAGAGGTCATGTTAGAATTGAAATAATCTTCTTTCTATCGTGGTTTATCGTTCAATAAACCACGTTGTGAGTTATGAGGCGCAATGAATAAACCACTCGGGCTATCACCCTATTGTGCCTCATAACTCACAACCGTAGTTTATTGAACGATAAACCACGATAGCAAAAAGATTATTTCTTAAACAAATGATACTTTATCACCCCAAAGACGAAAAGGGTTTTTTTTTTTTTGGAACGGCAAAGATTAAAATCAGACTACAAGGAACGTGCAGTCAGATCCTTGATCTCTGCAATCCGCTTGTTTAGTCAACAAATTATTGCTGACATTGTAAGTGTTATTCATGTTATTGTGTGATATTAAGATTAAATACATGTAAGTCCTGGCATTGTCACATTTTGCTTGTCTTTAACTATTTACCAAACGACAACATCCAAGACTTGTCTAAAATTGAAAGAATTTGTAGACGGCAAATCAAAAGTGACTCAAAAAATTCGAACTTATCGTTAAAAGAGGTAGAATTTTTTTGGGAAAAGGAGAAAATGCTGGTTACCAGCATTTTCTCTTTTTCCCAAAATGTTTCCAAAAGACATTTTACAAAGGTTAGTCAAAACTGGGGATATTGTGGTAAAGGGTTCACCGACTGGATATACTGGGTGTTAAGGCATACGACAAACATTGGGTGATCCGTCGATCAAATCCATCAGCTGTAGGCGACATCATACGGTATTCCACTATATTATATTTCATGTGTCTATTTTTAGAAATGTTATGGGTAAAGAAATGTCGTAATTTAAGCTGGGGGGAATTATTTCCCCGTCACAGTGAATATTTTCCTCCTGCCGAAAATCTGGAACTACTTTTTTAAGTTTTTTAAGTTTTTAAGTTTTAAAAGTGGCATTCGTTGACAAAATAATCAGAGGAAATATAATATATAATTTATTTCATCAGCTTGTGGTTAATATGGGGAAATATTTGCCTCAAAAGGGAAAGGTCCGCGAAAATAACTCGTGCCTTACGGCACTCGTTATTTTCGCATACCTTTCCCTTTTTCGGCAAATATTTCCCCATATTAACCATAAGCTGATGAAATAAACTCTATATATTGCTCTCGGCCAACAACACGCGACACAGAAATTCTGCTTTCAAAGGTCTGAAAATTAGTCTGAAATGAACAAAAAAAATAATTACATGCAACAGCATAGTCCAAAATTTTAAGTATTTCTCGATAAATTATGTACAACTTGTAAAATAGTGAAATCACTGACTTTCTCCGATGAATGGTAGAGTTCGAAAAAAAAAAAAAACCCGACAAAATGGACACCTTTTTTGTCTACATTCCGAAATTCACAAAATGCAAACCTAGCCTGAAATGCAAAGCTGAATTGAAACTCAAAAACAATAGCTAATCTGGGGATAAAATAAAAAATAACACCGTACCACGCCGCTTTTTCGCAATCTTATTTCTGCGGCTAAAGGCGTCGCACCACTGCGAGACTCCTTCCGAGTCGTAGTAGTCAAATGCCATTCCATAATAAATTTTGCAGTAGCACTTTTGTTGCACTGTTTCATGGGACTTAGTGGTATATAATTTTGATTTGCTTTAAATTTAGGTAGAGAGGGACCACTCAGATGTGTTTTTATTGTATACTGACTGGACTATTTTGTGTCACTCGAGGAACAAAGAACTGGGGTCATAGCGGTGAACAGGTGTTTTTGAGAGGAGAAATTCAAGGGTGCATTGTGTTTGTTGGGATTTTTGCGAAAACTGCAATCGGTTGACATGTTTTACCTCCACTTTTTTTTTTTGAAAGACTACGGACGTACTTAGAAAAGCAAGAGACGGAAAACCAAAGGTTTGCCATTTAGCGATCTATGAGGCTTCAAAGATGGTCGATTTCACTCTTTTTCTCAATAGGGCGAAATACCAATGGTTTGACGTTTAAAAGCAGCTAGTTCCGTGACCTCTGAATTTCGAAGTTTTGGTCAAAACTATGAAACTAAGAAGGAAAGGCCATGACCTCCTGTTTAAAGACAAACTAAGTGCTTCTTTTTAACAATCTTACACCATTGATGGGTGTATTAACCACTCTTTATACTCTTTTCAGACTCTCGTCTGGAAATGTTTTCAATATGGAAGATTCAAATGATTTGCCGCCGCTGAGACAGACAGCTTTTGTAAACATTGTAGGAAAAGCAGAAAATGCTGGTAACCAACATTTTCTCCTTTTCCCACAATGTTTTTTTTTAGCTTTCTCGAATCAAATTTCAATTTTTGAGTCATGTTTATTTTATCTTCTGCAAATGCTTTCAATTTAGACCAGTCTCATATTTCGTCGTTTGGTAAAGAGATAAACTTCCGTCATGGAATCTTCACCATACATGCCTTATAACATGGAAATTATCCAATAAAAACGAGTTATTATGCAAATTAAGTTTTATTTCCTCTGTATCCCTAAATCCCTGGGGAATATCACATTACCGGCTTCGTTAAGGCAAATAATAAAACAATGAAATAAGCAAGGTAATTTATTGCTATTGGGAAACTATCCATAGCGTATTTCTTCAGTAGTTTCTTGTTTGTTTGTTTGGTTGGTTGGTTGGTTGGTTGATTGGTTGGTGTGTGTTAACATCTTCGACACGATTTCATTTTTATCAAAACAGAATTTTAACTGCTGTAAGTCAGTTACAGTACTCTTAGCAACTATGAAAGAAAACATGTCGAAAAAAGTTTTACATTGAAATAACTATTTCGTGTATCGATGATGTTACCAATTTAGTTCTTAGAGCTAAAAAAAAAGTCAAATTTTCAGTGAAAAAATCGCAAACAACTAATTGTCTTATAATGCGAGTTTTTGTGTATCTGTTGGAATGCAGTTCCCCGTTTGTGCCGTAAAAAAATTCATACGCTTTGTCGCCATTTTCACTGCCCTATTGAACACACGGTAGTGCAGATTAGCAAAATGCAGAAAGCTGAGGTATTCATTGTTTTTAAATAAATCATCATTGTAGTTTTATATTCAAACAAGACTTTGCTGAAAACGAAAATGATTTCTATCTTATGACTTCGGTCAAAGTTGTGCAAAAAAACATCGACCACCTAAACAAAAAAAATAAAGACATACGATTACAAGATAGTTTTAAGATATGTATAGACCCTTTCTGAGAGTAAATTATTGTTACCTTTTTTCTTTGCAAGTAACGCACCGGCTGCTTTTCCACATAAACAAAGTTGACACAAAATTCAGCAGTGCGGGAGGAATCAATTTCATTGGAACAATCTTGATTTCGGTTAGACCAGGCAGATTTCTATTTTCAAAAATATACACAAAAAATAAATTAACCCCTTTCAGGTTTTTTTTTTTTTTTTTTGTCGTAACTACTGAAACATTGTCAAGGAAAAGAAATGAATTTCCAAGCTCTAGAAAATTGAAAAAAAAAAGAAATACACACACACACATACACACACAATTTATCTTCATACTTTGTTTCCTTTCAGATATTTGTATAGAATCATTAAAACACGAGGTTACTATGTTTTCACAGTTTATTTCACGACAGTAACACAGAGACAATGACTACGGCCCTCGAAGAACAGTGATGCATCAGATGAATTCGAGATGATTCCAACCTTTTGCTGCTAAGTTCGACTTAAGGACCTTTTGCGGATAGTGTAGGTCAAGATCAGACGGCACAGTATAATTTTCCTCATAAAATAACCGTTTGAAATAGCAACATTTTGGTTTTTACTATCAGGGTCAAGATTTCATTAAACTTAATTAGTAGGTTAAGAGTTCAGAAATACCAGTTATTTGGATATATAAAAATGGGCCATGCTCTGGCAAAAGGGGGCTTAATACATCTCCGTGATCCATGGTACCAAGCAAGCCGTCACATATTCATCGATTTAAAAGATCCACTTTTTTTAACAACCAAGTTAATCATGAGATAGACTAGTCCTTGGACATACAGAAAATTGACCGATAGCGAAAAGTTTCGGACCAGGTCAGCCTGCGCGGATTGGGTCGATACTTTTCGCAGATGCATTAAGCCCCTTTTTACAGAGCACGGCTCAAATATTGCCGAAGAAATGTGCACCAAAATTTGCCATCTTGTGGGAAAATTAGGACAATAACATGGGAAAAACGTGTGATCATTCATTTAGAAAAATACCAAACAGAATATAGAGACTATCAATCAAGTAAAAACCAGTATGATACCAAAAACTAGAAATAATGATTACAGAGCAGGGGGTTTTATTGTTTGTTTTATGGATGGTCTTTCGAAAAATTGCAGAAACATTTAGTTGAAGATCACAGACACAAAGAAGACGTTCAGAATTGTTTTGATGAAAAGAACAAAAAGGATGTAATCACAACCCTTATTAGAAAAAAAAAAGTAATGTAGGCAAAAATATACACAATTCAGAGGTTTTGAGAGGCGAGGCTGGAGAATTAGCTCTAGCATTCGACCTCGGGATCATCAATTTTTAACACCATAATAAATTTCTGTGGAAGAAGTTTGTTGAAAATTATCGCGAGAAAAAAAAAAACTGAAGTAAAAAGAATGTTATATTGTTAAAGGGAGTCCACTCTTCACTTCCTATACTTTTTAATCAAGTCAGGCATAGAATGGTTATCCTCCCTAATACAGCTAAACTATTTATTGACCTATGCTCTCCGATATGGTGGAATTAGCATATCTGCAAACAGTATCGACCATGTCAGTCTGATATGAGTAAAAACTTTTTGTGACTTGTAAATCATAATTATTTGATGACTTGCTTGGTATAATGCATCACGGAGATTCACTTTTAACCCCTTTTCACAAAGCGTTGCTCGTATGTATTTTTACAACGGGGACCAAAGTCAGACAAAGCGTCCTGTACTAGTAATTATGTGCCCTTGAATAAAAAGTTGACCAATATTGCGTGATGAGTAGATGCTTCCCCTGCAATTAAAAAGAATGATCATTATACAGAACATGGTAACGGGTTGCGTCGATCCCGGATAAGGCTGCATATTCTTTCAGACCTATCTTGATCTACACCATCCGCAGTAGCAAAGGTTGGGTTGCTGAGAGCAGTGCAAGAGGTTAATCCCAGTCACTGAAGTCCATTCTGTTTTGTAACTGCTAAGTTTCCTTTTTACCAAACTATCTGATGTTTTCATAACGACCTTAAGTAAAGTAACAACAGCTGCCAAAAGTAAACAAAGCAGGTGCTAAAATGCATTTAAAGTTAAATCATATAATTTAAAAGTATGGAAATGACTGTGAAGATGACAATCTGTTACTGTATGGTCGGTCAGAGTTTTAGTCACTGGCAGAGAATTTATTTTCATAACTAGGTTAAAAGTTGCCAGATACTCTATCTTTCGTTTACTTTTTGCCTGATTTTAAAATTCATTTTTCTGCCAGTGATTAACACATGGACCAACCACACAATAACAGATTGAAATCTTCACAATGACTTTTTAATACTTTCAGTATTTAAATTTGAATGCATTTTAACACCTGCATTGCCTTTTTGGCTGCTAGTGGGCCTTTGACAAAGTACGGCTTTTAAAAACTTTGTGAGAAAAGGGGAAAATGGCAGACACACGGAGCATATAATACAAAGATAGCATTTTAAAACTGCATTATCAAAATTCTTGTGAAAAGGAATTCTTGCCATCGGCAATTTGTCATTTTCTGACAATGTGTTCTATCCGTTAAAAAAAACCCCAGACATATATCATTTTAAGCCACATTAATTTTGATTTGTCGTCTGAAAATGCTTTTATTACGAAAAAGAAACTAGATTTTTTCGTCTGGTAAAGAGCTATGTCTAGATAGGATAACTTAGTCAGAATTTCAAAATTGTATTTATGTTTATAGGGAGCATTTTTTTAGGTAGAAGGGTTTATCAATTTGATTTGTGCGAACGCCTTTAAGAATTTCCTATCATTTAAAAAGAAGGAGGAGAGAAGGAAACAAAATTGATGTATTAACGCATATATTAAAGGCCCAATGGTGGTCGCTAAACACAATGCAGGTGTTAAGATGCATTTAGATTTAGATAATACCATTTGAAAGCATGGAAAATATTGTTTAGATAACATTCTGTTATTGTGTGGTTGGTCCAAGTGTTAGTGGCTGGCAGAAAAATGAATTTCAAAATCAGGCAAAAAGTAAACAAAAGAGAGAGTGACCTGGCAGGTTTTAATCTAGTTTTGAAACTAATTTCTCTGCCATTGGCTACATAACAGGTTATTATCTTCACAATAATTCCCATACTTTTAAATGGTTTGATTTAAATTTAGGTGCATTTCAACACCTGACTTGTTTACTTTTGGCCGTATGTCAAAGCACCAGTGTACCTCATGATTCAGTAGGTTGTTATATAAGAGGGATGTATGATATCTTTATGACTTGCGGGGGGAGGGGGGATATCTCCTTATCAGACAAAGCAGATCCAAGATCAGACTGCATGTTTTGTGTAGTCTGATCTTGGATCCACATTGTCCGCAAAAGGTCCTTAAATCGCCCTAAGCAGCGTGAGGGTTTAATAGTAGAAAACATCTTGAGGAAAGATGAAAATCTTGGCTTAACCCTCAGCAGACGGCAATATTTTAGTCTCGTCATGATTGTATTTACAGACGACATATTATCCCACAATGCTTCAAAAGCCTTCTTCCTAAGGGTCGTTAAAAATTCGGCATTGTTGGGTAAAAGTCTTAAAGATAAAAAAAAAAAAAAATCGTTAAAATTTGATAGTGTGTAGAATCTAGTCGGCTGTGCTTACAAACATAGATTAATAATCGATATATAAGGTGCACTGGATAATGAAACTCAAGGGATTTGTCTTCGATTTAAAAACCGGAAACAAAAAAAAAACAGTGTTGTTTTTGATAGAATGGCATTTTCTATCCGTCGTAATCTATGCCGTCTTGCAACCGTCAGGGGCAATATTTGTCACGAAGACACAAGAGTGACTATAGTTTCATAAAATAATGATGAAATTGGTTAAAAACCTGGATGAAAACGAGTAAAGATGTATCTTTAAGGGATAACCCAAGATCAAAATAAATACCCTGGTGAAATGAGTCCTGTTAAGTTAGTATTAAAATATCAGCCATGCTCTGGCAAAAGGGGGCTTACTGCATCTCCGTAATGCATTGTACCAAGCAAGACATCACATAATTATAGATCCCTACAATCCACTTCGTCTAACAACTGATTGAATCAAGAGGTAGACTGGTCCTTTAACAAGCAGAAAAATGACTAATAGCAAAAGGTTTCGGCCCAGGTCAGCCTGCGTGGACTGCATAGGTTGACCTGGGTCGATACTTTTTGCAGATGCATTAAGCACCCTTTTCACAGAGCATGAAAAGAGGGTGAAATGCATCTGCAAAAAGGCCGACCTGAGAAGAAACTTTTTGCTTTTGGTAATTTTTCTGCGTGTCCAAGGAAAATTCTACTTCAGGATTTAATCTCTGTTCAACACAAAGTGGATTTTTTATGGATCAATGATTAAATGGCTTGCAACACGTGAAAAGGGGCATTCGGACATTTGCGTAAAGTGTCGTCTCGGATCAGCCTGCGCAGTCCGCGTAGGCTAATCCGAGACGGCACTTTCCGTTTTTATGTAATTTTCTGTTTTGCGCAAGTCTACTTTAGCACAAAATCTAATGTAGTCGTAAAGTGCCCTCTCGGATTAGCCTGCGCGGACTGCGCAGGCTGATCAGAGACGACACTTTACGCAAATGTCAGAATGCCCCTTTTCGCGTGTTGCAAGCCATATAATGTCTTGGTACGATACATCACGGAGAGGCATTAGACCCCCTTTGCCAGAGTAAGGTTAATATATGTAAAGGTATAACAGACGGTGAAGACCTGGATTATTGTGATAGATCTTTCTCTTTGAAAGGATACACGAAAAATGCAAAAAGGAGAAAATACTGCTTTCCAGCAATTTCAAACTAGAAATATTATCCTTTTACCACAATGTTTTCAAATAACCTTCACCTCAGGCTCGTTTGAGAACAGGATCGTTTGATATAAAGGTAAGCACTCGTGAGGTCATGCGAATGACTTTGATAAGATAAGTCTTCTTCTCCTTCTACAACAATTACAGTTTTTCAATTGGACATCCAAACCAGCTCTTACAGGAAATGGGGAGCCAGGAACGGCTTGTGATTTTTGTTTGTTTGTCTGTTGGTTTGTTCGTTCTTTCTTTCTTTCGTACGTTCGTTCGTTCGTTCGTTCGTTAGTTCGTTCGTTTGTTTGTTTGTTTCTGGTGTTTAAAGGGACTTATCTCGATTTTTGCCGTAGTCACAATTCTCGTTAAACACTGATAAATACCTCTAAATACATTTTTCTTTACAAGCTTGAAGAAGCTGTACTAATACATTCTCTAAAATGTGAAATTTTAACATTTAAATAACGTTTAAATAACGGAAGTCATTTTGCAATCGGTAAGGCCATCTACTTTTATGATATCAAATATGACGTCATCGTACTTCTTTGAATACGAATCCACGTAATTAACACTTGTTACTGATCATGTGACACTCCCACAAGTCTTTGCGAAACTGGCGCAAAATCTGAAAATATTAAAGAGGCAAAGTAGCCTATTAAAGAAATACCATTGAGATATACTCTTTTTTTTTTTCAAAGTCTTTTTTTTTTCCTTTACTGATCTAGTTTGCAAGTAATTGCCACCATTTTATTCAGTGATTAATCTTTTTTGAAGTTTGATGAGACTTTAAAAAATTGAACAGCTTCTTTTTAACAATGTTTCATCTATATCCTGGCTGTCGTTGCACCTATCTTTGCTTTCCTGGAAAGTTTTTTTACAAGTTCTTCGCACGGCATTCTTTGAAAACCACTGGCTGCTCTCCCATATGAACATCGTCGAGAAAAGTGTTCAGTGTTGAGAGAGGACTGAGCCCTTTTACAATGATTGCCTTTAACTTAAGGAAAGAATGTGGCCGAGTGGGGATTTTAACTTGCAGTACTTATACTTTATAAACCATGCTCTGTGAAAAGGGGGCCTGGTGTATCTGCGAAACGTATCGACCCGTATCGCAGGCTGACCTGGGCCGAAACTTTTCGCTATCAGTCAATTCTCTGTATGTCCAAGGACCAGCCTACTTCATGATTAAGTCGGTTGTTAAAAAAAGTGGCTATTGTAGATATATAATCATATGATGGCTTGATTGGTATAATGCATCTCGGACATGCATTTAAACCTCCTTTTTACAGAGCATAGCTTTTATGTTACTGGCAGGTTTTAATGTAGTCTGGGATATGTACGATCTGATATAAGTTGGCTTTTGAGATAAAACTGAGTGTAGAGAAATATGACTTATTAAGTTACCTGACAAGATTAATAATATTTAATCGACGAGTTTAAATATCGACTATTGCCTACTTCATTTAACTTGATCCTGACCTTTATGATGAATATATAAGTAGGTATATAAATAGAACTCCGACTATTATTCGGGAAGTTATATATACACCGAAGGGTACAGGTAAGCAATTCCATTCGTGCTTACCGTACGGAATATTTCTGTGACCAGTCGGAACAAAGCCGAAGGCAGCCCCGTCTGATGCCGACGGTTAAAAATAGAATTTTAATTTATGTAAATCATGTTGACCTGGGTCAGGTTAAGTGAAGTAAGTAATATCTGAAGTGCAATCGAATGTCATGTTTTTATTACATAAAGAAACCTCACAAATTGTAGGCCAGAATATGCAAAACCATGCATACAATCGTGGTATTTTCAATAGATAAACCCCGATTCACGTCTATGAAAAAAGTAGTATAAATAACGTCACATAAGGTCACACAATGCTTATAGTCTAAAACGTGTGTAAGGTAAAAATATTCGTGATGGATATATTACACTGAAAACAAGGGGTGTTATACATGTGATGAACGCAAATAATAAATGTTTCGACTGATGCTGAATAACTGAAATGCTTGATACAGAATGCAAAGTAGAACTCTCATCCGTATTGATTATTTATGTCACAAACTGAAATTCCTATCAAACAAGCAAGGAAAAAAAAAATCATTGCATGAAAATATCAATCTACTAATCATAGTCTTGATATCTTTCTTAGCATTATCTTCATTTGTCACAATGTTTCGGTTGGTCATACCTCAAAATATTTCTAGTTGCTTGGGAGTGTACAAATGAAGAAAGGCAATATCGAGGTCTTGCCCTATGATCAAATCAAAAGCATGCGTGAATAAATTATTTGTTAGTTTAAACATATTTTATTCGACAGTAACATATACAAGTTTACAAGAGACAATATAATACAATCATAAGACAAATATACTGAAGAAAAGGATAAGAACGAAAGCTTAGGCTTATAAAGTTCTTCTCCAAATTTCGGGTAACGGTTAATTAATGATCATATCTTTACTAACTACAGAAAACATAAGTCAATTTAGTAAAAAAAAAAGGTGGGGGAAAATAACAAAAGAACAGAGAGGTGTGGAGTGTTATTGGTTATAATTTAAATTGAAGAAACGCCTATTCAATGGCTGAAGAATCTTCCAACTGGACCATCACAATTGATTAAACAAGTGGTCGTTTACATTAAAAAAAAAAATAACTTGATGGTAATGAGATGTCAGTCACCTTTAAAAGAAATGGCTTGAATAGATTGACTTGATACAGATTCAGCTATTACCAAGAAGACATAAGAATAAGATATTACATGGTAAATCTTCTACTCTCACGGATATATGTATGCACGGCAGCAAATATTCTTTAGTTATCAATGAGGTTTAGATTTTCATCTCCAAATAGAATGATATGGAGTGTAAATATTGTTATACCACTAATAAATAGGTTTAGACTAGTTCTTTGGTTATTATAAAAAGGACATTCTAAAGAGTAGTGTTGGGTCGATTCTACTATACCGCATGTACAAAGTGGCGACTGGACCAATTTTTTTTAAGCACAGGTGCTCATTGACAGAGCTGCATCTGGTGTGTAATCTTGCATGTATAATTTGAATTTTCCTGTCGCCAAAAAAGTAAAGCCTACGCGGACAAGGTTTATCTACATTTAAACGGTATTTAAAGGCTGACAATGATTCTGCATTCTTCATTTCATCTGGCAGAGAATTCCATTCATTAATCACAGCTGGCAAAAATGAAGTGTTGTACAATCTAGTTCTACAAGCAATGTTTCTCAAATTGTTTGGTCTGCGTAAGTTATAAGAGGAAGAACTGCCAACAGTAGGTGGAACAAGAGTATTAAGATAGTTTGGGGAAAGTCCATTTACCATTTTATAGAAAAGAATAAGCTTGTGCTTGCACCGTCGTTGGCTTAAAGTTTCCCACCCGGATTCTTGATATAGATCAGCGATGGCAACTAGTTTAGTACAACCGGTAACAATTCGTGCAGCCTCATTTTGCACTTTATCCAGTTGATCCTTCAGCCCTTGAGAAAAATTGTCCCATATAACATCACCATATTCAAGAATAGGTCTGATAAAAGAGAAATAAATTATTTGAAGTGAAAGGCGATCAAGACGGGTTTTCAGAAGTCGCAAAACTGCGATTCTTTTCCATGCCTTTTCGATAGATTTACCAATGTGAAAATCCCAAGACCCGTCATTAGAAAGAATTATACCTAAATGTTTATGACTGGTGACAGAAGGAATTTCAATATTTGACATAAACAGACCCGGATGGTTAGTCATAATACGTTTACGAGATATAACTAAGGATTCAGATTTTGTTGGATTGAACTTGACCAACCACTTCTGCGCCCAACGAGTAATTTTATCGATATGTTTGTAATACAGTTCCAGCGGCAGCTGGATCAGATACAACAATTGATAGACTGGTATCATCTGCAAAGAGATTAATGTTTGCTTGAATGTCATCAACAATATCATTAATATATATTAAAAACAAAAGAGGTCCTAATATAGATCCTTGGGGCACACCTGCCTGTACGTGACATAAGTTTGAGATACCACCTGGTATAATAACTCGTTGAAAACGATTAGAAAGATAATCAGAAAACCAGGACAATAATTTACCTCTAATACCTGCTCTACGCAAGTTGAACAACAAACCTTTATGCCAGACTTTGTCAAATACTTTGCTTATATCAAAGAATATTGCTCTAAATTCCAATCCATCATCTAATGCTTTACATATATTATTATAAAGTAATGTTACTTGATTAACAGTGGAATCACCTGGCATAAAACCTGACTGGCAAGGAGTAAAGAAGTTGGTGTCCTTTAGATAGTTGTAGACACGCTTGAATATGATTCGTTCTAAGACTTTTTCAATATTATTTAATAATGAACCAGGTCTGTAGTTAGATGGAAGAGAAGGATCACCAGACTTAAATATGGGACATACATTGGATATTTTCCATGATGATGGAACAGAACTGGTAATTAGAGAGTAATTAAATAGATCGCATAAATGCGGTGCCAGCTGACCAGCTGCTTCGATAAGAATCCTGTTATTTATGCCGTCAGGGCCAGAGGCTTTGCCCGTTTTAAGTCTTTTAAGAACATCCTGCACTTCAGACGGCATGACATGAATTGAATCTAAGGTTTCGTGTATGACTCGAAAACGTTCATCGGGGAGGGTACTGAATGAATCATCTATACATGACTAATTAGCAAAGTAATTATTCAATGTATTTGCTTTCTCGTGTTCGTCGGTAATCAGCGAATCTTTAGAGATATCAAAAAGAGGAAGAATAGATGTTGAAGATTGTGAAGACATCATTGACTTGAGGGTTCTCCACTAGTCAAGCGGAGACAGGGAACCAGATTTTAGTTTCAAAGACAACTGTTCATAATAGTTTGATTTTCTCTGTTGAATTAAAGAGATAAGATTGTTTCTAAAAGATTTGAATTTTGACCAGTGATCGTATTGTTTGATAGTTTTGCTTTTCTATATAATCTTTTACGGCGACGAATTTCCTTTTTAATGGTACAGTTCATCCAGGGTGGTTCTTGTGGATTAATAATAACCGTCTTCCAGGGAATGAACCTACTTGAGTTGTCAGTAATGACACCCGCAATTTTTTCAGCATAAGTATTAATGTTACTATCATGTATAGAGCCCCAATCAAAATATGTAAGACTAGTTCTGAGCTCATTATAATTTCCTTGGTCATATTTCCAGATTGTTCGTTTGATATTTTTAAACTTAGGTTTTAGAAAATTAAAAACGCCCAAAACAGGGCAATGATAACGCATTGTAAGGCCGAGACAGGGTTCCCCAACGCCAGTTGTTAGGATTGATTCTTTATTGGTAACGAAGAGAAGATCAATAGTAGATATGGAATTTTCTGTGAAATGAGTGGGTTCGTCAACACATTGAATCATGTTAACTTCATTACATAGGGATTCAACCTTACGGAATTGGTTTTCCTTCATTCTATTCAGATTGAAATCACCTGTAATGATGACATCAGAAATACCCGAATCCATGGCAAGGCCAATGGAATCCTCAATAAGTGAATTATATGCCAAGTCAGAGTTTGGTGGTCTGTAGAATACACCGTATAAAATGTTCCTGTTATTGCAAGACTTGATTTGTATCCAAATACACTCAAGTCTATTAGGTTCAAGATCATGTCTACGGATATATGACAGGGTATTTTTAACATATAAAATAACACCTCCATATCTGTCATCAATTCTATCTTTCCGTTCAGGTGGGTGAAATGAAGGGAAAACCAGCTCGTTTGATAAGAGTTCATTATGCAACCAAGTCTCAGAGAATGACAGGATATCAAAGAACGAAAACTCTGCAATCAAAGTATCAAGCTTATTCGCTATACTTTGTACGTTGTAATGGACGGTGGACAAGTGATTGGGGAGATTTAGAAAATTGTAAATATCACATGTAGTCGAAACACTACAAGAAGACTCGTTAGATTGCGGACCCGGGTTTGGGTGAACATCGCCTGCCCGTAAAATTAATAAAAGAATCACTGATGACAAAAGAAATGAGTTGTAAAAAATGAAGTGAAATATCAATCTGCAAAAGTTAACGTTGTCCTCAAAGCTTTCGGTTATCAATAACCTTCTTTAATTGTGATGTTCGATATGTTTTGACCGTAATCCTGACTGTCTAATATCAATTAGAAGTGAATATGATTGGAAGACAGCATTAAGAATTGGGAGCATAAAAAATAGAGTGACAGTCAAGTGGAAATGAAGTTTTTGACAATGTGTTGGCTGGCTACATTTATACCTGTAAAATCTACAAATCATGTTACCGAACATAATAAGTATAGGAACAGCATGTAGCAGCACAACACGTGACCAAGTTTACAAAATTCATCGTACCCCATAGCTTTACTATAAGTCAAACCAATCAAAATCGAGTTACACTCCACACTAGTTAGATAAAGGAATAAAGATGTGAAAAAGAAACAACAATAAACAAGAAAAAAAAAAATAGAAAGAAAGACTGAAAAGTACACAATACATGGATCTAAAAAATCAAACCGGGTGGTCAAAGGTAAAATACATGTACATGTGAATCAGTTATTCGCAATATTTACAGTAATATAAAACAATTAAAAGAACAAGACATCGAACATAATCAGTGTCATCACTGTAGGCCAAAAATTACAAGCAAACATCGTGACAGATAAGTATAAGTAGTTTCCAACATTTAAACTTCATAGTAAGACTGTACTTCTAAATATTCAACTTCAATGCAAAGCACAAAACCATACAACTGTTAAAAGTCAGCATTTCAACAGATGACTGTATGTACAAGTACAGAATAACTACTTTACGTAATAATAAGAAAATTCGATTTCGACTCATTACCAAATGTAAAAGCATCTTGACCCGAATTATGACCTTGACTATAGAATAATGATGGTCGAAGAAAAACAGAAAATAAAAATAAACATATGTACTCGTATAGTTTACAACAGGGACTATACAAACTGTCGTCAAAACTGTAAAGCCAGACACTTTGGCGAACAGACGAACAGACTAACAGACAGTGACAGACAGATATAGGGTTGCAGGAAGAGAGTTACAACACTATGTTGGACAATGAAATGAAATATTTACCATCCAACATTTTTAGATTAGAAAACAACACAAAAAAAAAGCAGGCAAAACTCAGCCGACCGTTTGAATGACAGAGAGAGAGAGAGAGAGAGAGACAGACAGACAGACAGACGGACTGACTAATGAACGAATACAAAGAGCAACAGTACATATACATGTACAAATTATTTGTTGCCTACAAGTGAGGTAATCTTTTTATTTTCTTACTTTTTTTTTCCAGAAAAATGGCTGCATCATCTAGTACTGTAATGGTAAGTGTCTTTGCATTATTATCCGATTCTACTCTTACCTTATCTACCAGGTCCGGTAGCTAAGTAGGTTTCACACAGGGCTTGACACTTGGGCTCGCATAATCTATGTTGTTTTCAGTGTAATATACCCATCACAATATTTCTTACCTTACAAACGTGTGTGATGACCATTATGTGATTACTATGTGACGTCATACGTTACACAATGCTTATCTCAAACGTTTGTAAGATAAGAAAACTTGTAATGGGTATATTACACTAAAATACACATTAGGTAACGCGAAAAAAATATATATCGGGAGGAAAAGCATAAAACAAGAATTAAGGGAAGTATAAAAAGGGACTGACTATGGAAATGTAGAAGATATTAGGAGACAAAAACAGAATAATTTGTTTTCTAAAATTCTGAAGTCTTAAAGATTTTCCACTTTTTATTTCAGGTATTGTTGACAATTCTGGTGGGTAACAGTTTGTCGTTCATATTGGACGGATCACAGCCATGTCCATCAGACAAGCCTTGTTTTTGTAATTATGACGAAATATATTGCGAGGGATTTCATCTGGCTACATTTCCGACATTCAGACCTCTAAACATTCCAAGTGGTCACTTTGCAGTCAATCTGGCAGATAACTCTTTGATGACCATCCCATCCAGGGCTTTCGCGAATCTGATGCCGAAAAACGACTCGGAGTTAGACTTATTTATCCCAGATAACGAGCTCACGTCTATCGCCCCGGATGCATTTGAAGGTATCGCCGATAGGGTGTTATTCCTTTATCTAGACGAAAACAATTTCACATCTATTCCCGAGGCAGTAGGGAAGCTCACGAACATTCAGGAACTGTCCATATCTAACAATCCAATCGAATCTTTAAGTGCTACAACGCTTTCAGCGGTTGGTCAAACGTTGGAAAATTTCTACATAACCATGTCCCTCTTTAAAGAATGGCCTCATGAACTACAGTATCTGAAAGTGTTAAAAGAACTTTATGTAAGCGATGTACCAGACCTACGGTCCGACGCATTTCTGGGGTTCAAGAATAGCCTTACTCTTCTTTATATAGAAACATCAAACTTCTCTAGCGTTCCGAGGGCAGTTTGCACTTTACCAAATCTACAAACCTTTGCCCTTGTCGATAATGGTCAACTGATAACTGATTCATTTTTCGAAAAATGTCCACAAGGAATGACAAATGTCACTACGGTTGTTTTGTCGTATAATCGGTTAACAACATTACCAAACGTATTAACGATGTTCCCTGCGGTCAGAAGTCTGGACCTTTCATACAACAGTTTATCCAGTATCACAGAGATTA
Source organism: Hippopus hippopus (assembly GCA_946811185.2). Taxonomy (NCBI): domain Eukaryota; kingdom Metazoa; phylum Mollusca; class Bivalvia; order Cardiida; family Cardiidae; genus Hippopus; species Hippopus hippopus. The sequence continues at coordinate 25,221,731 of OX328098.1, read as the reverse complement.
GTATCGAATCCTACCTTGGACTCACCGATCTGAACCTCGATGCTAATTATTTTGACAGATTTCCGAGTTCTGTCGGCAAACTTTCGCAATTACGATCATTAAGCATTGAAAACAACCAGATTGTCTCCATTGGTGACAAAGATTTGCAGCATTTCTCGCAACTGATTCATTTAAGTCTAGCCGGAAATCCACTTGAAACCATATCTGAGCAAGCCTTTGTTAATACCGTGAACCTTCAGACCCTGTACCTTCAAGGTACAAAGCTACGACTTTTACCTGGCTCACTAGCAGGCCTGAGTCAACTCAAGTCCCTAAATCTGGAGCAAAACCCAACTGCTTGTAACTGTTCTTTGGGTGTCTTCAAGTCATGGGACGTCAGTCAGGTCGACGTCAACGGAAGCTGTGAATCGGAACCTTTTGAAATCAAAACGTTTATTATGACTAGACTAGCTCAATGTCAATGATTATGTTGCTGCTGTTTCTATGACAGTATTGTTCATGCTTCTGTCACATTAAAAATAAATTGAGCCACGCTCTGGCAAAAAAAAGGATTTATGCATCTCATTGATGCATTGTACCAAGCAAGTCGTCACAGTACTATAGATCCATAAAATCCATTTTGTATAACAACAGACTGAATTATGAGGTACACTAGTCCTTTGAGCTGCAGAAAATTGACTAATAGCAAAAAGTTTCGGCCAATAGCAAAAAGTTTCGGCCCAGGTCAGCCTGCGCGGACTGCGCAGGCTGACCTGGGTCGATACTTTTTTTCAGATGCATTTAGCCCCCTTTTTCACAGAGCATGGCTCAATCATATTTCGTTTTAATAATGTTGTTATTTTCCCAATTCTCCCATCTTTCTTTTTTCATTGACCTTCGTTTTTTGTAGTTGAATTCTAACCCCAAATGATTTTATTAGGAATCTTTATTAGACGACGGAAATTTTAGACTCGCCTATGTTAAAAGCATTTGCAGACGACAGCCTCAATATGACTCAAATGGTGCGAGCTGTCTCTGAACACGTAGAAAAAATGGTAAGAAAAGAAGAAAATGCTGGTGACTAGAATTTTCTCGTTTTCCAGCAGTGTTTTCAAAAGCCTACTCGCGACGGGCTGAAAGCCCGAGCTGTGACTCGACCTCAATTCCTTGCTGGATTTTTTTGAGTGGACACCTGTCTGTCTGTCTGTCTCTCTCTCTGTCTCTCTCTCTCTGTCTCTCTCTCTCTCTCTCTCGTTCGTCTGCTCCTTTTCCCTCAATTCCTTGCTGGGTTGTTTTGACTGAACGCCTGTCTGTCTTTCACTCACACTCTCTCTCTCTCTCTCTTTCGTTCGTCTGCTCCTTTTCTCTTTATATTCCGTTATGTCATATTTGTAAATTTCAAGTATTTTTTTTTTATCTGACTGATAACTTATCTCCATAAATCTATTTCACTCTATTCGTAATTGTTATATGGAATATCTTATCTCAGTGTTATATACGTACTGGCTTAACCGTTCAAGACCCTAAATAAGTGCAACGGATATGGTAAGTTCAAAGGAACCAAACTAAAACGAATGACTGGTGTATAACGCAGATTTTAACGTTATTTCGATCATATTACGGCGACAGATTACATTTTCATGTGTGTCCTCGATTTCACCAGTACCAGGCCAGGGCTCTGAAGTTTCTTGTCCAAGGACACTCCCACGAAAGATCCACCCCAGACCCAGTGCTTTGAGTGAGGATCGAGCCTGGGGCTTCCAGGTTACGAGTCCTACACTTTACCACAAAGCCGCCCAGGACAACTGCAACACAATTAAGGTAGTAGAACCCTAACGCCTCTAGTGCAACATGTAGTAAAATTTCTGGTTAGTTGATAAATCAGGATTTATACTGATATAATACTTTTGCACGTTTTTAACCGACCAGAAATTCCTTTGATGTCTATCTTAAAATCATTTGTTGATACTTTTGTTAGTTTCCTGAAAAGGGAGGTAATCATTATTTTCCTTTGTAATGAGAATATAGTGGTTTTAGATTTATAAATGATAATTCTAAGAAGGAAGAAAAGGAAAAAGTGGTTCGGTTAAAGTAGTACAATAATATTTATTTTTAATCATACCAAATTTTGTAGGATAATATTATAGTGGAAATAGCTGTTTTCCGTTAGGGGTCTACTACCTTAAATATTTTTGCCTTAGCTATATATTACCAGCATTTTATGCTTTTCCCACGACTTTTTCTTAAAAACCTTCGTCCCAGCGTCCTTAAAATTCGGAAATGATGGGGAATGAACCTAGTTCGATCCCCGCCTACCGCAATCGTCACATGGGAGTGTAAATGAGCCAGGCACTGCATATTCCCATTCTAACACTGATTAAACTTACTCATAATTTCTAATCAAAATGCGTATGGTTAAAGGTCAAAGATCAGATTCCACTTATAAATAACCAACATGAGAGTTATGTCTAATATATAATATGGCTTGCAACACGCGAAAAGTGGCATTCGGACATTTGCGTAAATTGTCGTCTCGGATCAGCCTGCGCAGTTCGCGTAGGCTAATCCGAGACGGCACTTTACGACTACATTAGATTTTGTGCTACAGTAGTCTTGCGCAAAACAGAAAATTACATAAAAACGGAAAATGTTGTTTCGGATTAGCCTGCGCGGACTGCGCAGGTTGATCCGAGACGACACTTTACGCTAGTGTCCGAATGCCCCTTTTCGCGTGTTACAGGCGAATTATTTTAAAGCAGTGTGGAAAAAAGAAATTTATTGCCAGAAGCAGTTTTTCTTTTGTTACAACATTTCAAATGTTTTCGATATCATAACTTATAGAAGGAAACATGATCAAGAAAGTCAGTAGACAGGCTAACATACTCGATAATGTATAAAGCTGCAATAAACATGGGCGGTGACTGTACATTTATTAACTCCATTTCATCTTTACTCCCAGGTGTATACGTTTTATCGTTTTTTTTCTTTTATTAAAAGCTCAAATATCCTTTTAACACACTGTTGCATTGTCTGTGCCAAAATACCAGCTTTCATTATATTTGAACCGTGCTAACTATTCTTACTTAAAGAAGGGGCAAAGTGCAAAATATCTCAGTCTGTAGTTGATTGTAAAACCAAGATCTGCAGTGCCCATATTCTTCAACCATTCATTATTTCACTCTAAGTTTTATTTTAGTTTTAAAAAGTAACACAATTTCTGATTGGCTAAACCACTTGGTTTAGCTAATCAGAAATTATGTTACTTTCAAAATTAGAAAATTTCCGAGAATAAGATCTATGAATATTCTTAGAAAAGTTGGTGAATGCGGACCCTGGGTGCAGTTTTAGGGAAGTATAGTCTTTGTCTTTTATCTGGTCAACATCGCCTAATGTTGGGTAATACACGTTATAAATCGAGATATTACACTTAAGTTTCGAAGAAAAAGTCTATTCGTTCACTTTTACACATCACAAAAAAAAGAAAGAAAATGCAAATGATAACCCAACAAGGGCACCTGAAGAGACATTCTGGCTGGTTCTGGGGACAATCTACAAAAAGATTGTTTGATTGTTTGTACGATTTTATAACGCCGCTTTCAACATTATTTCCGTTATATCGTGAAGGCCAGTGCACTCATCCATGCCTTATCGTAGTTTCTTTTACCATAGCTTCACGGAGTATTCTTCCAAAGTCAATGGCTAGACTCCCACATAAGCATCGTCGAAAAATGATCAGCGGTGAGACAAGAATGAGTCCTGTCACAATGACTATCAGCCAAGCACGGAAAGAAATTTGCCGAGCTGGAGAGTCGAAACTTCTGTTTTGAAGTCTTGTACTCTACCGACTGCGCTACTGGGACTCGGCTGAATCCGAAAGGAACGTCATGGGAAGAACGAGAAAATGCTAAATACCGGCATTTTCGTTTTTCCATAGGGTTTTTAAGGCTCACTTGCTGTGATTGGTAAATCATTGGATTGTTTACTATAGAGCTAAGGGTAATGTTCGCTGGAGGGCAGGCCGATACACTATCATGAATCAATTAATCACTAATTGCAAAAAAACAATGCTGAAATGACAGGTTAATGTTCACTTACATGGGCAAATAACATTGAACAGCGAGCCAATGGTCAACACGCCAACATTCGTGTATCTCCGTTTGCTTCCGAAAACACACGAACGTTCGCGGGAGCGTCAAGGAACAATCATCACCAACTCTTCTATATTCTTTTATAATCATGATTTGTAAGACTATTCGTCTAATTGTCTGATGCAGGATGCCTCAGACAATCAGTTTGCTAGTACTTCTGAAAGGGCATATTCGAATTAGAAGAACATTCAGTTTACATGGTGAATATGGCCGTATGCTAGTTTTTTTTGCCGAGTTGTAATATGATGCCGAAATATGTTACGGAAATAGCCGAAGCGTACTTGATCTTCTTTTGTACATAACCTTCTTGGAAATCGTATAATATGACAATTCATCATTCCTTACCATCAAATATATCATTAATTAGGTTACGAAAATTCTTGTGTTAGGTTTGGTGGTGTTATTACGGTATTTACAGTTGGTTTTCGGGTTGACGCCTATGCATATTTTTTGCGACATTTTTTGTTTTGTTTTGATATGATAGAAATCTTTGTTCTCTTTTTGTTTTATGTACCGGAATTTTCATCGTAAATTTTGACTAACATGTTAAAGTTTTAGCACTAAAATTTTACTTACATGTTAAAGGACATGCGTTGAAGCAACTCAAAGGATAATATTTTTCACACTACAGTGGAGGAAAAAACTTGGCCTTGGGCACCCATAAGAATATAATTCAAGAGGATTTTTCACTTTTTTCAAAGGAATCATATATAAAGAAAAAAAAAGTACACAACAGCTGAAAAAATGGTAAGTTATAATTATTCAAGTTGTTCTTATCATATCCGTAAGAATTAGTGCAAGCGTTTTATAGTTTTTTTTTTTTTTCAGGTAAAATCAACGGATGTTACTAGGTTTTTTTCTTGTCACAACATTAAAACTTTGAATAGAATTTATAATATAAGAACGTATTATAACTGCTACATATCGACTTTGAACATTATTCAGCATTTTTGACTGTGATTTATAAAGATCGGAAGCTAATAAAAAGTATTAAAATGGAGCATTTTTTTTTTTTTTTTTTCTTTTCTTTTTTTACCAAATTAAATTTTAATATCTCCTTTCACGGCGACTTTATTACTAATTGTTTCAAAGAACATTTTAGCTCTTTTGCAAGACGACACAAGTTTAGACGTTTTCAAATTGAAAGCATTTGCAGACGAAAGTTTTGTGAAAATGGCGGTATTTGTCTGTAAAGGTGTAGGATACATTGTTGGGAAAAAGTAGAAAATGCGGGTTACCTTATTTTTCTTCCTTTTTATACATTTTTTTTTCATAATTTTCTCTGTTATGGTCTCGGGACAATTTGGTAAAGGGTCGTTTAAGCCCTGGCAGCCGGTAAAGTTGATATTTTGTGGAAAACCATTTGGGGAAAGGAGAATTCGCTTGTAACAAGTAATCTCCCTTGTTTTTCTGCTGCGTCGTCCAAACTTTTCTTTAAAATCGCTTTTTTCTTTCCACTAGATTTGTGGCCGCTGTGTAACTTATTTCAAGGTTTCTTTCTTTTTCTTTTTTAAATTTCTTGAATAACTTTAAGGGTTTAACGAAACCAAAACAAGCTTAAATGCATGACTGAAGTCGTTCTTATCACAATGATTTTCATTAAATAACATTTGATAGAACATTTTAAAATCATTTTCAGCCGAATTCCAACTGGGCCCCATTTTACTAAGGTAGTTACGAACAAAATTTGTGTATCTAGATAAAATTTCCAGGAAACTTTGATTTATCGCAATAGTCTTCTAAAATAATCATGATAGTTGTCTCGTATTTCGTGGCAGAAATATGCCACCATACTATAGTTACGTAAAACTTACACAAATTTTGTTCGTAACTACCTTAGTAAAACGGGGCCCTGCAGGACATGAATCCTGACTGTTGCTTCTTTGCTGTCATTTCCAACATATTCTCCTTTTCCAACTTTCCATCAACGTTTTCAAAAGCTTTCTCTTTAAGGTTCGTTAAAACTCCGGATTTTGGGGTAAAGGATTAACAAATGCAGTGGAAAAAAGGGGAAAAACAATATTGTATAATGTTGTCTAAATGACATTGAAAATATTGAAGGGGGAAAGGAGTAAGCAATTGCTTCTTTTCCAGTATTGTTTTCGAAAGCCTTCAACTAATGAGGCTGTTAAAGGTAGTGAATTATTTATGAAGAAACCAGTTAATTTTTTATCAATAAACTTCTTTCCTATTCAGGCTATGTGTCTTCGACGTCAGTCAAAAGGTTAAAATGACGTAATATTAATATCGTTAATAACATTGCACATTGTTACGTCAGTAACGTCGATTGCGTGTCACCAGGTTAATTACATGTAAGCATTTGAGAGGTTTTGATGCTTTAATTAGTCTTATCTAATTCATACGTTAATTCATTCATAAAGATTAATAAATCAAGCGACAAATAAATAGATAAATAAGTAAATAGATAAATAAATAAATAAATAAATACATGAATAAATGAAATAAAGAAATAAATAAAAATAAATAGATAAATAAATAGATTCATTCATTCATTCATTCATTCATTCATTATTCATTAGTTATATATTTAAATGCCTATTATTGTTTGAAGCTGATTAGTATTTTTACACAAACGATAAATTCCTAATGAAAATATCAAGCACCCCTCCAAGGATCAATAACTTGCGTAAAATCCTCATCATCTCTGCCTTTTAACTCTTTCAACGCCATTGGAGAAATACAGGAACTCAGATTAGTTGGCATTTGTGATATATAGGATCTGACATGAGTTGGTTTTTGAGATAAAATTTTATTAAACGAGACTAGGAAAAATGTTATTAAGCGAGCCTGTGGCGAGCTTAATAACATTTTTTTGTGGAGGAGTTTAATATTTTTTACCTCAAAGCCAACGAAGGTCAGATTCTTTTTTTGTTGTTGTTGTTGTTTTTTAATCACATAACTTCCCTTGATTTTAGTGTAATATACCCATCACGATTTTCCTTATCTTACACACGTTTAATATTTATTAAACTCGTCAAGAAAAAACGTAATTAAGCTCGCCAAAGGCTCGTTCAATAACATTTTCCCGAGAATGGTTTAATAAAATTTTATCTCAAACGCTAACTCATGTCAGATTCTTTATATCACATAAATGCGTAACAAGAATTATAGTCCATAATGTGTTAAAACATAGGCATACATGTATAATGTGTTATGAAATTTACATGAAGCCTATTCGCTTTTTTGACAGGTACATGACGAACGAAAAATAGTTCCAAAGAAACTTGCACATATTGATTTTGTTTGAATCTAAAAGAGATTAAATTAGTACTTTTGTCATGATTACGAATTTTGACCGTTAATTTCACCCAGGAACTTAGGTCAGCAATGTTTTAGAAATGAGGTGTATAATTACAACTTGTTGACCAAATACAGCACTATTTTCTTATCTCACGCGTGTGTGAGACAAGAAAATTCATATTGGGTGTATTACATTGAAAACAAGGGGAGTTATGTGATAAACAATTTTATTAAACGGGTCTAAAAAGGAATGCTACCGAACGTGCATATGGTGACCTTAACAACACTTTTTGACGACGAGTCTGATAAAAAAAAATTACCTAAAAGGCCACTAAATGTCAGAATCGTTTTATAACATGATTTTTTTAGGAAGTATAGTTCATGATGTGTTAGAACCTTGGCCTACATGTACAAGTGGACTGAAATTTACATGTCACATATTCGCTTCTTCGACAGGTGTGTAAATCATGGGCGAAATTTCACATTTTAAGATTATAAAATTTGCAACCTTGTCATGATCATCAACTTTGACAGTTAATTTCACAGAGACTAGGGACCAGCAATGTTTTACAAAGGAAACATATGATAACACAGCTTTGATTAAATACGGCACCTTTTTCTTTTCTCAAACGTGTGCAAGATAGGAAAATTCGCAATAGCTGTATTACATTGACAATAAGGCTAGTTATGTTATATAAAAGGAGATCGTTTAGTCAAGAGAAACATGCAATTTTCTGCTAATTCTTTTCTGTCTCTTTACTATCCTTCTTTTTATATGTGTACTCAGGAGAGTTTCTGCGAGCTACTGTTCTTTACATACGTCACAGGGCCCGAGATGCGGGTGCCACTTCTGATGTGTTTGTTTTCCCCTTGGGATTCCCATGATTGATTGGCACGTGTTAATCGGGCCACTATGTTGTAAGTCTTGCTGGCTAACTGAAGGTCCTGCAGTTCAAATTTACAACTTTGGCATAGAGTACTGTAAAGAACATTGCCCTCGTTGCCTAAGTCCTTGCTCATCCCAGCTGTATATTATTTCCAGTCTTCACTATCATCTGACACTCTTAACTATTATTTTACTGTCGGGTGACATAGAGTCTAACCATGGACCTGTGCCTGCTGACGAAAACCCGAAAGCAATCAGCATTGTACATCTTAATGTAAGAAGTATTCGCAACAAACTTGAACTTTTATTCAACGATCTTTCTGATCATGATATCTTATGTTTTACTGAAACACATCTAGACGACAATGTATCTGACAGTTATCTTTTAACCGAGTGCTCTAATTTTACCCTCTATAGGAGAGACTTACCTGCACACTCAGGCGGCGTCGTCGTTTATGTTTCAAATCGTTTGTTTTCTAAACGTAGACCCGATCTTGAATTACCATCTGTGCAGTCTATTAGGTTAGAAATAAAGCATCAGTCAATTTCTTTCGTTTTGTGTTCGACATATAGGCCCCCCTAATTCACTCGTTTCAATCTGGGACGACTTGAATGTTAGTATTGAAAGAGCGTTAGATATTAGTCCGAACGTAATTTTGCAGGGTGATCTTAATGAAAATCTTTTAAATGAAAATTTGGTACATTTAGAAAACATCATGCTTATCAATGATTTAAGGAACGTCATTGACACACCTACTAGAATAACGGAGCATTCCTCTACACTCATAGACCCAATTATCATCTCAAATAATGTTGATGTTTACCGTTCTGGTTGTTATGACGTTACAGAGTCAGTGAGTGACTATAGAGCAACGTTTATCTTTCTTAAGTCTATTCACGAAAGCCATGAATGTTTGAAACGTAAAGTTTGGTACTATAACAGAGCAGATTTTGGCCGTCTTAATGAATTGATTGAAAATGAAAATTGGGATTTTATTGACTCTCTTACCGTTTACGACTCTTGTAATAAATTAACAGAAATTCTTTTGAATCATATGTCTGAATGTATTCCTTCAAAAGATGTTACAATTAGACCAAATGACAAACCTTGGTACGACTCAGACCTACGACGTTTCACAACTTCTCGTGACAGACAAAGAAAGATAGCACTAAAAAAATACCGAAAGTAGTTGGAATAAATACAAAAAACTTCGTAACAAAGTGAACAATTTGAAGAAATTTGCCAAAAAAAGCTTCTATGACTATACTGAAAGCAGAATAGAAAACGACAGTTTGAACAACAGCAGAAATTATTGGAAAACATTGAACTTATGAAAAAAATTTAAGTCAGCTGATTCTATCCCAGTGCTAAGTCGCAGTATCAATGGTACTGATGAATATTATTTCACTGATCAGGAAAAGGCCAATTGTTTAAATGAATATTTCACTTCCGTTTCAAATCTTGATGATTCCAACACAAATCTCCCTCCTTTTGAGTGTAAGATTGACGCGTCTTTGGACCAAATTCAAATAGAACAACAAGGAGTTGAAAAAATTATTGAAATTCTTGATGCCAAAAAAGCTGTTGGCCCGGATTTGATCTCGCATAAAGTTTTGAAAGGAGTTAAAATTTCTAAATCTCTGTCCCGTTTGTTCAATAAATCACTACGTGAAGGTGTTTTCCCGCAGTAATGGAAATCTGCCTTAGTTTTGCCCCTTTTCAAAAAAGGCGACAAAAACTGTCCTAGTAATTACCGCTCCCTATCTTTACTTAATTGTATAGGCAAACTAATGGAGAAATGCATATATAAACATTTGTATAACTTTCTTATCAGTAATAACGTAATATATTGAAATCAATCTGGATTTTTAACCGGTCATTCTACAGTTTACCAACTAATTTCACTTTACCATCAACTCGTTGAGTCCTTTGATAATAAAACTCAAACCTGTGTCATCTTTTGTGATATTTCTAAAGCTTTTGACAGAATTTGGCACAAAGGGTTAGTATTCAAACTGAAGCAGATTGGAATATGTGGACAATTACTTAACTTGATTGAAAACTATTTATCTGATAGAAGTCAACGTCTGTTCATCGGAACCTCCTATTCTCGCCCTGAAAGAATACTGGCCGGAGTTCCACAAGGTTCTGTCCTTGGCCCCTTATTGTTTTTGGTTTATGTGAACGATATTACCGAGTCACTACTAAGTGTTGTAAGGCTATTTGCAGACGACACGTCTCTTGCGTGTACAACCTCAAACACAGCTGACCTACAGAGTATTCTTAAGCATGATTTGGATATTATTATGAAGTGATCTAAACAATGGCTTGTCACATTTAATGCTGTTAAGACTGAAGTTCTCTACTTTGGAAATCAGCACCCTCCGTTGCAGTCTGCAGGCAGACATGGGTCAATACTTTTTGTTGTTGGTAATTTTTCTAGATGTCAAAGGACCGGGTCCCTCATGATTTAATCGGATTCAGTCGGACTCAGGCTTTTAGACAAAATTGATCCATGATTATGTGCCGACATGCTTGGAATAATGCATTACGATGATGCATTAAACTCCCTTTTCTCATAGCACCGCTAATATTTTTCTTACAAAAAAAAATCAACGTAGAAAAAAACTGAATATAAAATAGCGTTTACATAGATTTACTCTGCATTTAAATCGATAGTAACTCTGAACTAAACATTTTCGTCGTCGTCTTGTCGTCATCATCGTCCTAACTTTTTATCATTATCATCATCATTTTCAGCAATTGTCATGGATGTTGTTTTGTAGTATAACTCCTTTTTCATTTCCAGGTATTTTCGAGCCACTTCGCCCACCTTGTTTTAGCCTGCATAACGATACACTGTTTTGGGGTCAGAGGAGGTATGTAGAATCTGACTTGAGTTGGCGTCTGAGATAAAATTTTAAGCGAATCTACAAAAATGATCGTAGGCGTGCCTTTGACGAAGTCAATAATGTTTTTTGTCGACGATTTTCATAAATTTTTACTTAAAAAGCCAACATGTGTCAGATTTTTTATCACATGACTGTATTTCAAGAATTATAGTTCATGATGTTTTAGATCATAGGCCTACACCTACATGTGTATGGAAATTGACATGAAGTCTATTTGCTTCATTGACAGGTGTGCACATTACAGACAAAAAAAGTAGTTCCAAACGAACTTGCATACAATGATTTTATTTCGAATCTAAAGAGTATAAAATTCGAAGCTTTGTCTCTATGATTAGTCTAAACTAGTAACTTCATAGAAAGTCTGGTTCAGTAATGTTTCACGAATGAGACGTATGATTACACGGCGTAGACCAAATACATCGGTGTTTTCTCACCTCAAATGTGTGTAAGATAAAACAAGACAAATTTATGATTCATAGCATCATAGAAGCCGCAATCTTTTGCTGGACAATTTCAGAAATATTGGCGCTCTTGAAAGATTATTATTTCATTTTTGTATCTGTTTTTTTTCCCCCACAAACGGAACATCTTGACAAATGGTTTTTAAGTGTAGGGAACCAAATAACCAGAATATACATGTAATTAGTATTCTTATTCTAAACATGAAGAAGGGTGGAACTGAAGGGGAGAGGAATCTTGAATTATCTTGTATCATTATTATTATTAATATTTACTGATAATGTTTATGTGAAAAAACATGTAAATGCATTGGAATTTTTTAATTTCTGCTCGAAATTTGAAAATGGCGAAATTGCGCATTCACTTACACCATTTTCCATTTGTTACAATGATAAGTCTTGTAAAGTTGCTGGTTTAGGTGTGTAGACCTTATCCTTAAGGTATCCCCAAAGGAAAAAGTCAAGCGGATTGAGGTCCGGGGAGTGGGGAGGCCAAATCTTTTCAGTTTTGAATGAGATGAAATTTTCACCGAAAGTTTCATGTAACCAAGACAACACATGTTTTGCTGTGTGAGGTGTCGCCCCGTCCTGCTGAAACCACATATTTTCTATATTTATACCAATTCTTCTTAAAGCTGGCATAAATTTATTCTTGAGTAATTGAATATAACGCTCACTGTTCACTGTCGCGTTCTCACCTTTTTCCTCAAAGAAAAACGGCCCTATCACGCCTGCACTGCTTAAGGCGACCCAAACAGTAATTTTGTCATCGTGCAAAGGTTTCTCATTGTGGAAGTTCGGCTTTTCCGTTCCCCAGAAGCGGCAGTTTTGTTTATTTACAACATCATTCAAATAAAAGTGGGATTCGTCGGAGAACCACATTTTATTTACGATTTCTAAATGGTCCTCCATCCATCTTGCAAATTCAATACGACTTTCGATATCAGATTCCTTCAAGTGTTGCATCACAGATATACTGTATGGAAAATGTTTTAAGTCAAACCTTAACGTCCTGTAGACACTTGAGTAATTTGTCACATTAGCGAGATCACTAACAACTTGACGTACAGACTTTTCAGGCGTTTCATCAATTATGTGCTTTACCTCTTGAACATTTTCAGAACTCCTGCTAGATCTTGGCGTTTGTCTGCAACTGATCCAGTTTCCTTGAATCGTGCAACAAGCCTGTATAGCTGTCTAGCAGAAAGTTTTCTTATTTCTGTATCATTTGGGTATCTTCTTCTCATGGTTCTAAGTGCTTTAGTAGCAGAACGACTCTCAAAGTAGAGCTGAAGTGCTTCAGCAGCCATTTTCCTGGACAACGCCATCTTGGAAAACAAGTACTGTTTATGACGTTATGAATAACGTCATTACGTTAACGTCTTTCCCGTACTTTTGTAGTAAAATAAAACTTACATCTATCCTCTCTCCAACAATATTAAAAACTTATTTAAATCGTAAGCGGATAAAAAGTTATTTCACAATGAAATCATGATAGATATTATGAATCACCCTGTATATCAGGACCATACTGTATAGAACGTGCAGTCTGATCATAACAGCTTTGACACACACATTAAACGCTTAATTTTAAAAGGCTCTTAGGGTAGATCTTCCTTGTAACAAAAATCTATTCGGCTAAAGTGTCGACGAAGGGAAGAAAAAAGGTTATCTCTTCACAAGTATTCTATAAATAGCTGATGTCAGCTCTTACTGTGTAAGGAGGTAACCAGTCTATACCTTGATCAAAGGTTAACCGCCCTTTTATCTTTACGGATTAAAATTGCACGAAAAACTAAGTCTTGTACATGAAACTGCTTCTGATTATCATATTCTAAGATGCTGTCCATTTCATAATTATCATTATTTAGTTTTGTTAAGAAAGGAGACAAATGCGAAAACCGTTGAGAGGTGGGGAGGCCTGTGATAAACGGAAAGCATTACAACTTAATTTGGGAACACGGAAGGAATCCTATAAGTCGGAAAAAATCGGGGGACTAGCCAATAAAAGGAAACTTTATTGTTCTGTATTTTTATTGTTATTTGGCAATGAACTTATTTTGCGGAAAAACAGACTTGATTTTCATGTAGGTCTGATTGAATATTTAAGAAAGAGTCATGTGGAGTATTTTTGCAACATTAACACGACATTATTAGAAAAATTTCCAAAAATAATAACCAACCGATTAACTACTGATCATCTACACGGTAAATAGTTTAGATACATTCCTACTGGAAGCCGCTTTCGAGCGGCTTCCAAAAATTCGCGATGGCTGTACAGACTGAAAATACGGGAAGTTATGTTATGAGATGTAGATCTTATATTCTATCAGTACCTATCTTGTCGTAGTAAACTAGTGGTGAATATTGCGGAGGTAGCCGATCAAAAGTAGCCTACCCACGCGTGAGCTCTAATTTTGATCTACGCTCTCCACTGCTTTTATAATGTTTTTGGAGTTATAAACCTTATCAGATGCCAAAAAACTAAACAAAAGTCTATTTTTGTGATTGCCAACAAAACTTCACAAAGGACACTCTCAATAAGTCAAAAAGACACAAATATTGAAAGAATTTTTTTCCAACATTTTACCTTTTTTATTTTTTCGATAAATTTCAGACAGTTTAGATGAAAGTCAGCACATTTTATACTGGTTAAAGTGTTTCAAGGATGTTCAAACACGAATTCTGGGAATCTAATGATTGTTCGTTAAAATAAGAATGGAAGACACCGGTTCTCAAACTTTCTCCCAAACTGAAATGTTACTGCTATAAAGATATGGTTTAGCAAGGTCAGCATTCACCAACCATTCTAAAATGCATTGTTGGTCTAAGTCTAACAGTTTAGTTTAGCCAATCAGAAATTTGCGTTACTTTCAAAGCTAGACAACTTTTGATAATTAGACTAAGAATACAGTTTAGAATGGTTGGTGAATAGGGCACAAAACCGAAGCCGATATGAAAACTATTTCAAAATCAAGTATCAAGTCTCATCATATCCTAGCATTTCCGCGGAATTCCAGAAATTACAATGTAACTTAAGTGACAGAGATAATGAGTTTGCCTTTTTAGAATATAGTTAAACTGGCCACAAAATCCGTAATGATTTGGTCACCCATAACTTGGTTACTGCGACAGTCTATCCGTGTACATCCCGTTCTGTTTTCTGTTTAATTTGTTATTCAGTAATAAGTGCATGTATACTACTCATGTACCTATAATGTAAAGTTACAATTTCTGCAGTACTTACATGTATCTTTATATTTTCTAGGCCCATTAGTTGTACACGAGAGTTGCACGGCGACAACAGACTGTCCTCTAGACGCAACTTGTAGGCCCACTTCCTGTGACGGGTTCACTTGTTTGTGTAACAATGGATTTGTGGCCAGCGAGGACCGGGCAACGTGTGTTAAAGGTAAACCTTTTCGTAACTGACAGGTAAACTAAACAAAGGACAAGTTAGTTTTATCTTTCATCATAAGTTGATTGGGTGATCTTAAGTGTAGGCTGTTTGCTGATACTTCTCTTTTAAAATGAATGTTACCAGTATTTTCTAATTTTTCTTGCTTTTTTTCAGAGTCGTTAAAACACAAGACTGACCATTTGGTAAATGCTTTAAATACTTAGGCATATATAATTAAGATTTTATCATTACTCCGTTTAAGCGAAATAGACAAGTTATTGGCATACAAATTTCAACAGAATCGCTAAATCGCATTTTCATCATTTTTCAGCTGTCAGAATCGGGGAGCCATGCGAAACAAACAAAACAAGGTGTCTATCCGAGTATGCAAAATGTGAAGCTGGTACCTGTGACTGCGCACAAGGCTTTGTCCCTACAAAGGATGGCAGGTGTAAAATGCCGGGAACCAATTTCGTTGGAGAGACTTGTGGGATGTGCGAATTTCCGGCCAGGTGCATCAATAGTATGTGTAAATGCGCGGGAGAATATAGATCCTTGACAACGGAAGAATTCTGGGTGGATCCTCTTAGTACCCTGCAGTGTCGACCTTTTGACTACAACTTGGGTAATAAATCATTTTCTTTAAAAGAAAACTATCAAAACTTATGGATATCTTTTGAGAACTCTTTCACTAATTTATGGCGATAGTAGTGTCGGGTCACAATGCCGGACTCCTACATCAGTGGTTCTCGTGATGAGCGGGCCAGCCTTAGGAACTATCCACATCACAGTGCGAGTACTGGTCAAGGTTCCCAAGTAGCTGTCACTAAGAGTAATTGATACAAGTCGTGAGAACTTGTTCTACAATCGATGTAAAATAGATATATTTAAGTCATTTTTTACTGCAGATCGCCGATTGATATAAGGAAAAAAACATTTTTCAGTCAATGAACAAAATCATCTGTCTATTGTATCCAGCCAGTTTTGGAAACCATTTTGTCATTTGTTTAGAATATGCTATTTGAAAAATAAATATATATAAAAGTCATGGTCTGTGAAGTGTAGTTCAACCCGTCAGCTGCTAAGCGCAGCTCAGTAACCCTTTGCTGACAGTGTAGATCAAGATCAGACTGTACACAACGTGTAGTCTGATCTTGGATCTACACCGTCCGATAAGGAGATATTTTTCTCAAAAAGTTAAGTTTGAAATAGCAACATTCAGATTTTTCCTACCGGCTTGAAAGTTTCATTTAACTTATTTAGCAGGATAAGGATGCTTTCAAGAAATCTGTTTTAACCCTTTACCACAAAATCCCGAGTTTTAACGACCTTGGGTAAAAGGGTTATCAGTATTTTCTCTTTTATCCCATAATGTTTTCTACCCCTTGAAAGACAAAGTTTATGTTTTGAGTAACCCTTAATTGAAGGTCTGCAATTGTTTTGGAATTGGACAAGTCTAAAACTTTGTCATGTGGTTAAGAGCTGATGAGCATTTTTCTTTCTGTCTATGGAAATTATGAAGTGCTTACAGAACATTTTTCTTACTTAACTTTTCTTTCTCGTTCTCTGTAGACATGTGTAATGGAACATTTATCGACCCATCCTTAAAGCCGGATGAAATTCCGACAGAGAGACCGGCACAATCTGTGCCCGGCGTTATAGCGTCCAATGACTGGTCACTGATCATGCCAGAAAAATCAATTCACGACAGCTGTTCTTCCCACAGTCAATGCCCAGGTAGTTGTTTATTATTATTATTATTATTATTATTTCATCCGGGTCCACGGACAGAATAATGAAGTTTGAAACATGGATACATGAAAACTTATATGCTAGAAGCAAATATATTGTTTTTATAAACTTCAGCATAAAGCTTTTAAAAATGTTCCAATTTAAAACGAAAACAGTCGGTTGTTCTTACCACTTGATTGTTTCGGACTGGAAAGAATAAAAACAAGAGGGCCAAGATGGCCCTGTATCGCTCCACTGGCTTTTTAACCCTTTACCACACAAATCGAAGTGTTAATGACCCTGAAAGACAAGGCTTTCAAAAAAACATCCTGAGAAAAGGACATGTTGTAAGCCATTTCCCTTGATTAATGTTTAAATTGAAGTGACAATATTTTGAAACCCATGTTAAACTTGCGATCCCTGGAATGAAGGCAATTTTGACCCCAGACCTACAATATGAAACTAGAATGTGTGGTTATAAACAAAAAGATTTTTTAATCTTGCCCAATAAAAAGTCATGTAAAACAAGTTTGCTGAATAAAAGGCCCTGTAAAATATGTGATCCATGACACAGGTTTATCAAGTTTTCACTATAAAAGCCAATGTAAAACTTGTGACCCCTGGTGTGGAGTCAAACTTGACCCCCAAAGTTAAAATTTGGGCCCTCTTGGTAGAGGCCCATTATATAAAGTTACATGCAAAATTTGGTAGCCCTAGGCCTAAATATGGCTATGTACAAGTAGATTATTAAAGTTTCCTTATATAAGACCATGTAGAACTTGTGACCCCCCTGGGGTGGGGCTACATTTGACCCCCTGGGCTATAATTTGGGCACCCTTGATAGAGACCCCCTAGATAAAGCTAAATGCAAAATTTGATAGCCCTAGCCCTTATAGCTAGATGCGAAAGATTTTCCTATATAAGCCCGCCCATGTAAAACATGTTACCCCCCGGAGCGAAGTCAAATTTGACCCTTGGCTATAATTTGGACACCCTTGGTACAGGTCCACTAGATAAAGCTACATGCCAAATTTGGTCGCCCTAGGCCCCATGGCTAGGTCAAAGAAGAATTTTAAAGTTCTCCCTATATAAGCCCATGTAAAACTTGTTATATAAGCCCATGTAAAACTTGTTACCCCCGGGCAGGGCCTAATTTGACCCCAGGGCTATAATTTGAACAATCTTGGCAGAGGTCCACTAGATAAAGCTACATGCCAAATTTGGTAGCTCTAGGCCCTATGGCTAGGTAGAAGAGGAATTTTAAAGTTCTCCCTAAATAAGCCCATGTATAACTTGTAACCCCCGGGGCGGGGCCAATTTTGACCCCAGGGCTATAAATTGAAGAAACTTGGTAGAGGTCCACTAGATAAAGCTACATGACAAATTTGGTAGCCCTTGGCCTTACGGTTTCAGACAAGAAGATTTTCAAAGATTTTCAAAATTTTTCAGTTTTGTTGCCATGGCAACCAGAGTTTTTGAAGGAATTAAATTCTTTCAAGAAATTCTGAAGAGGACCATGGCAGGATCATTTCTGTGAAGTTTCATCAAAATTGGATGGGTAGTTTCAGAGAAGAAGACGTTTTAAAAAAAAGTTAACGCACGGACGGACGGACGGACGCACGGACGGACGGACGGACTGACGGACGGACGGACGGACGGACGGACGCACGACGGACAACAGGCCATGACATAAGCCCGCTGGCCTTCGGCCAGTGGAGCTAAAAACTGTACTAGTGTACAGGGTGTTTCATAATATATGTTACACTTTCAAATATACCTTTGCCATATTGTTTATTAAGGTCAAACATTAAAATTTATACCATTTGATAAGTCGGAGAATAAAGTTTTATTATATGCCCAGTGTACACTGTAATATTCCACAATAAAGGGCCCCTTTCAAAAGATACATCCATTTACATCACATGTTCAAAATGACGTCCGTTTTATGTCGCAGGCCATTCAGATTGTTTACAAAATTCGCTTTCATTGGAGAGGTTATCAGACCTCTCCAACAGTGGTGAGTTTAAAAGGCAGACTGCCACAGATTTTGCTGTCTAAATCCATTTTTCTTGCGAAATTGTTCTGATACACAGTCTGTTTCGTCATGGTTTTGTAAATAAAGCGAAATCAAAAAACCGAAACAGGAAATAGACGTGGTTTATTTTTATATGACGAATTTCAGAAAAATATTTGTTATATTAATATAATTGCCATGGCTGCAAATGACCCCTCAAATAATTGTAATTTTTCATTAAGCAAATAAATCTAAGCAGAAGAAAAAATAAGAAGAATTTCGTTAAAAAAGAGAAAGAAGACTGCTGGACAAGATCATGCGACTTGAAAACGTGACAAGAAGGCCAAATGACTGTCATGTAAAGCATATGAGGTTTCTACGCGGCGGCTTTTTTACTTGTTTGTTTACATGCACCAAAATGTATTGAAATTAAAGCCAATGAACTATTTGAAAACATTGATGCTGACCTCTCCTGGCTTCTTTTTTAAAGAAGCCAACTTGTCGATAAACATGCTGAGGTAGTGATCAGTCTCATCTCTCGGACTGCGGATGCTTTAAGCTCATCTGTTGTCTGCAGCTGGACCTTTATGCACGTTTTATGGAACGCTTTGAGTGCGAGTGCTGTATTTAGGCCTTTCTTCTTTAACCCTTATCCTGCTGAATAACTTTAATGAAACTTTCAAGCCGATAGGAAAAATCCAGAATATGCTATTTCAAACTTATTTTTTGGAGAAAACTATCTCCCTATCGGATAGTGTAGATCCAAGATCAGACTGCACGTTCTGTGCAGTCTGATCGTGATCTACACTGTCCGCAAAAGGTCAGTAAGTCGCGCTTAGCAGCTTGAGGGTTAAAAGACAGTAATGAAGACGCTGTGCACATCAATTTCATTCCCTGAAACCTAAGTTTTTGCCAGCACTTCGTGGTAGAATACATATTATAAGAGGATATACAGTTTCAGCAAGATGATACAAGACCTTACACAGCCCATAGAGTATTGAAATAATTATTGGAAAGCAAGTTTGGTTCTAGGGTGATCTTGAAAACAGAGTGGCCATGACCCCCCTCGCATTCGGCATGGCTCGGGTGATCGGAGCCATCAAGTCCCTCGGCTGTATCTGGTAGCTTGATATGCACCTACATGATACATTTCATCGCCGGAAATACGCCGGTTTACCGTTATGAAAATTGTAAGGCTCCTCGTAAAAAAGAAAACTTGAGTCACAGTTTTCTATCGAAATCTTTCTAACTATACTTCAGTTCACAAACAGTTCGTACATTCATTTTTTAACGTGGTTTATCAATTCCGATTGAAATTTTCACCGATAGATAGATAGATGTGAATAACTTCATCAAGGTTGTTTATATCGTTGCTAAACAACTTACAGTGGCGCCACCATGTATAAGATCACGTGATTGGCAGTTCAAATGGAAACGACCGTTATACAGACGAGGTTAGACGCAGGTACGGAATCGGCCGAGTTGTGACGAGTGGACCCCCTCGCCGACCGGACATAAATACAATCGACTATTTCCCGTGGGGTTATGTGGACAATGTGCATAAAGTCTGGCGTCAGACAAAAGATAGTCTCAGTAGTTCCAGAGATGGGACTGATTACAACTCTGACATGCAGATCGATGAAAGTGAATTTTATGGAAAGACTGTCTGACCTGCGACGTAAAAGTGGACGTCATTTTGAACATTTGATGTAAATCAATGTATGTTTGAGAGGTGCTTACATACAGTGCACATCATGACTCTTTATTCTCTGACTTATCAAATGGTATAAATTTTATTGTAATACCATATATCATGAAACACCTTGTACTGGCGAGTTGTGGCATCACTTTACCCGATGCTGGGACATCAGTCTGATATACGGTAATTCTTTGGTTTATTATGGTGTCTCCCCGTTCGAAAGAGCCAGCCAATATTTAACGGATGACAGATTTTTGTTTTGCTAATTCACTTTCCGTGTCTTAACCTTACAATGGTACCAGGCGGATAGGAAATCGGTAGGCATTGTTTTAACGGCTGGTGTGTCAACGATCGTTCATATCCGACTAAAAACAACGTTCAAGACCTCCCACTCTATGACCGGATGTGCAAACCACCATCGAGGGGAGATGGTCACTGTGGAGGTTTTCAGTTTATTGTTTCATTTTTTTTTTCCAGAAAATGCGAGATGCAGACCAAATTCATGCGACGGCTTCTTATGTTTATGCAATATTGGTTATATTGCGAATGAAGATAGACTTCAATGTGTGCCAGGTATATATTTGTTTATCTGAGTGTATATTTATGCAGCTCTGGTTTGTATGTCGCTTTAAAATAATATTTTATTCCTACCACCACGACAAAAAACTATCGCATATCTGTACTAAGTCTTGTTTTCAGTGAAAGATAGCTATTGCGATTTTCCATATCAAAAAAGCATTATGTTTCATCAGAGATTCAAGCCTTGTATTTCTACGCATCATTTAGAACTCAAAGCTGATGTTCATTTCCGATCGAGATCGATGATTGTGGCTAAGAGTTGAATCATATGTATGCGTCTTTGAAACTACTACTAATTCATCACAGGAGCATATTTCTGTCAAAGGAGTGAGTCATTTCCACACAAACATGTATGTTTTCGCATAGTATGTACTATTAAACTATAAATATTTTAATCTCACATACAAGTATATGTTATCTAAAAGGGGTATTAAACCAGATTTACTTTGTTTCGAAAGATTTCAGAAAATCTTTACATAGACTGCTAACTTTCATTGGCTTGTAAACATGGGCTGGAAATTAAAACATATATAGACCTACGTGAAGAAAAAGGCAAGGGATTGCCGATTTTTTGTATACGTTTTCGGTAATACTTCCTATTCCGTTAGTAACGGTCAAGCCGTTATAGCATAACAAGGGATAAATGCATATTTAACGTAGCAATATATGGGTTGGCATCATAGCTCCGTTAGTAGGGTGGCCGAATATGGTCCTGAAGGTCGTGGGTGTAAGTCCCATCGGAAGAAATTTTTAAACTAACATGGTATCTAGTCACGTCCTTATGAGTTTTCCTTGCAAAATATCAACTTTTTCCACGCAAAAAAAATCTGGGTCAAAATATAGTTTAAGCCCCATTTAAAGCCAAGTTATGACGGATACTCTATCTACCATGCAAACATAAACAACACTGTATTGGTTCATTAAAAACCTTCTTAATTTTCAGCCGTGAAAACTGGCGATGTGTGCAATCGACGAATCGACCAATGTCTATCCCCGTTTGCCACGTGTACTGCTGGTATTTGTAAATGCGACCAGTACTCTTCGTCGACGATTGACGGAAGATGTCGAGTGTCACGACGTCATTTCATCGGTGAAAACTGCCGAAGTAACGAGGAATGTGAATATCCGGGCACTTGTCAGGATGGTTATTGCGCTTGCGTGTCTCCGAATCGTCCTCTTACTAATGAAGAATTTTGGATTGACCCTACACTTGATATTCAGTGTCGACCTAAGGAATATTCCGTTTGTATGTTCAGTATTATTATTATTATTATTAGCAGTAGTAGTAGTAGTAGTATTTTCTTTATTTTTGTCAAATTTAACTTAAGATCAAGGATAATTAGGTAATTGATGCTTATTGCCCTTATTCAGTGACATACACTATGCATTTAATTTGTATCAGTTAACATGACTTTAACCCCGCTCCTTACGTGAGTTGACTGGATGTGTCCTTAAGCAGGGCACTGCTTAGCCCAAGCTAGTACTGGTTACACACAGAACACAGTTTGAGAAAGAGTTGTTGCCCTGATATAACTGACACGCTGTCTAAGGCAAACAGTAAACACCATTATTGAATCAATTCAAATTATGGCACCTAAAAAAATCAGTTCGATTTCGAGAGAAAATGGCAGTCTCTCTGTTCTGATTTCAGAAATTGTAGTAGGAAACTATTTTCTTTATATATCTTAAGCCGCTGTAATATATGCCTTAAAAAGTTTATTGAAAAATATCTTCCGTAGGAAGTAAACGACGTATTACAGCTAGTAACCAAAAATAGATCCAAATTGTTCAACTATACTAAATGTGGCTTTGAATCTAAATCTATTACATATGAGCCATGCTCTGTGAAAAGGGGGCTTAATGCATTTGCGAAAAGTATCGGCCCAGGTCAGCCTGCGCAGTCCGCGCAGGCTTACCTGGGCCGAAACTTTTCGATATTGGTCAATTTTCTGTAAATCAAAGGACCAGTCTACCTCATGATCAAATTAGTTGTTCAAAAAGTGACTATTATGGATCCATAATTATGTGATGACTTGGGCTGGTATCATGTATCACGGTGATGCATTAAGCCCCCTTTTGCCAGAGCATGGTTCATATATCTTTACCCTGACTTTTAGCAAACGACAAAATTTTAGAAATCTCTAAATTGAAATAATTTGCAGGAGACAGATCAAATGATTGATTTTGTGTCTAAAAGAGTAGAAACCATTGTGTGAAAAAGAGAAATGCTGGTAACCAGCATTTTCTCCTTTTCACACAATGCTTTCAAAACTCTTCCTCCTATAGGTCGTTAAAACTATGGATTGTTTGGTAAAGTTTAGTTTAGTTATTGGAGTTTAACGCCATTTTAACAACTTAGGTCATATCATGGCGGTCAGTGACGCACCCATGTGTTTCCTGGCTTTCTCACACCAGTACTGACACAACTTTCTTTCCAAAGCCACTGACTACTTTTCTCACTTGCATCAGAGGTGAGAGGTGAAAAATCGCCGGAAAGAAGGTTCGCTGCAACCGGGTATCGAACCCGCAACCTCCAGGTCACGAGTCAGATACGCTAACCACTGAGCTACCCGGCCGGGCTTGTTTGGTAAAGGTTTTTATTGTCACGTTTTCAACTAAAATTCAGGATTTGTTTTCACCAACTATTTTCCTCCATTTCCGTCATCATCATCATTATATCATCATCATCATCATCATCATTGCTTTTATTATCATAATAATAATTATAATAATAGTAATTATTATTATTATTATTGTTGTTGTTACTATAAAAGCTTGGGTTCCAGTGCTTTGATTCTCTCTCGTATTCCAGGGAAATGTAATGGAAGTGTTATACAAGTTCCCCCACAATTCCACAGTGACATTCCGATCGACATCGAGATTGAGTTAACATGTAAGAAATGTTTCATTTCCTTATATAAATATACACATACCGCTTAAAGTTTGCTAAGCACCAAAACTATTCTGGTATGTACATACATGTAGTGTATGTAACAGTTGCATTTATTCTAATGATTGTTATATAGATGCCAATAAGTACTTTTTTTCTTAAAATAAAGACAAAAGTTTTCCTTGTTTCAAAGATATAAAAAAAAATAGCAATTTTGATAAAATGTGTAATTAGATGGAAAACGATGCGCGCCGATAAAGAATGAACTGTTTTACTGCCAATTGCGACTTGAATATTTGTAAATAGTGTAAAACACGATCATACAGTACAGAACGTTAAATACTGTTAAAAGTGGAATAATACCCCATTAAAACAGCAAGCCGTATTTTGTTGTAGATACCAAGGACCACAAAGTAAACGAGGGCGAAGAGCATATTGAACTCAATCCAAGTATAATTGTTGACGATCAGAAAGAAGGTACAGTAAAACCTTAATTTCGAGGCTTTTATTCTCCTCGCTGCAGACTTTTTGAAAATGTTGTAGCAAAATGACACCTTGTAGGGTTTTTTTCTTATTCTTTGAGTCATGTGTTGCAGTTAGATTTTGAACTACACAAAGGTTGTGCATAAGTTAGTAGACACGCGATTAATTAACTCTTTCAATGCCAAATATTGTCGGTTTACTTCCAAAACCTCGTAACTACAGCTTGTGACAAGCTGTAGTTACGAGGTTTTGGAAGTAAACCGACGATATATAAACTCGACATCTTCCGATAGCTGAAAATACAATCCACTCAAACTCAGAAAGATTTTTGTCTTTTTCGTTTGGCTAAACGAGCGGATGGTATAGGTTCAGGATCAGTCTGCACGTTTTATGCAGTCTGATCTTGATCTAGGCAGTACGCAAAAGCGTCTGTTTTCCACATGGTGCTGAATGGTTAAAAGGTAGATCTACATAATATTTTAGTTTTTCATACATTTCATACTCCATAGATTTGTTTCAATTTCATAAAACCGGTATTTCCTTGCTCATCATTTGACATTGGTTCAACATTGTTTAAATAGGAAAACAGCCAGTGGCTTAGAAATCATGCTGTGTCTGGTTCTGGTAAAGAAACACCGGTTATCTATGGCCAGATACACCGACTGCCGAGATATATTTATACATATTACAATTGAACTCGTCATTTAATAGGGCTATTCAGATATTGAAATCTCTTCTTAAACTTCTAAAATGATTCATCATTGAGATAAGTAATGCAATAGCTGTCAAACCATCAGTAAAGAAGAATGACAAATGCAAGAAATAATACTTTTTCAGAACTATTTCCCAATGAGCTACGTAAGGTATTTTTCAATTTCGCACTAGAATTTTGCAAAGGTTCATTGTCCTGTGATCAATAACACGCGCCAATTTTGTGGGGATCGTATTCAAATTAGTCAGATGACGTCATATCTGATGTCAGAGAAACAAACGGAGTTTCCGGTTGCAAGGGAAGTAACCGTCCGGTTACTTTACGTTTGCAAAGAAAAGTATATTTTGAGCAATGCTCGGGTAAAATTGGGGGCTTAATGCATCCACGTGATCCATGATGCCAAGCAAGTCATCATATTATTGTGGATCCATAAAATCCGTCTTCTCTAACAACTAACTGAACCATGAAGTAGGCCTACACTGATCCTTTGACATGCAGAAAATTGACCAAAAGCAAACAATTTCGACCCGGGTCAGCCTGCGCGGACTGCGCAGGCTGACCTGGGTCGATACTTTTTGCAGATGCATTAAGCCCCCTTTTTCACACAGCATGACCTATTTATATTTATACTATTTATATGTGTTTGACAAAAATTCTAATTCACACTCCAAAAATGTAAAAAGATTCCCTTAAAATTCTAACTAACCAACATAGCAATTTTATTTCTCAGATGACGATGGGTTGGTACCCCTGCATATTATCGGGTTCCTGGCAGCGGCTGTTTTTGCACTGTTGATAGCGTTTATATTCAAAACAAAGAGAAGAAGGTGAGAATGTTCATACAGTTTGGCGAAACTAATATTCTCTGAAACAACTTTCTTCCCTTAGCCATATCTTAAGTAAGAACGCTGTCGGACGGTACGTATACATATGAGCATATGATAGTCGGTTGTTAGACAAATAGATTTTATGGATCCATAATCATGTGATGACTTGCTTGGTATTATACATCACGGAGATGCATTAAACCCTCTTTTCCATGAGCATGGCTCACGATTTTAATCCCGCCGTTAGA
This sequence comes from Hippopus hippopus, assembly GCA_946811185.2. Classification (NCBI taxonomy): domain Eukaryota; kingdom Metazoa; phylum Mollusca; class Bivalvia; order Cardiida; family Cardiidae; genus Hippopus; species Hippopus hippopus. The sequence continues at coordinate 25,195,503 of OX328098.1, read as the reverse complement.
GGACCTTGGCGCCACCTGTCGGTTCTACTGAGCCATCTGATTGGTTCAGCCAAACAGATCTCGTAATTATTCTTAGAATTTTGAGTCGTAATAGCGTTTGGAATGAATACCATCCAAGATTAGAACTTCGCCTATGTAGTATGATTGGCCAAATCACGGTAGCGTAGTCAATAGCGTGCATAGTTTGACACTAAAGGATCGCTGGTTCAAATCCCCAGCTTTGCTAATTTCGCTAATTAAGATGACTGATGATAGTCATAGCTACAGAATTCATTCCACGCTCATCACTGGTCATAAGTTCAACTATGTTTATGTAAAGCTGCAAGTGGCTTAGGAACAATATTGTGCCAAGTTCGGGAAAAAAAAAACACACACACACACGAGAAAAGCGTGGATAGGTGCACTGCGAGCCGCGATATAACTGAAATAATGTTGAAGACGGCGTTAAACACCATACGATACCTTGTATCAAGGACTAGCGCCGTCTGAAGAATTCTTCTCGGCCAGGAAAACTAATTTTAATCACACCAATGATACGGTCAATGATCCAAATTTCAATATGTGGCTATTATCTCTAAGACTCTTTCATAATTTACGTTACATGTTATAAATATCAGAATTTAATTTTATTAATTCTAAATTTTAGGGCCATAAAACGCGATGTTTCTGTCACAAGAACCAATATAATGGCGAATAAAGACCTCATGACCGAAGACGAGATGTCGGCTGCTGCGCAACAGACTCGCAACGACATGACGATGACGTCAAAGCCTATCGCAATGGCGACACAAATGCAGGTACCCGTAACGCATCTGCCACGTGCAAATGTTTCCATCTACGACAAAAATGGCTGGCATCACGCAGAGTTGTTAAACGACAGCACAACCGATATATACCCAGACTCTAATACCACAACACGCAGCACAGGACCTTTCATCATTGATAACCAGAAAAACGGAATGGGGCATGGCGAGATACCGAAAGGCGTTATCGCCCCTTATGATTCATTGAACCGGTCAAGGACCCAACTTCTCGTGGATGGGTCCCGAAATGGTCCGTACATTGTAGATGGACAGAGGAACGGCCAGATTGGAGGGACTCTGCCGCATGGCTATCGCAATGGACTTTACGCCAACGAGGCTTGGCGTCCAGAATATCAGGGCGATAATGACGTTGACCTGGTTATGTTCTAACTAGGAAAGAAATTCAATGCAAAGTTTCACGGGAAATGTACTAATAATGCTAAACATTTGTTGTTTGTACGAACAGCGTAGATCAAGATAAGTTTGCTCAGAGACAACATCCTGGTCTTTTTTATACACTTTCAGATATCTTCCGTAATATTGATTAAAACTTAATGAAATTGCTTTTTAGCGAGTGAAAAATGATTTTCGCTCATCTATGAGTTCAAGAGTGAGCCTATATCCTGGTAAATTTTGTCGGTAAGAGAGTTTCTTCTTTTCCCACAATGTCTTTCGAAGCAGTGACCGACGGTTAGAGTGGAATGAATCCTGTGGCAATGGCGATCATAAATCCTCGTAAAGAGATTGACCAAGCTTGGGATTCGAACCAGTGATCCTGTGATTTAATGTCCCGTATGCTACTGACTATGGGCTCAGAGAGCGAGCGAACGAGCGAGAGCGAGAGAGAGAGAGAGAGAGAGAGAGGGGTTGTTTCAAGTTTAATCGGAGCTTCGATTTCGGAGTAATGTTTAATGTCAATAAAGTGTACCAAGAAAAATGCTGTCAATTCATTTGATCGGTAATTTTGCGGAAATAAATGAAAGAGGAAAAACGGACTAAAAGTGAAGTTAAAGCCTACTTATTTGGCTAACTGTAACCGTTTGCAGATCGGCAAGTACTCCCAATCCATATAGGCCAAAAACTATGGACACTGGGGGAGACTAAATAATGCGGATGGTCAGGTTTTCAATCTTTCGACCCCACCCAAATGACTAAAACGCAGTTCGAGTCAAATTTCCCCTCTTGCTCAGAGTTTCCGTACCCCACATTGATACTTTGCACATGTTGAGACTACCGTATGTCTATGTAAAACTCATAAAGAATCAGTGAACAAACAAGATAATTATATAAGTTTTTCAAAGACAACTGACCAGTGCCAGTAGCATAAAACAAGCAAAGCAAACTAACAAGTATCCTCACTACATTACGTTGTTGAATACATAATAAACAGTCTATGAGCGATCTGAGTTTACTGGTGATACCTTTATAGGGTAAACTAGAGCTGTCACTGAATGTGACTTAATACCCCCGCCAGCGCTTTGACAGAAACAGGCAATTTTTTTGTACACAGATGGACACACGGACGGACACAGGCTGATTCCAGTATACCCCCGAAAACATTCGTTTTGCGGGGGTATAAAAATGAAAGAAAATAAAAGCAGAAACAGGATAGGGAGCAGTTCTGCTCAGGGTAGTCAGAGAATACATGTATTGGTTTACCATTTGTTTGGGATTGATCGATTTCGTTTTTAACTGGCGGGAAACACTGCTCAGTTGGATTGGCAGTGACAGTGTGATAAAACCAGAAACTACACAATGTAACATACGACGTTTATAATCAAACAGAAAAAACAGAAAATAAAACACAAAGTGGAAGAAGATATACCCTCTGCTTTATTTTACCTAATGAAAATAAAAAAAAAAAATCCTAAACTAGAAGAAAAATAGCTCTACTTGAGCCAATGAGTGACATCAAACCAAAATTCATAAAACTGGTAAACTTTCTTTTCATATTTTATCATAAAATGATTTCTATCAAATTATTAAGACACGTTTAAATATGCAGCTACAGTTGTAGGTTCAAAAAAAAAAACGATATAGATTTTTGTCCCAACAAAGATTACACAAAAAGATACATACTAAATAAGGACCACCAGTCCTAGTGTATACATTATCGTCTAAGTCAGACTTACAAAAATAGAGGATCTTACATGAGTGTTTATGTATTATCATTTTTATCAAACGAGTTGACTAAAATTGTATGACGCGAGCCTTGGCGAGCGTCAAATACCTTTTAGTCAACCAGTTTGACAAAAATGACAATACATAAACACGAATGTGAGATTCTCTTTATCACATAAAACGAATGACAAACAAAAAAAGATATCCTGCATCATCACCTTTAGCCTCTATACCGTTCACGGGACCATGTTTACAGTTGTAGTTTGGTTTTAAATGTGGATATACATAAGTAGATAGTTCTTTGACATTTACACCGAAAGAAGAATGAAATAGTTTATAGAGGTGTCAAGTCCACTAATTTCCGCAATAATATTCATTTTAAGAGACTCTCCCTGCATTTCTTGGTTTTCATCACATACGAAAATCAAAAACTTTCCACGCGTATACGTCTTAGCAACAATGACGTCATTTTTCCATGAAACGGCGTAGCAGTACAAATTCCCGCGCATGCTGTGGTTGGTTTCTCTGGCTTCACGCGCTCATAACTGAAAACTGACCAGAACCGGGACCCAGAAAAACGATAATACACTAGTGTATTATCAAAAATAAGTCATGGGTTTAATACACTGCCGGAGGAGGTTTTATGTGATAAATTACCATATACACATTATTGAATATATTTCTTGCATTACCACCGTAACTCTAATTCTCTGCGCTTACTTTTTAAGAACAGGGATGAAACTGGGTTTTTTTAGAGGCAAAACTGTAATGTTTCTGTTTGTTATCACATTGTAGAAGCAATGTTTGGACCGCCTAGAAAACATCTAATTCGAGTTTCGAAGGAAGATATTATATCCTTATTCATGACTTTTTGACGTTCGTCTTGTTTGAAAGTTAATCTTCTCTTCACATGCAAGTCTTGTCACTGTAAGTGGATGCAGTTCCAGGATAGATAACTATCAGCTCGCTACATTGTAATTATAAAGGTAATTAATCCATTCACAGTTTTGCAACAGGCTGAACACTTTGAAACTTTTGGAGTTAAAACACTTGTAAGAACGTAGCAATGTATATGAAAATGGATAATGGTATAAAAATCTTCCTAAATTATTGAATCATTGTTTAATATCAACAAATCATTTTTGTTAATTAGTAAAATGAAAAACACAAAAGCTGAACATTGTATTAAAATGATTGAATTTGGAAATCAATTTCATTATCTTTTATATGCTGAAGTAAAATATAAATCACTGACTAATTATGGCTTTTTGACCGATTATAAAAGTAAGTACATAATTATTACACAAGGATTAAGACCAAACAGTAGCAAAATGTAAACAAATATAAACAAGTCTGTGAAGATACAAGTCAGTTTCTTTCATACCGTATAAGTGTGGCGACTACCATCAGACTGACGATCTGTTAAAGTGCTGTTGGTGACGGTCCCAATCATTGACAGAACAGTGAATATCAAAACCAAGATTAATGATGCCAACATTAATAGTAATTTTAATATTCATTGTTCTGTCAGTGACTAGAACCCTGACCAACCACACTTTATCAGATCGTCAGACCCACAAAAATGGCCATACAAATTGAGATGAATGAAATTTACATGTATTATATTTACAGAAATGTTTCTATTTGGCCACTAATGGGTCTATTATGATTAAATATGAATCTGCATTGTCTTGTAATGAATTATAACTGCATTCTTTTTTTCTAAAACCATGTCCTATCAGTAACTGACGATAAAAATTTCGTGATTACACTTTCCATAAATTATATAAAAGCAGTTCTAACGGTCAATTCAGAAAACAACAGGTCATTTTCAACACTATATCTCTTTTATGATATGTTAAAAAGAAGAAATTAAAGAACTAAAAAAGGTAGCAGTATCTATTACGAGATATTAGCTTGACTCTCATTAAAGGGTCTGCCTCTGATAATTTTTAGCTGAAAAAAAAAAAGAATTCCTGTATCCAAGAAGCTTGAATAAACATTCAGAAGCGCAGTTCTAAATGCTGCCAAATTCTAAACAACAAAGTCTAGTTTACAGTTTCTAAATTTTATAAATTAAAAAAAGTAAAGGATGTAATATAATTTTATGTTTTCCAACATTCAGAATGTTGAACACTGTCAACCTGTATTTACAATCTTGCATTCACTGCTAAATTATTTTATTTGAAAAAACAAAGGAACCCTAAGCAGTTAATTTTACTTTTATGCTTCACAAATATATTTACAGCACACATATAGGTAATACTTTAAGTATATACATAAAACAAAATGGGATTGCATAGTATAATACATGTAGAAGAAAAGTGTTTTTTTTTAAAACAACTGTAGCTTCAAACGTCACTTTGTTTTAGTTCAGTCCATAGATGTCAACAGATATCCAAAAAAGTCAATAAGCAGAGGTTGAATTATGTTGAACATGTTGAAGATGAATAAGCAACCCATCGCTACACTTGTGTGCTCCACCTACTCAAAATTGAGATCCAACTGACACAAACAGTCCAATAAACCGTTACAACATACTCCAAGCATGCGGCAACTTCCTGTATGCATCATTAAAGCCATTAGTCTGTTGTTGTGTTTCAACCCTCATCTGTTCCAAAATGTAGATTATAAAGGCTTCCAAAATATAAATTGTATTCTAAATAAAGCGATGGTTATAAAGGTGTGAAATGTTTTTTCTTCTTTATACTATGCAATTCCATTTTCATTTCACACACAAAAACCAGCCTTATTCTTCTTTTTTAATTATTTTCAACAATGAACCACATGTTTAGAAATGATTTGGTCCTCTTGTTTTGATTGAGAGATTAAACTATAAAACGGTGAATTGGTCCTAAGTAACCCTTAAGCTGCTAATAAGTTAAATGAAACTTTCAGGCCCATAGCACACACCCGAATCAAACTTAATTTTTGGAGAAAACATCTCCTTATCGAACATATTAAAAAAAAAAACCTAATGTGCACAACAGATAAGCTATAGGTCCAATTTGTCAAATATAAAAAAAAAAAAAAGATGAGCAACAATGGCCCTGTCTCTCTTCACTTCCTTACAGATAATAATAGAGCCAGTATTGCCTTAAATAGAAGCATTACTCTGTATGAAGTCTGTATTGCAATAAATCATAGATAAAACCAGCAAAGCCTGATGAAATTTGTCTTTTTCCCTTCTGTTGTGTTGTTAACCCTTAGACTGCTAAGGGTGACCCAAGAACCATAAGTGGACAGTGTAGATCAAGATTTGACTGCACAGAATCTAAACTGTCTAATATGGAGATGTTTTTCACCAAAAAGTAACTTTCGAATAGCATCACTTAGGTTTTTACTATCAGCCTGAAGGTTTCATTTAACTTATTTAGCAGATTAAGGCTTAAAAAATTCAAACTCTTTAAAAGGATCGTTCATATCAAATACTGATGAAATCTTGAAAAGAATTTTATGACAAAATTTCAGCTAGTTTTGCATCACAAAAACTTTCTTCCTTGGCATGCGTTAATTTTTGGAACAAAAATTATGGTACAAACCTGGCTTCTTGTTCAATATTTCACAAATCTGAAGTAACTTTAAATGTCAAAGTAAATTCATAAAAATTTGTTATTTTCTATCCAGAAAGTTAAAATCATATGATGACAACAATGTTATAGTGCAGAAAAATGTTAATCAAGGGCAATAAATGCTAACAAATCTCTGTCATAGAATAAAAAGAGTTATTTTCCTTTATCATTTTCACAGCTTGTTATGAATAAAAAATGTGTAGAGCCAACAGCAGTCATGATTACAGATGAATTAAATCTTTCTAAGAAATCTGAAAGCTTCACCCAAGACGAATTTGCACAGAATTTCAACCCTTCGTTTTGGATAAAAATACTTTTTTTTCCTAATTTGTTCAATACTTTTCAGTTTTGTAGTCATGAAAACCAGTTCTGGATGGATTCTTTTATTAAAGGGATTCCAAGAAGGACCATGGCAGGATTATTTCTGTGAAGTTTCGGTCAAACGGCTCAATAGTTTCAATAGAGATGTTTGTCTGAAATAAAAGTTAACCCATGGATGCATGTATGCAGGCAAACAAGCACAACAGTCACAGACCTTGTGCCAATGGAGCTAAGAAAACTGAATAAAATGCTTACCTATTTCAAACAGAGTTTGAGAGAAAATGTCATCATCACAATATTGATTAAATATATTTTACCATTCTCATAAAAAAGTAATGGCAAAGACAGGAAAATGAAAAAGAAAAAAATAAAACTGGATGCAAAATGGAAGACAGATAGAAAAAGGACAGAGACAATAAGAAATCATATGATTAAAATAAAGAAACTGAACTTGTCAGAATTGGTTTGAAACAGGAGTCGGATACATGTAAAAACAAAAAGTACACAGACCATATCTATATGATGTAAGCAGTTGAAAAATAAGAAAAAAAAAGAAATGGAAGTTAAATGGAGGAACCAAAGATGAGGACACCAAAGAAATATACGATTTGCGAAGGAAAAAATAAATCCGAGACCAGAAATGCATGTATGATACAAAAAAGACAAAAGTCATATGATAATAACAAGTTATAAACATAAAACTCAAAACGAACAAATAAATCAACTACGAATTAAGTATACAACTAAAAACTTTTTTTGTGTTACGGAGTATTTTTTTTTATAATTTTTATCACTGAATTTTTCTCCCCTTTTTACCAAACTACAAAAATTATGGAATACAAAATTTAAACTAAATGAAAATAAACAATTATAATCAAAATGAAATCATAGCAAAATTAATGCATGGTTTATGAAAATAAAACAATAAATATAAAATAACAAATTCATAGAAACTGAGAGATGTATTTTCTCCCTACTTTACAATAAACAGCTTCTTTTTGCTGGCCAATGAAAAGCAATCTCATATGAGTATCAGGAAAAACAATAGATTTCTTCCTTGATAAGCATAATAACTGAGCATTGATTCTCTTGCTAACTCTTTCAGTGCTACATGTAAACTTAACTTCTTTCAATGTCTGAAAATACAATTTACTGAAAACCAGAAGGGTATTATCTTATATGGATCACACAAGCTGATGGTATAAATCCAAGACTAGACTACATGATCTTCATCTAGCCTATTCGTAAAAGCTCATTTTGGACTATTACACTGCCTCTAATGTGACACTACAAAGGTTGAGAGAGAGTAATAAAGGAAAGAAAGACACAGATAGATACACTAATGATTAGAAAGAAGAGAGAGAAAGTAAGTCAGAACAGCATTCACATTTAACCATTTAATGAGTGGTTATCGTAACCCTTACAGCCCAGAATCAATGAATTGGACAGTCCAAATGTACCATTTCAATGTTGTTTCAGCTAGGATGTGTATATCTAAGATCAGACTGCACTTTTTGTGCAAATGATATGGGCAGACAATTCGGCTTTGCATTACTTTGTTAAAGGGAAGTCTGAACAAGCACTGCGAGTAAGAATCGAACTCCATATTCTCTGAAGCTGTCTTCACCACTCCCCATTTTAATTGCAATTTTCAAGAATTTTCTAAATTTCAAAATAGGGAGAAATTTCTGACTAGCAAAACTATGTTTTACCCAATCAGAAATTGCATCACACTCTAAGAAAGAAAAAAAGGAAGTAAGGAAAGAAAGGCAGACAGACAATAGGAAGAAAGATTGAAAGAAAACAGAAACAAACAAAATTAATGAAGAAAGACAGAAAGAAAAGAAGGAAGGAAGGAAGTGGGAAAAAAAAGGAAAGAAAAAAAAGAAGGAAAGAAACAAAGATAGAAAATTTATTGTAATAAAAAATATCAAAATCTCAAGAAGGATGGATAAAGGGTTCTTAAAGGGCTCAGGAATTAGACCTTTCAGCCCCGTTGACACAATGTGGGGCTTTTCACAGATGGAGATTAAGGTCAGATTGCACAGAGCATGCAATCTGTCCTTGGACCAAGACCATCTGTTTGTTTAGTCAAGACCATCAGATAATAATGTTCTTGAAGTTCAGTGGAATTTAATGTCAGCCATTAAAAGAGGTTGAGTTAACCCTTAGAGCGCCGGGTAAACCTAAGGGATATTTTCAGCCAGAAAAAAAATGAAACCCAAATAATTGTAATTTTATGGTTGCTTTAGTTCAGATTGTTTAAAGAAAGCCAACAGTGTAGATTAGTTCAGATTGTCTAAGGAAAGCCGACAGTGTAGATCAAAGACCAGAATGCATGTCTTGTGCAGTCTGATCTTGATCTACACTGGCTGCAAAGGCAGCTTAAGTACTGAAAGGTACTTTAAAGGTTAACAAAATTAGTGCCGAAAGTTATTTAGCTGTTAACCATAATTGAAATTTAGATGTCCAGGGTCCAGGGTCCGTATTCACCAACCATTCTTAAGATATTCTTTGTCTCATTCTCCAACATTTTCTAAATTTGAATGTAACACAACTTCTTATTGCCTAAACCATTCGGTTTAGCCAAGAATGGTTTAGCCAGTCAGAAGTTGTGTTACTTTCGAATTTAGAAAACTCTTGAGAATAAGACTGTGAATGTTCTTAAGAATGGTTGGTGAATACAGACCCTGGTTTTGTGCCCTGTTGGTAGACCAAGGCACAAAAAGGTGTCCATTGGCAATCCCACGAAGATCCTCAGCCTAACATATGTGAAATAACTCAATGTGTGACTAATAAAATGGTGTTTGACATATTGCTTTCAATGTTGTTTTAGTCATGGTCACAGCTTACTTACGCATGTGTGTGACTTGTTTTACAAATACTAGGTTGGGCTATCAGTGTTTTATCCAAAGCCACTCCCATGAAAAACCGAGCCCTTTGAGTGAAGGTCACACTTAGAGCCTCCAGGTAATAATTATATACCTTCAAAGGTTAGTTCAAAGGACCCCCAGCAAAGGCATAAAAAAAATCAGCTGCTACTATGACATCAGGGAAAGCTGAAAGCCACTTTAAAAAAAAACAACTCTCACAGAAACTGTTATTTGAAATATGTCTTATCAAATGTCAAAATACACACAATCTTCACTATAGCACTTTACCAAAGCTTCACATAGCACTTTGCATATTTGTGTATGAAGTAAATCAAAATAAACACAAGTTATGCTACACATATATACAGTATCAAACTATGATATTAACACATTTTGGTACATTAGCATTGAGCCGTTGGCACACCTGTACCAAAAACAAAAAGGCTACCACAGTTAAACAAAACTTCACTCCTAAATCCCAAAAGTGTTCATTACAGATATTTTCTTCTAAACTAGCTTTTTTCCATTCCCAACATGTTTTCTACCTTTCTGAAGACGTATTTCAGTTTTTGACTAACATACAATTTATTGTTTGCAAAGGTCTTCATCTTTGATGCATGGAAATCTCTGCCATTTGGAAAGAGTTAAATATTCTGTTTCTAAATCATTGCTAGAGGTAGTCTTACAAGTTCTCTTTGACTCTTTACCAAACAACACAATTTTGACCAACCTGCCCAATTTAAAAGCATTTGCAGATGGTATATGAAATTTAGTTCACATAGTTGGATTGTCTTTAAAATTGTTGAAAACATCTTGGAAAAAAGGGAGAAAATGCTTGTTCTCAGCATTTTCTTCATCTCCCACTACGTTCCCAAAAGCCTTCATCCTCAGGGTCACTAAAAAGTTAGACAGTGAGGAAAAGGATAATAGACAACTACCTAACAAAACTTATACGTACAAATCATCTGAACAAGAGCAAACAGTTTTACCTAACTGTGGAAACCAAGCAAATTAGCATGAGATATAAAATTGAAAGACAAAAAATTAAATGTGAAAGACATCAGTAAACCAACAATGTCCTTCTTGGATCTGGTGACACAAATCTTCAAATCATCCACTGGATGGAAAGATGAATTCAGCTGAAAAAGAATAAAGTTGATAAACCCTTAACCAAAACAACAAATTTTTGGACTTTTGTAAAACAAAACTCAGAACATTTGCAAACAGCAAAAAATGGGAGAAATTGTTTTTGAAAAGGCAGAAAAACTTGTGAGAAGAGGAGTTAATGTTTTATGTTACCTTTAGGTTGTTAAAACTTGGGATTATGAGGTTAAAGGGTATTTCATGTTGCATTCAACATTATTTCAGTCATATCATGGAAACAGCCGACTCATTTTTGAGAGTCTTAGGTTTATTGATTTATATAGTATATAATGCCGTTTTCAACACTATTTCAGTCACATCATACCAGTACACCTTTCCTGGAGTTTCTTTTTCCAGTACTTTGCACAATATCCTTCCAAAACTACTGGCTGCTTTCCTACATGACCACTGATCAGCAGTTAGAAAAGAGAGAATCCTGCCACAATGACTGTTATCAATACTCAGAAAGAAATTGGCCAAGCTGGGAATTTGAGCCTGAGACCTCCTGGTTTCAATTAAATACATGTTCTGACATAAATAAGAAGAGAATAAGGATAGCATGACTTTTGGTATTCCTGGACAGAGGTTTATGTTACTTAACCCTTTACCACACGGCACAATTTAAGACCTATCCAAATTGAAAGCATTTGCAGACGACAATTTCACAGTGGCTCAATTGACGCAACTTTTCTTTGATAGGGTAGAAAACTTTGTGGGAAAAGGAGAAAATGCTGGTTACCAGCATTTTCTCCTTTTCCCACAATGTTTTCAAAAGGCCTCTTTGTCAGGGGCGTTAAAAGGCGTCACTGTGTGGTAAAGGGTTAAACATCTAGCTAATCAGATGGTTTGTCATGGACTCTAATCCCTGTTTTGATGACAAAATTTCAGATTTGTCCAACTTTAAAGCATTTGCAAGCTACAAATTGAACATAGCTCAAATAATGTAATCTGTTTTACAGATTACTGAAAAAATTTGTGGGAAAAGGAGAAAATTATTGTTATACTAGCATTTTCTCCTTTTCCAACACTGTTTTCAAAAGCCTTACTTCTCAGGATGTCAAAACACAGAGATGCTTGATAAAGTGTTTTACTCTTTACCAAATGACAAAACTTTAAACTGGTACAAATTGAAAGCATTTGCAGACCAAAAACTAAATATCGCACAAATTAAGAAATTTGTTTTTGGAAAGGCAGAAAACATTTTGGGAAAAGCAGAAGATGCTGGTTATCAGCATTTTCTTCTTTTCCCATTGTGTTTTCAAGAGCTGTGCTAATCTCAGGTTGCTAAAACAAAGAACAGCTTGGTAAAGGGTTTAACCTTTAAAGGACCTTTAACAACCATAGTTGCCAAATGTGCAGTCTAAATGACCTATACTGGCTGCATTCCTGAAACTGTATACTTAAGGAAACATTACTTACATTATAAAGATTCTAAGGGTAGCAGTACTTACATTTACAAGAGACTAAGGGTAGCAGTACTTACATTTACAAGAGACTAAGGGTAGCAGTACTTACATTTATAAGAGACTAAGGGTAGCAGTACTTACATTAACAAGAGACTAAGAGTAGAATCACTTCCATAATACAAGAGACTAAGGTTATCAGTACAGTGGAATCTCGTTAGTTCGCACGTCGCTGGTTCGCAGCTATGCCTTAGTTCGTAAGCTATCTTCAGTCCCGATATTTATCCTTCTTTATCATTGTAAAATTCCACCGGATTCTTCGAACGTCGGTGGTTCGTATTTCGTAGTATATTTCATGTCCCCAAGGTATTATTCGAACACAAATTCATACCTTTAGTTCGTATGCCAATTAATCTGCTTGCAAACTTACGAAGGTGTGAAAAATCGCGACCAACCTTGATTCTCACACCTGTTGATTGACGATGTCGATGGTACAAATCAGTTTTCAACTACGAATGTAATTAAAGGTGTCAATTGGTTCTTTAATGTCAATTAATCAATTAAAACGAGATAACAACTCCGAATTTCCTTAAAATATCCGACATGGGATAAACCATGATAACGGTCTGAAGTGCTATGAGTGCTTTGATCTCAAAAAGGGAAATCACTCCGAAGGAATTCAACAAATGCAGAAACAACAGATAACTGTTTTTTAGTCATGATAAACATTGGCGCTGAGGCTTGTTAGGCCTCAATTTTCATTGTAAATACCTTGATTTGGATATCTCTCCTAAGTCACCTTTTATCTCCAAAATACAAGTTTTGAATGGAAAGAAATATTCCAGAAGGGAAAACGATGTAACTGGCACCTTCTTACTTTACACCATTTACTCCACCCCGTAGAATCCTTTTTTACACGCAGTTTTACTATCAAACGCATTTAGGTCATTTGCTAGATCACGTGGCAATATTTTCAAACCATGTGACTGCAAATTGGCGCCAATTGTATCACATTACAATCGTTTTTTGACGAATCCAGCAAAGTCACATGATTCAATTTTAAAATGGCTACTGGATGGTAGCGTAGCTCAAGGTCTGTTTTATTTCAAACGTTTGGATGGAATTGAATGCTGTTATTTTATGACGCTAACTAAATGATGAAATTTAAAAATGATTTTGTCATCGATTCCATAGATACTCCAATACAATTTTGGCATTTTTCCTTGATCGGACCTTAACTCCGTGAACCAACGATCCGCAAGGCTACCATTGTAATTGGGACCAGTTTAGGGTACTGCAAGACATGCTACATAAATCCGATGGTCTATTTCCGTAAACGGCACCGAAAATACCCGAACACAGTCACACTTTTTGGTTCGTACTACGTTTAGTATGAATAAAAAACTCCGGTCCCTTGCACTATGAACTACCGAGATTTTACTGTACTTACATTTACATGAGACTAAGGGTATCAGTACTTCCCAGAGACTTAAGGTCTAATTACTTACATATACAAGAGACTAAGGTTATCAGTACTTACATTTACATGAGACTAAGGGTAGCATGACCTTTGGTATTCCTAGACAGAGGTTTATGGTTCCTCATGTGATCAGGCTCATGTTTCCAGTACCAACAGGTTCTACAGAAGTACTTGAAACACTGAAGATCCCTGCAGAAATAGGGGCCCTGTTGTAGGTAACATAGGGAGCAGATACTGTCCTCTAGGTAGGGGTCTATCTGTATCTGTAAATAATTAGAAGATATGCACAGTTTTAGTTTGTCGGTTAATCCTTTAACACACAATTCTTTTTTTTTTTTCACAAGAACACTTAAGTCCCTTATTTTGCTCAAATCCACTATCCGTTATTTTAAACCCCCTTTATTTAACATTAAACTGACCTTAGGAATGTTCAAAAAGCCAACTTTTAACAACCCTGGAAAAGAAACCTTTTGAAAACATTGTAGGAAAAGGAGAAAATGCTGGTATCCAGCATTTTCTCCTTTTCCCACAATGTTTTCTACCCAATCAAAGAAAGATTGCACCATTTGAGCCACATTGAAATTGACCTCTGCAAATGCTTTGAATTTGGACAAGGCTAAAGTTTTGTCATCTGGTAGTGTTAAACATTGAGCCATTTGGGACCTCCAATATTTGCTTTAGAGATGTATATATATTGTGACAAGCATGCTTTGTTGTCAGAAGCCTACGTATAAATCATGACTGTACCTTCTTTGTAAACTTTGGAGTCTTGATCTCGACAAATGCTGCCTGAACAGCCTTCATGTAGCTCCTGCGACTACTAAATGTAACACGACCACTTCCTGTTGGTAAAAAGGATACAAATCTTTGTTTTACAACTGCACTACAGGTGAATATTTTGACTGATTATAAAAATGGTATATCACACCGCTTTCAACTTTATCAATGTCATATAGTCACAGCTTACTTATTCATGTGTGTCCTGGACTTCGCAAGTACAAGTCTCTGGGTCTAAAGTGGCTTGCCTACCGACATATAAGACGAAACATCAAGGGCCCAAAATGAGGGTTGAACCCTGGTCCTACAGATTTTACCCTAAACCTTTGACACACAGGAGCCACACTGGACCCCAGGTCAAAATGTTTTCCTTAATCTTTTAACACTCAATCCTGAGTTTTAACGACCCAAAGGGAAAGGACTTTTGGAAACATTGTGGGAAAAGAAGAAAATGCTGGTAACTAGCACTTTCTCTTATTCCCACAATGTTTTTTACCCTTTCAAATAAAAATTTGTGCAACATTTACTTTGTTGTCTGCAAATGCTTTAAACTTGGACCAGTCTAAAATTTTGTCTTTTCGTAGAATTATGCCTACATTACCAAGGTCCTACTGAATTTGTTTGTATGATGTATAACACTGTTTTCAACACTTATTTAGTTAAATTGCAACTGCCAGTGCACCTTTTCAAAAGTCTGTTTCACTAGTAATTTGCACAATATTTCCCCACACACGCATTTATTTCTTCGAGTTTGGACTCCCAAATTTTTTCTAGATGCCCAGAAATTGTTAATGTTTGCCTTTTTTATCTATTTTAAGGATGATCAAATGCCCCCAAAATATCACAATGCAGGGAAAACCTTGATTTTCCTAACAAATATCGTCCAAACAAAGTCAAGTGTAGAGAGAGAGGAATGAATCCTGGTGCAATGCATATCACCCATCTCTGAGAAGGAATTGGTGGAGTTTGGAATGAAGACAGTGAACCCTGAGATTCAAGCCCTGCATGTTATGAACAGAACTACCTGGTCTTTTGCAGACAACAGACAAGGTCTTCAGATATTATCTCCTTTTCAAACTACAGATTTTAGACTTCCAAATTGAGAGCAT
Organism: Hippopus hippopus; assembly: GCA_946811185.2. Taxonomy (NCBI): domain Eukaryota; kingdom Metazoa; phylum Mollusca; class Bivalvia; order Cardiida; family Cardiidae; genus Hippopus; species Hippopus hippopus. The sequence continues at coordinate 25,179,901 of OX328098.1, read as the reverse complement.
CTGCACACAAGAAATTTGAAAGTGGTGCAAATGAACTTAAGTTCTTTGACAGGGTAGAAAAAAATATGTGAAAAGGAGAAAATGCTGGATACCAGCATTTTCTCCTTTTCCCACATTTTTTTTTTAAAAATCTCTTCCTAAAGGTCGTGAAAACACAGGATTGTCTGGTAAAGGGTTAATATAAAGGGGGGATTACTCCAAAGATAAGGTAGCTTGAGTTGCGCTCAATGTTATTGACCCCAAACTATGAAATGTGATTTGACTAGGTACAATAGAACAGGATGTTATGGTTTGCACCAGTAATTTGAACACTTAACACCGATGTGAAGAAAAGTAACTAATAGTCCAGCTTATGTAAGCTATCAAAATTAAGATGGTTGAAAGAAGATTATGGTCAAATTCATACCTATGGGATATTTGTGTTTGTCTGAGTCAATCCCAGCATACACCACATTTCCAAATAGGTCATTCATGATGACGGAGAGTGTTTCTGCAGATATCATACCATGTAAAGCTCCTACAAATATTGTCTTGTTAGCATCCAGTCTCTGGGAGGGCTGTCTTACATAATTGCTGTCACTCAACATCCAAGGAATCACCTGTACCTGTGTATTAAATAAACCAACAAGGGACAATCCTATCAACTCTTTACCAAATGACAAAGTTTTGGACTCATCCAATTCAAAAGTATTTGCAGACAAAATAAATGAGGATAAAATGGTAGATATTCTCTTTGAAAGGGTAGAGAACACCATGGGAAATGTTGGTTACCCACATTATCTCCTTTTCCCACAATTTTTTCAAAAGCCTTATTCTCAAGGTCATTAAAACTCTGGATTGTGTGGTAGCGGATTAACTCTTACTGACCACAAAATCTAAGACTTTTCCCATATTGAAAGCTTTAAAAGACAACAAATCAAACTATGCTCAAACAATGGAACTTGTCTCCAAAACGTTTATCACTGTATATGCATGGATTTCAGCATTTTCTTTTTCTTGGTCTATTACAATATCTCATTCAAAACATTGGCTTCCATAGTTCAGCACAGAATATATCAGAGAAAAACAGATTTAAGTTTAACAGCAACAGTTACTGAAATAATTCAATCAACAGATCTGCTTGCATGAATGAAGTTTAATACGGCTTTCAACGACATTTGAATCATACCACTGCAACAGTTAGCTTTTTTTATTTTATTCCTAGGTTTCATCATTATCGCTGACAACCCATTATGAAACAATTGAATTTCAAGTAAAATAGATGAGAAATTGATGTTTTACAGTTACTTATATAATTACTCTACAAATAACTTCATCTATTATAAAAATTAATTAGATCTATCAAGGACCAACAAATACCCTGACTGGTTGCCTCTTCACTTGATCAGCAAAAATATGCAAAATGGCTTAACTTCTGTAATTTTCAACCAATTAGAATGGAAATTGTAGAACTGGTGCACACTTTCCTAAAAAAGGTTTCCATTAAAATTTGGTTGGAAACTTTAGGAGGAGCTAACATCAAATTGGCTCTACGGATGAAGGAACAGATAGACAGCCTTATTCCAGTAAACACCCCCCAAACAAGAGTGGGTTTTAAAAACCCAAAGTATGAGTCATGCTCTGTGAAAAATGGACTTAATGCACCTGCAAAATGTGTCAACCCAGTCCGCACAGGCCGACCTAGGTCGAAATTTGCCGCTATTGGTCAATTTTCTTCATGTCAAAGGACCAGTCTACATCACGATTCATTTGATTGTTAAACAAAATGGGTTTTATGGATCCACAGTTATGTGATTACTTGCTTGGTATATTGCATCATGAAGCCCCCTTTTTCCAGAACATGACTTAATTCATTTCACTGTGAAGAAATGGGCCTATACTTGTAAAGTTTACCTCTTTAGATCTCATCCTGCGGCTTGAGATGTTGTAGTAGTATTCCCCTGTACTGTAGTCATGGGTGCACTCCTGTAGCAGGGCTCTCACTGCTTTCTCGGACTCAAACAGTAAATACACATAACCTATAAATCATTCAAGAAAATCAAAGTAGAGACAGCAGTGTTTCTTTGTTTGGTTTTTAGCTCTGCCAACCAAAAAAATTTGTACTGGACCAAATTGAAAGCATTTGCAGACAGCAACTTAATGTGGGTAAAATGATGTTTCTGTATTTGATAGGGTAAAAAACGTTGTGGGAAATGGAGAAAAGGCTGGTTACCAACATTTTCTCCTTTTCCCAGAATGCTTTCAAAAGCCTTCTCTTTCAGGGTTGTTAAAACTCGGGAATGTGTAGTAAAAAATTATCCACACTTTTCAACATTGTTTACCTATTCATACTTTTCTTGCGTTTCTTTTTACCAGTACTTTGCATAATACTATTTCCAAGCAACTGGCTGATTTCCCACTTTAAAATCATCAGAATATAGATCATTGGTGGCAGAAGGATGAATTCTGTTGTAATGATATATCATCAATCCATGGAGAGAATTTGGCCAAGCTGGGAATCAAAACAGTAATCCTAAGGTTTCAAGCCCTGTATATTACCAGGCGAGCTACTGAGCTCCGAGAAGGTGAAAAAAAAAAAACACAGCTTGTTTTGTGAGTACTAGTGTAATGGCCTGTACAGATCCAAGATCAGCCCACATGATCTGTGTGTTCTAATCTAAATCTGCACTTGTCATAACAAAAATTTATAATATTCACTGTAAAGGTTAAAAGAAGCAGATTAATACATTACTACCTTCAGACAATTTTATTAAGTTTGTTCAATATAGTGGCAATAAGAGAAATCATTCATAATGATAACGCTTCCATATTTTCCGATTTTTTCATGTATCAAACTTTAACTCTTCCCAAAACAAAATTTTGTGAAATTCCAAAATGAAAGCATTTGCACATGACAAGTTCAGTGTTACTCAACAAATGAAATTTGTCTTTAAAACAGTAGAAAATATTGCAAGTAAAGTCAAAATGCTGGATACCAGCATTTTCTCTTTTTCCGAAAAAGTTTTTGAAAGCCCTCTACCTAATGGTTGCTAAAATTTGAGGTGCTTCAGTAGAGAGTTACCGTAAACTTAAAGTAAGTTGATCATCAACACTTTGCATTAAGAAATTTTAGAAGAAAAAATCTGCTGCAATTTTTCTTTTAAAACATAAAATGAAAAATAAGACAGTAATTCATGATCAAGCTTTTTTGCCAACTTGTGAAAAACTTATTTCATTTTTCAGTAGTCTATGGGTTTTATTGATTTATTTATTTCAAAATCTGTGTTTCCATCACTCTTTATTCACCTTTCTGACAAAATTTATTTTCAGTTCTAGCATATACATTAACTTACCATCTCTTCCTGGCCACTCAATTTTGAAAGATCCAAACTTATTGAAAGATGCCTGGAGACCAGCTGAGGAAGACAGAAAAGAAATAGTTCCTATCTAAAATAGTTCCCAAATAAAGTTGTAATTACCACATTAAAAAGTTTCTACATGAAATAGTTCCTGAATAAAATAAATCCTTCACTCAAAAGTTCTTACAAGCAATTAAAACACAAAACATGGTTCTCCACATTTAACCCATTACCACTCAATCCAGTGTTTTAACAACTCTGGGGAAAAAAGCCTATGGAAAACTTTGAGGAAAAAGTAGAAACTAGCATTTTCTCCTTTTTGCACAATGTTTTCTGCCATTTTATAGAAACTTTCTTTAGGGCCACATTTGTTGTGTGTTCTGCAAAAGCTTTCAATTTGGTGGACTCCAAAATTTTTTCTTTTGGTAAAGAATTAAATAGTTCAGAAAATAGTTCCCAAATCAAATAGTTCCAGAAATAATTCCAACATGAAATAGTTCCAAGAAAATAATTCTCACATGTAACAGTTCCTATGGTGACTGTCAAGTCGTAACTATCTAAAAACTTCTTTTTTTTTTCTTGCAACAGTTCTCTTTTAGAAACATGATTAATAATGAAGTTGTAACTCGGAACTAGCAATTTGTCTTTTAGCCACAATACTTGTACTCGCCTAAAAACTACATGTGATTTGATTATCAATTTTCATATGGATGTTCACAAAATCAGAATAATTCACCTTGAACCCTTTATTTGTTATTTAAGTCGTATTACAGCAGCCAGTTCATCTACCCATGCATTCCTGGAGTTTCAAGAGGCAATGAGATCCAAGTATATCATGAATACACTACGGAAAGAACTGGTAATTTCATGCCTGACAAGTAAATAAGTAACAACAACACTTTACCTTCAGTGATGTCCCAGGGCACCCCTCCAAGAAACACTTTACAGGAGAAAGTGGTTGGATTTTTGTAATTCTTGGGTGGAATCTTACCACTCCATGTACAGCTTGCCTCACACATAGCTAGAAAAATATCCAGATAATAAAAACTAATAAAGCATGTCACTGCATCAAAAAGATATTCAAACAGGGTAAACTTTTCTACAAAAAAAAATGGACCAAAGGACTGGTCTGAATATTGATTGATTGTATGGTGTTTAACACAGTTTTCAACATTATTCTAGTTATATAGTTGTGGCTAGTGCACCTATTCATGCTTTCTTCTTACCAGTGCTTTGCACAATTTCCTTCCAAGCTATTGACTTCCTTCCCACATAACCATAGTCTGATCAACAATTCAGTAGTGAGAGAGGAATGAATCATGTTGTGATGAGCATTACCAATCCTCTGACAGAAATTTGTTAAGCTGGGGATTTGAACAAGCAACCCCATGGTTTCAACTCATGTACATTATCAACAGAGCTACCAGGCTCATCAATGGGACTGAAGGAAAGACAAACAGGTGGACAATGCCAACAGATCTTAGCCTTCCTGTAGGGGACACATATAACAAGACACCAATAAGCATCTAAAACAATACAGTCCTTTGAAAAACACAGTAGTTACTTTTCTGTTTCAAAACCAAAAATCTAATTTCCGAAGACAAAACATCAGATTGCCAGTCTTTTTTTAAATCTTAACCAAACATCAAAATTCTAAACTCGTCACTTATTGAAAGCATTTGCAGATGACAAATTAAACATGGCTCAAATGATGTGATCTGTTTTTAAAAGGATACAATGGTAGTCATTTCTTACAATGGTTACAATGCTTCATGTAAGGACACTCCAACCATAAAAGACAGCAGCAGGATTTCTAAGACAACACCCAAGCCTAAATTTTCAAGAAATATAGAAATTATAGAACCAAAACGTACCATTACCTGCAGCGCTGCGATGAAGACGAGCAGCCCTGTCAATTGCATAAGGATCCAAATTGGCTATGACATATGGTCTCATCACCTGACCTGGTGCTCTGTTTGCTGAAAATGATTTAACCTTTTGCCACACAATCCCAAGTTCTAACGATCCTCGGGAGGGAGCCTTATGAAAACATTATGGGAAAAGGAGAAAATGTTGGTTACCAGTTTTCTACACTTTCAGACACAAATTCCATCATTTTAGCATATTGATTGATTGATTGATTGATTGAATGGTGTTTTATGCCACATTAACCATTATTTCAGTCATATCACCACAACAGTTCACACATTAATGTATGTTCCGAGTTCCACCAGTACCAGGCTTTGGCTCTGAAGTGTCTTGCCCAATTACGTCATCTACATAATTATACTTTCAACTTGGACCAGTCTAAAATTTCATCGTTTGCTCACAAGTTTTTTATGGTATTTAACCCTTTACCAAACAATGCCTGGTTTTAACGACCCTGCAGAAAAAACATTCTGAAAACATTGTGAGAAAAGGAGAAAATGCTGGTAACCAGCATTTTCTCCTTTTCCCACAATGTTTTCTAACCTTTCAGAAACAAATTCAATCATTTGAGACATATCCAAGTTGTCGTCTGTGAATGCTTTCAATTTGGATCCGTCCAATATTTTGTTCTGTGGCAAAGAGTTTTAAAACTCCTTACCAGATGACAAAATTTTAGAAATGTCCCATTTGAAAGTTTTGGCAGATGACAAATTAAGTAGGGATCAATTTTTGATGGAAAAAAAAAGTGGTTTAATTGCTTGAATTTTTCTCAAAAGAGTAAAAAACATGGTGGGAAAAGGAAAAAAGCTAGTTACAAACTATGATGGCCTATTTCTGCCACGAGATACAAGATAGCTATCATGATAAGTTTAGAAAACTATTGCAATAAATCAAAGTTTCCTGAAAATTTTATCAAGATAGTGAAAAGTTTCCTGAAAAAAATATCATGATAAACTTTGTTATCTAACGCAAAATTTCTCAATCGTGCACGAAGCTGACATTCGAGATAAAATTATCGTGACAGTTCTATCCCTTTCTCGATATCTATAAATAGAAAATTCACAATTTGGATGAACTCGGTAGTTCTTGTCTTCACAAGATTGCAGTAAGAAAAAATTCAAATTATTATCAATTGTAGCTTAATTGGTAAATTTTGACAAGACTCAAAATGAACAGATGTCTGTAAAATCACAAAAAAGACCCAAAATGCCTCCTACGAATAACTTTAAAACCATTCAGGGAAAAGGAAATTCATAAGGTTATAGACGAAGATGTTCCCAATTGGCATCTAATTATAGATACAGTGAATGTCAGTTGTGGGCATGAAAGAAAAAAAAAATTATGATAACAGTTAGAATTATCATGATATTTTTATCGTGAAAAATTTTATTATCTAGATAACTTTTCCAGGAAACTTTGTTTTATCACGATAGTTCTCTTAAATTATTGCAACAGCTATCTCGTATCTCGCGGCAGAAATATGCCACCATAACAATGATTTTAAAACCTTTCTTTAGGGATAAAAATTTTGGACTTGTCCATCTTCAAAGAATTTGCAGAGTATAGATCAGACATAGTTTATTGATTTTGTCTATTAAGGGTGGAAAACATTGTGGGAAAAGGAGAAAATGCTGACTACCAGCTTTTTCTCGTTTTTCGCACAATGTTTTCAAAAGCTTGATTCCTCTGGGTCATTCAAAAATGGGATTGTTTGGTAAAGGACTAAAACATGAGATTTTGCAGTACAGGATTAAAGCTACTTTCATAAACATTTTGAGTAATTTGTTTGTACGGTGTTCAATGCAATTTTCAACATTATTTCAGCTATACTGCAGTGGCGAGTTCACATATCCATGCTTTCTAATTATTTCTTTTACCAGTACTTTGCACAATACTCTTCAAAAGTCACTGGCTGATATCCCATATAACTGTTGTCAAAACGACACTCTGAGAACAGAGTCGCAATGACTCATCAATCCTCAAAAAGTTTTTGCCAAGTTGGGGATTGGTACCAACAACCCCCTTGGTTTCAAGCCTGTGATACTGGGCTCTGCTTGACCAATTATATCATGTATTTAACCCTTTATCAGACGACAAAATTTTAGACCTGTCCATGTTGAAAGCATTTGCAGGTGACAATTTCAGTGTGGCTCAAATGATGCCATTTTTCTTTGATAGGATAGAAAACATTGTGGGAAAAGGAGAAAATGCTGATTACCAGCATTTTCTCCTTTTCCACAATGTTTTCAAAAGGCTTCTTCCTCAGGGTCGTTAAAAGTTGGCATTGTGTTGTAAAGGGTTAAACAAATATGAAAGTTGCATCTTGCACATGTATGCAGTGTTGCATCCAGGATTTCTGCCAAGAGGGGGAGCTCCCCCATACAATAAGCAAAAAGGGAGGTAATGAAAAAACTTTAACCATTCAAAAAAATTTACCTGAGTTTTATGCGCTGGTGTGATACTGAAAAAGACACCATTTCTTTTTTTCCTTTCCAAACTAGATCATTTTCATAATCAAACAATGATGATGATGGTCCCTCAATTTGTTATTATTATTATTATTAATTGGTGTTTTAAGGCGCATCGACAGCTATGGTCATTTAGCGCGCATGAAGGTTATTATTAGAAATTAAACAATAAAATATTAATTTGAAAGTCTATATTTTATTATAAAAATCTATTTCTTTTAGGTATTCTAAAATGTTATTCTGTTGTACATGTAAAAATAAATTTTGTAAGCTATCAACACTAAAATGTTTTGACCGTATATGGTCGAAATTTTTACAGTTTAATAAAATATGTTTTATAGTTAAAGGCTCATTACAGTTTATACATTGTGGTGCTCTCTCATTATTTAAAAGATGCACATGTGAAAACCTTGAGTGTCCCACACGACATCTTGTTAAAATTACTTGACTTTTTCGGTTACAATAAAATTCATATTTATCATTAAAATTTGGCTTGATTGCTAAAAGCTTGTTGTTAAAACATTGTTGCCATTTAATTTGACATTCAGACTTGATAAATTCATTTATTTGTTGTTTTTTGTCAGTATAAGGAATTTTTATGTTGGCTATGTTCATATTTACGGCATCCTTTGCTTCTTGATCAGCTATTTCATTACCTTTTATATTAATGTGGCTGGGTATCCAGCAGAATATTATTGACTTTGATCTACTTAAATAAACATATTTTCTGAAAAATTGTTGAATCAATGGATTTGGGTTATCAGGATGTTTTAAAGATTGTAAAACTGACATTGAATCAGAAAAAACTATGAATTTCTTGTTATTATTGTTTTGTATTGAACAGAGAGCAATGTTTAAAGCTACAGCTTCTGCTGAAAAAATAGAGCTACGATCTGGTAGTCTTATTTTGGCAGTTTCTTGCTTGTGTACTGAAGCGCAACCAACTTTATTATCTTGTTTCGAACCATCAGTATAAATTGAAATGTAATCTTTATACTGTGATTTGATTTCTAAAAATTTATTTTGATAAAATAATGGATTTGTAACTGATTTCTTATTTACGTTGAGATCAAAAATAATATTTGGTGGATCTATGGTCCACGGCTCTTTTACAGGAAGTTTAAAGGGCTTAATATTCTTTACATTTATATTTGATTCATCAAGAAGAGGTTCAACTCTTAGACCAAGTGGTTTGATAAAATTAGGTTTATTTTGAAAAAGTATTTTGTTTGGTGAATTAAAAATGTCATTGTAAACCGGATTCTTTGTATTTGAAGCCAGTTTAGTTACGTACTGTAAGGATAGTTTTTTCCTTCTATCATATAAGGATGGCTCCTGGGCCTCTGAATACAAACTTGTGACAGGTGACGTTCGGAAAGCTCCCAAAGCTAACCGAAGACCCTGATGATGAATAGTGTCCAACTTTTTTAGGTAGCTTTTCCTTGCAGAGCCATATATAATACATCCATAATCCAGTTTTGACCGTATTAGAGATCTGTATAGATTTAAAAGAGTTTTTTTATCTCCTCCCCAGTCAGAGTGGGAAAGTACTTTTAAAACATTCAAAGCTTTTTGACATTTCAGTTTCAAAGCATTAATATGTGGAATGAAAGAAAGTTTTTTGTCAAAGATAACTCCTAAAAATTTTGCTTGATCTACTATTGGAATTGGACTATTATATATTTTCAATAATGGATCCAAGTGCAACCTGCGCTCTTGGCAGAAGTGTACACAGTTTGTCTTTGTCTTGGAAAATTTAAAACCATTTTCTACAGTCCATTTCTCAATTTTGTCTAAATTATTTTGAAGTTTAGTTTCAATTGTTTTCATATCTTTGGACCTGTAACATATTAAAAAATCATCCACATATAAGGAACAGTTCACATCGTCATCTAAACATTTTACAATATTGTTAATCTTGATATTGAACAGAGTAGGTGAGAGGATACTTCCTTGAGGAACTCCCTGTTCTTGTTCATAGTCATCAGAAAAAGATGTGCCTACCTTAACTTTGAAACATCTATTTGATAAAAAGTTTGAAATAAACTTGGGTAGATTTCCCCTTAATCCAATTTTATGAATATCTTTTAAGATGCCATGTTTCCATGTGGTGTCATAAGCTTTTTCTAGATCAAAAAATATGGCAACTACATGTTGTTTCTTTACAAAAGCATTTCTGATAAAAGATTCTAATCGTACTAACTGATCTGTCGTGCTTCTGTTTTTTCGGAACCCCGATTGATGTTCCGATATAATATTATTGGATTCGAGGTAAAAATTAAGTCTATTGTTTATCATTCTCTCCATGGTCTTACATATACAACTAGTTAAAGCTATGGGTCTATAATTTGTTGGATTTGTGTGATCTTTATTTGGCTTAGGAATTGGAATGATTGTAGCTTTGGACCAACTTTTCGGGAAGGTGCCTTGTTCCCATATAATGTTAAAAATGTTTAACAGAGTTTGTAATGAAATACGAGGTAAATGTTTTAAAAGTTGATAGTGTATTTCATCTGCACCTGCAGCAGAATCATGAGCATTTTTTAGAGAATTTTCAAGTTCCGATAGTGTGAAAGGTAAGTTGTAGTTTTCATTTGTATCTGTTTCAAAATTAAGTTCTTCCATTTCTGCTTCTTGCTTATGCTTTCTAAATTGTGGTTTATAATTTGCAGACGAGGAGTTTGTTTTGAAAGTTTTACCCAAGATATTAGCGATTTCTTCTTTACTTTCATAGTTTTTGTCATCTACCTTGATATGAGAGTGTTTCATGGTTTGATTCTTTCCATTTATTTTCCTTAACATATTCCAAATGGTTGTCATGGGAGTTCTAGAATTAAGTTTAGAAATGAAATCTTTCCAAGATGATCGTTTTGCTTGTTTAATAGTACGTCGAGCCTTAGCTCTCATAATTTTACAAACATTTAAGTTTGTTTTTGTTGGATATTGTTTGAAACGTTTTAAACTGTCTTTACGTTTTTTAATAGCTTCTTTACAATCATCATTAAACCATGGCTTTTTCTTCTTAAAAGTATTTGTTGAAATCTTCGGGATGCACTGATTTGATATGTCAATTAAAGTTTCAGTAAAAGAAAGCATTGGATCTTCTGAATTTTCAAAATTGTCAATCAGTAATTTTTCATGGCAAAGAATATTGAATTTTTCCCAGTTAGCTTTTTTAAAATTCCATTTTGGAATTTTCTCATCTTCTATTTTCTCAGTTTCTTGTATAATGATAGGAAAATGATCACTTCCATGGGAATCTTCACATACTTTCCATTCATAATCAAGGTACAAGGAAGGATGGCAGAGTGAAAGATCTATTGCTGTGAAAGAACCTGATCCAGGATGCAGGTATGTATGTTGATTGGAATTAAATAGACATAAATTATTCTCTGCAATGAAATCTTCAATTATTTTACCTCTATCATTGGTATCTGAACAACCCCATAATTCACTATGTCCATTAAAATCACCACATATGATGTAAGGTTGAGGTAGTTGTAGTAAAAGATTTTCTAAATCATTTTGATCTATTCTTTTATTTGGTGGGATATAGATAGAGCATATTGTTATAGTTTTATTTAAAGATGCTTTTATTGCTATTGCTTGTAGATTTGTGTTTAAGTCTATCTTACGATGAGGTACCGTAGAATGTATTATGATAGAAGAACCACCAGATGCTCTTTGGCAATCATTATGTATGTAGTGATAGGAAGAATAATTGCGAACTTCCAAGTTATCATTGGGGGTTATAAAAGTTTCTTGAAGACAACAAATTTGTGGATTTAATAAAGATAAAAGAATTAGTAGTTCATTAAAGTTGGCTTTTAGACCTCTACAATTCCATTGTAAAATTGAGTTTTGACCCATTATACTTGTATATTGGGAGTTTGAATTTACTTAAAAGTTATTTGACTGAGGAGTCAATTTCCAATTCCATATCTTCTAAACTTTCAAATTTATTTGCCAGCTTAATAGGATCCTGTGACCCTTTCTTCTGTCTATTTGATTGTTGTTTATCTTTTTCTTTTTTATCTGGTTTATTTTTCTGGCTTTTATTTGGTGATGTAGTGCATGAATTAGCTCTAGAAGCTGATCTTGATCTACTAGAGTCTTTAGTTTGGTTAGATTTTGAACCTGTTTCAGATGTTTGAGGTGGTTGGACAGATGGAGACGTAGATTTCGAGGAAGGTTTAGCGCCTTGCTCAAAATCCATGGGATCATACTGTGTCCCACAAGTTCTCGTCTGAGGTTTTGCTGTTGCTGATTGAACTATCTTAGAGTACCTAGGTTCAAAAGCTGTCTCATATTGTTTTTTTGCCTCAAAGTAAGAAATCTTTCTTATTGTTTTAATTCTCATAATTTCTTTTTCTCTTTTCCAGGCTTCACAGTTGGTTGATCTTGCACTGTGATCTTTACCACAATTTACGCATTTGAAAGGTCTTTGGCAGATGCTAGATGTGTGTTTGGATTCACCACATCTATCACAGATTACTGCATCTGTGAGCTTGCAGTTGTCTTCGTGGTGTCCAAATTTTTGACAATTAAAACAGCGCAAAGGATTTGGGATGAACTGTTCCACTGGTACTGTACGATAAAAGATTCTAATACTCTGAGGCAAAGTGGTGGTGTTAAAAGTGAGGAGTAGTGTATTGGTTTCAAGTTGAACATTATCTTTTTTTATTTTGAATCTTTTGCACGCAACAACTCCTTGCGGTGCAAGATATTCAATAATTTTTTCCTCTGTTTCTCCTTTCAGTACTCTGTCTTTCACAATTCCTCTGGATTTGTTAAGTGAGTTGTGCTCTGAGACTGAGACTTTCAAGTTGTAAAACTTTTTCACTTTTAACAGAGATTCAACTTGACTTGCTCTTGATGTTTCAACAAGTAGCAGTTCGTTTTTTAATTTTTTGACTGATTTTGGAGTGCCTATCAAACTTTCTATCTGTTTTTCAATTATAAATGGAGATAGAGATGTGATGGGCTTTGCCTCCTCACTTTTAATAACCAAGAACTTTGTGTTGTTTAAGTAAGACGTTTCGTTTTCGTTATTCGGTCGGGGTCTTTTGTTTTGGGAAGCCATGATTTTGATAGTGTAATTTCAATAGCTATGCGCTCCACCCTCCTCGGAGCCCTACAAGGGGACGTGTAATGGAAATGGATTTCCTATTTCCGACGCCAGAGCTACATAGCTATTATACTTAACAAACCTTAAGTGAAGAGAAACTATAGGTCTATTAATTAGCCCATCAGCCGCCGCTTTATAAAGGAAAACAATGTAAAAGATAAGAAAAAAGAAAAAATCTAACCCGGTTGGTATCATAAGATACAAAGAAAGAAATATAGATAAAAGTATGTAATCCTAAAAGCTAGGCACGACCGAGCCGATTGAGACGGGTCGGGCCTAACCCATCCCTCTCGTCTATCCGAGGCCAGGGCCAAAGTAGTGTGTTGAGTGCTGGAGATCCCTGGGCACTCTCAACTACCAGGATCCCCTTTTCCGGCATACGAGATGCCACCCACGGCAAACAAGTGGCTTCTGAATCAAAGACAGAAATCTTTTATCAGAAGAAAGTTTGCTCAATGAAATATTTTCAATCAAGAAAGCTTTAGATATAGAGTGTTAGCATGATAACTTTAATAATTAGATCTGATAACTTAGAGCTTACTAGAGTTCTCATTATAGATCTCTACTTGTAGGTAAGGTTCTAAATACAAGTATGCTAAATGTTTCAAATTCTTCAAACATATAGTGCTAGAGATTGGAAAAGGTGTTGACGAATACAAGAACAAAACATAGATGTTATACACAGATGTCGTTATACTCTTCGTCCAGTGTGCTACCCACTGGCACAGATGATACACACACAAATGAGCATGTTAGTATATGAGACAGGAAAGTGTATAGGAAAGATATGTTTTCAAAAAATGAAAAAATAAAAATCACTTTTGGAATGAAAAATTTGTTTTGGAAATCATTTGATCTTAATTTGTATTGTTCTTCAGCCACTTTTATGTTTTAATTTTGGGTTTGTTAATTTTTTCTGGAAATATTTAATCGAATTGACTTTAGTATTTTTATTTTCATATTTAGGTTGATTTTGTTATTGTCATATTTTTTCTAGTATTTACTTTGAATTGAATTATTTTGGACCTGTTTTATTAATTTTAGTTTTATTATTATCGGTCTCCTCTGTTTCTGGGGACTTTTACCACCCATATGCCACAGAGGCAAAGGCAGCCACCAATTTCTAAGGCCCCGAGTGGCGGGGGCCCCCCTCAATTTGAATGATTATTATACTGATTTACAGTTCTGACGCATCACCCTTGCTTGACCGAGGTGGTTCCCGAATGACCTTCAATTCATTCTTCACAGTTTTCACTCAATCTATCAAAGTCAAAGGTTGTGTCGTTTCTTTTATCAAATAAATTCCTTAAAAAAGTTCGTAATTCATTTCAGTAGCATATTTAATCCTGCTTTAAGTCACCAGTCAGAATGTTTAACACACTTAAAAGTCGCTGCGCAAATATACTGTATTCTTTTTTTTTTTTATCTGGAAACACGTGTGAGTACACATTCACTGTGCATGCGTAGAGAATAGTGGTTCCCTGCTTATTACATAAACTTCAATATAGAGATCGGACACCATTTGGAATTACTGTTCTCGAATAGTCTAAAAAAGGCAATGAGAGTAATATTGAATGATGTAAGGAAGCTTCGTTGGACTTTCCCATCGTTTCAGTAGATTGACTGGGGCCGCGATTTTTTTTGCATGTGGTTTCTTGTTTCTGTCGGGAGTTACAACTTCTCCCCCATGAAGTTCGTGAACTTGCGTGACAGAATAAAAAAAGGGGAATTCCCGCAATCGCGCAGCCTGGATGCAACACTGTGTATGTACAAGATTCTTCCACAACAACAGCAAACATGAGAAGTTTGCAACAAAACTGTACAGACAGACTGATTCCACTGTAGCTCCAAAAATGTTGATAACAGAAGTTTAATTAACCCTTACAAAACAACTTCATACTTAAGTTTTGCAGCAATTTCTACCATTCTGAATGCTAGAATTAGACCGATATTTAATCTGGCCTGTAAAAAAATTCCCATATTTAACACAGGGGACAATAAGGTGGTTCTTGTTTTGAAACACTGCATGAAAAAATGGTGGATATTTGCCTTATTTTTCTACCATTTGTTCAGTGTATAAAAACAAAAACCACCTTATGGTACCCTGTATTTAACTCTTTATCAACTGACAGAATTTTAGACTAGTCCAAATTAAAAGCATTTGTTCACAACAAAATAAAAGCGACTAAAAAATTAAAAAATGTTCATGGTTGGGTATACAACATTGTCACAATTGTGGGAAAAAGACAAAATGCTGTTTCCAAAGGCCTTCTTTCTCCAAACCATTGTAACTTGGGACTGTTTGGTAAAGGACAAGTTGCAAAGTACATTAACTTCTTACCTACAACAGCATCAGCGTTAGCTGTAACAGCCAACTGGTTGGATGGCTGCAAAGCTAACTGATTGGCTGCTTGTGTAACAGCCAAAAGCTGTTGCTGTTGCTGCTGTTGCTGCTGCTGCTGTTGTTGTTGCTGAGCCTGATAGGTCATTAGACTTTGTTGTGCTTGTTGTTGTTGTTGCTGGACTTGTTGAGCCTGTTGTTGTTGTTTTTGTTGGACCTGATGTTGAAGAGAGGCTTGCTGATGTTGTTGCTGCTGCTGCTGTGCTGTATAGAGCTGTTTGGAAAGGTCATTGATGGGGGAGTTTGCTTCCCGTTTGGAGAGCTTTAGAACATTCTGAAATCGAAGTCCAATAATTGATATTAAATTTGTTATAGCATACCATTTAATTGGTTGAATGGCATTTTATGTCACTTTCAGAATCATTTTAGATGTATCACGGTAACTGTTATAGCTCTCATATTAACACATGTCCTGGGTTTCATTAGTATAGGTAGTTTGAGGTTCATAGGGACCCCCTGATTTTTTAAATATCTTAAAAATGTGTTAGCTATTGTACTGAAAATCTGAATAGTTAATAATATTACCTTTAACAACTCTGGGTGAAATTTTCAGAATTTTTGATAACTTAGTTTGACTTTTGCATTCAATGCAATGTTAAAAAGTATGAACAAAACAGCTTAAAAATGGTGGGGGGTTGAAGGCTATTCCGAGTAAAGGGTTTACCTGTTTATGAAAACAATTCTCATGCAAGTACAGTAACTGTGGTTGTCTATTGTTTGAATAGTAAAAACTTCAACTTTTGATGCCCCGAGACTTGCACACACTTGTTTACACTTTGTTTTCTTTTCCACGCCCAACCATACATTTTTTTTTCCCGAAACCCAGTCAAACTCTCGCTCACATCATGTGGTATAGCGTACAACAAAATGAATTAAGAAGGGTGCTTTGTATGAAGTGGTTAAGTCCATAAACAAGCTCAAAAGTATTGTTGTATATTTACGGTCAAAGGGACACAGTGTCTTTAAGTCTACCACTCTATGAATGTGACCATAATACAAATGAGCTAATTTTAGGCGATCTGAAGAATCGTAGCAAAAAACAATTCAAAACAAAGCATGAAAGACCTTTAAGTCTAAGTGTCAGGTGGTTTGGGACACATATCTGAACAGAAGTGGTATAAAAACTTGAAGCCATGCCAAAAATAAATTTAATCAAATACTGCAGAACAGACACCAAATAAGAAAACAATGGACAAATCATTTTAGACTTCAAAGTTTGAATAAAAGTGACGACAGCGATATCTATGGTAAAGTGTAAAACTATATTATTTGTACAAAAAACAATTTCAGGGCCTCATATTTAACTGAACTGAGGTACTGAAGTCATGCACTTGTTGAGTTATGTTTGCTGTTCTGGTCACTGTGAGAAACTGTAGGAGAATGTCAAGCTTCAGAGCAAAAATTTAACACTACTGGAATAGGCAAAATGTTCTTTCTTGCTGAAGAAAAATTCTAATTTCTCCTGCGAGAGTTGGTAAGGTCATTTTAAAAGACCTTGAAAAGTTTCATAAAAATTGATACAGGATTTTTCAAGATATTTCAAAATTCAGGGGCTCCCTATGAATTGCAAACTACATATAATTAGCTAAGCGTCTTACAAGTCTTGCCCATGGATACTCCTAAGAAAAATGCAGTGCTACCAAATGACAAAATTTTATACTTGTTGAAAATGTAAGCATTGCAGACAACAAAATAAATGCCATTAAAATAATGGGATTTGCTCTTGAAAATGTAGAAACCATTTTGGTAAAAGAAGAAAATGCTTTAACAGGTATTTTCTCCTTTTCCCACTATGTTTTCAAAAGGCCTCTTACAAAGGGTCATTAAATCTTGGGATTGTGTGGTTAAAGGCTTAGAACGCATGACTGTTTAGTCAAGGGCTGTGAGAATACCATCATGTCTATCAGGGCTGCTTCAGATCCCTCACTGCTGTGCCCGCTTGTGTCCGAGTCATACGGCGATGTGCTGCGGGTTTTTTGCCGTGTTCCTGAGGACATCAAACCAAATATCTGTTCTATAGGGGACAGGGTCTCGTTAAGAGGGGTGGAGGGAGTCCCTGGGGTTCCAGTGCTGGAATCATAGTCGCTGAAACATACAAACATAAAATATGAATATGAGCCACCCTCTGGCAAAATTGGGTTTAACATCTGTGATGCATTATACCAAGCATGCATTACAAGAAGCAAGTCATCTCATTATTATGGATCCATAAAATCCATTTTATCTACCAACCATCTCAATCCCAAGGTAGAATGGTCCTTGGGCATGCAGAAAATTCACGAGTAAATTTTGTACTAACACAACACGTTGTAAGAAGATGCTGAAGAGGGGTATATTTGAATGGAAAGTTTTGTGATTTTTATGTTCAATAACAACAAGAAGTGTTATGGAACTATTTTAACCCTTTACCAAAGTATCCTTATTTTCAACGATCCTGAGGAATGAAGTTTTTGAAAACATAGTGGAACCAGAATGGCAAATTGTCGAAAGATACGCCCGTCCCACCGCCAGTTGTCAAGGGGGGATAATAATCGTAAAGGGCAAGTAGAGGAAAATAGTAGTACAGTAGAAATCATGTAAGTGATTAAAATAGGCATGAATGTCTCCTCTAATGTTAAGGAAACATGCATATAAAGTTTCAGGTCATTCCAACATGAAAAGACAAAGTTATATTGTAGAGAAGCATGAAAAGCTGTGAACAAAAAATAATGAATAAGGAATAATTCCAAAAGGGCATTAGGTAAGGTTACAGCTCCAGTGCATTGCACTTTTCGTAACTGCAACGAACATGTTTACCAAGTCTCAAGTCAATTTGACTTGAGGTGACAAAGTTCCATTCCGGACAAGCAAGAAATACTGTAAAAATGAAGATCAAAGTGGAATTACTCAAAATCCGCACTAGGTAGAGTTATTGTTCTTGCGCACTGTACTTTGTAATATTGCAACAAACATGCATACCAAGTTTGAAGTTGTTCTGACTTGAGATGACAAAGTTATATTCCGGACAAGTACTAAATGCTGTAAAAATGACGATCAAAGGGAAATAACTCAGTCAGTACGAGGTAGAGTTACAATTCTTGTGCATTGCACTTCCAAATATTGCAACAAATAAGCATACCTTATTTCAAGTCATTCCTACTTAAGATGACAAAGTTATGCTCCGGACAAGCAAGAAATGCTATAGAAATGAAGATCTAAGGGGGAATAACTCAAAATTCGTGCTAGGAGGAGTTATGGTTCTTGTGCACTGTACTCCATAATTTTTCAACAATCATGCATACCAAATTTGAAGATGTTCAGACTAGAGATGACAAAGTTATATTCCGGACAAGCAGAAAATGCTGTAAGAATGACGATCAAAGGGAAATAACTCAAAGTCAGCACGAGGTAGAGTTATGGTTCTTTTGCACTGCACTCCGTATTATCGCAACAAACACAAATGCCAAGTTTCAAGTCAATCTGACTGGAGATGACAAAGTTAAGCTCCGGACAAAGAACTGGACTGTAAAAATGAAGATCAAAGTGGAATTACTCAAAATCCGCGCTAGGTAGAGTTATTGTTCTTGCACACTGTTCTCCATAATATTGCAACAAACATGCATACCAAGTTTGAAGTCGTTCTGACTTGAGATGACAAAGTTATATTCCGGACAAGCACTAAATGCTGTAAAAATGATGATCAAAGGGAAATAACTCAAAGTCAGCACGAGGTAGAGTTACAATTCTTGCGCACTGTACTTCCAAATATTGCAACAAATAAGCATACCATATTTCAAGTCATTCCTAAGTTATGCTCCGGACAAAGAACTGGACGCCCACGCACCCGCCCACCCGGACGGACGCCCATACGCCATGGGTGTTCCCATAATACGTCCCGTCTTCGACGGGCGTATAAAAAGGAGAAAGTGCTGGAAACCAGGATTTTCTCCTTTTCCCACAATGTTTTCATACCTTCAAAAAACAGTTTTCAATTTTAAGTCAGCTATTTTGCCATCTGCAAATGTTCAACAATTTGGACAAGTGTAAAGTTTGTCCTTTGGTAAAGAGTTTTAAATCAAAACAATACGGTGTCTGTAGCTGTGATGTAGAGCATCGGCCTTATAACCATAGGGTCCTGAGTTTGTTACCAGGGAGTCAACTTTGGGATTTTTCATTGGCCCATACATTTGACACGAGTACTGGTGTAGTTCCCAGGAAGCAGCATCCAGAGAGGTTACTATAAGTTGTAAGAACTTGTATCTCAAACGATGCAAACTAAGTATGTTTTAACTAAACTAATTAAATCAAAAGAATTGTGAAATTATTTCAAAATGCACATTTCAGCTGAAATGTAAAATAGAGGACATACCTAAAATCTGACGTGCCAGGGGAGCCCCTTATTGCCCTTGACTGTTTCTGTGGGGTCTCATTATTGGCTGCAGCTTTGGCTAAGGCCATCATGCTCTCAATTTTGTACTGGGTGGAGGTGGTGTCCACTTGGGGTTTATTATATTGAGGGTTGTACAAGTCCGAACTTCTCTGCTGGTAGAAAGCTGTTAAGACAATTAACACTTACAGCTTTAGCTCTTTACCAAACAATCCTGTATCTTAACCTTTTACTACACAGTTCCGACTTTTCATAACTTTGAAGAGGAAGCCTTTTGAAAACATTGTGAGAAAAGGAGACAATGCTGGTAACCAGCATTTTCTCCTTTTCCCACAATGTTTTCTGCTCTATTAAGGAAAAATTGAGTCATTTTTGCCACCTTTAATTTATAGTGTGCCATTGCTCTCAAACTGGATAAGTCCAAAATGTTGTCGTTTGGTAACGAGTTAAAGGACCTTGGTAATGGAATGTTTGGAAACATGGCAGGTAAAGGAAACAAGAGGGCCATAATGGCCCTGTATCGCTCCACTGGCTAATACGTAAAATCACTACATGCAAAACATTACAATACTTGGCCAATTGGTTTTGAACATAAGACCCCTGAAACAGGACTAAAATTGGTAGCCCTAGTTCATATGGTTAGTAACAAGAAGATTTCTAAAGATTTCACTATATAAGCCCATGTAAAACTTCTGACCCCTCAGGGTGAATCAAATTCCCCCCTAGGGCTATAATTTACGCACTCTTGGTGAAGGGCCTTTAGATATAGCTACATGCGAAATTTGGTAGCCCTACGCTTTATGAATAAGTACAGGGAGATTTCTTAAGTTTTCTCTACATAAGCCCATGTAAAACTTGTGACCCCCGGGGCAGGGCCAATTTTGACCCCAGGGCTATAATTTAAGCACTCTTGGTAGAGACCCACTAGATAAAGCCACATGCAAAATTTGGTAGCCCTAGGCCTTACGGCTAGGTACAGGGAGATTTCTAAAGTTTTCCCTAAATAAGCCCATGTAAAACTTGTGACCCCCGGGGTGGGGTCAAATTTGACCCAAGGGCTATAATTTGGGCACTCTTGGTAGAGGCCCACTAGATAAAGCCACATGCAAAATTTGGTAGCCCTAGGCCCCATGGCTAGGTCAAAGAAGAATTTTAAAGTTCTCCCTATATAAGCCCATGTAAAACTTGTTATATAAGCCCATGTAAAACTTGTTACCCCCGGGCAGGGCCTAATTTGACCCCAGGGCTATAATTTGAACAATCTTGGCAGAGGTCCACTAGATAAAGCTACATGCCAAATTTGGTAGCTCTAGGCCCTATGGCTAGGTAGAAGAGGAATTTTAAAGTTCTCCCTAAATAAGCCCATGTAAAACTTGTGACCCCCGGGGCGGGGCCAATTTTGACCCCAGGGCTATAAATTGAAGAAACTTGGTAGAGGTCCACTAGATAAAGCTACATGCCAAATTTGGTAGCCCTTGGCCTTACGGTTTCAGACAAGAAGATTTTCAAAGATTTTCAAAATTTTTCAGTTTTGTTGCCATGGCAACCAGAGTTTTTGAAGGAATTAAATTCTTTCAAGAAATTCTGAAGAGGACCATGGCAGGATCATTTCTGTGAAGTTTCATCAAAATTGGATGGGTAGTTTCAGAGAAGAAGACGTTTTAAAAAAAAGTTAACGCACGGACGGACGGACGGACGGACGCACGACGGACAACAGGCCATGACATAAGCCCGCTGGCCTTCGGCCAGTGGAGCTAAAAATGCTGATGTTAAATTGCAGATGACAAATCTAATTTTATTAAAGCGATGTTATTTGCCTTTTAGAAAGGTAAACATTTTACAAAAAGGAGAAAATGCTGACCACAAGAATTTTCTCCTTTTGCCAAAATATTTTTAAAACCTTTCATTCTAAGGGTGTTATTAACAGCTTTTATCATGAAAAAAATGTTTGTGATATGACTGCAATAACGTTGAAAGCAACATGAAATACCATTCAGCATTTTAAAACCCAGCAATGTTAAAAAACAATATGGAGTCACCAACCTTCTTTGGTTTGTTGTACAAAGGCTTCCGGTTTATAGTGTGACTGATAGGGGTCATGTTTAAATTGCATTCCTGTCGAAAAATGGTCTGGCTTGTACTGGGAGTATGGCTGACTGCCACCAAATTGTTGACTAGTCGATGGATAGAACATCTGAAAACCTGGGAAACAGAATGTTCAGAAATACAATCAAATCTGTAACATTAACCCTTCTAGTACTAAACCCTGATTTACTTCCTTATGCAGACTGTGTACATCAAGATCAAACTACACAGAATGTGCAGTCTGATCTTGGATCTACTCTGTCCTCTGCTTTGCAAGATATTCAGACACTATCAAGAAAATTCTAGCACCTAAAGTACAGATTCAACCTGGGGCCTCCAGGTTGCAATTCTTTCACCCTAACCACCCAAAGACAAGCAGAAACATTTCCCTTAGTTTGAAAGGTAATAAGTGGGTTGAATAAAAGTTTCATGTCATTACCTGGGTACACTGTAGATGTGCTGTTAAACTGGTTGTCATGGAAACTAGTACCCTGTTGACTGATCGGTCCTGGAATTACATGGGGCATTTGTGTCATGGTATCTGAAACAAAGTTATTTTTACCAAATGATACCTTTTTTTCAAGACCTAACGAACAGGGCTTTCAAAAACATAGTGTTAAAAGGAGAAAATACTGGAACCAGCATTTTTCTTTTCCCACTATGTTTTCTACCCTTTCAGAATCGTGTCATTAGAACCATACTTAGTTTGCCTTCTAGAAATTCTTCCATAGATATGGAGGAGTAAACATTTTTTGTTGTCTGATATGGAGATAACTTGGAACTGTTATGATGGGCTGATAGATACCGTCTCGCCCCCCCCCCCCCCCCCCCACTGGCTTGTCACTGGATCAAAGCCAGCTTCAGAAAAATATCAAAGGGGCATAACTTCTGCAAGGGTAGAGGAATCATAATGAAAAATTGCAAGTGCACAAGTTCCCATGGTACTCAGGCTAGCTGCAGAGGAGATTCTGGGACACAGTCCTACTGGATCAGAAAAAAAAGTTACATCTTACTGCACATGCTTAGGACTTTGTTCATTCCGAATTTATTTCATCCTTCACTAGTCTTGTTGCAACTATTTTGAAAATCTCCCCTATTTCTGCTTATGGTATATTCATTCCCTCTTTTGACTCCTTATCAAATGACAAAAGTTTTTGCTGATGACAAATAGATATAGAGGATATTTGTATTTTTCGGTGAAAGATCGAAATTTATTTCATCGAGTGAAAACCATCGGTAATATTTTCACTCGTGGCTGCGCCACTCATGAAAATATTACTGATGTTCACTCGATGAAATAAATTTCGATCTTTCACCGAAAAATACAAATATTCTATTTATTTCATGCTTTTAACCCTTTCTGGGAGAAACTTTATCAAGATTCAGTAGTTCTTTTCAGTTATTCCCCGTGGCGTACCCCCTCCACATAGCAACACATTACAATATTACGTCAAGCGCGAGAAATGTAAGGTAAATGACGTCATATTTCAATCTCGGTTGTGAGTCACATGCATTTTACCTAGGTAACTAGAATATAAAAATCAGTATTTTCACTGGTCATACCCGTGGAATATCGTAAAATATTTTCACTGCTATTTCTCGATATCCTACCGGAAAGCATGAAATAAATTATTCAAAAATTGCATTTTTTTTTTTTTTTGGGGGGGGGGGGGATTTTACAGAAAACTGCATCTACAGACTATCTGGGCCTGTATTCACCAGCAATTCTTAAGAATATTCTTAGTCTTATTCTCAAGAATTTTCTGTATTTTCAAGTAAAACAACTTCTGATTGGCTAAACCATTTTGGTTTAACAAATCAGAAGTTGTAATACTGTCTAAATCTATAATAATTAAGTCCAAGAATGAAACTAAGAATGGTTGGTGAATACCGGCCTAGTTGATTTCAGCATACCCTGTTGACTGAGGGCATAATCTTTACACTGTCCTTGATCTAATGAAAATATAGAGGCCTTGGTTTCATAGCTTTCAAATTGCAACAATACAGTCTTTCCCATCGACTCGAATTTAATATAATTTTCATTTTATCAAACCTTTTACAAGTAAGCTAAAGCTCTCTTTGCTTTTTAACTCTTTGCCAGACAGCAACAATTTAGACTTGTCCGAAATACAAGATGACAATTTAAATGTGGCTGTGATGATGGGATATGTCTCTAAAAGGGTAAAACTACATTGTTTGAAAAGGGGAAAATGCTGGTCACCCTCACTTCATTCTTGTTCTCATGTTTTCAAAAGCATTTGTCCTCAAGGTCATTAAAATTCAGGATAGCTGTTCAAAGGTTAACCCTTTACCGCACAATGCAGACCTTTTACGACCCATGGAAAGCTTTTTGAAAATATTGTGGGAAAAGAAGAAAATACTGGTAACCACCATTTTCTTCTTTTCCCACAATGTTTTCTACCCTATTAAAGAATCAAAGCATTAAAAACGCTGATGTGGCATTTGTCAAGGACGCCATTGTGTGGAATTAATAATTTGAAAAAAGAAAGAGAAATATTATTCAAATATTAACTTGAAAATCAACCTACTAAGCAAACTGATACATCTTTTTCGTTAAAGGGAGAGTACTGGTGCCAAAGTTTGCATTATTTGTGTATTGGTGGTCTCCCTTTCATCATTCAGGAGGAGTCAGGAGTAATGTCCCTTGATGGTAGAATGCATGATGGGTAGAGAGAAAAACCATGTAAATATATCGAATTAAGTTTATACCTGAAAACTATGATTTTGAGATATCTTTGGCCCTCAGGATCTAATTCCCAACATTACAATAAATTTTTCAACCTGTAAATATTCATGCACAATCAAATGAGTAGCATGCAAGCATGGGACGAACAAGCCCTGGGAGGAAATGGTTTTGGAACGAACAAGCCCGGAACCAAAGCGGTCAGTAGACAAATTTTGTGTGTATCATTGCACCAATAGAAGGCTTTGGGGGGGTTGAAGCTATTTTCAATTAAAAAGAAGTATTTCCAAGATCGATGGCCTAATGCAGTTTATTTCAATATGTCATTTCCAATTATATATCCGAGTGCTATCGAAAAACTCATTTGTCTGAGAAAAAATGAGTTAATTGGGTTTATTTCCTTCGGTTTTGCACAAAATACGATACATGGTCTTCAAAATTCAATACTGAACATTTATTATTGGACTCATAGTGGCACTGTCTTCGACAAATGCCACAAAAACTGCACCATTTGAGCCATATTGAAATTGTCATCTGCAAATGCTTTCAATTTAGACAAGGCTAAAATTGTCATCTGGAAAAGGGTTAAAGGCACAATTATTTTTTCTATGTTTCCATGAATTTTGAAAAAAAGAAAATCTTTCTCATGGATTGCTTTTCTGATTAGATAAGGATAAAATCAAATTTAACCTCTTAACCAAACTAAGAATTCAGACATGTTCAACTAAAACCATGTGTAGACGACAAATTAAGCTGGCTCAAATGATGCACTTAATCTAGGGCAAAAAAACATTGTGGGACAGCGTTGGTCACCAGCATTTTCTCCTTTTCTCACAATATTTTCAAAACATTTTTTTTAATTTAAGATTTTTGTTGAGCTAGACAAGTATAGTACAATTTTAACATATTACAGACAGAGTCAAAAGTAAAAAATGCATTTAACCCCTTACTGTACTATCTTAATTCGTAACGACACAAAGCCGATCCCTCGAAGATTTTTGTTGGGGGAAGAGAAAATGCTGGAAGCCAGCATTCTCTCCTTCTCCAACAATGCTTACTAACTTTCTATAAAGCAACTATAATTTCTTGGTTGCATTTATTTGTCAACTGCAAATGCTTTCATATATCTAAAATTTTGTCATGCAGTAAAGGGTTGTTGAGCTAAAGAAAGTTTAGATGACATTTACTAGTGATTAATCATCAGACACAGTCTTATTAAAAGCATTAGTATGCATCTGCAATTTTTTAATAAAACATAACTATAGTTAAAATTCTGCATTTGACTTTTGAGAATACTGGTTTTCAAAAGATTTTTGGCAGGGTCATTACAACTTAGAATTGTGTTGTATAAAAGGTTTAAAAGGCACTTACGTTTAGCTTGTTCAGTATTTATAGCAGCCATATTGTTGAGTTCCAGGGTATTATCCAACATGGCATTGATCCTTTTAAAAATGTCTGACCCATTGCTGCCCATGTAGTTTGAGGAGCAACTGTTGGTGTAGTCATAGTCTTCTTTGTTCAAATCTCTTGCCTGTAAATTATATACAAGTCATGCTCTGTGAAAAGGGCATTTAATGCATCTGCAAAAAAGCTTCGACCCTGGTCAGCCTACACAGTCTGGCAGGCTGGTCTAGGTTGAAACATTTTGCTCATTTGTAAATTTTCAGCATGTCACAAGACTATTCAACTAATAATTTCATCTGCTTTTAAAGCAAAATGGATTCATACTATGCAACAGCTCAACTGCTATATTGGATGACAACAATGCATTAGCCCTTTACCACACAATCCTTTTCCTGCAATGTTTTCAACACTTCCAAGTAGGAAATGCAGTGTTTTAGTCACATTTAATTTGCATACTGCGTATGCTTTCAATTTGCACAGGTCTACATTTTGGTTGACTGGTAAAGAGTTCAGACTTTTATTCCCTTCTTTGAATAATCCTTGGCAGAAAACTGCACACCATACATGGGAATCTTTATCATTTGCTGGATTAGCAAACACAATTATTTGCTTTGTTTGGTGTTAAATGCCCTTTCTACTTCATTTATCTTGCAAAGGCCAGTCCACATATCAACGCTTTCCTGAAGTTTCTTTTAACTAGTTACGTAGTACTTGGTACAATATTCTTCCCAACCAAATGGCTACTTTCAAATATGACCATGGACGAAACAATCTTCAGCCATAAGTCCATAAAAGGGGAATAAATCTCGCCAAAATAACCATCATCAGCCCATGGAAAGAAATTTGCTCACTAGGTACTGAACTAGCCACCCCCTGGCCTCAAGCCTTGTGTACTACTGACTATGCTACCAGGCTTGCAAAAAGTTCTCGGTCATTTTCAAGAGCTGATTGATGTTTAATGCCATTTTTGCATTCAACAATTTTCTGGCCATTCATTTGATGCCATTTCATGTGTTTCCTGAGCCTCACCAATGGTATGCTTCAGCTCTGAAACACGCTGCCATTGGGAACACCACAGAAGAAACAGCCACAGTGTAGAACTACCAAGGGGGATTCTGTGATATTGTCCCGTTTATTTGGAGAAATGATTATATGGTGTTCAACTCTTTTCAATATTATTTAAGTTGTGTTTAACACTCTTTTCAATATTATTTAAGTTATACTGTTGCAGCCAGTGCACCTATCCATGCTGTCCTGGACTTTCTTTTACCGGTTTTAACCATTGTTGAAAGATGATCAGCGGTTTAATTGGAAAGAAATGCTCCGTCAAATCACAAACTGGAAGGATATAATTATCTTCTCCCTTTCAAATTTGAGAAGAAGTGAGTACCTTTGTCTCAGTTATCCCCTTATAAAACAATCCCCAGTTTTAACAACCCTGGGCAAGAAGCCATTTGAAAACATTGTGAAAGGAGAAAATGCTAGTAACCACTATCTTCTTTTTCCACAATGTTTTCTGCCTTTCCAAAATTGAGTTTTAATTTTTGAGCAACATTCATTTAGTCATCTGCCAAAGCATTCAATTTTGAAAGGGCTTAAATTTTGTTCTTGGTAAAAGTTATGCAAATGTCCCATTTACATGTACATGTATCTGATATGGGATAACTGTCTCCTGTATGAATAATCATTGGTGGAACACTGCAAATATTACCTTGGTTGAGAATTGATTGGTGTTTTATGCCGCTTTCAACAATTTTTCAGTTATATCACAGTGACAGCTCACAAATTCATGCATTTCCTGGGTTCTACCAATACTAGGCTAGGGCTCTGAAGTGTCTTGCCTTAGGACACTCCCAAGAAAAACCCAGTGGATCCAGTGATGCTCGAACCTGGGGCCTCCTACACTTGACCACTGAGCCACGCAGGACCCTGGTTGAGAATTGAACCCAAAGACTTATGGATTATCAGTTAAGCAATACTTCAGCCTGGGTCCTTCGTTGCTCAGTGGTAAAGTGTGGGACTCATAACCTGGAGGCCCCAGGTTCAAGCCGCACCGGATCCACTGGGCTTTTTCGTAGGAGTGTCCTTGGGCAAAACACCACAGAGCCCTAGCCTAGTACTGGTAAAGACCCAAGAAATACACTAATATGTGAGCTGTCGCTGTGATATGACTGAAATAATGTTGAAAAAAACACCATTCAATCAATCAATAAACCAATACTTACGCTGACTAGTCATGGGACCTTTGCGGAGCTAAACTGAATTTTGTAGCTTCTGGAAGACAGACCTTTAAATCTTTACCAAACCAAAAAATTTTAGACTTGTCTAAATTAAAAGCTTTAGCCAACGACAAAAGACATAGGACTCAAACATGAAATTTATATTTGAAAGGCTAGAAAACATTGTGAAAAAACAGGAGAACATTTTGATTACCAGCATTTTCTTCTTTTCCCACAATGTTTTTAAAAAGTCTTCTTTCCCATGGTTGTTAAAAGTTGGGATTATGTGGTAATAGGTTAAAACTACTTTGTAAAGTATTTCAGTTCATGTTATACTGCAACGGGAGGTTAGACCTAATATGTTTCCCAAATTCTCTCAGTGCCGACTTTCTGTGAAGAATATAATGTTTTATACCCCTTTACACCAAGCCCATAACGCAGCTTGTAGTGTACAGAGCTTGACACCAACTGGGGGTCGCCAGGTCGCTGGTTTGAATCCCTAGCTTGGCCAATTTCTTTCCACGGATTGATGATGGTCATTGAGACAGGATCCATCCAATGAATTATTCTTTCACCACTGATCATTGTTTTGCCGGTGGTTATGTGGGATAGCAGCCAGTAGATTGGGAAGAATATTGTGCAAAGTGCTCATCCAAGAAATTCCAGGAAAGAATGCATAGGTGCACTTGCCAACCCTGTATCACTGGAATCATGTTGAAAATGGCTTAAAACAGCACACACACACACAAATTGTAATCTTTTACAAGGATAATCCACGTTCAGAAGACCCTACAGAGAAAGCTTTCGAAAACATTGTGGTAAAAGGAGAAAATGCTGCTGACCAATATTTCTTCCTTTTCCCAAAGTGTTTCTACTTGTTAAAGACAACTCCTATCAATGTAGAGAGTTTATGGTTCATCTTCAAATGATCCCAAAATGAACAAGTCTAAAATTTTGTCGTTTGGTAAAGAGTGGGTTAATCATTCAACTCAGTACTATACCTATGGACAATAAAATGGTACCTCACTAACATCTCACTAGATACAACACACTTGAGTATTTTCAAAGAATTTTTCATCCATTTCCAGTTGCTGTTGTAATAAACGGGGATGGGGGTAATTCATAAAACATGGCGGAATTATCATGAAATTTACATGGAAACTTACCAGAGTTGTCATTTTTGGAAAGAGCAGACGTCACTTGGTGCTCTATGGCTGCGACACCTGTCAAGTTGAGTTGTCAGATTTTCCCGGAGTTTTTCGTTTCAACACCAAGGAAGACGCTTGTATTTTAACAGAAAAAGTTGTAATTCTTTTTCTCGCGAGATTTCTTAAAGCGAATTTACCATGTAGACTGAAAGACATGCAACTTGCTTTTGTTACTCACTTATGAATTGTTATACCAACACATCAGCGTTTCTAATCATTTAAAAAGTGTGCAAGTATGACGTCATAGATTTCCGGTCTTGTTCATTTCATCAAAAGGGGCGCTAAGTGACTTTTGCAAAATAAAAATGGGGCTGATCGACCCTTGAGGCACACTAAAGTAAATGCAGGAGTATTTTATTTATATCAGAGAGGATAATATATAAGTTGCCAGTTCTAGATTGACTTATCTGATTCAGATATTTTCTTTTTTTCGGGATTGGAATTGAACGTCCATCGACACAAAATCAAATTAACCATTCGAAATTCAAAGCTATTCAACGAGCTTGGTGACAGTCGTATCACGAAATGTGATTTTTTTACTGTCTTAGTAGGTTTGATTAACTAGTGCGAGTTACCATTTCGAATATTATGATTTTATGTCACGACGGCCAGTGTATATAGGCAGCATTCCTAGAATTGTTGTCAGTGCTAGATCTACAATTTTCCCAGCAACTTTCCAAATGCTTTCCAAAATGCTAGTATATTTAAAGTGAGCGGTGGGTATTGAATCATTATTGATTAGGCTATAACGGGACTTGGATTCGTGATCGGTACTAGATCTAACAACAAGATTTTGTAGTCTCAGCGCATTCCACATTATTGGCCATCGCATATGAAGATCAAAGATCAGACTGCCTGAGAGAGAGAGAGAAAGAGAGGCATGAAGTAAAAATAAAGCCTAATGAGAGAGAGAGAGATTTGATGGAAAACACAGCTAAATTGACTTGGACTACTTTCTGCGTTGCATTTATTTTGTATATTTTGGTTATTTAACTCTTTACCGAACAGTCCCGAGTTTTAACGACCCTGAAAAAGAAACCTTTTGAAAATTTTGTGGGAAAACAAAATGCTTGCTACCAGCAGTTTCTCCTTTTCCTATAATGTTTTCTACCCATCAAAAATAAATTTCAATTTTATGAGTCACAATTATTTTGTTGTCTGTCAATTTGGAAAAGGCCTAAATGTTTGTCATTTGGTAAAGAATGGACGGTTAACGCTGATGCCCTGTTATCTTGGTATCTGCCTATTCAAACAACTGATTACAGACTCTGGACTGTTCATATTGAAAAAGTGCATTTCATCTACTTGACGTTATAAGTTTTTTAGGGTTTAACGATGTATAGATCTATGACAAATTTTTCTAACAGACAATTTTTTTTAAAGCTTTGCACATACAAAGCTCATCATGTCTGTAGGAGATTACAGTAAAAAAAAGGTATGGGTCACCATGCTCGTTTCTGAAAAATTGGCTTCTGAAAAAGGTATATAAAGTTCCAAAATTCAGCTTATATTGGATTTAATACGCTCTTCTTCAATAGTCAATTAAACAGGAAAATTACAGGAAGAACATACGACTATACATCTTAATGAAAATTCATTTAGTTTTGCACAAAAAATATATAAAAGCCTGGTTTTGAGCATGGTAAATGTACAAATATGCATTTTATATATAGATCATTAGTTAAAAAGGGAGATAATTTCACCAAATTAAGGGTTAATCTTTCATAAATACATAATTTCTAAAGGACAGATTTTTCTTAAAATTTCCACACGTATAGTACTTTTAATTCTAAACAATACGAAAAAATGGCACCTATCCGTGCTTATTTCTCCAGAAAACAGGGATGAAGGTCAATGTGGAAGTAAATTTTTTCAACGAAAAAAATTGGATAAAAGCTCAGCAGACACAGCGGGAAAAGCAGAAATTGCTCATTAGAAGCGATTTCTGCTTTTCCCACAATAATTTTGAGAGTGGAAACAGCTATATTTACACAGCTTTAAATTTCCCTCTTTTGTTTGCTTGTTTGGTGTATAATGCCGTGCCAACAGAATTTTAATCATTTGACAGTGACACTTCACAGATCCTTTTTTTTTTTAGTAATACTTCCCGAAGGAAGTGTACTTCTTTCAGTGCACCAACAGTATTATCATATGTGCGAAATATACATAGGTGCACTTTTGATTCACTATCCATGACAAAAACACATGCGCATTAGGATGCGCGTGAACATTTGTTATATACGTTGTTAAAAAGTTGGCATCTGATCAGTGATCCCTGATGTGATGGGTTGGTAAATTGCGAAGTATCAAGGACTTTGCGTGGCGTGAACATTCATTCATTCATTCACTCATTCATTTCTATCAAATCTCGGCAACAGATCGCCTATTCCTGTTGTAAATGAGTTATTGTATGCATATAATATTTATCAATACTGCTGTCTGTCAATGTTGGCCCATTGTCTCAAGTTATTCGAAGCAAAACAGCCCTTTTAAGATTCCAAGTCCTTCGACCAAAGTTAGATTTTGAAATTACTAACTCTTCAAGAGCCCTGTCACAAATAACTATAGATCCTAGTGGTAAGTAAAGGCCAAGAATTAACAACACGAAATGCGCAGTCTGCTGTTGGATCTACATTGTGCGTTATGCTGAGAAATTCAGATTCAGGGAAAGCCTTGAAACAGCAAATACATTGGGTAGTTTCATTTATAATCTTTTTTAGAAAAGAAGGCATTGCTTTGCAGAAACAATGTAGATAAAGATCATTTGACTTTGCAGAGAGTGTGTCTGATCGTTAATGTACAGTAATATATATGAGCCATCCTCTGTGAAAAAGGAGTTTAATGTATCTGCAAAACAAACATCGAACCATGTCAGCCTGCGCAGTACGCGAAACTTTTTGCTGTAGGTAAATTTTCTGCATGTCCAAGGACCATTGCACCTCCAGATTCAGTCTGCTGTTAGACAAACTGGATTTTATGGACCCATCATTACATGGTGACTTGACTGGTATAATGCTTTAAACCCCCTTTGCCAGAGCATGGCTGATGTAGAAATAATTATATGATATTCTTGCCAAAACAGATTGAAAGTGCCACGGGTTGAACTGGTGCTTCTATATTTCAGCTTTACTTTTGCTTCACTACCACGATATCAAATGTTTGCGACAATGCAAAGTTATCTTATTTTACTTACTGACCTTTTGCGGACAGTGTAGATCAAGATCAGACTGCACAGAACATGCAGTCTGATCTTTGATCTGCACTATCCGATTGGGGCATATCTTCTTCCAAAATATACTTTTGAAATAGCAACATTTTGGTTTTTTTCTACCGGTCAAAAAGTTTCATCTCTGTTATTTAGCAGGATAAGGGTTAATAATTGGACAGGGTCAAGATACAGGGCAAGCTTTGTGAGCTATGTCAACAGTGTGTGTATGTAACAATACACTATGTTCATGGTTTCCCTAGTTATGGCCAAGATTACACCCTCAGGTTATGTTATAATGTTTCGGACTGACGACTGTTCACTTCCATGTATAATTATGTAAGGTTTATAGAGGCTTGAAAGTAGTGCTATGTCCAGATCTATTTTTAGAGCCAAAAACAATGAAACACTGGGCATGGGCGAAAGGTGTTATGTAAATTATTTGTGCTTTACTTAACCCATTTATGTTTGTTTAACATTACTGACATTTTTGTTTTAACATGTCTTGGTGAAAACCAGAACCTAAAACATTCTAAATGAAATTTACAGCGTAAGACTTTGAAGAGACCCTTATTTTAATCGAAGCGTTGAAAACACTAGAGTGGCATTTGTCAAGGAAGCCATTGTGTGGAATTCATAATTTGAAAGAAAAAGAGAAATATCATTCAAATATTGGCTTAAAAATCAACCTACTGCGCAAATTAATACCTTTTTGGTTGAAGAGAGAGTACTCACGACAAAGTTAGGATTATTTGTGTATTGGTGGTCTCCCTTCGATCATTCAGGGGGAGTCAGGAGTAATGTCCCATGACAGTAGGATGCATGATGGGTAGAGAGAGAAACCATATAAATATATCGAATAAAATCAAGTTTGTACCTGAAAACTATGATTTTGATATATCAATGGCCGTAAAGATCTAATTTCCAGCGTTACAATCAATTATTTCGATCTATAAATATTCATGCACAATCAATTGGAGTAGCGCGCAATCATTGGAGAACAAGCCCAGGGACGAACTAGTTTTGGAACGAAAAAGCCCGGGACCAAGCGGTCAGTAGACAAATTTTGTGTATACCATTGCGCCAATAGAAGATTATGAGCGGCTGAAGCTATTTTCAATCAAAAAGAAGTATTTCCAAGATCGATGGCCTCATCCAGTGTATTTTTAATATGCCATTTTCAATTACATATCTGAGTGCTATCGAAAAACCCATTTGTCTGAGAAAACTTAAGTTTAATTGGGTTTATTTCCTTCGGCTTTGCACAAAATACGATACATGACTTCAAAATTCAATAATGAACTCATAGTGGCATTGTCTTCGACAAATGCCACAAAAACATCCTTGTACCTTACAGTATGGAAAACTTACCCTTTACCAAACCATCGAAAGTCCAGACAACCCTTTCGATGAAAACTGTACAAAACATTGTGGGAAAATGATAAACTGATAGTAACCTCCTTCCTTTTCCTACAATGTTTTCTACTCTTTAAAAGGCAAATTTCAAGAATGTTTATTGTCTGTTTAAGTCTCAATGAAATACTTTTTTTCCCTAGTGTCGAGTAACATTCAATTTGTCGTCTGCATTAAGTTTGAACAAGGCAATAATGTTGTCGTCTGGTAAAGAATCAACCCTTTACCAAACAATCCCATGTTGAAACGACCCTGGGGATATAGCCTTTCGAAAACGTTGTGGACAAAGGATAAAATGTTGGTAAAAAGCTTTGTCTTCTTTCTTCTTAATATTTTCCCAGAACAAAGCCCAGCATTTGAGCCACATTTTATTTGTCGTCTGCAAATGCTTTGAGTTTGGACAATTCTAAAATTTTGTGGTCTGGTGAAGCTTTAGCCCTTTCCAACACAATCCTGAGTGTTAACAACCTTGAGGTGGGAAAAGGAGACAATACTGGTATCTAGCCTATTTTCCTTTTCCCACAATGTTTTCTTCCATATTGAAAAGACAAATTTCATCTTCTGGGTAACATTTAATTTGTCGTCTGCTGATGCTTTGAATTTGGACAAATCCAAAATTTTTGTCGTCTGGTAAAGATAAAAAGGATAATGTTTTCATTATTGTCAGGCAATCCCACAAGTTAACCCTTAGGCTGCTAAGCGCTACTCAGCGCGCTTTTGCAGACAGTGTAGATCAAGATCAGAGAGAGCGCACACGTATTTTCTGAGATTTGTCCCAGTGTCCATCTTTTTGTCCTGATGTGACCCATTCTCGAACTTCTTTTGGAAATATCATCAAAACAAATATTCTGACCAATTTTCATGGGCGTTGGACAGAAAATGTGGCCCCTAGAGTGCACAAAAGTTTTTTGTAAGATCTTGACCCGATGTGACCCAATTTCAATATTATCCAAAAAATGTTCAAAAGAAACCATTTTTCAGCAGTATCTGACCATCTTTCAGTAGTATCTGCCTGAAAATGTGACCTCTACAGTGCACACAAGTTTTTTTCTGAGATTTGTCCTAGTGACCTATTTTTGACCTGACATGGCCTAGTTTTGGTCTTATCCAAAATATTATCTAGACTATCATTCTGAGTAACTTTCATAAGTATCCGCCTGAAAATGTGGCCTCTAGAATGCACACAAGATTTTTCTAAGATTTGTCCACCTGACTTAATATATACGAAAGCCTACAAGGGTCAAAATGAAGGTAAAATGTTTTTCAAAAACACGTAATAACGTGAATTTAAAACACGTTATAACGAAAAAAAAGTCGCACTAACGCGAAAAATCTCGTAATAATGTGTTTTAAAACACGTAATAACGTGTTTAAAAGTCGTAAGAAACGCGAAAAATCTCGTTATAACGTGAATTTAAAACACGTAATAACGTGAATTTAAAACACGTTATAACGCAAAAAAAAAGTCGCACTAACGCGAAAAATCACGTAATAACGTGTTTTAAAACACGTAATAACGTATTTAAAAGTCGTAGAAACGCGAAAAATGTCGTAATAACGTGAATTTAAAACACGTAATAACGCAAAAAAAGTCGCACTAACGTGAAAAAATCTCATAATAACGTGTTTTAAAACACTTAATAACGCAAAAAGTCGTAGTAACGCGAATCGAAAACTCGCAGTAACGTGGTTTTTTTTTTCACTTTATCAACATTAGATGAGAACAGTTTACATGTGCATGTATGTGCAATAAGTCATTGACATGCAACCGAATTTCCCAATAAAGATTGAATTGTGTTGGTTGTGTTTTTTGTTGGTTTCAGCGTTATTACAGTCACATCACAGCAACCAATTTCTTTTTCATGACCTTTCTAGAATTCACTAGTATTAAGTCTGCATCTTAACTTTGCTTGCAACTGTTAGATGAGGTTAGCAATGGCAGCGGAGATCGAACATGGATTCCAGCAATGGCAGTAGAATTTCACTATCATTAACCTCGATCTTGACAACATTGTTGAAAATAATTGTTCAATTGATGTTTCACATCCTTTCTAACATTGTTTCAGTTATTTAGAGGCGGGAGTGCACTTATCTATACTTTGCTGGTTTCTTTTTTTCACCAATAACTCGCCAATAACTACCAATAATTCGCATAATAATATTTACAAGCTACTGGCTGCTATCCTCGATCAACGTCTTCGAAAGATGACAAATGGTGAAAGAGGAATGAAACCTTTTGCAATGACGATCATCAATCTCCGAAAAGAATTTGGCTGAGCTGTTGAATCGAGCCATCGGCACCCCCCCCCCTCCTCCGCCTGTTTCAAGCCTTGTATGTTACAAACTGGCCTACCAAGCTCAGCGAGGTCTCGACCAGATGTTCATCGAGTCGGTATTCATTAAGGGAAAAAATCATCAGGCAATAATGCATTTTCAATGATTTAATCACTGATGAAAACCGAGTAAATTCGAAAGAAACAAACAGCACTCAGACATTATGGAAGTTGCACTGATTGTTTTATAATGTAGCTTTCATAGGATAATCTGCTGTGGTTAAGTGGTCAGGATTATTAGCTTGTAATGAGAAACCCTGGTTCGCTCACCTCTGCCGGCGCTAGTCACGTCTTATGGCAGGGAACAGAGTAGCTGCAGACTTATATTGATGAGTCCTAGAAAGATCGGGAATAAAAGAGTTAAAGCTGTGATGTGATCTAAATATCATTGAAAGCGGCGAAATGCGCCATCAAAACACACAAATTTACATTGGGAGATTCGACTGGACTTCACGGAACTCAACCATAACGAAAACAGAAGAAAAAAAAAACACGTTACTGCGAGTTTTCGATTCGCGTTACTGCGACTTTTAAACACGTTATTAAGTGTTTTAAAACACGTTATTAAGAGATTTTTTCACGTTAGTGCGACTTTTTTTGCGTTATTACGTGTTTTAAATTCACGTTATAACGAGATTTTTCGCGTTACTACTACTTTTAAAGACGTTATTACGTGTTTTAAAACACATTATTACGAGATTTTTCGCGTTAGTGCGACATTTTTTGCGTTTTGAAAAACATTTTACCTTCATTTTGACCCTTGTAGGCTTTCGTACTAAACGATTATATGTTTGTGCAAACCTTATTTGGTCTAAACCAAGATTTCGAAAAGGAAATAAGTTCTGTTCATGGTCATTTCTATAAACACATTGCTTGGTTTTTACACTCCATGTGGAGTTGTTACAAGCAGATTACTTGTCCCTAGTGTTTTTTTTTTTAATTATCCATCTCAGCTGTCTGTCTGTCTGTGTCTCTGTCTGTCTGTTTGTTCGTCCGTCCGTCCGTCCGCCCATTCGGTCCGTCTGTCTGTCTTCCTGTCTGTCTGTCTGTCTGTCTGTTTGTACGTCCAACTGTTGGTTGGTCTGTCTTCTGTTCGTTTGTTTAATTAGGTATATATGAATGCATGTTAATGTGTAAATGTGAGGATTTCTGTGTGTATATGTGTGTATAATTGTATGTATGTATTTATAATGTATACGTGACTTTTTTTTTGTATGCTTTATTTTATATGTACTGTTTGTAATCTTCAATTATGGAGGAAATAAAGAATTGAATACATAAATAAAACAGAAATTTTGGCGAATCTGCTACTAGCCGCTGAAATTCAGTTCGATATCCAAATCCACATTCGATTTCATACACCATCAACAGACCTGTACAGAAATTTCGGCGAATCTGCTGCTAGCCGCTGAAATTCAGTTCGATATTCAAATCTACATTCGATTTCATACACCAACAGACCTGTACAGAAATTCTGGCGAATCTGCGGCTAGCTTGAAATTCAGTTCGATATTCAAATATACATTCGATTTTGTACACCATCTTCATGCCCGTACAGAAATTTTGGCGAATCTGCAGCTAGCATGAAATTCATTTCGATGTTTAAATCTACAATCGATTTCATACCCCATCTTCATTCCCGTACAACAATTTTAGCGAATCTGCTGCTAGCATGAAATTCGGTTCGATAATCAAACCTACATTCGATTTCATACACCATCTATATTCCCCCCCCCCCCCCCCGGAAAAAAAAAACACGCGAATTTACTGCTGGCATGAAATCAGGATTTATTAATTTTCGTATCTATCCCTTGAGTTTGAAAAGAGAACGAATTCACTGCTGCATAAAATTCAACTTATCAGCATATTCATTTCGACCTTGAATATCGAACTCCGATTGTCGAACTTACTGTCAACTTCACACACCCATAGTTGTTCGAACTTAATATGCTTAGACACGTGGAAGTTAATGCAGTGTGACTGATATTGTAATATTAGATATATAGATGTAAAAGCCAATATAAAAACCGATGACTTCTACTTGTCAATCCGAGAAAAAGGCACGCTCTATCATATGTTTTATGATCGTATTGACAGAGCGTTGGGTTTGACCGTGACAGGCGGGACAAAAATAAATTGTGAAAGGTCACTACTTCAAGATCTGTCGGGGAAAAGCCAGTCAAAGTTTTATAGTAGACACTTTAATTCAGCAACCAGTCTGTCCTAAGAGAGCGTTTTTCTGTGAAAATTACATACAATATCATTTTACCTTAGTCAAGTCAGCACCTGCTGAAGGCAAAATTTACGCTTAATTTCCAATTATCGCTCACGTGCTTGCGTAGCCGTTTTATTTACATGGGGCTCTTGAGGAAGACGCGCAGTCCGATCCTGGATCTATACCGTCCGCTTGTGTAGTCAAGCCTTTAAGATATAAAGGCACTGACATGAGTGGGCATTTAAGAAAAAAAATTATTAAACAAGTCCAGAAAAAGAATGTAATTCAGCGAGTCTTTGGCAAGCTTAATCTCCGCCTGACTACGCGCCTATCTACGTACAGCTGTATGTTGTTGAATAATGATACTCTAATTTGATACTCTAGTAAAATACGTTCTAAATTTTGCATCAGAAATCTGGGGTAGTTACGATGCAAAAGATATAGAGTTCTGCGTATGAATATGAAAACTTGTATGGTGAAACAGGTAGAATGTCACTTAGCGTAAATAGATAAATAACTGTGTTAAGATAGTGGATCCATATTCTTATGCAACGAGAAAAGTCTTTGATAAATGATAATGATTGTGAAAATGGTATTTCATACACTGGGAGTATCTGAGCCTACGTAATTAAAGATGTTTTGCAACAGATGGTTTAGGTCCTAGGTGGTTTTATCAAAGTGACATAAAAATCAATTTACACCAAATAAAATGGCCATGATTTGACTCCTACACACAGTCGCGGTGTGCTAATCTATACTGCTCTACAGTGTTGAAAGCATACAAAGAATATAGAGATACATTAAAACCCATCGGTCCTGTTTCACGAAAGGATTTAAGTCTCTTATTCTACTCAAATCTAGTAATCTACTAACGGTCCCAAGTCCGGACTTAAGTTGGGTTCATTATTTGAGAATTATTTCAGAAACATTAACAGACTCTAGTAAAGTGCTCAAATCCTGAGTTGACACTATGTTTCAGACTCAACAAAGCAAATTAAATGGATTTAAGTCAATTAACAAACTTAAGTCCATTATAATGCTGAGGTGAGTGTCAACTTTGGATTTGAGAATGTTACATAAGTCTGTTAATGTTACTGAAGTAAATCTCAAATGATGAACTCAACTGAAGTCGGAAAATAAGTCTGTTTGCGGATTTGAGTAAATGAGAGACTTAAGTTTTTTCGTGAAACCGGGCGCAGAACCTTATCTTGACCAACAGAGTGAGCCTAGATATAAATTTGCGTTTCCACATTAAGAAGATCATCCCATGACCTCCCTAGTAAACAACGTATATGTACGAATTGCAGAAAGAGAATGGTCGAAAACGATTATCACTTTTGCCCTAAGTACCCTTGAATAAATAACTCGGAAATATTTAAGCAGGAAATACTGCAGGTGGCCATCTTTGGGCAAATTATATTCCATAATACTGTATAAATCGAAATAAAAAGTGATAAAAAACTTTTAAAAATGCATATACTTCGCTGATGATTTACGACGCACGTCGTAGTCATATAAAATCGGCTCCAGTTTTCTTTCTATTATTACCGTTTGCTAACTTTTTTTTTTTCTCTCTCCAAACAAAGTAATCTGTTGAACATACCGTCGGTTAAACGCCAAAAGGGCTCAGCTGCAATTTTGGTCAAAATTGACTTTCTTAACTTTTTACACCATCAAAAATATAATCTTTTGTGTCAAAAAATATCTAAGAAATTACCACAGAAAAATGTTATCAAAAATTTTACCGTTTTCAAACTTGGGTAAAATGCTACTGCCAAACGGACTTATCAACAAAAACTTTCAGCCAAAAGGGCTCAACCACGGTAGACCTTGTTGATAAGCCCTTCTCAGATTTATTTTTGTATGAAGTCGTTTGATGTATTTATTATCAGAAAGACACTGGTAATGTAAACTGTCCTGCATACTTGGATAGAATGATGCTATAATCGGCCATGTGTCTGTGATTTTTTTTCTGTCGGTAAAATATTGCATTACATAAACTTGAGATTAAACTACATGTATGTAATATTCTTCAATAGTATGTGTTTGTAGCTTTTGTTTTGAGCCCTTTTGGCACAAAATTCAAAGTTTCTATGTATTTCCAAATTTTAATGGCTTAGAAATTTATTTCAGATTTTAACTTGTAAGTAAACATAAAAAGAACCAATTTGCCACAAGAGTGATGTACATTTCAGCTCATAAAGACTCTTCTTGAAATTTGAAATTATGATGAGCCCTTTTGGCTGATAACAAATAGTACTTTTATTACTTCATGGTGCAAAAAAAATGTTTTCAATTTCAAAATCTTTGAAGACGGAGGAAAAATAAATACACGCTGAACTATATACCATAGCTTCATCATAATTGAGAGATTTTGTAATATTACAGGTTGTTATTCTTGCAAAGTGAATAACCCTTTATTTTCAGTTGAATTACTGTTCTCAAAGACAATTTAGGGAAAAAAGTTTAGCAACAAGGTATATGTTTAGAAATTAAGCAATTATACGGGGTTTACGGAGAAAAAACTGTCGAAAGTGAATCACATCCTCTTTAATTGACTAATGGATGTGAAATTCAATCAAACCAGTTTGAAAATGAAGTGACTGGAATGCGTAAATTGACGACAGTTGCAGACGTACGCCAATGTACGACCGATAGGCTCTCAAACCTGCAGATCTCAGTCGATTACGTACTGTTCGAAATGAAATTATGGTACCAGTTGCATTTCGTACATGGCTGGCGATTTGCTGCTTGACCAAAAGCGGTTACGTCTTGATAATGTGACAATGTAATTGTCTTTACATACCGTAGTCTTCCTTGGCCTCCCTGAACGTGGCCTGTCTGTAACGTGTCCGGTTTGCTGGTGTTTTGTCTGAAGACGGCTTATTGTGCTCCTGTGATCACTGAAATGGCGTGCGACGTTACTTGCACTCATACCACCTATCAACATACTAATTGCCATCTGACTTTTATTTAACGTCATACCCGGTCGGCGCCCCATAACAATATCTAAAGATTTTTTAGCGTTTTCTTTTTAGTCGATAAACGATCTCTGTAACCACATGTATCAGTTTGAAACATGCATAGACATTAGGCTTGTGCACATGCAGAGCGTTGTAATTGTAATTGTAAATCGACTCAATATCACGGATAAACAAACAATAACACATAAAAAAAATGCTTTACGGCTAACCTCAGTCGATGGGCATATGCTGTGTGGGTTTGGATTTTAAAAATTGCTTTTGTGTAAAGTAGTGTCAGTTTGAAATTTTTTGCTAAACTTTTTTTCTCTCGGTATATTAATGTATGAACAGTTGGAACTCAATTTTGTAGGTAGGAGTCACGCGCAAGATTGCTCCATTACTTATGTTGAATTTAACAGATATAAGAATCGAAAGATCTGTCATACAAGTACTATCAAATGGCTCAGACTCAGATGTTGGTCTTCTTATGATAAAAAAAGACAGGCAAAAGAAAAATACATGGGTGCTTCCAACAAGATAAAATAAGATCAAGGGAATCAGTACTTGGGAAAAAAAGACAGAAAATAAATCTTAAAGATGTAAGATGGCCTAAACTTGGCTTTCCCTCTGATAAATCAAAGAAGGGCCCAGTAGATCTAGTATGTACTTGTCTTTAAAAAAAGTTATATAAAATGAAATAAGAAAAAAATACGGTACCTGTTTAAGGTGGGGACAATTACAAACCCCCAAATGAATGACATGGAGATGCCAGCAGAGAGCAGGAGCACTAAAGTTTAGCAAATATACATGTCAATGTGGCATCATACGAGTTGTCATACCATGTTCCAGAGTAAGTCCAAGTCTACCACAAAAGGAATTGAACCGTTATAGTTTGACATTTTTCCTTGTCTGATTAACAGCGTGCCCGTACATGGGGTGAGAAAGCCATTGCACGAGCAGGTCTTATGGGAGTAAAGCATGTTGTTTTGTACTCTGACTGCTGCTAGTAAACAGAGGCCGCTACATGGCAAATGACTTACCTTACATCTTCCTCATGTGGATACAAATAAACGAAGGTTTCTTGTGTCTTTCCATAAAAAGTTGTGTGTGAGACAATGAAATTTAAAATGAATATGCCTAAAAGTGTACATAGATACTTGTACCAGGCTATTGGGGGCAGTAATATGAAAAAGGCATAGCCTCAATACGAGCGACGTTAATGATTTGTTGAACAAATATCTATTAATTCGAATGACAAGCTAGATTCTAGATCTTGAAATCAAAGGGTTTTTTAATTCGAATTCCGGCTTTGCCAAAACTAATTTTGGGCGTTGTCAAAAGTAGAAAGCATTTTTCTTTCGTAGATTTATACATGTGAAATACGGCGAACTGTCCCTGATTTTCTTAACAAAATAAAGACAGTTCCTTGACAATTTTTCTAATTTATGTCCAGAAAAAAAAAAAACTTGGAATGATTATTGGTTCACATACTTTAAAGAGCATTTTACGGGAACATTTCCTCACTGCATGTAGATCTAGATCTATACAGGAGAGACTTTGATTTTTACTAGGAATTGGTCAGTAGGTTGGGAAGAATATTGAGTAGAGTACTGG
Source organism: Hippopus hippopus (assembly GCA_946811185.2). Taxonomy (NCBI): domain Eukaryota; kingdom Metazoa; phylum Mollusca; class Bivalvia; order Cardiida; family Cardiidae; genus Hippopus; species Hippopus hippopus. The sequence goes on along the minus strand of OX328098.1, from coordinate 25,136,908 downwards.
TAAAAGGAACTTTAGGAACGCACGGTAGGTGCACTTGCCGCCGCAATGAATATAGATCTACACACAAAAGGAAAAACAAACAAACAAACAACAAACAAACAAAAACAGAACTTTTTTTTTTCATTTCTTTGTCCGTGCACAGGTCTACCCATGTTTTATCTGGAGTTTCTTTAAAATCAGAGTGGGTAGATCTAGATCACTAGCTTTCCTTTTTCATCCCATCTACTTTCCTATATGTCCATCATTGAAACAGTGATCAGTGTAGATAAAGGAATGAATTTTGTCGCAATGACTAGATCTAGATCTATCAATTTAATCCTAGGAATGAAACTTGCCGAGTTATCGGATAGATATCAACTTATGGCAAAAAAAAAAAAACGCCAAACTTTTAGATCTATCAACAAGCTTTCGTAACACTGAATAAATATATTTGAGCCATGTTGCGGTAAAAGAGGGTTTAATGCATCTCCGTGATGCATGATACCAAGCAAGTCATCACATAATTATACATCCATATTGTATGATAACTGACTGAATCAAAAGGCATGCATACTGGTCCTTTGACATGCAGAAAGTTGAAAAATAGATCTAGCAAAGAGTTTTGACCCAGGTTAGCTTGCGCGGACTGCACAGGCAGACCAGGGTCGATGATTTTTGCAAGTGCATTAAGCCCTCTTTTTACAGATCATAAATCCGGCTTTCTCTGTAAATGGTATTTTGAAACAGTCAAAAAACTATTTTAGTCATGATTTCTACGACACAATATTTTCCGCGAAAAAACGGCTCGTGCATGACGTAAGAATAGTATGATTAATGACGTCATTATTTGCTAGCATAGATCATTACGTATGTTTATATACAAATTGACGCTAAATACGCTGAAAGTAAGTAAAAAATTAGATAATCTGTACTCATTAAACTGATAATAATTTTTAAGTAATCACGCCATCGGTGGATAATTATTGTCATTTTTGACCAATCAGGTACTTGTGCGAAAGATTGTCATACGTGTGACGCTATGCGACTAACCGGAAGACACTCAATTTTAAGTCATCCCTATTTAGATTTAGACGAAGTCGGAATTTCATTTTTAAAAATCCAGAACGGTGTTACCGCAAAACGAGCTTTGCTCGTTACGGGCTTCGCCCGTAACTCGCTGTCGCTCGTTATTATGTACATGTATATGGCTCATGGACAAACACCGTAAATGATAACACCATTAAGCCGTTGAGTCATTGTATAATTTAAAAGGTCACACAAACAACATAAATTTTATAGGAGAATGGTCCTTGGACATGCGCGGACTGCGCAGGCTGATATAGGTCGATGTTTTTTGCAGATGCATTAAGCCCCTTTACCCAGACCAGGGTTAACTTAATAGTATATAATCAAAACTTCCATCAAAATTAAAGAAAAAATAACACTGAACTAATGAAATTACAAAATATGAAATAGTTTGTCATTTCATTAATGTCATGTAATTATAAAAATATAGATTCTAAAAAGATTTTGGTTAAAGTGTGACTCTTGTGTACTTTTTAGCTGTGACTTGTAAGTCTTATGATTTATAGAGCTGTAAAGCGGTCTATATCCAGTGTAGAAATCTAAGGTCTATGTAGATCTGCCGATATTGCACATCGTAATACAGTCGACGGATTTTGATCAACGGATCAACCCAGGTTTGCCATTTGGGTTTAAGGGTTTACAATACATCGCTTACTAGTGAACCTGTCAGTAATAACTATAAAAGTGACGTAAAAAAACGAGAACGGTATGTCACAATCAATTCAGTCATTCATAATGATAGAAAACATACAGTATTGACAGGTAGTATTTATAACGTGTTCATAGCCAATAATCTGTATCCTTACGTCTGTAGAACTTTACTTCGGTCTACTTAGGCAAGAAATTCACAATTTTTTAGACTTATACTGGTATTTCTTCACGTTACAACACATTGTTTCATTGTATAATGGTCAAGAAATGATGTGATAAAGTTGATAATGTGGTTAATTCAGTGACCTGTGGACTTGTCTAATTGAATCACCAATCTCATCCAAATTGTCAAAGTGATACATCTTATGACACTTCACTCTTTACCCGACGACAAAACTGCAGACTTGTACCAATCAAAAGCATTTGCAGACAACAAATTGAATATGACCTAAATGATAGGATCTGGCCTTAGAAATAGTAGAAAACATTGTGGGAAAAGGAGAAAATACTGTTTATCAGCATTTTCTCCTTTTGCCTACATTGTTTGCAATAGCTTTCTTTCGAGTGTCTCGAAAAAGAGGGGATTATTTGGTAAAGTGTTAAACGGTTAATTTCCTTTTAATTACCTAATCATGTGACCAAAAAATTCGTGCACTGTGCTCTCGTAGTAAGGGACAAGGTATATAGGGATCTTTTGATCGCAAGTTTTGTTGGAGGTTTGAAGCACTATTTAATTATTACTGTTAGCATTAGTATTGTTGATTTCTTGCCTCGAGCAGTTTAGTAAAACTCTGTTCAAAAGGATATTTTACATGGAACAAAGAAAAATATTCAAGCGGTGTTGTTTGTCAAATCAAACGATGACTTCCTTTTCGAGCACATGGAAAACAGCAGGCTATATCGCTTGTAAAATTTACCAAACTTTTGGATATAAATATGTGAACTACTGTATTCAGTAATACGGATTGTGAATTAATTGTTCAAACTTTATTCATTTAATAAGCCGGTATCATTTGAAGTGTATTTATTAATTTAGATAGCAAACGAATTTGCAATTTTAATTATGAACAACCTTTTCAGAAGAACTATTTTCATCATTGCGGTCTTATGCATAATTATATCACACTGTGCGGCTCAAACTCGTACAGGACAAAACACAAATACAATATCAGACCGCGTATTCCAAAATACCGTGCTATCTAGGCGGCGAGTGCCCTCTAACGCCGCCAGAGTACAAACAAATAGTTCGCCGCGAAGGTCAAATGGCGGACGAATCCGCTTTTTAGATATAACAAACCCATCACGGGTACCCGGCAGTAACAGGATAGATCCAGTGATATCACAAAGACTGAGACAAATATCCGGGACACAGAGGGGTACAAATCGTGTTTTACCAACGGGGCAAACAGGGTCCCGGCAACTTGGAACACAACGGACGAGCAGTCGAGTTTCGCTGGTCCCTCGGAGACAGTCCTCTCGACGGATGACAATGGCGCAGCCGACAGGAACCAGGCAGGTACGAATTACGAGGCCAACATCGAGACAATTGGGTATAAGACGCACGAGTGGGAGACAAGGTCTTGGACGTGCCGCCAGTCCAGTAGTAAGTATTCAACACTAAACCAAACAATTCCATGTTTTAACGAAAGTAAACGAAAACAATTTCGTGTTTCAACGAAAAGAAAATGGCCTTTGAAAGCATTGTGAGAAGGGGAGAACTTGCTGGTAACCATATGAGCCTCGTTTCAGTTGTTTTCCGCAAAGGCTGTCAATAAGGTAGAGCCTAAAATTTTGTCGTCTGGTAATGCCATGGGTACCTAGAAACCGTTGTCCGTCCGTGTTATCTGATGAAAAACTGATAGTACCACAAGGCATACACTAGTTTGTGTTGATCCCTGAAATTGGCAGCTAGTGCTTTGTAATTATATTTGAGGTATGCTCTGTGAAAAAAGGGGTTTAATCTGCAAGCCGCGCAGGCTAACCCTGATCGAAACTTTTTGCTATTGGTCAGTTTTCTGCATGTCAGAGGACCACAGTACCACATAATTCAGTCGGTTATTCAATAAATGGATTTTATGGATCCATAATAATCTGGTTACATGCTTGGTATAGTTAATCACTGAGATGTATTAAGCCCCCCCCCCCTTTTCTAGAGCATGGCTCATTAGTAAAATATGGGTAGATCTAGTAGACATCAACATAGGTGAAAAAATCCATTCTGACGAAAGGAAAATACCAGTCGTCTCAATCATTGTCTCCTTTTCACAATTTTACAGGTGAACTACTAATCTGCTTTAAGACGAATAAAGTTGCCCACAAGAGGCAATACATATTTTCTTTTTTTTATAACATCTCTCTCTCTCTCTCTCTCTTTCGCTCGCTCTTGCTCTCTCTCTCTCTCTTTCTCTCTCTCTCTCTCTCTCCAATTCCTAACCCTCTACATATTCTTACTCTTTTTTTTAAACTTTCTAGCAGCGCATAAGGACCCCAGTGGAATTTCGACCAGGCCCACTGACCAGGGATCCTCGCACAGGTTTGGTCATACAAAGTATTTCGGCTCAAAGGCGACGACCCGTCCCGAACCTGAGACCACTTGGACAAGTGCCAAGATGCCCAATCAACACTCAATACATGTGTCGTCCATTTCCGAGTAATGTAAACAGGAGACGTGCAAGAAGATGTGTCGGCAATTGTAGAACAGGACGATGTGTGGTCATATGTTTATGCGCATGCTCATCACAAACCAGTCAGATGCGCAGGCGTGTAAACAGACCCCAACAAAGAATACAAGGTCAAAGGCGAAGACTAGGTCAAGGTCGCAGTGGTGTTTCGGGTCGTGCTGTTCCAACACAAATACCGCTTGATTTAAATTTTACAATGGACAGTTCTGTTCTAGCACGACTGCTCGCAGAACCAGACCTGAACATGCTTGTAGGGCCTGAGGGGATCAATCAGATCCTACGAGGGGAACCGCCATCTTTATTACCCAGACGTCTCCAACCAGACAGAGCCTCACTTAATCAGACCAGTGTATTAAAAAACAACACGGCTGCCATTGACATGGGTGTGCCAATTCCAGTTGGAATCACTCAGTCTCCATTAATACCCAGCAACCCAATATTGGCAAACATGCTGACATCAGGAGAGAGTCTGAGAGAAATTGGCAATGAAATAAGTACAGAACTCTTGAGATCTCCCTTTCCATCACTCACAGGTGAGAAAGTATATATAGAGGATAACCTTTTTTTCGGTGAAAGATCGATTTTTTTTTCAACGACTTAGCATAATCTGTAATAATTTCACGGGTGGCGCAGCCACTCGTAAAATTATCACCGATGAAGTTCACGAGATGAAATAAATTTCGATCTTTCACTGAAAAAAAAATTCTATTCATTCCATGCTTCTAACTCCTTTTTTTTTGTTGGGACTTTCATCAAAATCCAGTACAGTTGTTTTCGGTTATTTCCCGTGGCGTCCTTCCCCCACATAAGAACGCATTACAGTATTACGTAAAGCGCGAGAAATATAGGGTAAATGCGAGTAAAAATTACATCATATTTCCCTCTGATTAAATGGTACGCACTGTCTACCTAGGTAACTAGTGCACAGGAACTACTGTTTCCGCCTTTAATTAAAGAGTTACGGAAACATTTACGGTTAATTTCACTGGTCGTAACCATGAATTATCAAAACTTAAAATCCACCATTATTTCCCGATAAATTACCGAAAAGCATGAAATAATTCCCCTTAGCTCTGTAACTCTTTACCAGACGACAAAATTTTAGATTGGTCCAAATTGAAAGCTTTTGCAGAAGATAAATTGAACAATATTCAAATGATGAAAATTGTCTTTGAAATGGTAGAAAACATTGATGCTAAACACGAAACTGCTGTTTACCTTTTCCCACAATTCCATCTTTCACGGGGTCGTTAGAATAAGGGATTGTTGGGTAAAGGGTTGACCAAACTATTCCATTTTTTAAACGATCCCTGAAATTAGACTTTAGAAAAATTGATTGGATAAGAGGACATTTAAGGTATTTATTCCTTTTCCCATTCAGTTTTATAACCTGTCAATTGCCATCCTCTGAGGCATCTAGACACTTTGCCAAGCCTATCTTTTTTTTTTTTGTTTTCATTAAAGGGAGATATAATGCTAGCATCATTCTAAAATCTGCAAATAAATGAATCAGTTGGACGCGTTTACACACTCATAGGTACCAGCGAGGTTGATTTGTTTGTTTGATTGATGTTTAGCGACTTTTTTCACATTATATTAGTTATACGACGGCGACCAGAAAACCAATCCATGCTTTCCTGGAGTTTCGTTTCATCAGTTCTTTGTACAACATTCTTTCCACGCAACTGGCTGCATTTCTACCATAAAGTTATCACACCATGGTTCAGCGGTCCTGCCGCTTTACTCTCATTTTCCCGAGCTGGGAATCGAACCAGCAGTCCATGGGTGTCAAGCACTGTGCTTTTACCGACTGAGCTGACTCAGCCAACAGGTGTTCTGATGTTAAGTCTTCGGCGGTATAGCGATTTCCTATAAGGAATATACAATGCTTACAACTGTTCTATTTGTTGCGTGAAAAATATTTAAAAAAAAAAAGAGAAAAAATATTGAAAGAAATTTATAATGGCACTTGTTAAAATGAGCTCTACTCGTACGAATACAACTGTTTGGACACAACTTAAATGGTCTTAGTAGCAAGATGGTTTTTAAACGGAGGATGAGACTGTGCTGTTGCAAACTAAAAACACAATAGTGACAGAAGGATGGTCTGAATACAGAGGTGGTTTTCAAATATAGATGGTTGTATTGTACATGTAGTTCAGTTTAAAGATATTTATTGTACATCGATTGTGAAATAAGTTCTTACAACTAATATTAATTACTCTCGATGATTGCTTCCTGGAAACCAGTACTGGCGCCGTGATGTGGGAGGTTCCAAAGGTTGACTAGGTCGTATTGTAGTATTGTCCTGTACATCATGTAGGCTACTTCTTTTTTAGAATTTCAAAGACCAGATGTGACAGTCCTGTCTGGCTTTAACGCCAATAACAATGCGGTTGTTCAACCACCTACAGGTATCTACTAGTGTCTTCTTTCGTTTTAACATGAACCATGCTATGTGGAAAGGGGGTAAAATGAATCTGCAAAAAACTGCAGTCCGCGCAGGCTGACATGGATCAAAACATTCTGTTATAACATTTTGCACGTAAATGTTCTGCATCTCAAAGGGCCAGTCTACCTCGTGAATCAGCCGGTTGTCAGACAGAATTGATTCTATGGATCCATACTTGGCTTGCAACACGCGAAAAGGGGCATTCGGACATTTGCGTAAAGTGTCATCTCGGACCAGCCTGCGCAGTCCGCGCAGGCTGATCCGAGACGGCACTTTACGTAAATATTGGATTTTGTCCTACTGTAGACTTACGTGAAACAGAAAATCACACAGGATCAGAAGGTGTCGTCTCGGATCAGCCTGCGCGGACTGCACAGGCTGATCCGGGACGACACTTTACGCAAATGTCCGAATGTCCCTTTTCGCGTGTTGCAGGCGTCTTATGGGAATACTTCCATGGTTAAAGCATCACGAAGATGCATCGAACCCCCTTCTGCCAGAGCATGGCTCACATCCTTTTGAATGTTGATGCTAAGTTTTAACTGTTAGAACTTTTATCCAAAAGATCCTGTATTTTGTACGGTGGGAAGATGTGAAAATGCTGGCCGCCAGTATTTCCACGTCTTCCAACATTTTTTTTTTTTTTTATTATCCTTTTAATGTCAGATCATTTCATTTGAACCACAACAAATTTTTCGTGTTCAAATGCATCCAATGAAGACGACTATGGAGACTGTGGGTAAGGTTTTACAAGTTAATCCATGTAAATATACCGCTGCAATAAGAGAAAATATTTGCTACAAGCAAATGTCTTCTTGCCACAATGTTTTTAAAATGAGTCGTATACATACGACCCCTGGTTAAACTCATCCTTTGTCAAAAAACATCTGGACACGTACTCGCCAACAGTTCTTTAGAACGTTCTTATTTCCATCCACCAGAATTTTCTTAAATTTAAAGTAGCACAACCTCTGATTGGCTAAACTATTTGGTTTAGAAGTTGCGTTACTTTCAAATTTAGAAAATTTTGGAGGATAAAACAAGGAATGTTCTTAATGAATGGTTGGTGAATACGGTCCCTTTCCGTATCGAGCTATGTAAATCCAAGGTCAGACTGTCAGTTACGTGTATTCCGATCTTGATTTACATCGTCCATAGAACCATATACATCTTTATGGTTAACTTATCGTTTTATCATTGACACTGTGGAGTTACCACATACTGTTACATTCCTGAAACATAGTGACAGATGACTTTGAAACATCCTTGTAAGGCTGCTAGGCGCGACTGAACGTGCTTTTGGGAACATTGTAGATCAAGATCAGGTCGCACAGACCGTTTGGTCTGATCTTAGGTCTGAACTGCCCAGCACGATGGATTTTTTCTGGTACCATTGGCTGTTAATTTTATCTGTATCTATTCAGCCATCTAACTGTTTACCAAACATTCTAGAGTTTTGTCGACCCTAAAGAGGAAGTCTTTTGAAACATGGTTGGTAAAGGTAAACAGCATTTTTACAATCATGAATAATATTAGGCTGGCCAAAAATTTCAGGAATCAACAAAGAAAGTAATTTTTACATTCTTTGACACGTCGCAGCCGGAAATCGAGCCTGTAACTTTTGTATCGCTGATGATTGCAATCAGCAATGCGGGCTCGGTAGATAGGTTTAAAATGTACCGGTATAACTTGTCTATTCTCTAAGGAGGCAATTCAGTTATAAAAGCTTGCAAGCCTTTAAAGGACGACTCATGCTCTGTTAAAGGGGAGTTTAATTCATCTGTAAAAAGTATAGACCCAGGTCAGCCTGTGCAGTCCGCTAAGCATGACCTGAGTCGAAACTTTTTGCTATTGGCCAATTTTCTGCATGTCAAAGCACCGTGTACCTCATGGTTCAGTCGATTGTTAGACAAAATAGATTAATTTTGTGATGACTTGCTTGGTATACTGCATCAAGGAGATGCATTATACCCCCTTTTGCCAGAACATGGCCCAATTTTAGAGCTTGCAAACAGGTCAAACAATGTCTTGGATAAACACTGCGCACACGGCTAGCAGCCGAGCCCCATAGCTCAGTCTGTAACGCACAGGGCTTGAAACCTGTGATTCGTTCGTTCGATGTCTAGCTTGGCCAAATTCTTTCTGAGGATTGATGACAGTCATCGCAAAACGATCCATTCTCTTTCACCGCTGCTTAGACATTTTTGACGCTGTTGATATGGGACAGCAGTCACGTGCTTGTAAAGAAACTCTTGCGAAGTATTGGTTAAAGAAACTCCAAGAACGCATAGGCCGTTGTACTGGCCGTCTTGATATAAATGAAATAATGTTGATAGCGTCTTCAAACGCTGTATAAATAAACAATACATATTAATATCTGAACCCGTATCCACCCACCATTCTTAATAGCATTCTAAGTCTAGTTCCCAAGAATGTTCTAAGTTAGAAAGTAACGCAATTTCTAATTGGCTAAACCAGATGTTTTACCAGAGGGTTTAGCCAATCAGAAATTGTATTATTTTCTAAAGCTACGGGGTCTGGCTCACGCAACATTAAATCTCGGCCAATCGAGTGGTTAAAGGGTAGAAAATATTTTGCAAAAAGGAAAATATGTTGGTTATTAGCATTTTCTGCATTTCCTTCACTGTTTTCAACAGATGTCTTACTCTTCTTCTGAATTATTTGGCAACGGACTAAAGCTCTTCCTTGTCATGTTTATCACGGATGAGATTCAAATGTGGCGCTAATGGAATTCCGTAACAAACTGACCCGATGATAAAATGATTTGAGGAGTTGATGAAGCTCTGGTTACGCACGCCAATCCATATTTTTCTTTCAGCGTCCAGTCTAGATGCTAACTTTCTGGGTGCCATCTTGCAGATGCCCAGTCCAATAACGCTGTCACGTGATCCCCAGAGCTCACGTGGCAAAACCAGTGTCGTTGTCGATCCGACATTGTTAGATTCAGGTGTTATTGAGCCTGTAAGAGGTTTTAATTCGCCAAGAAGTCGATTGAGGTCGATGAGGACACAAGCTCGAGTGCTAGAAAACTTTTTCGATGCCAGTAGCCCAATTGAATCGCTTTCTGATGTTTTTTCAGGTGGTAATGTCGAAACAGCTGCGCTCAGAGACTCAAGTCTAAATTTGAATGATATAATTAGTCCTGGAAGTAGGACAGGTGCTCTGTCACGTGACTCACAATTGCTCGGAAATGTAATGAGAACTTCTGGGAACCAAGAACCTTCAGAAGTTGCTATCATGGCGGCTATGATGCAATCACTAGGTGACGCTGTGGATGCGATATCGGCTGCCAATGCAGGAAATAGTAGCGCTGCAACCAGTCGACCACGGGACATTTCTAGTTCAGGTATTGGTGGGATGGCAGCCAATCAGTCAGCTGGAAATGTGATTCAAAATTTTCTGACAGGTACAGTCAAATCAACAGACCAGACCATGTCGATTCCGACCATCAACGAGTGCTTGGCACAAGGGAGGGAACTCTGGTGTGATCCGTTAGGAATATGGGAAAGCACTCCAGGTATAACTCGCTGGTGCTTAACAAACTGTCGATCGTTAAATCCGAATGTTTGTGACGAAAATCGTTGTGAATGCAAGTGTGTGAATCCCGAAACGTATCGTAGAAACTATATAAACCTCACTGGGGGTTCACTTTGAATTTTGTTATTTGCTCCAGATTTCGCCACAATACAAGTCAGTTGAATAGTTTTTGGAAGACAAAAGTTACAACTAAATTCCGATGGCAGACTTTTTTTCATTTGGTCATGAAAATCAAGTGGCTGACGATGTAGATCTAAGATCAGACTGCAAGTCCTATGGAACCTGATCTTAATCTACTCCGAACGCAAAAGCTATTACACTAGTTATTCTGATCAGAAGTATGTTCGACGATTTTGCTGTCAACTGAATTTTTACTTTTTTCGATATATTAACTCTCGACAATTTTTTGACGAATCCAATTTGAAAGCATTTGCAGACGACATATTAAATATGGTTCAAACGATGGAATTCCTTGCTAAATGGGCTTTAAACATTGTTGAAAAATAAGAACATGAAATGCTGGATAGATCTACCTCATCTCACAATGTTTTCAAAAGCCTCCTCCTTCAGGACCTTTAAACCTAGGGATTCTGCGATAAAGGGTCAAAGTAGATTCCGTTCCAGTCGAAGATCATTTAGGTTAGACCGTACAGTGTAGATCCCAAATCAGATATTGCTCCTTGCGACTTTAAAAATTGTTCTTGTAAGAACGATTTTTAAAGTCATAAGGAGCAATATCTGATTTGGGATCTACACTGTACGGTCTAACGTGTATGATAAGCCCTTATCCTCCGGAGTCTAAATGAACTGTGCTCTGGCAAAAGGGGTATAATGCATCTCCGTGATACATGATTATACCAAGCATATAGTCATATGATTATGGATCCATAACATTCATTTTGTCGAACAACTGACCAAATCATGAGGTAGACTGGCCCTTTGACATGTAGAAAATTGATAAATTGCCCAAATTTTCTACCAAGATTAGCTTGCGCGGACTGTGCAGGCTTAAATGGGTCGATACCTTGTCACAGATGCATTAAACACGCTTTTTACAGAGCGTGGTTCAAATTGTTGACGATCACACAATAGTGTACAGCAAGATCAGATTGCACGTATGTGCAGGCTGATCTTGCTTTATACTCTCCGTAGATATATATCTCTGGTCGCATGCGACAGGATGAGGGTTAAGGTTTGATACAGGAGTAAATAACAAAAAACAATCAGTCGAGAAGGAGAAAAAAACTGCTCATTACGTTCCGTTTCGTCTTTTTCCACACTATTTTTAGAGTTTCTTTAAATCTTACAGATGATTTGAGACCAAAGTAAGTAAGTATCAATACAGAACTGTTTTACAACATTATCTAAGACATCGATCCGTTAGCTTGTTAAATTTATTGGAATATAATGTTGAGCACCACATAGTATTCTTACCCCCTTTATTAGACAACCACAACCCTGAGGAAGACTTACGAAAATGTTCAAGGAAACGAGAAAATGGTGGTTTCCAGCATGTTTCTTTCCCAAAATATTTTCAAATGTCTTCCTCTTCATGGTCGTAAAAACGGTATAGTGAGTTGCAAAGGATTAAGTGAAGTTATGCAATGCAAGAACTAGATTGTTTTTTACCTACTTGGTTTCAAAATTAAACTTTGACTTTATAATATTAATGAAAGCTGAAACATTGTGCACTAATCAATATACATTGTAGTTATAACTCTCACTTGATAAACCTTTCATTAATGATCTATATAATTGTTTCTTTTTGGGAATACAGGTTTAAAACCACTTACCGTGACGAAATAATATAAACATTATCGAGGTGGGTTTATAAATTATCGCCTCGTGGTATAGGTCTCACTCGATAAACGTTTCATTATCTGTTTATATTTTTGTTTGTGTTTGGGATAACAGGTCTAAAATCACGGACCGTGACGAGATAATTTATAAGCCCCACTCGATTATGTTTATGTTATCTCATCACGATTCGTGATTTTTAATCTGTATTCCAAAAAACAAACAATAATGTAAACTTTTAATGAAAGGTTTATCGAGTTAGAGTAATATGGCTCTCACTCGATAAAACCTGTCATTATCAGTTTATATTATTGTTTGTGTTTGGGATGACGAGTTTTAAAATTACGCACCGTGACGAGATAATTTATAAACCCAACTCGATAATGTTTATATTATCTCGTCACGGTTCGTGTTTTAAACCTGTATTCCCAAAAACAAACATTTATATAAACGGTTAATGAAAGGTTTATCAAGTTATAGTTAAACGTGATTTTAAACCTGTTATCCTAAACACAGACAATAATATAAACTGCTAATGAAAGATAATCGATTGAGAGCTATATTTGTTGTATAACATACTGTTGACGAACTCTTGTACCAGGTAATGAATAAAGTTTTTGTGTGCTGAATAAAATATAACTAACAAAAATCTTTTTTACGTGTTTAAGACCCCTGATTTTCGCCATTTGAGAATGCCTTAACCAGAATATAAAAGATAACGGGCTGTTTATGCAGAAGACCATACGACAAATTTACTAGGGCTTGGTCTTGATCAGCATTGTCTACAAATGTAGACAGTATATACGATGTGGTTTTTTTTTCTGTCTACATTCGTGTTTCATGTTCACACTTCAACCCCTATCCTGCTTAAAAAGTAAAATGAAATTTTCACTCAGATGGTACAAACCCTGAATAACGTTATTTCAAAATTATTTTTTGGGGTAAAATACCCCCTTGTCGGACAGTGTAGATCCAAGATCAGACTGCACGTTCTGTGCGGTCTGATCTTGGATCTACACTGTCCGCAAAAAGACAGTGAGTCACACTTTGCAGCCTAAGGGTTGACAAACTATCTTTCTGATTTCAATGACCATAATCAATAGAAGATCGAGAAAAATGAACTGCGCTCTGGCAAAACGGGGTTTAATGCATCTCCGTGATGCATTATACAAAACAAGTAATCATATAAAATGGATCACTAAAATATATTCTAACAACCAACTGAATCATGAGGTAGACTGATCCTTTGATATGCAGAAAATTGGCATATAGCAAAAAGTTTAGAGTCAGGTCAGCCTAAGCAGAGCGCGCAGGCTGACCTGGGTCGATACTTTTCTAGGTGCATTAGACCCCCTTTTCACGGAGCGTGGCTCAAATATAATGGACGCTTTTCTCTTAAGAGAAAATCAAAACATACGACAATGAATTGGAAGTTTCAACACTTGTACTTTGGTAAGCATGAACTCAGTCTTACAAGCATGGCCCCAGGCTTTTATATTTGGCACAGAAAAGTTGATTGATTGATTGTATGGTGTTCAATGCCGGTTTCAACATTATTTCAGTTATATCGCGGCGGCCAGTGCACCTATCCATGCTTTCCTGGAGTTCCTTTTACCAGTACTCCGCACAATATTCTTTCCAAGCCACTGGCTGCTTTCCCACATAACCATCGTCGGAACAACGGTCAGCGGTGAGAGAGGAATGAATCCTATCGCATTGACTATCATCAATCCTCGGAAAGAAATTGGCCGAGCCGGGGATCGAACCCACGACCCGCTGTAGTCCTGTACGCTACCGACTGAGCTATTGGGGCTCGGCTGGTACAAAAAGGATTAAGCCAAAAATCGAGTGCCTGATACACGTGAGCCGTGCTCTATAAAAAGGGGGCTTAATGCATCTGCGAAAAGTATCGACTCAGGTCAGCCTGCGCAGTCCGCGCAGGCTGACCTGAGCCGGAACTTTTCGCTTTTGGTCAATTTCCTGTATGTCCAAGGACCAGTCTACCTCGTGATTAGGTCGGTTGTTAAAAGAAATAGCTATTATGGATCTATAATTTAGTGATGACTTGCTCGGTATCATGTATCACGGAGATGCATTAAGCCCCCTTTTGCCAGAGCACGGCACAATTATAAACAATGTGGTCATTTCCAGGCTGGAAAAGGGACGTAAAATATTACAATTTTATAGCTGTTTTAGACCAGTCTATGTCAGTATATCGGCCAGTGTAGATTGTAAATGTGCGGGCTGATCTCGATCTACACACTCTACGTGTGAAAGGCATTCTAAAGTTAACATTTCCTCACACTACAAAATTGTAGACTTTTACATAATCAATTGCAGCCGACAAATTAAGTTATGCTCATACTCTGAGATCTGTCTGCGAAGTGGTAGAAACATTGTGATATCTTGGTGAGAAATGAAGGAAATGCTGGTATTCAGCAAAATCTTTTGTGGATACCTTATCTCTTGGAGTCATTGAAACCCGAGATTGATACGTAAATGGCTTCAACTTGAACAAGACGAACGTGTTGTCGTCTGCCGAAGATTTAAGCCCATTGGCTGGTGTAACGTTCATGCACAATGGGCTTTTAGGTTAATCAAAGTTCACAGAGAGTTCATAATTTATCTGCATGAAACAAGGAGACGAAAAGAGGAACCCCCCCCCCCTTTTTGTGTGTGTGTGTGGGGGGGGGTGTTAAACTAGCAGCCTGTTATCGTTATTGATCTATGCATCAACGTCTATCTGACGCTAACGTAAACTGGTACGGTTTTTGTCTTCCGTAAGTTTACGTCCGATTGACTGGATAGACCGAGTAAGAAAATAAATGTATAAATTGTATGTCATCGAAAATGTATTTAGAAAGAATTCCGACAGAAAATTGTGACAATAGTTTTCTTTCTCTACGTGGAGCGTTACAATTTTAAGAACCGAAAAGCGGTGTATTTCCATAGAAAAAATGTACCGCGTAGGTGCATACTAAGCTACGTGACAGGCCTACAGTCGATGGACTTGATCAGCGGATCATCCGAGGTTTGCCGAGTGGTGAGGGACGTTGTATAGGCACTCGTCACAAATCAGCCGATTCTGTAACTACCTCTTATTGATTACATATTATTGATCAACGGATAACCCGATGTTTGCCGAATGGTACATCGTAAATGCCAATCTTCTTTTTTCTACACTGAAAAGATCTTTATCCAGTTACCAAAATGATTATCCTTCACCCCATGGAAACCATTTCGTTGGCTCTAAAAAACAGGAGACTTCATTAATTTTTTTGAAAATACGGAGTGACTAAATGACCGAAACCATCATAGAGAAACAGAAAGTTTAGATCAAGATCAGAGTGCATATGTGCAGGCTAAACTTTGTCTAAACTCACCCCAAAATGTATCCATGGTGGGTTCGGCAGAAAAAGAGTTTACCTCTTAAAGTACGGTCAGAATGTGAAACTGCCGCCTGCCGATTTTTAGACATCGGCGGATTCTTAAAGTTACATGCCGCTGGCCGTTTTTTTACAAATCGGTGCGATTGGTCATAAATAACTGCCAGTAAAAGGCCGCCTGACGGGTTCCGGGTGGCGCCAGGCAGTTTCTTAAGTTTGAGGGGTGTGTGACGTCATCAGGGTGTCGGCCGGTGGCAGTTAGGCAACAGGCCGGCAGCCGTCAGATTTTACCTGCCACTGCACGGCGACCAGGCGGACACCGGCCATTTACACCTGACACCGGCCGGCGATCGGGCGTTCTAACTGCCACCGGCCGGCGCCCGCCCGATAATCTGGCGGCGGCAGGCTGGTTTACGGGGGATATATAAACCTAGATTGCTCTCGTATCACTACAAAGTGTATATTATTATCAACCACAAGATAAATAGATCTAATTTTTCAGAAAATTTTCCTTCCAACAAGATGCCCCCTAAAGGCAGTGGCAAGGGGAAGGACAAGGCGCCAGCCCCGAAGCGCAAGAGACCAGATCCCCAGCCCACTGATGTCTTCTTTCAATTCTTCTTAGCCTCCATCTCAATTCGGCGATACGCAAGTCTCTGAGTCGCTCTGGTACTATTAGAATTGCCATGACGACTATTTTGTATGGTGGATGGCCTTGGATTTATATTCACAGGAGCCCGGGAGTCTGCACTCGGCAGATCGCCGTCCTGCCACCTACTAACACCGACAGCCGCCTCCCAGCTGCCTTTCAATCTCCGCCCTGCCGCCGGCAGATATTTTGAAATCGTACGTTGGCATATCGGTAGCATAACGGCAGCAGGCCGGATGCTGGAGAGTGGCAGTTAGTTCCTACCGATCGCCGGCCGAAGTTTGAAGGCCCTCGAACCCCACGACCGAGTAAAAATCGCGCTGCAGCCCGCTTGCCGCTTGATAGCAACCGCGCGACTTCGAAATGCGCCCGGCCGGCGCCCTTACGACAGGCACAATTGGAAAAAATCGACCGGTGGCAGACAGAATTTTAACTTTTTCTTAAAACTTCAGCGGCGTCCTAGCGGCATCTAAAATGCCGCCTGCCGATTGTGCCTGCCACCCGCCGAATTTGAGTGAAAACTGACAGTTACCACGCCGGCAGGGGGCATTTAGTGATTTGTGACCGTACTATTAGTAACAACTCGCAGGCTGGCCCGGGTCGAGATTTTTTGCTAGTGGTCATCTTTCTGCATTTCAAATGGCAATTTAGCCTCATGGTTCAGTCATCTGTTTTCAGACAAAATGGATTTTATGGATATACGGAATATTATGTTTTATTTCATGCTTTCCGGTAGGATATCGAGAAATAGCGGTGAAAATATATTTCGATATTCCACGGGTACGACCAGTGAAAATACCGATTTTTATATTCTAGTTACCTAGGTAAAATGCGCGTGACCCACAACCAGATGGAAATATGACGTCATTTACCTTACATTTCTCGCGCTTGACGTAATATTGTAATGCGTTGCTCTGCGGAGGGGGTACGCCACGGGGAATAACTGAAAAGACTGTACTGGATTTTGATAAAGTTCCTCCCAGAAAGGGTTAAAAACATGAAATAAATAGAATATTTGTTTTTTTCGGTGAAAGATCGAAATTTATTTCATCGAGTGAACACCATCGGTAATATTTTCACTCGTGGCTGCGCCACTCGTGAAAATATTACCAATGATGTTCACTCGATGAAATAAATTTCGATCTTTCACCGAAAAAAGCAAATATCCTCTATTTATTATATACCAGTAAATTTTCCGGCTCAAATACAAGCGTCGCAATCGGATGAAATAACACACACGACAGAAAAAAAAATCCGTATCTACACACTGAAATACGGTCCCAAATATGGCATGATGACGTGTCTCTTGCACGGACTAAGCATGCACTGATTTGCGATTCAATTGGTCAAGATGTTACCCTATAATATTAATCCGCCATTCATAAAAACAGAGTTACTACCATCCACACTATTAATTGTCTCATTTTGTTTACCGTTTTCGAATAAAATGTCAATAATTGCAAAATATTGTCGTTGGAAGTTGCAGGTATACAATGAAAGGAATATTATATTGTAGTAACATTCCTGGTGCTTGTAACGTTATTTACTTCTCGCGGTGTAAGAAAATTTTGACATCGTGCTCGACCTTCGGTCTCGCGCGATATCAAATTTTCTCACGCTGCTCGAAGTAAATACAAGCACCGGGAAAGTTACTACAACATAATATTCCGTATTAGTGATGATTAGCTTGATATGATGCATCACTGAGATGCATTGAACCCCTTTATCTCTTTCCCAGGAGTGCGGCTCATATATTCTGATTAGAATAGCCTGAAAATTGCAACATTTTTGTTTACAACTTCCGATAACTGAAAACACCACGGTTCTTTCTTTAACAATAGAAAGATTAAATCGCCTATGTACTTTCACCACGAGCACCATTGTTATGACAGAAATACAAGTTTTATCTCTGTCGTAAGCTTGATATTGCTAAATTTATATCACCTGCTACCGTAGCACCTGTCTTTAAAACGGTCCAAAGAACAAATCAAGTAACTATATCCTAGCTATTTCTCTCACATGCATTACATCAAAACTCTTGGAACATATTTTAGTCTCTAATATCATGGACCATCTTGACTCAAAAAAAATTATTATCTCCCTTCCAACATGGGTTCCGTTCAAAACATAGTTGTGAAACCCAGCTTCTTTCTTTCACATAAGAAATTTTTGTTTTGATAGTCTAGCAGACGGCAAGCAGACAGACCTCATTGTAATGAACTCAGTAAAGTTTTCGATAAAGTAGACCATCAACGTTTAATCTATAAACTCATGAAATCTGTCCCAAGGAATAGATAAGCATACCATCTTTTGGATCCGATCATTTCTTTGTCAAAGTACCCAGACAGTTGTTGTTGAATGTGAGCAGTCCGATTCAGTTCCAGTTATGTCTGGGGTGCCCCAAGGTTCTGTCCTTGGTCCCTGTCTCTTTTTCTGTTATATCAATGACATGCCTGACTCATTTAAAAGCAGAATAAGACTCTTTGCTGATGACACTATAGTATTTCTTTACGATTGAATCTTCTTCTGATGCGTAAAAATTGCAAAATGATTTACTAAACTTGGAACTTTGGTAAAACAATGGTCTATGGAATTCAACCCAGATAAATTTAAAGTAATAAGGATAAATAAAAAGCAAAATACCATCTTTTACCCTTACAAACTACATAACATTGAACTAAAAAAAATAATGTGCAAAATACCTTGGAGTTACAACCAGTGAAGACTTAGGTTGGAAAAAGCACATTGAAAAATGTATCATCTAAAGCCAGACATACTCTTAAATTCATTAAAAGGAACATCCAGACTACTAATAGTAAGATAAAAGAAACAGCCTTCAAAACCAACGTAAGACCCCAGCTAGAATATTGTAACACAGTTTGGCATCCATCGTAGAAAAATCTTACTCACGAACGAGAAAGAGCGCAAAGAGCTGCAGGTGGATATGTAACAAACGACTATTCTCAGTACAGCAGTGTAACATCAATTCTTGAAAATCGCAAATAACTCTTGAACAACGTCGAAAATTTGTACCTCTGATTATGTTATACAAAATTGAAAAAAAAAATCCTAGTACATGTAGACCACAGCCATCTTATACCATCCAGAAATTATAATTACATCATACCACACTTTCGAACGCACTTATCTTATGAACACTTTCTTTCCACGCACGATCAGATATTGGAATGCCCTGCCTAACAACATCAAGGCCAGTGATAGTCTTTCGGGCTTCACTACCTGTCTCAATTCTTACATGTTCTAAGCAGCACTTGTGTTTTTATCTGTTTTTGATTATATTATTATTACATATACTTCTCAAAGTTTGCTAAGCACCAAGATTTCCTAGCATCATAGCAGAGTCTGTATTCTATATTTTTTGTGATGTTAATATTGGAAATCATTCAGTGGTATATCAAGAAGGCCTCCAGTACACACATTGCGTTGTATGACAGGTAAATTCTTCGTGCAAGTCTTGCAAATGCAGATACCCGCAATTTTCATAGTGTTTTGAGACACTGCATACATGTACCTAACTTGTGTACACTCTATTCTTCACTTTCTTTTGAAAGGCTGAACGTTTTTGGCGTTAATATGGCAAATGCGAATGTCAGAAGACATTTATCAGATGCATACATGTGGCGAGCAGTTGGAATGTTGGGGTAAGGGGCTCCTTCATCTAAGGTTGGTGAGGCACTTGGTGTGCACCATACTGTTATCACCAGAGCCTGGGCGAGGTACCAGCAGTATGGTACACCTATCAGGCGACATGGTGGTGCAGAAGGGCTACATCTGCAACTGATGATCGATATTTGGTCAACCAGGCTCGGAGAAACCGCTTTGCGACTGCAACTGAACTGCGTTCTGACCTTCAAAATGCTTCTTGGGTCAGAGTTTCGACTCAAACCGTACGCACACGGTTGCACGAAAGTAGCTTCCGATCGAGAAGACCATGTATTCGTATTCACCTATCTACAAACCACTGTCAGCGTCGGTTTGCTTGGGCGATGGACCATGTTGGTTGGAGGAGAATGGACTGGCGACCTGTCCTCTTTACTGCTTTGACTACACCGATATGCGTTTTCGAGTGTGGAGAAGGCCAGGGGAGAGGTATCATGCAGCAAACATTGCTGAGCATGATCGGAATGGGGGCGGCTCTATCATGGTATGGGGCGGGATAAGCTGGGATAGACGAACTGACCTGGTTGTGCTCGATCGAGGCACATTGACTGCCCAGCGGTATTGAGATGAAATTTTCGACACACAGGTAAGGTTATATGCTGGTGCTGTTAGCGATGGGTTCATTTTAATGGACGATAATGCTCGTCCTCGCACGGCCCATGTTGTGCAAGGGTAACGTTACTTGCAAAGGGAGGGTATCCAGCGTATGAATTGGCCAATCTGTTTCCCCGACTTAAATCCAATTGAACACATGTGGAACAAGTTGGCTTCTTTACAAAAGAAGCCAGGAGAGGTCAGCATCATTGTTTTCCAATAGTTTATTGGCTTTTAATTTTAATATATTTTGGTACAAGTAAACAAACAAGTAAAAAAGTCGCCGCGTAGGAACCTCATATGCTTTACATGACGGTCATTTGACCTTCTTGTCGCGTTTTCAAGTCGCATGATCTTGTCTAGCGGTCTTCTTTCTCTTTTTTAACGAAATTCTTCTTATTTTTTCTTCTGCTTAGATTTATTTGCTTAATGAAAAAATACAATTATTTGAGAGGTCATTTGCAGCCATGGCAAATTAATATAACAAATATTTTCTGAAATTCGTCACATAGAAATAAACCACGTCTATTTCCTGTTTCGGTTTTTTGATTTCGCTTTATTTACAAAACCATGACGAAACAGACTGTGTATCAGTACAATTTCGCAAGAAAAATGCATTTAGACAGCAAATTCTGTGGCAGTCTGCCTTTTAAAATCACCACTGTTGGAGAGGTCTGATGACCTCTCCAATGAGTTACAGATACACATTTCAGCTCGTCAGGTCCAGCCACAAAGCATTCAGCAACTTGGTGAATTCCTTGTTGAGGAATGGAATTCCATTCCACAAATGGTTATCCAAAACCTAATTGGGGACATGCAAAGACGATGCCAAGCTGTCATTGATAGCAACGGGTCACATACTCGTTATTAGGCCCATATCAAATTACTCGCTAGCTTTTTTCACAAATTCCGTTGTGGACTCGTTTTGGAAAAACAACCGTTTTAGTGACCATCCAGTTAAAAAATGAAAATAAAATCATAAGAGTGCATAACAAGTGTAAAATCTTTATATACAATACAGGGTACATTTTCAACAAGAAAAAATACTAAAAATCTAACTACAACCTAAGATATGTACAACAATATTTTTGGTGCTTAGCAAACTTTGAGTAATATATAGTATCATGTAACACAGCCATCTGGAGTTTAACATTTTAACCTTGTCCCCGACCTATCAGTATAGTCATAAATTGACTGTTGATAGTATCGACGTAGATGTAGATGTATAATGGTTCTTTATTTTCATTTACAGTTTTCGTTGTCAGCGTATGTCATATTCTTCGAAGATTCAACCTGTCTGCTATGACGTACTACTATCCTGTACAGGATAAATATTAATACGCGGTGTGTAAACTGAAACTTGCCGATAATAAAGTAGCATTACAGAAAACGGCTATAAAAAGTACCTCTGTGGAAAAAATCTATCCTGTTTTTGCTCTAAATTTCTTAAAAATTTAATAATTTCAAACGGGAAAATTTTTTACAAATACTATTGTTTTAATGCACATCTTGGAATAGAGTTTCTGAATATAGACTTGAAGGAAACAGAATTCGTGCAGATTTTTTGGCACAGACTTATCAACAAGAAGTGTTTTGGCTTATACCGAAGCTATTACCAAAGCCTGTAGGGCCTGTTTTTATAAATGACTGGTGCCTAGGTTACATGCTCGTTGAATGAAACGTACTAGGTAGCGTTTTATTGAGTAAATGTTTATTTTGAAATTCGTAGTAACGGTTGTCGGTTTAAAAATTAGTTCGGTTCTGTACCCAGAATGCCCAAATCAGATAGGTGTGTATTTGAAAAAATGCCACCTAAGCGAAGATAATGTTGCCGTTTCCTTTTCCATACAAGTTTACTCAACACAATAGTTTTCTACATGTAAATATTATTGGTACCATTAGTATGGTGGCATATTTCTGCCGCGAGATACGAGATAGCTATCATGATAATTTAAGAGAATTATCGTGATAAAACAAAAAAATTCACGATAAAAATATCGCAATAATGCTAACTCTTATCATGATTTTTTTTGCTTTCGTGCCCACAACTGACATTCATGATATCTATAATTAGATACGGTTTCGGAATACCTTCGTATACAACCTTATGAATTCTCCATTTCCCTGTACGGTTTCAAAGTTGTTCGTAGGAGGCATTTCGAGTCGTCTTTGTGATTTTACAGACCTCTGTCATTCGGGCATTGTCAAAATTTACCAATTAAGCTACAATTGTTAATTAATGATTCGAAATTTTACTGACTGCAATCTTATTAAAGGGTAACTCCACACCAAAATTTTCATTTCAAAATCGGATAAAACGACACTAGAGTATGTTAACAAAAATCTTGTTAGCGTTCTGTGATGTTTACTCCACGAGATATAGAGGTTTAAACTTTCGGATTTTCACCTGTGTGAAAGTCGCTAATTGAAAAAAGCGTGACTTCCGGTAGATTGCCGTGATCTCACAAGTGTGAGAAGATAATTATAGTCGCTATATATGAACTAACACAGAATATTTAGAAAACTGCATGATATTTATAAAGATATAAATCGCTATTTCACGTTTCAATCACTTGTGTACTGCAGAGTTTCAATCTCTACAGACCTGTCACACCAAACTAGGTCTTACAACGTCTTAACCCGTCCTGACATAATCGGAAAACGGGTTACGGTTTTGGCCTGATAATGGCTGAAGCCCCATCTCACCAAACCTATTCCCAGAAAGTCTTAACCCGGTCAACAAAATCGAAAAACTGGCTGGGATAGGACATGTAATTTCGGTCGGTAAAATGCAAACGCACTGCAGGTTATTGCCCGACCGCACTGCGTCTCTAATAGGATCGAAGTACAGCAGTTCCGTTCGTAGTACGTCCATCTCGCTTTAAGTACGTTGTTACTCCGTCTAATCACAGGACGGGATGGATGGCAAAAATTTTTGAGCAGGCTCAAAGTTCTGGAGCACCCTTCGTAAAAGGATACCAATACGCCCACTTCGTCTAAAGACAGTTTCAGCCCGATCAGCAAAAAACTTTGGAACAGAATGAGAACGAGTTTGGCGTGACGGGGGTATATCGCTCTTACATCTACAATCATAGGAAAGAAATTTTGAATGAATTAGCTTAGTGGAGAAAGTACTTATAAAAAAGTGAATAGTTATTCTTCTGGTAACGAACATAAATATTTTGAAATTTATTTCTTGATGTTATTTCAATTGTGCCACTATTTAATCAACGAGTTGTAATAGATAAATATAAAAAAAGAAATAATAAATCAAGATATTTGAATCATGCCAAAATTCTCTTCTACTAGGTCGTAGAAGGAAGAAGGAACATTGCAATGTGAAAAGGAAATCATTCGAGTTAATTTCTAAGGCTGTTTCTACCAAATATAGGACACCGTCGACCATTTAACGGTCTACAAATCCTGCGCAGTCTGATCTGAATCTACACCATCAGTGTCAGCATTTTACATGTCTCCTTCAGCTTGGATAGAATTAAAAGCCTTGATCTGCCTTAGAAATCTTATCCTCTCTTTAACATTCACGAACAACATTAAATCCAGCACACATCCTGAATTTGCTGTTTAAGTTAAAAAAAAAAAATTATTTTCACTCGATCTTCATTTATTTTCCTATGTGCTTTTTTTTTCATAATCTCAAATTTGTTTCTTTCATCAACAACAACGTTAAAAGATTGTCTGAATTGCCTCCTGCCTTCCTGTCCTCCATATCATGCAGTAAACATTTTTGATCGTCTGCAAAATACAGGGTCAGTCCATTTCCTAAATACTGAGACATGTAAAGCGTACAATTTAAAAGGAAATACCAACGTGGACAAAAACTGTTTAACTGTCTTCTCCCGTGTTTCTCCCTATAATCATATACGAGATAAGAGATGCTGACCATGAAAATGCAGCGTAAATTAAAAATTTATAACTGCGTACAAACTTTACACAAAATTTTAGTGCGCCAACCTTTTATTTTGAGAAAAGAATTGTGTGTTCCATCCATGTACAAGGACAAAGGGTTAATTCGGTGCCTCTTTTGTGATGATATCGCACCGTTGTGGTCTGACATATTTTTTTTTTACCCGGCTTGCAGCTTGATTGGTTGGTTGGTTGGTTGTATTGGGGTTTAACGCCACTTTAACAGCTAAGGTCATATCATGGCGGTCTGTGACGCACATGTGTTTCCTGGCTTTCTCACACCAGTACTAACACAACTTTCTTTCCAAAGCTATCGACTACTTTTCTCACATGCTTCAGCAGAGGTGAGAGGCAAAAATACGCCGGAAAGAAAGTTCGCCTCAACCGGGTATCGAACTCACAACCACCAGGTCATGAGTCCGACACGCTCACCACTGAGCCACCCGGGCGGGGCGCTTGCAGCCTGAGGTTAACAAGCACTTGTCATAAACATGTCATGTACAAAGTTACTCTTTTGTTTTCACGACCATATTGAACCCTTTTTCGTAAATAATGTAAATGGAATTTGGAATTTTACTCAGGTTAAATGGGTAAGTCGAACGTCATAACTTTTGTATTTTCCTCATTCATACGATCTTAAATTAAAAAAAAAAAAAACGCATAATCTGCTTGTCGAATTTCTTTTCTAACTACTCTCTCTCTCTCTCCCTCTCTCTCTCTCTCTCTCTCTCTCTCTCTCTCTCTCTCTCTCTCTCATGAAAGAGATGGATAATCAACAGTGAATTTACCATTTATTGCTTGCCTCATTTAAATTTCTGTGGGGCCCCAAGGCTGCTGAGTGCGACTCAATGACCTTTTGCGAACAGTGTATATTAAGATCAGACTGCGCAGAACATGCAATCTGATCTTATGTATAGTGTCCAATGCGGAAACATCTATTTTTGTTTCTTCAAAAACTAGCACTATTCAAAATTTTGCAATCGGCATGAAGGTTTATTTAACCTTTTGAGGATTAATGGTAGATCTGATATTAAGCCATGTCATTTAGTTCAGACAGACAGACAGACAGCAGACTGACAAATAAATAGTCATCTCCTGGCTCGAAATAGGGCTTAAACTCGGCACCCGGCATACGATAGGGATTTTTGTGACGAAAAAAGTCGCCTCCTGACATGAGGGAGGATAAGGCTGAGAAAAAAAAAAGTACACAGAAGCCGAAATAAGAGTGGCATCACATCCGGTTTATCGAACATTTCACAAACTCGCACAGGTGTGCAAACCACATCTTCGCTTAAAACTCTCTTTTTACGATAGACATTGAAATGCGGTTTTTCTATTTTAAGATGGTTTTCATTTAAGGATTCATATATCCAAAAAAGAGATTTTGGCTGTAGTTGCCCTTTAAGTCAAAACTACCGAATTCATCCAAATGATGAATTTTCTATTTATAGATATCGAGAAACGGATAAAACTATCACAGTAGTAATAGCGTCTCTTTGCTTGTAAACAAAGATGCTAGGTTGTTATAGAAACATACATGTTGAAACTTGTTTCACCATGAAGACTAACCTACTGTGTAGTATACGGGTTATTATGATGTCATCTATTTGAATTGTTTTTCAATAGCGCCACTCGTCTTTAAGTGCTTTTCAAATATTGGTGATTGGTACTTAATCCGCCTAAAGATACTTTGAGGTATATGAAGACTGATTAAAGATGTAATTTGATTGTGTCTTTAAAGTGAAGACAATGTATACATTATTTGAAAAACCTTATTGGT
The DNA here is from genome assembly GCA_946811185.2 of Hippopus hippopus. Classification (NCBI taxonomy): domain Eukaryota; kingdom Metazoa; phylum Mollusca; class Bivalvia; order Cardiida; family Cardiidae; genus Hippopus; species Hippopus hippopus. Next base: position 25,110,690 of record OX328098.1, on the reverse strand, counting down.
ACGAAATTTGAAGCTCTGATAAATGGTAAAAACATTGTGGGAAAAAAGATGGTTGGACGAGGTATTGAGATAAAACCCACCACCTTTTAATTATTATAAACCTATTGGCTGGTAAGCGCGACTAACTGACCTTTTATGGACGATGTAGATCGAGCTTAGACTGTACAGGATATGCAGTTTGATCTTTGTTAAGGACAGTGTAGATCAAGATCAGACTACACAGAACATGCTGAGCGACCTTCTAATTATAATTAACCCTTTGTGTAGATGAAGATCAGACTGCACAGAACATGCGCTTTAATGTTTGTTGCGGACAGTGTAGATCAAGATCAGACTACAAAGAACATGCAGCCGTCCAATTATTATTAATCCTTTAGCTGTTGCGCGCGACTCACTGACCTTTTACGGGCACTGTAGATCAAAGTCTGACTGCAGAAGAACATGCGCTCTAATGTTTGTTGCGGACAGTGTAGATCAAGATCAGACTACAAAGAACATGCAGCCGTCCAATTATTATTAATCCTTTAGCTGTTGCGCGCGACTCACTGACCTTTTACAGGCACTGTAGATCAAAGTCTGACTGCAGAAGAACATGCGCTTTAATGTTTGTTGCGGACAGTGTAGATCAATATTTCGGTTATTGATGTCGAATTGAAAATTTAAGTGTAGATCAAGATCATACTACACAGAACACGATAAGGTAATATTATTTCCCCCTAAATCATAACTTTGAAACAGCAATATTTGGGTTATTGGAGGTTATTGATGTAAAGGATGTGAGCAGTACGTTTAATCTCGTTCAAACGTGTCCAGTCAAGTTTCTTTTTGTCGGTTATTTCATTATATAAATTTTACTACGATGTCTTTAAACAATTATTGACTTTCCGCCCCCTTTTAAGTGCCAAGCGCCACTCACTGACCTTTTGAGGACAGTGTAGATCGAAATCAGACTACAAAGAACATGCAGCCGTCCAATTATTATTGTTAAGTTTCTTTTTGTCAGTTATTGCTTTATATAAATTTTACTGCGATGTCTTTAAACAATTATTGACTTTCCGCCCCAATATTATTAACCCTTTGGCAGCTTAGTGCAAATCACTGACCTTTTGCACACAGTGTCGATCAAGATCAGACTACAGAAGAACATGTAGTTTAATATTTGTTACTTATTGGGTAGATCAAGATCAGACTGCGCAAAACAGAATAATGGCCTCGGGTAAAAACTAGTAATTGTAACCTTCCCTGAGTGTTACAGAAACATACATGTTAAAACTTGTTTTACTGTGAAGACTGACCCTGCCTTCTGATTGGTTATTTTTCTGTCTAAAGGGTCGACATGTCCATAGCTGTTTGATCCTAATCTGAAAATAGTCCACTAACCAAAATGAAGAATTATGACGTTATTTCTAAAAATAAAATCACGCCTCTTTTTGAAAACGAGGCTGTCGCTGCAGTTTTTATGGACGCTATTGACCGTTTCTTATCATTCTAATTCTAGAATTGAAACCGTCAACATGAATACTTTTGAAGCTACTTTAGAAATTATTGTGAACTCTTTTACCAATGCTGAGGAATTAATGAATTTTGCGGCAACGATAGGAATTCAAGATTCTCCGATAGTGAGGTTCCGTTTATTTCAACTACAAAACCTGGAATACGATTCTGAGTTTGTGAACGGACAAATAGAAAATGTGTTGGAACATTTGGACGGGCCAATAAACATTACGAGTGAGACCATTACAGACGATTTAGAACTGGCACTGCAATATATAAGAAGGGAAGAGGAGATAGAGGCGTCCATTAAAGCTCTTCTATTTGACGAGGAAATGGACAATATAGCCAGAGTCTGTATAGAAGATGGAGAGTGGAACCCTGAATCTCCAAGCACAGTGCGAGAATCTCAGCAGGGGTCAGCGTACAACTTAAACTATACGATGAAAAAGAAATCAGAAAGAACGTATGCAAAAAATGCGGCAGTGGATCGGACCTACCAAGTGAAAATGAATGAACAGCATCATGGATTACGGTCACAAGACGTAAAGAAAGGACTTCACCAGATGTTTGAAGATGTGTTAGAAAAAGCTCGGGGTTATTTAGCGGAGAATGATTTGGGAAGAGTGGTCATCCACCATAATGGATTACACGATCCCATTATTGTTCCCCTACAACCCTGGGAGAACCTACACGTCGACACGGTGATGGAGATTATTGAGAAAGTACTTAACAGCAACCAAGATCTCTCCATTGATGATAGTTTTGAGATTATCGTTGGATCCATTGACCTACCCAAAGGAGGAGCGAGGAGACGAATTACAAAAATTAAAGGTGAGAAAAACTCTCTACATTTAAAAAAGTCAATTGTTACTATCGAGAATGAAGACAACATGTGTATGGCGAGAGCTATAGGCGTCGGCTGGGCAAAGTTACGCCGATGCAGTCAAGAAGAGTGGAAGGAGGTGACGAAGAAGAGACAGGGTAAAAGTAATTTAGATTTAGTATTGGAACACCAGAAAGTGCCAAAAAGCTATTACAATGATCTAGTGAACAAAAACCTTAAACAGCAGAAACAGTTAGCAGAAGCATTATGTCAGTATGCCGGGGTAAACGCAGACAGACCGGCCAGTCTCAATGATGTGGGGGGGTTTGAAGAGCTTCTCGGGGTTCGTGTGATGGTGGTGAGTGCTCGTTTAGGCAATAAATTTATTACAGCGCCAAGCAGTGATGACCGCCCGTGTGTCTACATTTATTTAGTGGACGACGAGCACTTTCACGCCATAACCAGCATCAAGGGGTTCTTCAGCGCCATATACTTTTGCGATAAATGCCTCAAACATTATGATCATAGGGAATACCATGAATGCGAAATAAAGTGTATTGTCTGCAAGAGAAACTTATGTTATGATGAGGAGCCTGTCAAATGCGCGAACTGTAACATGACTTGTAGATCAGTAGAGTGTTACGACGAACATAAGAAGGTCCCTTTACATACCAAAGGGAAAAAGAAAGGACAGCCCAGTGGCCCTTCACCATGCGAAAAATGGTGGAAATGCCCCACATGTTTCAAGGTGTTGAGAACAGACAAACGTAAAAAGGAGGAGCATCGATGTGGCGAATACCAGTGCTCCTCCTGTCACAAATATGTCATGGATGATCATAAATGTTATTTAAGAGCCACACCGGCCAAAGAATATTACATTCCAAAATTTATATTTTTTGATTTTGAATGCAGTCAGGATGAGATGAGCTACTGCGTTGAAGGATACGTACCCGATTCTAAATTGAATTGTAAGGACTGCCAATTGCCAGAGATATGTAAATCTTGCTCCAAATGTCAGAATTGCAAAACAGCATGGTGCGGTAAAGCGACCCACCGTCCAAACTTTGTTGTAGCGCATTCAGTATGCCCTAAATGCATTGAAAAAGAACTGACACCCGATTCCGTATGTAAGGGTTGTGGTACTCGTTGCGAAGAATGTGACAACACTGATCTGCACGAGAATGAGGACCCAGGTCCTTGTCCCGGTAAATGCGGATTCAGAGAAGTCATATTCGAGGGCGCGGATACCGCCGAAAAGTTTGGACAGTGGCTCTTTACGGATCAACACGAATATTTCAAGGTTGTTGCCCATAACATGAAAGGGTATGATGGCTATTTTATTTTGGAATATTTGATCGATCAATCCATAAGGCCGGACAGAATTATTTACAACGGTTCGAAAATTATGTATATGACAGTGGAGAAAGATTTACATATGAAGGTGATTGACAGTCTCAACTTTTTACCCATGAAATTATCAGCACTCCCCGAAGCATTTGGCTTACATGAATTGAAAAAAGGGTGGTTCCCGCATTATTTTAATACTAGAGAGAATCAAAATTATGTTGGACCCTACCCTGATGCTAAAGATTATGGTTACGATTTTATGAGTGAGAAAGAAAGAAGCGAGTTAATAGCGTGGTTGAGTGAGAGAGAAAATGAAATATTTGATTTTAGAAAAGAAATGTTAGAATATTGTAGAAGTGATGTTGATATTTTAAGACAAGCTTGTATGAAATTTAGACATTTATTAATGAGTGCTACGGGGGAAGAGATAGTGGTTGTCAACAAAAAAGGGAAGGAAGAGAAAAAATGGGTTGGAGCCGTGGATCCATTCGATTCAGTCACTATAGCTTCCGTTTGCATGAATGTTTTTAGAACCAAATTTTTGGAAGAAACATGGCGCGTAAAACTGCAAGGCAATAATCAATGGGTACCCGCAAAAGTCATCGACGAAAAATTGTACATACAAAAAGGAAACGAATGGGTCAACGAATCCAAATTGAAAGGAGTGAAAGTGTGCAAGAAAGAATTTGTAAGTACCCCCATAGCGGAAATGGAAAAAACATGGCGCGTAAAACTGCAAGGCAATGATCAATGGGTACCCGCAAAAGTCATCGACGAAAAATTGTATATACAAAACGGAAACGAATGGGTCCACGAATCCGAATTGAATGGAGAGAAAGTGTGCGAGAAAGAATTCGTGAGTTCCCCCATAGCGAAAATTCCTCCCAGTGGTTACAATGATCAGTACAGTAAAGCGTCAATTCAATGGTTAGAGTGGAGGGCGAAACTCGATAACGTCCACATCCAACATGCTTTGAATGAAGGGGAGAAAACGATCCCCGGCACTCGCTACAAATTGGACGGATATTGTAGAGAAACCAACACGGTCTATGAATATCACGGTTGTATATTTCATGGTTGTCCCGTGTGTTTCTCTGACAATCGTGAAGAAACGTACCATCCACTCACACACCAGTCTTTGGACGAATTGTACGCATTGACATTAAAAAAGAAAACACACCTCGAAAATTCAGGTATGAAATATATTTGTATTTGGGATCACGACTTCAAAAAACAACAAAACCAAAACCCTGAACTTCGGCAATTCATTTCTCAGCTAGATATCATGGATCGACTAGACCCGAGAGAAAGTTTCTTTGGGGGTCGCACCAATGCGAGCCGGCTCTATTACAAAGTAAAAGAAAACGAGCGAGTGAAATATGTGGATTTTACGAGTCTGTATATATGGGTAAACAAGTATTGTCGATATCCCTTAGGTCACCCCACAGTCATTACCAAAGATTTCGGGGACATCAAGGATTATTTTGGTATTGCCAAGGTGAAGATTATCCCTCCCAGGGGACTCTATCACCCAGTCCTTCCTTACAGGTCCAACGGCAAACTAAAGTTTTCTTTATGTCGGACCTGCGCGGATACCGAAAGTCAAACCCCGTGCGAATGTACAAATGAACAAAGAGAGTTGACTGGTACGTGGTGCACCCCCGAAATAGAAACGGCTGTCAGATTAGGGTATAAAATCACAAAAATTTATGAAGTATACCACTGGGAAGAAAGCACTCAATATGACCCCAAAACCCATGAAGGAGGACTGTTTGCTCAATATATTAACACATTTTTTAAATTTAAACAAGAAGCAAGCGGCCCTCCCAAATGGATTAAATGTTACGATGATATGAATAAGTACATCGGACAATATGTGGAAAAAGAAGGGGTCTCATTGGATCGACAAAATATTCGAAAGAACCCAGGACTTAGAGCTTTGGCAAAACTGTGTCTCAATAGCTTTTGGGGAAAGTTTGGTCAGAGACTTAATATGCGACAAACGGAATTTTTTCACGAAAGTCAGGCCAACATGTTTTTTCAACTTTTTTCCGATCCATTGAAGCAACCCATCGATTTTCATATATCGTCTAATGATACGATACAAGTCGAATGGCAGTATAAGGACGATTGTCAACCCGAAGATAACAAAACCAATATATATTTGGCAACATTTACAACGTGCTGGGCCAGACTTAAACTTTGCAGTGTACTTGAGGCATTAAACAGAAGAGTCTTGTATTACGATACGGACAGTGTGATATACGTGAGTCGTCCAAATGAGTATGATCCACCTCTAGGTGATTACTTGGGTGAACTGACGAATGAGCTTCAGAATGGAGAGTACATTGTGGAGTTTGTGTCTGGGGGGCCAAAAAATTATGCTTACAAAACGAATGAAAACAATGAAACTTGTAAAGTGAGGGGATTTACCCTAAATTATAAAAACAGTCAACTCATTAATTTTCATAGCGTGAAAGATATAGTCACAGACCCTCAAAGTAGTTCAAATATCACTGTGACCAATCCTAGTAAAATTTGTAGGGATAAAAAGAAAAGAAAATTGTATAATAGAGAAGAACAAAAAAGTTATCAAATGGTTTATACAAAAAGACGAAAAGTAGACCTCTTTGATACAGAGCCATACGGGTTTTGATGGTCGACCACTGTCAAATTTGCTTTCAACGATATTACGACATTTATATGTAAACCTGTAAGATATTTCTTCATTGTCACTCAATTCTCAAAAAGAAAAAAAAAAATGTCACTCAATTTTCAAAAAAATGTCACACAAATATTAAAAATTGTCAAACAAATATTAAAAAGTGTCACTCATTTTACGTTTTTGTACGTTTACACGTAAATTCTCAAAGGCTCAAATTAAAAAAAAGTACCACTTATTTTCCAAAAAGTGTCACTCATTTTTCAAAAAGTGACACTCATTTTCTAAAAAGTGTCATTCATTTTCTTAAAAGAGTTACTCATTTTTCAAAAAGTGTCTATCATTTTCTTAAGAATGTCATTCATTTTCTTAAAAGTGTTACTCATCTGTTGTTCATCTTATTGTATCATGATTGTATTGCTTGTAAATAAAAAGATATTAAGAATGAATTTCCCTTTGTGTTTTGAGTTAATGAAACAAGCAAGAAATCGTCAACGTTCTCTATTTGATTTACCAGGTTCCTCCAACGCGTTATAATTAAGCTTTTTTTTTTTTTTGGGGGGGGGGGGGGGGAAACACAGCTTTAGTATATTTAACACAAACATGATCTAAGAAGATGCAAAAATTATAGGAAAAATGCGAATTTAAAGCTTAATGTGAAAAATGCATGTAAAAACTGTCGTGTTAAAAGAAAATAAAAGCTGTATGACACCAATACTTTGAATTTTTTACCACTAGGAAAATTTTCAGATATTCAAAGCAATTTAGCTTTTTTGCTTAAATGATTGACTCCATCTCTGAAGGAGTCGAAAATATCGCGAGAAAAAGAGAAAATGCTGGTTACCAGCATTTTCTCCCCCACCCACAATGCTCCCACATGCTCTTTACGTACAACTGTTGGAAAAAAAAAAACAGCAATGCAAAAGTTACTGTAGCTTATAAAGCTACCTAATAATCGTAATAGAGAGTGTGCATTGAGGCAAGATCAGACAATGCAGTAGAGCAGGCTGACCTGAGTAACATGTAAATTGAAGTCATCAGTCATCTTGTCTCCGATTCAAATTAACACCAATGATAAATAAACTGTTACCAAACAACCCTGTTTCAAAAATCCCTATTGGAAAAAACGGGAATATGAAAACACTGTGAGAAAATCCAGTAGCCCGCAAATGCTGCTTTCCTCACACTGTCCCAATCCCTTTAAAGATGATTTCTATCACTCAGACCATATCTACCGGAGATACATATTCAATACAACTACTTCTAATTACTTTAACTCTTTACCAGACGACAAAATCGTGGACTTGACTGAAATGAAAGTATTATTTCTTTGCAGAAGACAAATCAAATGTGACTTAGAAATTGAAATTTGTTTTGGGAACAGTAGAAAACATTGTGGGAAAAGTAGAAAATGTTGTAGGAAAAGGAGAAAATGCTGGTTACAAGCATTTTCTCCTTTTACCATCATTCTCCCCTTTTTCCACTATGCTCTCAAAGGGCTTCTTTCGTAGGGTTTTTAGAAGTAGGGATTGTGCGGTAAAAGGTTAGATATATATATATAGAATAGTAAGCTCCTTACTAAAGAATTCAAATAATACTTTAGAATTCATTCCATGTGGAGTAATAGTACCAAGAATGTGCATCCAAGATGTTTCTTTCAATAGTCTTTTCCTGTTATTTGAAACTTTCTCAATAGACATAAATGTAAAATCATGAATGATATGTCCAGGGGAATTGAAATGTTCTGAAACATTTGTAATCATATCAGGGAAATGTAGAATGTCAAATTTATGTTTATTTATGCGATTGGCACATTTCTGGTGGGTTTGTCCAACATACTGAAATTTACATTTCTTACATGTAATTAAATATATTATATGTATTTATATATATTACATCAGTAGAAATGCAGGAAAGGTCTTGCTTTATTTAATGCATGCATGATGTAGTACTGCTTGTAAAACAATCAGACTCATGAATGGTTAAGCACTTAATGGTTGAAATGTTTCAGTATGGGAACTTTTTTTGACATACACACTCTTTACAATGTATTTTACGGATCAGAATCTCTTCTGATTAGTCCACTTCCTTTTGCAGTTAATTGGTTGTCTAATTTTAGAACGACTGTCTGATTTCTTAACAGGTCATTTTCGTCATGATCTAAACATAGATAACGTGTCCAATCATGTTTGTCAGTTTATTAACTAGACAACAGGATAAGTAGTTAAAACAATCTGATGCCATTTCTTGTCCTGGTAAATATCATTTCCAGCTTGTTACTCGGTTTATAAAATTCTCAGTGTCAGATATCATAATTGAACGTTTGGGTCATTTTGAAGCGTTTGCCACACCATTTCTCTGTGTCAGTATGGTTTAATCACTTTTGTATTACACTATGCATGACTCGTTTGTTGAAAATTACAAAGGCACTTAAATTACATGTTTAAAAGTGCTTTGTGATGATAGAAGTCGAAAATGTGAAATGAAAGTTTTATACTGAAGTTCTTAACGATAATAAAGTAAATGGAACACCGCAGGGCTTAATGAACTTAATAAATGACGGCCTACTTTATTATCCAATCAAGGACGATTTAAATTTAGTCAAATGCAAACGTGTTAAACCATACACTAATACCAGTATGCGTTATAACATATATAAAGCTACTTTTACCTTTTGGTGTTCTTTTATAGTAATCTTTATAGAAAATGGCGTCATTTCCGGCCTCCGACTCCTCAAAAATGTATTCCTTACCTTCGTAAATGGAGTTCTTAGCAAAAGTTAATACAAATAGGTACCAAGATCATGAATATCGATTCATGAACAATGATTTTAGCATTTTTTTTGTTAGAGTTACTGCATTAATAGCCTATCTGAAATATTTCAGGTAATATTACGATATCACTTTAATCTCTAGGTGAATTCTGAGTTCAAAAGTGACTTATCGTGGTTAGAGACCAACAGTGTTAACGTTTATGAATATTTCTAATAAAAGGAAAGTTTTGATATGGAGTGGGGAATGTGAACATTATATGGGTAAGTTTTATCTATTTCATCTAATGGTTACAGTAACAGTCTGGTATGCCAGTATCTTGAAGAATATATTCAACCTACGTATCATTTACACAACGAAAGTTTTAGTTCCACTGGCCAAAGGTCAGCAAGCTTATGTAATGGCCCTATGTCTATCGTGCGTGTATGCCTGTGTCCGCCCATTGTCTCAATTTTCGAACAACTTCTTCTCATAAACTACGAGGGTTATTTCAAAGGATTTTACCTGTTTTTTTTTTTCTTAATGCTAATGCCAGTGCGTATAATAACATATACAAAGGTTTGTTTTTGTTTTTGTCTTGTGCTGATCTTCTATGGTAATTTTTATAGAAAATGAGGTCATTTTTAACCGCCATCTCACCAGAATGTATTCGTTACCCCCCATAAATGGATTTCTGAGCGAAAGTTAATACAAGTGGACACAAAGATCACGCAATTCGGTTCATAACAAACGATTTTTAGCCACTTTTTGTTTAAGTTACTGTATTAATAGCGTATCTAAAATCTTTCAGGCAACGTTACGATCTCACTATGATCTTTAGGTAAATTTTGACTTCCAATTTGAATTCCAAGCGAAAAATTATCGTGGACAGACACCAAGAACGTAAAAGTCGGTCAGTAAATACAGATTGGAGTCATTTAGTGTCAGTGGATGTCAAAAGCGCGTATCACCCACAGCTTTAACCCCTGTATATCCGTTGTCATTTAAGTGACACCCACAAAACTATACACTTTCTTAGTCCGTGTGACAAGGCCATTCCAATGATACCTATATTGATTCGATCTGACTGCAAATAAAAAAGTCGATTTTTCTAGGAAAAGGAGTATCGGCTCTAAAACGGCTGGGAATTGAACGACAAATACGCAGGTCAAAAGGAAAGAGTAAAGCGTCACGTATCATTTGTCAGGGTTTTCTCAAATTTCATGAATAGAAACTGCCAGAAATTGAAAGAAAGGGTTGAATACCGATTTCTTTGCTTTGTTTTTCTAAAATGTGGTGCCTTTGCCTACATTTCCTAGAATTAAACTTATCAGTACACGAATTCACTTGCTAGAAGGTTGGGTTGTCAAGAAAAAATCATTCCATTGCTGAAAGAAACAACTTCTATAACTTTCGACCAATATCTTACATTTTTGCTAAATCTAATCCATTACTAGGGTTATTAATAATATTTATGTAAACATTAACCGGCTCTCTTTATAAGTTACCTTAATCCGATTTCAAGTCAAAAACATTGACATATAAATGGGTACTGGACTTTAAAAGGATGATGCGTCTTGTCCAATCTTATTTGAGTCATTTAATTTTTTTAATTTAAAGGGAAACGACTTGATTTTTTTTGTCATTTGCATCATAATCAATGATATAAATAGGTACTAGACATTAATCCATAGGCTGCTTTGCGGGGCTTTATGTGGTTTTACACCCAGTGAAGATCCAGGAGCCTGCGAGACTGCACAGAACGAGCTACCAGATCTTGAGTCTACTCTGTCCGATACAGTGAGAAATTTTTTGCTAAAAATATTTTGGAAAGAGCGATACAAGTGACCATGTAATAAAGAACCAGTTTATTGCTGCAAAGTCGTACGCTCTTTTTTACGGGTTTGATTTACCAGAACGGGTTAAAGGGAAGGGGCGTGACATTGTAAAGTCTAAATAGGGATAAGCGACGAATTGGGGTGCGATATTGTGAAATATAAACAATAATGAACAAGAAATCGAGTCGTGTCATTGTAAAATGTAAACATATTGTGAGTCATTGTATATTTTCTTAACGTAAAACATTGTGAGAACTACCATCGAACAATATAATGTCGTAACACATTCAGGAAATAGGATGATTTTTGAGAGAAAATCTCCCTATGTCATTGGCACAGGCACTAATAAAGAACCAATTTATTGCTGCAAAGTCGTATGCTCTTTTTACGGTTTTGCTTTATCAGAGCGTATTTAATAGCAAGATTTTTCCCCATTGTAACAGCCTATCCTGTTGGAAACCTAACAAATCGGATCGGTTTTCATTCTTTGACTCAAAGTATAAAAAGCTTTCCTTGGGAAAGTCAACAAAAAACAACATATTAAACACACAGACACATAAACATGAACGCATGCATGTACGTACTTTACAAGTTTAAAGATATACATACATGCAGAAACGCTTATTACCCGAAACCCGATCGGGTAGCTCAGGTAGCTCGTGATCAGAGAGTTGCGGGTTGGATCCCTATTTGAGTTTCAGGCCTCCCACCTCTGATGCATGTGAGAAAGTTGCCAATGGCTTGGAAAGAAAGTTGTGTTTGTACTGGTGTAAGAAAAGGAAACACACAGATAGGTCCACTGACCTCCGTAATATGACATATGCTGTTAAAGCGGTGTTAAACTCGAATACAATACAATACTTACTACCACAAAACTCATTTTACAGTGTAACTGATTAGTGAGAATGAATTACATAATAAGTGAATTGTGCAATTTGATATTAGTTTACACCGCTCGAAAAAGAAAGAAAAAAAAACTGAAGACGTAGTGAATGGGGAATTTATCTTTTAAAGCTTGTAAAATATTTTGATAAAATATTTCTCGTTTGATAAATGACTTTTCTTTTTTCGCAATGTTCTTGTTCCACCTCAACATGGTGTGTGGGTGTGTGTTTAAGGGTGTATATGACATATAAATCGCGCCAAAACCGAGTCTCATTAGCATGGCTGAATAGTTATACGGGGTCGCGGACTCGTCCCGTACCAGCGGACAAGTTCATTAGTCAGTGTTAAATAACAGTCAGGGGTTTAGGGATGATAATAAAAAAAGTTTGTACCGGAAAAGAAATACTAGAACACTAACTCTGGTTATACGTACATAATTAAATGTAATTGAAAAACGATGTTAAACCCGCTCTTAATACAAGTAACTTTGTTCCTTCATTTATGAAGGCTCTTTTCACCTTAAGTGTTGATAAACATAACGTAAAACGAAATACGACATTTTCCGATCTCATCTCCTTTAAGATTTCAAATTTGTTTACTAACTATAAATCTCAATTACTTTAACAAATAGATACTACGAGTGTGCTTTAATCATGTTTAAAATATAAGGATAATACGTTTTCTTTTTCCCACAGTGTTTTCCGAATCATACATTAAATCGAGTAATTTGATCATAGTTATCAGACGGTGTCTTTCACGAATAAAGTTTGAGTAATTTCTCTTTTTCCCACAATGTTTTTACTGCATCAGTATCTCTTTTCCCCACAATGTTTTTACTGCATCAGTACCTCTATCACAATTTTGAATAAAAGTTAGCACTGAATTTTGTTAACTTCTTTCATAGTGTACTTTAATGATACATTTCTTGTCTGGACACGCTTCTTGTACTTTTTGCCACAGGGTAAACTGTTACTACGCAAATTTTGTATTTGGTCCTGGAATAAACGACTTTAACGGTATGATATTGGGGAAAGGTGGGGGGGGGGTCGCGCTGCATGTTCTGTGAAGTCTAATCTGATCTACATCGTCCACAAAAGGTCAGTGAGTCGCGATTAGCAGCCAAAGGGCTAATAACAATTGGTGGGTCGCGCCGTCTAATCTTGATCTACACTGTCGGTAAAAAGTCCGCGAGTCGCGACCGGTCAAAGGGTTAAATAATAATTTGGGGCAGAAAGTTATGCTCTCAGTAAATGTTTAAAGACATCGCAGTAAAATTTATATAACGCAATAACTGACAAAAAGAAACTTAACAATAATAATTGGACGGCTGCATGTTCTTTGTAGTCTGATCTTGATCTACACTGTCCTCAAAAGGTCAGTGAGTGGCGCTTGGCAATTAAAAGGGTTAATAATAATTTGGGGCGGAAAGTCAATAATTGTTTAAAGACATCGTAGTAAAATTTATATAATGAAATAACCGACAAAAAGAAACTTGACTGGACACGTTTGAACGAGATTAAACGTACTGCTCACATCCTTTACATCAATAACCTCCAATAACCCAAATATTGCTGTTTCAAAGTTATGATTTAGGGGGAAATAATATTACCTTATCGTGTTCTGTGTAGTATGATCTTGATCTACACTTAAATTTTCAATTCGACATCAATAACCGAAATATTGATCTACACTGTCCGCAACAAACATTAAAGCGCATGTTCTTCTGCAGTCAGACTTTGATCTACAGTGCCTGTAAAAGGTCAGTGAGTCGCGCGCAACAGCTAAAGGATTAATAATAATTGGACGGCTGCATGTTCTTTGTAGTCTGATCTTGATCTACACTGTCCGCAACAAACATTAGAGCGCATGTTCTTCTGCAGTCAGACTTTGATCTACAGTGCCCGTAAAAGGTCAGTGAGTCGCGCGCAACAGCTAAAGGGTTAATAATAATTGGGGGGCTCGCGCCGCATGTTCTGCGCAGTCTAATCTTGATCTACACTAGCCGCAACAAAGATCAAACTGAATGTTCTGTGCAGTCTGATCTTCATCTACACAAAGGGTTAATTATAATTAGAAGGTCGCTCAGCATGTTCTGTGTAGTCTGATCTTGATCTACACTGTCCTTAACAAAGATCAAACTGCATATCCTGTACAGTCTAAGCTCGATCTACATCGTCCATAAAAGGTCAGTTAGTCGCGCTTACCAGCCAATAGGTTTATAATAATTAAAAGGTGGTGGGTTTTATCTCAATACCTCGTCCAACCATCTTTTTTCCCACAATGTTTTTACCATTTATCAGAGCTTCAAATTTCGTACCAATAAGGTTTTTCAAATAATGTATACATTGTCTTCACTTTAAAGACACAATCAAATTACATCTTTAATCAGTCTTCATATACCTCAAAGTATCTTTAGGCGGATTAAGTACCAATCACCAATATTTGAAAAGCACTTAAAGACGAGTGGCGCTATTGAAAAACAATTCAAATAGATGACATCATAATAACCCGTATACTACACAGTAGGTTAGTCTTCATGGTGAAACAAGTTTCAACATGTATGTTTCTATAACAACCTAGCATCTTTGTTTACAAGCAAAGAGACGCTATTACTACTTATCACAATAATTTTATCTCGCATGTCAGCTCCGAGCACGGTGGAGAAATTTTGCGATAAAATATTAAGTTTATCGTGATATTTTTATCATGAAACTTTTCACGATCTTGATAAGATTTCCAGGAAACTTTTAATTTATCGCGATAATTTACCAAAATTATCATGATAGCTATCTCGTATCTCGTGGCAGAAATATGCCACCATACATTAGTACTTTGATTTTCCCAATTTTTTTTTGGGGGGGGGGGCATTTCTTATGTCTCCGGAAAAAATAAAATCAATGGTATTCATACTGTTTCATGTTCAATATTATTTTACCACTTCAAATAATTTAGGTGAGAAGTCGTATCATAATAATTTATAATCCGTCACCCGTTTCAAACTGTAGACATGCATCATCGTTATCGATAAAGACGACAACGATATCGTCATACATTTCATTTTCTATTGCGTGTTTTTTACCATGCCTAGTATTCCAAAATTAACAACAATGGAGGAAACTGTGTTCCCTACAACAAAGTGAATTTACCTCCGAGTTTAATTGTAAATAGAATAATTTTTATGTAAAAATAGATCTTACGCTCATCTGTAGGTAGGTAAAAATTGTAAATATCAGGGATAAGTGTGTACGTGTACTACTGTTTCATGCACTTATTGATTTTCCGCGAACCGCCATCAAATGGAAAATGTCAAGTGATAAAAATTTGTTTTGATTTCGTGACTGCACCAGTTCACCCTTCTTCAGTATGACTAATACCATGCATAATGCATACAGCTTTGTCTTTGGTAGCTATTTAAGTATTTTACTGACAGGTTTGTACAAATGAATTCTCGGTTAATGTCTTTAAATTTTCCTCTGGCTCTGGTAGACTAACGTTTATAGAAATTGACCCATTTTACAAAGTCTAACCAAAAACTCTTCCTTTACACAATTACAATGGATGACCGTTATCCCCATGTTCTCCCTTTTCAAGCATATTTTGGTCAGGTCATTGAAACTTGGGATTGTTTGGTTTAGGGTTAAAGTAAATCCGTAGGGAAATAAGTGGGGATGGTATGAGACTCGAACAGGGAACCTCTTGCCTACAGGGTGAGTGCCACTGATAATCCCAGACTGCTTGATATCCATGCCACGAAACTTCAGCATTTTCTTCTTTTCCCACAATGTTTTCAAAAGCCTTCATCCTCAGTGTGGTTTAATGTCAGGATTTTTAGGTAAAGGGTTAAGACCCTTTTGGTCCATGTAACCACTTCTGACACCAATTAAGTAAATCCCAAGGGAAAAAGCATGGCAGGAAATTTAAAACTTTGACTCTCATTCACAGGCAGTGTTTCAGAAAGTGCATTTTTGATGCAGAAAATGAAAGACTGATGTAACAAAAGTCTCCCTTGATGCAACATAAAAAAGTAAAATATGATTCAGTTCATATGTCTTAAAAATCGCAAGTTTATAGCTGCAGAATCATATCTAATACTTTCTACAACTGAATTATTTGTTTCCGGTTCACATTAAACTGGCAGCCTGTTACAGATCTTAACAGGTATAGGTTTAAGTTTACACTGTATTGGTCTAAAACAAAACAATTTCCTGTGTGCCATCATTGTCATTTCGACTGTATCACTGCATAGAATCAGAACTTTAAACTTTGTTGTCATGTTTTAGACCCTGCCCGCTCATGGTCACCTTCTCGCTGGAGTAATCAGGATGATAGACACAGTTTCTACGAGGTCATTGTTTTTTAAATTTTACCTTTAATACCAAATTGCTATAAAAAACTTTTAGCATCATGCAACATCTACAATGGGGAACAACCTGTGAAACAAAATCAAAAGGTTAAAGACCATGATCCTTAAAATTCATGAGCTAGCTGAAACACTGCATAGGGCAAGTGCTGTAACCCCAGAGCTACCCAGAGACTGCATCAGTGCTCCAGCCAAGGTAAAAAAAGGGCAGGGTGCTGGGGCTGAGAAGGGCACTTTGAGGTGTAAAGTGCCAAGCTGGGATAAGTGGGGGGGGGGGGGGGGGGAGTGGGGGCAATGAGGGGTCCCGCCCCCAAGAAATTTTATAAATTTGACCTTATTGAGAGTTTATCCTGTAATTTCTGACATAGAATAAGGGATTCTTAAAACAAAAATTATTCTGTTCTAGTGGCTTATATGGACATTCCAGCTTCATCTCAACAAGAAAGTCATTTTCCATTATTAATAACTCAGTTTCTTGAATGGTTTAGCAAGGTCCAGGAGCATGACAAGTACATGTAGTTTATATTATAACCCTCATTTAACTCTTTACCAAATAACAGACTTGCCCAATTCGAAAGCCATTTCTGAAAACAAAATAGTAACCAGCATTTCTCCTTTTCACACAATGTCTCCTAAAGCCTCTTGTCATTCAACTACAGACTTGATACTATTACAATACATGACTTCATTTTTATCAGTGCTTTGCAGATAAGCAAGACAAGTAAGCTACAAAAACTAACAAGTACACACTTTCAACACTTTCTTCCTTTTATTGCAATGTAACTGTCTTTCCTTTTCTGAACTTCTTTGTTTTTAATTTACAGGGTTTTTAAATCTGTAGAGTTAGCGACATGAGGCAAAAACAGGTGTTTATTGAGTAACTTATTACTTTGCATGTCATTCAACATCATGGATAAATGTTAAATGTTCCATAAATGTTGCATGCTTCCTTTCATTACACTTGTTTCTATTTTCCCGTTTGGTAAGGGAAACCCCCCCCCCCGAATTTTCCCGATCTTTTTCATTTCATAAAAGAACAATCCAAGTCTTTTTCCAAGTGAAAAATAAGGAGATTTTAGCTTTTTCTAAGTGTTTTATGCACTGAGTAAGCAAATATCCTTTTTGAATTCATTACTCAAGCTGGAAAGATAGTTTGAAGTGTCTCTGATCGGGTTGATGTGAAATTGACATTCGTTATGTCATGGGTTTTCATGCTTTTTGCATTGGTCCATTTTCCATGAAATCTAAGTTTTGGAAAGGTATTTCTGGACATTTTGACATACTTTCTACAAAATGTAAGTCAACAACATGCTGTGGTATGCTTCATTGTCTATTTTTTTAATGCACCATTTTCCGACTTACGATAGGTTAATTTGCCGACTCGTCAATCCTACCTGAGCGTTAACATATCTCTATCAATTATTTTTGAAACCAGGGGTAAATCTAAGAATAAGTTACTTTGCTTATGAACAGAACACACTACAAAAAGTGTTATTTATCAATTACACACCCTAGCTTTAACTTTATGCATGTAACTTGGTACAGGAAAATAAGCTTGGTCGTCGTCAGACATAATATTTTTTTGACTTAAACAATAACTTGCGATTGATAACAAGCTGAAGAGCCTCCAATATTGTTGAATAAGGGCAGTAATCTTAAAGATATGATAATCTGTTTAATAGCCTCTGTTGTTCTCCGCACTTGTGTAGGCCTACTTTGACCAATAAATTACGAACTTGTAATATACAGTCATGGTCGATCTTTTCACACTTCGCTGCCTGGAGGGAATTAGTGACACGCTGTAAATTGGAATGTATATTCGGAGGCGGATATCCATGAGGTCTTATACAGACTCGTGGCGTAATTAAGATTACAGGTTACAATACTGAACATAAGGCACTCCGGGGCGCTCATATACGGTAGGGTGTCCAGAAAAAGGGCAGGGCGTCCAGAAAAAAGGCAGGACGTCTACAAGAGGGGGCAGGGCGCAGCGCCCTTCTATTCCCCGCTAGCTGGAGTACTGCTGCATGACATAAACCCTATCGATTATTACTATAGTGACACTTAGACTTACAAAGTGAGTGTTGCTAAATTAAAAGCATATTTTTTTCAACAGTGATGGAGTCAGAGGGCATGACTGTGACAGAGGAAGGTGAAACATCCTGGCAGACAGATGCAGTTGAGAACAAACCTACTGATGTAAGTTTCTATAAATATTATACATTAGAGACACAGAATAACCATTTCTTAAACGGTGTAATACTTTAGTTGTACAAGGGCATTTTGTTTTAATGTTCGTAGAGTGATTTTTTCCAATTATGTTTGTGAATTTGAAATTTTGTTTATTTGAGCCCACCAAAGTATACCCCATCAGCCTTCACACACTTTTTACAATAATCCATGCTCTTGCAAAATGCTGTACAATGCTCTTCCTTAGGTATAATATGTTGAAGACACAAGGAGACAGCACTTCTAATACAGCTACAGGATTCAATTCGGCGTCTGTTAGCATTTCCTGTAGCAGTAGGAACAACCTAATGTCACAAGGTGATAGGTCAGGGCTGTATAGAGGATGTTCTAAAACATCAAGCCCAGATTCTTTTAAAAACTTACACCCTGGCTCAATTTCGTGCAGCAAGTTTATGCCCCTGACACCAGTTTGTGGTCTGCATTTCTGAAAGAAATCAATGACTTGTGTGAGGATGTTTTATCTATAGAACCTTCCAGTAACAGAACTACCTATGGGAACTGGTATTTGAAGAAGAGAGCCTCTTGAATCAAAGAAAATCACATATAACATGCAAACTGAGGTCTTATTTGGACAAAAGATAATAGGTCTTTCACCGTCAGAAGACAAGTAATCCAAACCTTATTTGTAGGCTTAGACTTGGGTTCAAAATGGTACATCAAGGTTTCATCACCTGTAACTATTTCTTCCAAATGAAGGATCACATTTATCATAGTTTTTGATTACTTGTGATGCCAGCCTAACCATAGTTTGATTGCCTTTTATATCAGCTATCTCTTGCAATGCATACATCTTCATCAGTTAATGATTTCACGACAGCTACATTTTGTGGCCTCCCTAGGGTCATTTTCAATTGAGTCTCAACCATTTTTAAAAGGCTGGACCCATTTACCCATGTACTGAGCTTTCATGCGTCCTTTCTGTAAACTTTCTGCAAATTGGCATGAATTTTTACCGGCACCCGGGCTCTGCCAAAATTTTACTGTATACCCTCCGTTCAGATGTAATTTCTGCCATATTGAATCCGATATTTCAACCTAGTGTGGAGAGCCACCTGTTGTAAAATCTCAGTGCGGTATGCACGAGGACCACATGTATTGTTTAACTTTACATCAATCAATAGGGGAATGTTCACACTAGCCCTGTGTCAAAAATGGTGTACCAGTAATTTTGTAGTTCAGCTTCTATTAAAATTCATACACATGTTATGCGAACATGAAAATTGTAAATGTAGGCCTTTGGCCCAAAATACATGTACAGCTTTTCAAAAATATACTTCTCAGATATTCTTTGTCCTTGTATATTTGATCACTCTTTAGTTATTTAATTCTATATCGAATAATCCCATGATATGGAAACAAGTGAAAGAGAGCTTTTGAAAACATTGTAGTAGAAGGATAAAATGCTTTTCAGACAATGACCTTTACCCTTCCAAAGAGAGATCTTATCATTTCTCGTTGAACTTAAGATTGCTTGCAGACAGCAACTTATGTGTGACTAAAATGGTTTAATTTCCAATTGTAATAGTGGAAAGTATAATGGGGAAAAAAGAAAATGCTGGTTACTAGCATTTTCTCCATTTTCCACAATGTTTTCAATAGCCTATACTCCAGGGTTGAAAAATGTGGGATTGTTTGATCAAGGATAAATACCACAATTTTTTTTGTTTTTGACAAAATATCAGACTGTTCCATTAATTGATTGATTGAATGGTGTTGTATGCCACTTTCAACATTATTTCTGTCATATCACAACAACAGCTCTCATGTTTATGTGTGTCGTCAGTTTCACCAGTAATATGCTAGTAGGGCTCTGAAATGTCTTGCCCAAGGATACAGACTTTCCCTGAACCCATAGTGGAAGCATAAGCAGATGACAGATTAAACATGGCCTAATCCTTACCAACACAATCTGAACTTTTAATGACCCGGAGACATAAAGCTTTTGAAACATTCATGGGAAAACTCAAAAGTAGAAAATGCTGATAACTAGCATTTTCTCCTTTTCCTGCAATCTTTTCTACTCTACCTAAAACAAATTTTAACTTCTGAGTTACATTTATTTTGTTGTCTGCAAAATTTAATGCTTTCAATTTGGTCCAGTCTAAAATTTCGTTGTTTGATAAAGTGTTAAATGATTGGATTTTTTTTTCAAAGGAGTACAGAACTGCTGTTTACCAGAATTAACCCTTTTCCCACAATGTTTTCTAATGCTTTCTTTTTTAGGGTCATTGAAATTAGGAATTCTATGGTAAAGGATCAAAAGATAGAGTGTCTCTTATTGTTTATGTATTATTTACATGATCAGGAAAAAAAAAAAAGACTGGGAAATGGAATCATTTTCCATTTCAGGAGCCCAGTAAAGAACATATCATAGAAGAACCCTCTGGGGCTAGCTTTCCTTCTCTCATGTCGACTGAAGGAGGTTCTAACAGCCAGTCCACGACAGATCCCCAGATACTGGAAGCATGTGCAGAGGCAGTTGTACAACAGTCTTTAAATGGTCTGGATTTTTGTTTCACTTCTCTTCAGTCATTTACTGACAACTGTTACTGATTCTTAGTGTAATGAAACTTCACCAGTTACAAGTACAATATGTGAACAGTCTAAACAGCATTCTACTTGAATGGTTATCAACAAAAAAAAAATCCAACAATCAAAGAGCCATTTGAATTTATTGTTGATTTTGATGCAAATTGTTATAAGCTCTGACACATAAGAATAACTGATTGCAAATTATTATCTGTCTTAAAAATACTTCCTTTTCTCAAACTTATGTCGTTCTGTTTGAGTCCTGAATTGTTTTCAAGTGTGCCATCCATGGAAAAAGTGGGTCAATAGAGCAATGGCCCAGCCTTGACAAAATACAGTTGGAAATACTGATATATCTGATATCAGAGCTGTAGATAAGAGGGAGTGATGGTTTTCTAAATCCATTATTTCTCCTTGAAACCCTATGTTGTGGGTACTTATTAGAATTGTCTCGATGAGACAATTCTAATGAGTACCCACAACATAGGGTTTAATGGAGAATAATCGATATTTTCAATTTTGAAATCAAAATCACTCCCTCTATCTGGAACTCTGTGATATACATACCAATTTTAACCCTTTAGCAAATGAGAAAATTTTAGACTTGTCGAAATTGAAGGCATTTGCAGACTACAGAATGTAAGTGACCAAAACAATTGCATATGTCTTTGAAAGGGTGAAAACACTGGGAAAAGGAGAAATCTGGTTACTAGAATTTTCTCCTTTTTCCACATTATTTTCAAAAGCCTCTTTTTTGGGATTGTTAAAACTTGGGATTGTGCGGTAACGGATTAAGTCTTTTGACCACCCCCCTTTCCCCCTCACCACCAACACCACCACCAAAAAAGAAAAAAATATGAAAGAAAGAATGAAAGACAGAAATCCTGCATCAATTTGGGGGTTTGAGAATCTGTCAAAGGCCTCAATTCTCAGTAATTTCTTAGAGTATATAGAAATGAACCATGCTCTGGCAAAAGGGAGCTTAATACATCTCCATGATGCATGATCACATAATTATAGATCCATAATAGCCACTTTATTTTAACAACTGACTTAATCTTGAGGTAGAGTGGTCCTTGGACAGACAGACAACTGACCAATAGCAAAAAGTTTCGGCCTAGGTCAGCCTGCACGGACTGCACAGGCTGACCTGTTTCAATACTTTTCGCAGATACTTTAAGCCCTCTTTTCATAGAGCATGGCTCAAATATATGTTATGTAAGCATTTTATGAAAGTGAAATTCCAATGTCACTGTTTTCTTTCTAGATATGGAAGAGGTATCTTCACTATGGGTATCACCAGGACAGCAACTCAGTGTTGCCATGGAAACAAGTAATAAGACAGATACAGCTCCAGGTTTGTTTTTCTTTTATTGAGATTTACACTTAACTGAATACTTTGAATGCTAATTTTTTACTGCAAGTTAGTACATGATCAAATATTGAAATGAAAGGAAGGTATCCCTGTCTTATGGTAAAGGAAGATAATAGCTGGATAGAGAGCATTTACTGTTGCTTATTTGAAAACAATTGATCCTTTTGCAATAATTTCAAATGCTAATCCAGATTTTGGGATCCTGCATGGCTCAAGGCAAGGTGTAGGATTGGAAACATGCAGGCCAAGAGGTTTGGTCCTCACTCAAAGCGCTGGCTTTTTCATAGCACTGTCCTTGAGCAAGATACTTCCTAGCCCTAAACTGGGACATTAATGAATCAGAGAGCTTTATATCCTCCGAAAGGCAAGTCACATCATTTGAAGAAAACCATATTTTGTCATCTGCAAGTGATTTCAGTTTGGACAAGTTTAGAATGTTGTCGTCAATAAAGAGTCAAGGACTTTATTTTTCAGACTGTAGCCCTGTTGACGCTGCACCATTACCTATACCGAATAATTCAGCAACTACGACCAGTCTGCCATTGCCCTATTATAATGACGTTCTCTCAAGAAATATGAGTGAAGACTTTCGGAACTACATGACACATCTGTCTCAGTTGTCACCTGACCATGACAGAACCCAAACGACATTGTTTGATACAAGTAGTGGTGTGCCAAGACTGCGACCTCATCGAAGGTGGAGCGACAATGTCATTGAAATGTATTCTTCAGACAGTGATGACAACAGCGAAGCACACACATGTGACCAGGGGAGAAATGGGAATAACAGTAAATCGGAGTGTGGCATCCAAGCTGAAAATGGCCACGTAAGTGCACAGCCAGTATCGCATTCCAGATTACGTCGAAATCCACATTTCCCGTATGAATCGCTCTTTTCTCCCAGGGTTGCATGGGGTGAAAGACCAAGAGAGGCATGGAGCGAACACCAAGATCAGTCTATGTATGATTCCTTGAATCCCTATGCATTGTTTAACCTGCCGAGATCAGATGCAGTGAAAAAGGACAGAAATTTAAGTAAGAGACGATCAACAGATATCAGTGGAAGAGAGAGGCATGAGTTAAAAGATTTAAACAGGGACTGTGCATCAAATTTCCATAGTCTTCATAGTTGTAGGGATTTAGGAATGGATAGAATGAATGAAAGAGAAATCTCCCAACCCACTCCTAATAGACTGGGATTAGAACATGGGTCTCATCCGTCTCTGTCTGAATTAAACAGACTGAGTCCTCAACCTTCAACAAGCTCTGGAGTTGTTGGTGCGGAAGGTGACAGAATGCGGGTTCTTAGTCATTCCAAAATTTTTCACCCCTTTTCCTCTCAAGAAAGTATGGACACAAATAGTGATATAGAGGATTCCTCAGACACTGATGTAGATATTGTATCTGTTAATTATAAAAGTGTTTCTCCAGACAACAGAACTGGGCCATGTGTTGCTCCAGACAATAGAATAGTAACATGTGCAAATGATAATTCGCTTGTGTGTGATGTGAAAAAATCTGCCAAGAATAAAACACACACCTGTATCCAGGGTAATGTAGGAGTAGTACGTCCTAAAGCAATCAAGTTAGAATCTGGACAGAAATTCTTAAAATCAAACACTGACAGTCACAGTGACATTGAAATAATGGACTCATCCTCAGCTGATTCGTCTGAAAACTTGGCTGGAAATGTTGCTGCAAGAAACGTCTCTGATGCTTCTTCCATTCCTTCAACAAACAGTGAGCTTCCAAGTTCTGAATCAAGAATATTGCATATGATACCTAATCAGCATGTAATCAAAGCCAATGATACGATGCAGAACCCTCCGTCTAATGTGATTTGTAACAATCCATTGCGACATGTGAAAATACATCATGCTTCCTGCATGAAAAAATCCCAAAAAGACATGCATAATTCAGTTATAAAGGGATGTTCCCATAGTGAAGTGATGGGGGCCGCTGCTCTGCCCAAAGGTTCCGCAGATACAAGTAGAAGTATAGATCTCACAGTGGTGGATACAGATGATCACAGTATAGAAGTAGAAGTTAGTGGGGAGAGAGTGGATTCGCCTATAATAGCGGAGGTACAACTGCCATCAGCTTCCGATGATAGTGATATCGAGGTTGTTCGGATAGAAACTAATCGGTAAGTCTGCTTTTATCATACATGTGAACCATTTACAGTATGGATATGGCCTCAACTCTTTACGATATGACAAAATTTTGGACTTGTCCAAATTGAAAGCATTTGTAGATGAAAAGGTAAATGTGTCTCAAGTAATGAGATTTTTCTGTTTAACATTAGAAAACATTCTGGAAAAGGGAGAAAAAGGCTCATTACCAGCATTTTTTCTTTTCTCACAATGTTTTCAAGATCAGTTATCCTCAAGTTCATTAAAGCTCTGGATTGTGTGGTATATGTTTCCTTGGTATTCAGCTGTTGAAACCATCCTGGAAAAAGAACCGCTTGTTTGTAAGAAGCATCAGTCATGAAAAAATTCATTCAAATGTTGCTGTTTTGAAAATGTTGCATTTTGTCATATCTAAACGTACGGTAGTTTAGGCAGAAATAAATTTTGCTCTACTAGACAACAGAAATGTAGAGTTGTCAGTTTTTGAAAGTGTTGCAGACAATGTTTGTTGCTTAGATGTTGGGGTTTGTCTTTTAAGTTGTAGGAAACATGGTGGAAAAGCAAAATTTTCCAAGAAGGCCTAGGAAGTCACTCTGACACAGTAGGTCAAGCATAGATTTGATACCGGCTTGTACATTTTCCACAATGGCACTTTAACCATTTAGCAATAGTCCAGAATTTTAATGACCCCGTAGGAGAAGGCTTTGAAAAACATTCTTAGAAAAGGAGAAAATGCTGCGAACTAGTATTTTCTTCGGTTTGCCCAATTTTTTTGTATCCTGCTAGAAAAGTCAGTTCACTAATTTTGTACCAATTTTATCTTCTTTGGGCATGAAAATTCTGCTCATCTGCCCGTCATGTCAAGTGAACTCTAGGTATGGACATGTAGCTTTTTTGCAATTGGTTGTGTTTTCGGACTGGTGAAAAATAATGAGACATTACAATTAAGAAATCATGGCAAAAGCAAGTTGAATTACTAGTGTAATCAAACATTACCTTCGATTGAAGAAGACTCTTGAAAAGGTGGGCAAAGGAGAAATTGTTAGTAACAATTAATATGTCGCTTCCAAGGGCTTTCAATATGGACCTCTAGAAAATTGTGTTGTCAGGTAAATACCAGAGTTATGGTCACATCAGTGAAAATGATAGCTTGACTTTGAAACCTCAGCATTTGACTTCTCTCTTTACTATGACACAAAATTTTGAAGTGGACCTGATTGAAAGCATCTGCAGATGACAAATTAAATGTAGCTCAAATGATGATTTCTGTTGTTGATAGGGTAGAAAACAATGTGGGAAAAGGAGAAAATGCTGTTTACCATACTTTTCCCACAATGTTTTCAAAAGGCTTCTTCCTCAGAGTTGTTAAAACTCAGGATTGTGAGATAAAGGGTTAATGGTATTTTCATTTGTAGTCCATCCCGCAGAAGACAAGAATTAAGTGGTCGTGCTACAGTTGTGGTAGATCTGACAGAGTCTGATGACTGTGAAGACACGAGTATGTCTCTCTCAACATCTTCATCATCAAGTACAGATAACTACAGTGCACTAGCTGCGGGGGAATCAAGTACAGCTCCGATTACTTGCAACCATAGTCATCATTCATCAGGGAGTGACAAGATAAAGACAAAATCTAGGTTGGCTGAACCCAATCAAGATGTCAGTAGTGCTTCAGTGGAGCCTCCTTGGATACAACCGTCCCGACCATCCACAGAAATGACAACTCGACATGTTTCTGCACAGCAGACTCCATCTCACTTTGTCCCGTCTCAACCAAGTCATACTTGCATTTCAAGTCGGAGAGCAATGAGAGATGAATCTGGCTGTTCAAAGGTGAGGTTGATTTGACTCTTGTCGTTACTGAAATTCATTGTTAGACATGAAAATAGTCATAATTACTTATAACCTGTGACAGTAAGGGGGGGAGAGAGAGCTCACCAAATTTCTTCCCTAGGACTGATGATAGTCATTGTGGATTGTGGCAGGATTCCTTCTTCTCCTCACTGACCATTGTTTTGAGATGTGTATATGGGAAAGCAGCCAGCGGCTATAGAAGAATATTGTGCAAAGGGCTGTTAAAAGAGGCCCCAGAATGGCATGGATAGGTACACTGGTAGCCACGTCATAACTGAAATAATGTAGATAATGGTGTTAAAAACCATACAAACTTGACAGAGAGAAGGGGGGAAGGAGAAAGAGTAGAGAGAGAGAGAGAGAGAGAGAGAGAGAGAGAGAGAGAGAGAGAGAGAGAGAGAGAGAGGGTGGGAGCATTGGCTTATGAAGATTTGATAATTTGTTCCTAATTCTGCTCATGGTTTAGGGTTTGGACAAAACTAACTGCAAATGGCTATTTATTTTCAATGTCTGTCATGAACATGACTGAATAGGAAAGAAACCAGCTGTAACTATTGTCACTCTTCCTGAATGATAATGCTTTTGCAGATTATACTGTTTTAACAATCCTGGGAAAAGAGACTTTTCAAAGAATTGCAGGAACGAGAGAAAATGCTGGTAACCAGGATTTTCTTCTTTTCCGGTAATGTTTACTACCCTCTCAAAGACAAATCCCATTATTTAACCCTTTACCACACAATCCCGACTTTCAACGACCCTGAGGGAGAAACATTGTGAAAACATTGTGGGAAAAGGAGAAAATGCTGATAACCAGCATTTTCTCCTTTTCCCACATTGTTTCTATCCTTTCAAAGATTAGTGTCCTGATATGTGCAACATTTAGTTTGTCGTCTGCAAATGCTTTTGGACCAGTCTAAAATTTTGTTGTCTGGTAAAGAGTTAAGCTGCATTTTATCTGTCATTTTCAAATTCTGTTAAAATTCTGCAATGTTTTGCTTTCTAGTAATATGTTTGTGATGAGAAATTCCCAGAATAACTCAACTTACCTTGATCTCTGGTGTTACAGCACACCCAGAAAGGACACACTGGTTCCTGCACAGACCGACATATTGGAAGCTGTATGCATGGCAACCACAGTCATACAAACCTTCCTGCCTCAAACGGCTGTCACCCCTCAAGTCATATACACACGATACAGTCACCCCTCAGTCATCGTTTCCAAGGTCACCAGGGTCATGGAGGTCACGGGGGTCATGGGAGTCATGGAGTGTATTCCCATGGCAACCACCATGGACATGGTAGTCATGGTATTGGCAGTCATCAACATGGAGCCCACGGACATATAGGTCACACCTCACACTCAACTTGTTCTGGTATGTACACATATTTGTAGCCATGCTCTGGCCAATGGGAGTTGAATGCATCTCTGTTATGTATTATAGCTTGTCATCACATAATTACAGATCCATGAAATCCTTTTTGTCTAACAACCTTCTGAATCACACGGTAGAATGGTCCTTTGACATGCAGAAATTTCACAAATATCGAAAAGTTTAGACACAATTCAGCCTGAGCGGACTGCGTAGATTGGCATGGATTGATAATTTTTGCAGATACATTAAAGCCCCTTATCACAAAGCATGACTCAAATGTTTTTTAGAGGGCAGTGCAAATTAATTAGTATCACCTCCAAAGTTACGTGCAGAATTTTTCTTAGGAGGCCCTGCCCATGCATGTAAAAAATACTAAACCTGTAAGCTAGATTTTAGTGTGCTTCTTTGACACTGTAAACAAACTGAAGGGTTGATTTTTAACTTGCCAATCTAGCGCAATAAGTTCTGATTTTCTGTTTTAAGTGACTTAAAGATACACCTCTACAGCCAGAGAGTAAACAAACGCTGTTAAAACTTTACAGTGGGTAGAATCTAGTTAGCCGTGTACACGTTAATGAAAAATCTATATAAGGTGTATGGGATAAAGAAACTCACAGGATTTGTCTTTGATTTAAACCGGAAACTGTGGTTGTAATGTCTAGGGATAGGCTCCAGAGAATGAAATGCATTTTCTATCCGTCGTAATCTGTGCTACCTTGGAATTGTCAGGGGCAACATTTGGCACGAAGATACAAGAATGATCATGGTTTCATAAAAAAAAGATTAAATTGGTTTAAAAACTAGATGAAAACGAGTAAAGATGTATCTTTAAGCTAATATTCTCAGGATTCACAGTATAATTTCACAGGACTTTGTAAAAAAACCTTATTCTATAATGACTTGTATTATTCTTACAGGAAACTGTGGCCATAATCCCCACCCTCACTTACATCAGCCCACACCCCACCACCCATCTCGGGCTCATATTCACCATCATCATTACCACCCGGCTCCCTTTCACATCCCACCCTCCCCATTCCCACCCCTGCAGACTACACACCTGGTGCGCCAACCCCAGATGCCCACACAGGACCCACAAAGACTTCTGGAGTTTGTACATCATATGGTACCAACCAGAACCCAGATGCAGCATGCCCAGTTGGTTCAAGGGTCAAATCTTTTACAGGTTAGTCTCTGACTACCGGTATTACTTGCTAAGCCCAGTAGCTAAGTTAGTAACATATAGGACTTAAACCTTTCCCAAACAACAAAGTTTAGACTCTTCCAAATTGAAAGCATCTGCAGTTAATTCATTCCAAATTGATACAAATGAGCTGAAGAACTCTGATAGGGTAGAAAACACTGTGGGAAATGGAGAAAATGCTGGTTAACAGCATTTTCTCCTTTTCCCACAGTGTTTTCAGAGGCCCCCTTTTTCAGGGTCTTTAGAACTCAGGATTGTGTGATAAGGGGTTAAGAGGAGGGGTTTAAATCCCAAGCTCTGCTAATCTTTTTCAGAGGATTGATAATAGTCATTGCAACACGATTCATTCCTTTGTCAATACTGATTTTTGTTTAGATGATGGTTATGTGGGAAGGAGCCACAGTGGGTTGGGAAGAATTTTTTTTGAAATACTGGTAAAAGACCTCTAGGAAAGCATCGATAGGTGCTCTGGCCTCTTCAGTGTATTAAAAATAATTTTCAATATGGCGTTAAACACAGAACAACCAAACTATCTATCGGTCAAGTAAACCCATTACAAGACAACTGAAGTGTAGACAAAATTATGAATGATGAAATCACATGCAGGTTACAATTAAAAAGTGCTCAAGTAATCAGATTTTATGTTTGGAAAAGGGTAGAAAATATTTAAGAAAAAGTAGCATTGCTGTTTGTAGGCATATTTTCTTTTCTCACAATGTTTTCTACAGCCATTAATCTCAGGATTGTATATATGTGGTATTGTTTGTTAACAATTAACCAAATAATCCCCTGTTTTACAACCCAAAGATGGTGGTTTTGAAAACATTGTGGAAAAAAGAGAAAGTACTGGTTGTTTGGTGAAGAATTAAGGGTCAAAAAATATTTTTATTAATCAAAAATTAGGTCTGTAGACAAGTGACTAAAGTTTTCTTGCTTCCGAGAGCTTTCTTATCTTTGTTATTATGATTTTGTCAGAACCTCTGTTTATTGTATTTGTTGAGAACAGGGGGTTATGGGTTTGATCCCTGGCTCGGCCATTTTCTTTCCATGGATTGATGACAGTCATTGCGACAGGATTCATTCCTCTCCCACCGCAGACCATTGTTTGGACGATGGTTATGTGGGAAAGCAGCCAGTGGCTTGGAAAGAAAATTCTGCGGAGTACTGGTAAAAGAGACACCAGGAAAGCATGGATAGGTGCACTGGTCCCTGCGATTTAACTGAAATAATGTTGAAAATGGCATTGAACACCATACAATCAATCAATCAATCAACCATATCAGAATCAAAGTATTTTTCCTGTGCTGTCATTCACTTCTTGCCAAATATTTAACTGAAATAGATGATTTAGTGCCACACTATCTTGTTTATGATAAACATTAACCGTTTTGACACCATAGCGGAAAACAGGGGCTTTTGAGAATGGAAAAGATCATGATCAGTCTGAACAGAATTTGCAGTATGATCTTAGATTTAAATAATCCTGTTATTTAATAAAGCTTTTAACTCTTTACCAAACAGTCCCTATGTTTTGACATTCCTAAGGAAGAAGGCTTTTGAAAACATGGTTGGAAAAGGAGAAAAT
The DNA here is from genome assembly GCA_946811185.2 of Hippopus hippopus. Taxonomy (NCBI): domain Eukaryota; kingdom Metazoa; phylum Mollusca; class Bivalvia; order Cardiida; family Cardiidae; genus Hippopus; species Hippopus hippopus. The sequence goes on along the minus strand of OX328098.1, from coordinate 25,080,229 downwards.
GCTAACCAGCATTTTCTCCTTTTCCCACAATGCTTTCTCTACCGTACTCAAATTTATATTTTTCTGTAACATTTATTAGCTTGGCTGTTTTCGAAGAAAATGTTTAGGTAATGTTATAGCCCTCGCATCGTCATCTGCGTCTCAGTGCTAAAAGTTTGACATTTAATAATTTCTCTGTTATTACTAAAGATATTTACTTTCAAACTTGGACAAGTTGTTAACTATCAAAAGGGAAACCTATACAACAATGGTAGGTAACCATCAAATTATTTTTGGCACGGTTAGGCCTCTTTTTTTACTTAGAATTTTCACTGTGAAAATGAAGCAACCACAGCCCAGTGCAATGCTCCTGTTTTGTTGTCTGCTAAAGGCTTTCAATTTGGACAATTTTAAAATAGTGCCATTTGGTGAAGAGTTAAGGTGAAAATATTTATAAGTTTCAGGGGAGTATATTTTAAGCCATCTTAAGAGATTGAGTTTATGTATTTGCTACAGAAAGGATTATTTTTTTTTTTCCTTCTGTCACACAGCTTCCCCCTCATACAGTCATTGACAACCCAAGTAACCCTGCTCAACATCAAACATCCTGCACCATTGATCCTTCCAGAACACAGGGGAACCAGCATACCCCTGCTAATATACATTTGGCTCAGAGGTAAGTCAGTGTTACATCCAGGGAACCATGGCTATTTTCTTTACTTCTAAATTCCACACTATATATCCATTTAGAGTACAGGGGAACCAGCATACTCCTGTCAGTAGACATTTGGCCCAGGGGTCAGTGCTCCATCCAGGGAACAGTGACTGTTCATTTCTAGATTTCACAACTAGCCGTCTGAATTGCAGAAAGGTTCTGCAAATTCAAATTCTCAGCAGGGTAATCTTAAACTTATATGCCTGGAAATAAAAGAATCACCCTTTACTAGGCAACAGCTCATTATTATGACCCCAGGTGAAAAAACTTCTGAAAACATTTGAGACAAGAGAAAAAATGTAAGTAACTGATTGTAACAACTCTGATAAATAATCTCCCTAGGCAGGGATCAAACCAAGGACCTCTAGGTCCCTAGGCAAATGCTCTACAGAAGCTAGCTATAAGTAAGACAGTATGAGTGTGCCATAATACAAACACAAGCTAAATGCATGTATATCTATCTGGGGGATAGACAACTGTACTACACAATCCCCTGCCTTATGAAGATTTGTCCTCCAATCCTTTGTTTCAAGCACTGTGGCACCAATTTAATAGCTCTGATCAATAATATCCCAGGGCAGAAAATGGAACCTAGGACCTGTAGGTCCCTAGGTATATGCTCTCCCATGTCTATACAAAAGTTAGCTCTATAGCATGGCAGTTAAGTGTCCGCTTACAAAAACACAAGCTACATACATGTATATCTGTTTGTGGGATAGACAGCTATACTACAAAAATGTTTTCTGTGTAGGACCTTTTCCCACACTGTTTTGAAAAGCTTTTTTTGCCAGTGTCATTTACACAGGGATTGTTTGGTAAAAGGTTAATTTGATTTGTTCCTATATACAATGTATACACAAGAAAGGGTGAAAATTATAAAAACAAATATTTATTTTTTATATTTATCATATTTTTCCAGTGCCCCTCAACCGGTTGTGAATCCCACTGCACCTCAACATCAACATCTCCACCATCATCTTCATCATTATCATCATGGTGCCCCACGTATACACCACTTTGCTGTACCTGGAATGCATTATGGGCTACCAGTAATGGTAAATATTCAGGTTTCTTGTGTTTTCATACTCTGCATTTCCTTAGTTACCAAAATTTTAGAATTTGTCCAGCAACTTTTGATAACAAGTTAAATGTGGCTCAAATGATGGAATTTCTGAGAGGGTGAAAACATGGACAAGGGAGAAAATGCTGGTTACTTGACCTTGAAAGACTTTTTTCTTTAAGATCCTTAAAATACGGGATTGTGCAGAGTGATCATGGATATCTTACACTGTGCACTGCATCATTCTAAACAATGACTAGAGTATTTTTGTATTGACTCTTTACCAAACATCAAAATTTTGGTTTTGTCCAAACCCAAAGCATTTGCAGACAACAAATCAAATGTGGTTCAAGTGGAGGAATTTTTTTTTTTTTGAAAATGTTGAAAACAATGTGTGAAAAGGAAAAAATTCTGATAACAGGATTTTTTATTTGCCAATTTGAAAGTTGTTCCTTTTCCTACAATGACTTACCTTTTTTCACAATGGTTTCCAGACAGTTGAACAAAAATTTCTTTTCTTTTAAACAATATTCATTTGTGTAATGTGTAATAGTTCATCCCAATTCTGCTGAATTTGAATAATGGACTATTGCAAATACAGTACAGTCAACCTCGGTGGCTGGAATATGGGTAATTTCGAACACCAAAGAAAGCTGAAACAACGATCTCGGTCCCTGCAAAATTTCTATATACATGTAATTGATATTGTTCAACTTAAGAAAACTCCCTCATCCCATAATTGGAATTTTCGAACACATATCACGGTCCCATCATTCACAATTAAATTTATATTTACCTATCAGATTTGGAACAGAGAGTTGGTTAAGAGTTACTCATTGATTTTCACACCTATATTTGTTCATTGAATATGCCGGTAATCATATGTCAATGGATGCGATGCTTGTTTCTAACACTTACTGTAAAATAAACACACTTGCTCAAGCTTTCAATTAAGATTGTCTTGCCGTTATTGAATACCATATTGCTATGTCTTGAATTTGTTGTTGAGATGTATTAGTGCATTTTAGCTCACCTGACTCAGTCGAACTACTGATATTTCAAACAAGTTACCCAGTCCCAAAGGTTTTTGAGCTACCAAAGTTGGAACATATGGATTTCCTAAAGTGTATTAGAGTTGAATAGGGTTGACATGGCAGAAAGTACTGATAAAGCAGCGAGAGTGCAGTGCAAGATCAGACTGCATGTGTGTGTGTAGGCTGATATTGCTTTCTACTCTCTGCAAAAATAACCATAGTGGCAAAGAGAAGAGTTAAGGTAGGTGTTCAAATAGTCTGTGCAATAATTGGTTATTAACTCTGTGTTTCAGAGACCTCTAACTGATTTCACATGGCCCGAATTTCCCACAAGGCCTGACTTCCCACAATTCCCTCCAATGCCTCCATCATTTGGAAATATGCCAAGAAATATTCAGATGCGATGGCAACTGGGTCGCATGATGTTTAATCCACACAGACCACCAACCTATGAGGTGAGAATTATTCCTATACCAAATTTTCCTGTTATTTTGTACACAAGAGGAAGAAGGTTTTTAAAAGAAGGATTTGTATGTTTGTTTGTTTGTTTTACAACATGATTTTTGTAATATCCAGTACACTTTATCATGCTTTCCTTATGTTCCTCTTACCAGAACTTCTCACAAAATTCTTTCTAAGCCATGGGCTGCTTTCCAATATAAATATTGTTGAACAATGCACAGCAGTTAGAAAGGGATTATTCCTGTCACAACCTTTACAATTAATCCTTTGGAAAGAATTTTGTCCTGTTGGGAATTCAACCAGCAGCCTGTTAGTTTCAAGCCCTATATGTAATCAATTGGGCCTTCTGACTTAAATTGAAAGGAGGAGAAAGAACGCTTTTGTAAAGCAAGTTGGTAAAACAGAAAATGCTGGTAACCAGCACTTTCTTCTTTCCCCAACATGTTTTCTACTGGTTCAAATACAAGCCACATCATTTGAGCCACATTTACTGCATTGTCTGCAAAATTAATGCTGTCTGTGTCTTGAGTTTTGTGGTCCTGTAAAGAGTGGACAAAGCACCTCCAAAATGGTTCACATTTAGTAACAATTTAGTCAAAGTTCAACCCTATCTGTGTGGGGTCCTTCAAGGTCTGAGGATTTATAGTAACTGGTAGGCCCAGAGGGGTATCCTTGCAGTAGCCAGTGATAATGGAAGTATGTTTTAGCTTGTTATTTTGCCCTAGCCTTACGCTTGATAAATTACATAGGAAACATTGATGAGAGTACTGTCACAGTAATGACTGAAATACTGGTAGAATCAGTGTGAATCAACAATAAATAAAGCTCTGAATGCCAAAGTTGGGCTTGTTTAACTCTTTACTTCATCTATATATAATCTTGTCGAATCTGCTATTGATAGTTTCTCAAAATTTTGTAGAAAGAGGAGAAATTCCTTATTTTGATTTATTTTAGGTATGACTTGTTCATTCTCAATTTATACCCAACAAATCTTATTCTAATATTAGAATGGAGAAAATTTTTGTGAAAAGAAAACTACCTTTTTTGTTTTAATCATTTTGAAAAAAAAAAAAAAAAAAGGTGGAAACTTCTGCTTTCAAAGGTGATAGATTTTTTATCCCGTAGCCGAAAAGCTAAGGGATCTTGTTCTGGCAATATCTGGCTGTCATATGTGTTCGTCCGATTAGGCCTTGGATATCAGATCAGTGCAGTTCCTCTTTAATGTCCTAGGTGGTGTGTATTAGGGATGTAAAAAGAAATTGAGTTGTGCTTTTTGAAAAGATGGTTATATGTATCTGCAAAAAATATTGACCCATGTCAGTCTGTGAAGTCTGGGCAAGCTGATCTGTGATCGAAACATTTTGCTACTGGCAAAGCTATGTATATCAAAGGACCATCCTGCCTCATGATTTTTACGCAGATTGGATCAATATTATGCAGCAGTTTACTTGGTATAATGTATTATGAAGATGCATTAAATCCCCTTTTGCCAGAGCGCCACTTATTTGTTTGTGTCATATTTTGATAAATGATTGTTGACAAATGATAATTGGCTGGTTCCATACATTACAGGAATTGTTACATCTAGAGGAGAGACTTGGAAATGTGAATCGGGGAGCCAGTCAAGAAACTATAGAGCAATATACACTACCTCATAAATATAAGAAAGTGAGTATTTTGACCCTTTACTAAACAATCCCATGTTTTAACAACCCAGAGGAGGGATGATTTTGAAAACATTGTGGGTAAAGGAGTAAATGCTGGTAGCTACCATTTTCTTCTTTACCCATAGTGTTTTCTGGGAAAAGGAGTAAATGCTGGTAACTACCATTTTCTTCTTTGCCCACAGTGTTTTCTGTCATTTAAAAGACAGATTCCATCATTTAGGCCACATTTGATTTGTCGTCTACAAATGCTTATTTGCCTTGAATGGTTTGTTTCATTTTGCTGCACACCATTTTTGTGATTTTTGTAGGATTTTTGTGGTTATTACAAATGTTTTGTGATCGTGCATTGGTCATTGGTTGAGGTGATGAACTTTTGGTCCAGTGTGATCCTTGCCTAAAGGGTCTGCTTTGTTGTGGAAATGTCCTTGGATAAGACACTGCAGAGCACCAACCTAGTACTTGTGATACCTCAGAAATACATGAAGAATTGCAATGATGTTATAACTTAGTTATTTGTAACCCTATACAAACAATCCTATGTTTCAAAGATCCTGAGAAGGAAGGCTGGTAACAGGAGTTTTCTCCTTTTTCCACACTGTGTCCACTACCATTTTGAAGACGAATCTCATCATTTGTTTTTGTGCTTTGTATATGCTTTTTATATGGGCATGTCTAATATTTTTTCAGCTGTTAGAGTTGAAAAAGTGTTAACTCTTTACCGTACAATCCCGAGTTTTAAGGACTATGAGGAAGATGGCTATTTAAAATGTTGCGGGAAAAGGAGAAAATGCTGGTAACCAGCATATTGACATATTCCATCATTTGATTCACATAGAATTTTTTGTTTACAAATACTTTGGATTTGGCCAAGTCAGAATAATCTTTTTTGGGAAAGAGTTTTATCACATAACCACCCTTGTTTTCAATGTAATATACCCATTACGAATTTTCTTATCTTATACACGTTTGATATCATATTTGTGTGACGTCATTTTTGACGTCATTTGTACGTATTTCATAGAAGTGAATAGGTTTTATGGATATTACCACAGGTGCATCTAAAATGGTTTTGCATCATCTGATCTATATTTCATCAAATATCGTTATGTGATAAAAAGAATCTGACATTCGTTGGCGTTTGAGATAAAATTTTATTAAACTCGTCAAGGAAAATGTTATTAAGCTCTCCAAAGGCTCGCTTAATAACATTTCCCTAGACTCGTTTAATAAAATTTTATCTCAAAAACCAACGAATGTCAGATCCTATATATATCAAGTTTTGATGAATTGATTTCTGATTTAAACACAGATCAAGAAGGGGAGTGATGAGGATCCAAATTACATGGAGAAATGTACAATCTGTCTCAGTGAGTTTGAGGAAGGGGAGGATGTCAGGTAGGCTGTTATTTACTTTGCTTTATTAGCTCTGCTGTTTTGGAAGAAATTAGGGTCCTGCATGGCTCAGAGGTAAAGTGTGGGACTCGTAACCTGGAGGCCTCAGGTTGCAGCGGCACTGGTTCCACTGGGCTTTTTGTGGGACTGTCCTTGGGCAAGACACTTCAAAGCCCTAGCCTAGTACTGGCAAAACCCAGGAAATACATGGATATGTGAGCTGTCACAGCAATATGACTGAAGTAATGCTGAAAGCGGCGTAAAACACCATTCAATCATTTGAAAGAATCATGGAGGTATTGTCGAAGCCCTGTTGACGTCATCTAGCAAAAACTTTGACATTTTATATGTCTGTCATGGCTGAAAATATTTACTTCAAACTCAGACTAGTTGTTAACTGTCAAAAAGGGCAACCCATATGACAGGGGCAGGTAACATTAAGATATTTTTGACACAGTTATGCCCCTTTTTCAACTTAGAATTTTTGCTGAAAATCAATCTACATGTATTTCTAAAGGCAACCACAGCCAAGCAATGGCGCCCGCATGGGTTGTTGTTCAATGATCCATCACAGTCCGGTACATTAGTCTATAGTGCACAGGACTTGAAAGCAGGGGATCCTTGGTCTCAGGTCAGTTAAACCTATTTCTGGGATTGATGCTAGTCATTGCAGCAGGATTCATTCTTCTTTCACATCAATCTTCTAAACATGATAAAGTGCTGGACATGTAACTTAGAAGCACCTCATTTTAGCCTCACTTGAAGCACTGGAATTTTTGTGAGAGTGTCCTTGGACAAAACACTTTAGAGCCAAAGCCTAGCACTTGTGAAACACAGAATGTATATGAATAAGCAAGCTGCTGCCTTGATATGACAGAAATAATGTTGGAAGTGGTGTTAAATACCATTCAATCAGTCTGAACATGGTTTCAGGGGTGGTCATGTGATGTACTGCCACCAACCTATGTATAGGTGCACTTGTTCAATTAATGTTGGAAACCTCATCAGACAAACAAAAATCAGTTTGGTTTTATGTTATTCATGTGAAAAAATGAAGGAAGAAAGGAGAAATTGATTGTTACAGCCATTTTTCTGTACGATACAACAATGCTTTCAAAATGATCTGCTGGAATGTAAAAAATGTTGTCTGCTCACTTTAATGTATTCAATTGCCCACAAATATTGAACTGTTTCTGTGAAATAGCTGAAATATTGTTTGATACTGCATATTATTCCAAACAGACAAATACATAAATTATTATTTATTTACAGGCGACTTCCATGCATGCATCTGTTTCACATAGTGTGTGTTGATCAGTGGTTGACCATGAATAAGAAATGCCCAATTTGTCGTGTGGACATCGAGATAAGTTCCAAGGAACAGGCGACAGAATCAACAGGCCTAGGATGAGCATCCGTCAGAATCTAAATGCTACTAGGGTACCGGCTTATAAATCTTGAGTTAACACCTTGCCAAATGATCCCAAGTTTTAATGATGAGGAGGAAAAAAGCTTTTGAAAACATTATGGAAAAAGAAGAAAATGCTGGTAACCAGCATTTTCTCCTTTTTCCACAATTTTTTAAAGCCTTTTAGGTTCAAATATTACCAATCATTTAAACCACATCTTATATGCTGTTTGCAATCTTTTCTAATTTGACAAATAAAAAAAATTGTCATCTTTTAAAGAGGTAATCATTAGCCAAGTTATGTATCAAACTTGTAGCGTATCAAAAAGTTTCAGATAGGAAGAGAATTTAAAATTACAACTAATATAATATAATAGCCATGCAACTTTTTTGAAAAAGGCTGGAATGGTAAAATTCAAATTAAAGTCAACATTTACATCACGGATACATGACTTGGGAGTTCTGTAATGCACAAACAGAAGGAATAACTTGGTCATAATAATCCTAATGAACTCCTTACCAAATGACAAAATTTTGGACTGAATCAAATTGTAAGCATTTGCAGATGACAAACTGAGTGTTGCTAAAATGATGATTTTTGTTTTTGATAGCTTAGAAAACATTGTGGGAAAAGGAGAAAATGCCGGTTACCAGCTTTTTCTGTTTTTCCCCCACAATGTTTCCAAAAGCCTTCTACGTAAGGGTGGTTATAAGTCAGGACTGTGTGGTAAAAGGTTAAAAGATATGACTTCAGGTGAATTTTTTCTCACTTGCCCATAAATAAATTTTTTAACCCTTTACCAAACAATCCAAACAGTCCAGAGTGTAAACGATCCTGAGGAAGAAGCCTCGAAAACATTGTGGGAAAAAAAGTAAAATTAAGACTATACTCTGTGTGTTTAAATCTACACTGTATGCAAAATCAACAAAAGCTTTGATAGGCACTCTGAGGGCATACTGATAAAATTTACCAGACTTTTTTACCCCTGTTTTAGTCATGTCTCTCATTTCTCAACATGTAAGCTGCATTTTTTTTTCCAGAATTTTTCAAAACAATATTCTTATTAGCTTGGCTGCTTTTGAAAGAAATGTCAAGATATTGTCATTGCGATCCTTGTCCTGCAATAGTTTTGACAATTTTCTAATATTTCTATAGTGCAAAACCAGTTCTAGTTTAACCCATTACCACACAATCACAAGTTTTAGAGTTTTTGAGAAGATGGGTTTTGAAAACTGTGGGAAAAGGAGTAAATGCTTGTAACTAGCATTTTCTACTTTCCCACGGTATTTTTTCATTCAATGACCAGTCCAATTGAGGCACATTTCCTTTGTCATCTTCAAATACTTTCAATTTAGACCAGTCTAAACTACTGTTGTGTGGTAAAGAGTTCAATAAAGGGAATTGAATAGTTGTTCATGAGGGGAAAGGTTTTATTGTGTTACTAGTGAGTATTGTTTCTATATATAGCAAAAAATAAAAGTGTGCTTTAGAGATATTTTTATCAATTATTTTATTAACTGTGTGAGACCTCATGTTTGACTTAATTTGTATCAGGGATGCTTGTAATTTATGATTATGCTATTATGGGTAGGCTTAACTTTATGTAAGGGTGTTTTGTAGGAATTATCCATAGATTGCCTGTGAAAACATTGTAGCAAGTGAATAAATTTCTTGTATCAAGTAATTTCTCCATTTACCACAATGTTTTAATGCTTTTAGCTGCATAAAGAGTATTAACAGTAATATTTAATGTTTATTTCTTTGAATGTCTTTAACCCTTTACCAAACAATCTCAAGTTTGAACAAGCATGAATAAGAAGGTAACCAACACTTTCTCCTTATCCCACAATGTTTTCTATCTTGTAAGAGACAAATCTTGTCATTTGAGTCATATTTAATTTGAGGTCTGCGAGAGCTGTCAAATTTAACGAGTCTAAAATGGGGTTGTTGGTAAATAATTAACACGAAGAATATTTTGTATATTATAACAGAGATAGTGTATCACTTGATTAGGGTTAAACCAAAAGGATTTTCAGCTAAAACTTTCAGACAACACTTTAACCTCTTTACCACACAATCCCGAGTTTTAGCGACCTTAAAGGAAGAAGCCTTTTGAAAACATTTTAGGAAAAGGAGAAAATGCTGGTCACCAGCATTTTCTCCTTTTCCCAAAATGTTTTCTCTGTTTTCAAGGAAAAGTTCAAACATTTTTGTCATTAAAATGTCATCTGCAGGCAGTTACGGTTTGATCAAGTCTAAAAATTTGCTTGGTTAAGAGTTAAATAAATCTTTTGAATGATAAATGTTGAACAATGAACTGCTTTCCTTAAATCATTTGCAAATGACATACTGAACTTTGCACAAGTTAGGAAATTCTTCCTTTGATAGGGTAGAAAACATTGTGGGAACAGGAGAAAATGCTGGTACCAGTCCCGACTTTGAACAACTCTAAGGAAAAGGGCTTTTGAAAACATTGTGAGAAAAGGAGAAAATGCTGGTAACCAGCATTTTCTCCTTTTCCCAAAATGTTTTCAAAAGCTTTTTCTGTCAGGATCATTTAAACTTGCGATTGTGTGGCAAAGGGTTAAATAAATCTTCTTAACAATAAACCAGAGAAGCTGTCAATGGAGTAAAAATGTATCAAAAACAAAATTACAGTTAACAAAAGTAACTTTTTATCTAAAACAGTATTTTTCCTCTATAATTCATCAGTCATCATGTACAACACAAGATTTATTTATTTTTAGTTCCCATGAATTTTAAGTATAACACAGAAAAATCATACGTTATAAATAAAGAGGCTGTGACCCCAGTATGATATCATTTAACAACATTTTTAATTACTTTGGTTTTTTCGAAAATGATTCGCAAAGTTATGTGAAAGCGTCTGGTCAGTTCCTAGTGGTGACTCAAATGTATTTTTTAGATAAATTTACTATCAAAAACAGGTTGAATGTACTTTCCCTTGTCCAAAAATGAATTCTGATTCTTGACCCTTTAACCAACAATCTCAAGTTTTAAAAACCCAGAGGAAAAGGCCTGTTGAAAACATTGTGGGAAGAGAAAAAATCCTGGTAACCAGCATTTTTTCCTTTTCCAACAGTGACTTCCATCCTGTCAAAGACATCAGTTCATTTGTACCAATTTCAGATTTGTTGTCTGCAAAAGCTTTCAATTTAAAATTGAAAATTGTCTAAAATTTGACATTTGGTAAAGTGTGTAATGGTATAATGACCCACAGTTCAGTGTTTGCATTAATTGAAACATTCTGCTTATAATGTTTTAACTCTTTACAAACGACAAATTTTTAGACTGGACCAAACTGAAAGCGTTTGCAAACGAAAAATTAAATGTTGCGATAGAAGAGATTTCTATCTTTGATAGGATTGAAAACATTGTGGGAAAAGGAGAAAATGCTGGTTACCAGCATTTTTTCCTTTTCCTAAATGTTTTCAGGATTCCTTTTTAGGGTCGTTAAAACACAGGATTGTTTGATAATGGGTTAAATTACTATAGAGAAAAGCATGAACATTTTGGGGGACAAGTTGATGTAGTAACACATTTTTCATTCGATCATTCATCATTTTCTGTGGCCCCTTTACCACAGAATTCAGATTTGCAAGACCTTGAAGAAAAGAACCATTGAGAACATTGTAGGTAAAGGAGAAAATGCTGGTAACCAGCATTTTTGTCCTTCTCTCACAATATTTTTTAACCTACCAAAACAAAATCCTGTCATTTTAGCCATATTTTATTTGTCATCTGCAAATGTGTTTTATTTGGACAAGTTTAATTAAATTTGTGTCATTTGGTGAAGACTTAAAGTATTTTTTATTTTCAATTAACTAAGACATAAATTGGTATGCTAGTTGTTTTTTTTTTTTTCTGACATAGTAGAAAGACTTATTTTTATGAAAATGAGAAATGTATAATTTTAAATGTTTTATTTTTGTATATGTGCCAATTATATTATCCTTAAAGTATCCAGTTTTGTGTTGTTCAAGATAGAGTAGTTATTTAATAAAGATTAGTTATCTGGATAATTAGAGATAATGAGATAAGAGATTAATTAGTTATGTGGATGAATAGAGAGAAAGAGATAAGTTATTTGACAAAAAGATAATTACCTTACATAAGCGGGCCATTAGTTATGTGATGGAGATTAGCTGTTGAATGATTGGGAAGATATAGAGGTTATTGGAAGATATTTGGTAAAAAGATAATTTTCTTTGATAATTGTGAGGTAGCCAATAAGTTATTTGATGAGGATTTGCTATTTGATGATGAGAAAAAATAGAAGTTAGTTGATAAATAGATGAGTTATCTCTAATTGAAGAGAGAGATAAGTTATTTAATATAGATTACGTAACTCGATAAATAGAGAGAAAGAGATGGGTAGTTTAATAAACTTTTTGTTAAGTTTAAGAATTAAAAAATATAAGGTAATTTGATAAAGATGAGTTATTTGATAATTGCAGAGAAACTGATTGATTATTTGATAAATGGAGAAAAACAGATAAGTTATTTCTGCTTTTGCTCTTTACCAAACATTCTTGTGGTTGAACAGCCATGGGGAAAAAAGCTTTTTGTTGGAAAAGGAGAAAATGCTGTTATACAACATTTTCTCCTTTTCTCATGTTGTTCTCGACACTTTTGAATGAGAATTTCACCTTTTGCAAATGCTTTCAATTTGGATGATTGTAAAATTTTGTTTTCTTGTGAAGAGTGAAAACCACATGCTCAACATCCTCCTTCCTCAGGCTTGTAAAACTGCAGAATTGTTACATGCAACTATAAAAGGGATGAGCTTTGTTTGACTCTTTAAAAGTGTAGTGAACAAACATGATAGAAAAAAGGAGAAAATGCTGGTTACCAGTAACCAGCATTTTCTCCTTTTCCTATCATGTTTTCAAAAGCCTCATTCCTCAGGGATATTAAAACATAGAATTGTTTTGGTAATATGTATTAACTCGGTACTAGGAACAGAAGACTTTTTTGGATGTTGTAGCAGATATATGTACATATACATGTACCCTCTGTGCTGTTTGATCTTTATCTTTGCTGTTTACCAAAGCTATATGTACATGTACTTTTATCCTCTCTCTCTCCCCCTTTCCTCTCTATCTTTGCACTTTGCAATGAAAGACATTTCATGGGAAATGAGGCTCAAGTTTTTTCATTTTTGTTACAGATCAGTTTTATGGATATGGTTCTATGATTAACATGTACTCTCTGTATAGTTTAATTCTTGCTGTTCATTAAAGCTGTCCTTTCTTTCCGCCCTCCCCCATTAAACCCCCCCCCCCCCCTCCCCATTTCCCTCACAATGAAAGACTTTTTATGGAAAATAAGGCTCAAATTAATCGTTTTTGTTTTGGATCAGTTTTATGGATATGGGTTTTGATGTGTTTTTTGGGTTGATTTTAGAGTTAATTTAGTTGATAAATTTCATTTGGACTGATTTTTTTTATACCAGTAGATCTATCTAATCAAGTGTTTTATTAACCTTCCAAATGCCTGTTATTTACAAAATTGGCAATCAGTGAAGACCAAGATCAGGGCCTGTGTTCACCAACCTTTTGAAATTGCATTTTAAAAAGAGTTAGAAAGTAAGGCAATTTCAGATTGGCAAGAGCAAACTGGATTGGCTAAATCATTTGGTTTAGCCAATCCGATTTGGTATTGCCAATCTGTTGTTCTTTTGTCAGATTACTAAAAAATACTTGGGAATTGGACAAGCATGTTCTTAGAATAGTTGGGTTAATGCAGGCCAAGATACTGGAAGAGGTGGATTTTGATGGGCTAGATTTGTACTTCAAATTGAGTTAATATTTGGAAGCAAAAACCAAACAGCTTTCTATTTTAGGGTTGCAAAAATATTAGGACTGGTTGATAAATAGTAAAAATTGAAATTTTGCTATGTTTCCCTTGGCACATTGATTTAACCATTTATCTCACAATCCTGTGTATAAACCATCCTTGGGAAGAAGGCTTTCAAAAACATTGTGGTAAAAAGAGAAAATGCTGGTAACCAACATTTTCTCTTTTTCTTACAATATTTTCCACCCTTTGGAAGACAAAGCACCTCATTTGAGTCACACATTATTTGTTGTATGTAGATGCTTTCAAGTTAGAGTTGCCTACAAACTCACAGTGTTTTCTACACTTCCAAAGAGAAAATTCAGTTTGAGAGTCACATTTGATTTGTTGTCTGCAAATGTTTCTATTTGGACAGGTCTAAAATTTTGTCATGTGGTAAAGAGTTAATTAAACACTTTACCACACAATCCTAACTTTGAACAACTCTAAGGAAAAGAGCTTTTGAAAACATTGTGGGAAAAGGAGAAAATGCTGGTAACCGGCATTTTCTCCTTTTCCCACATTGTTTTCAACCCTGTGAAAGACAAATTTCATGTACTGAGTAACACTGAATTGGTCATCTGCAAATGTTTTTAATTTGGACATGTCTAATATTTTGTCATTTGGTAAAGAGTTAATGAAAATCACCAATTCAAGTCCTCTGGCTAAAAGCTGTTTCAACCAATCAGATTTGTTGTCATGGAATTTAGAATAAGTTCTATTTTTATACACTGTTGCTAAATACCATCCTGATGCCCCCAAAAGCAGTAAATTGACTCACTGGATCGTTAAAGGAACATTTCCATACGCTGATTTTTTTTTTAGTTTTGGGTTCTTGTGTAATTCTTCATATCTTTTGATACTGGAGCTTTCTTTTTATATAGTAAGCTGTTTTTCTGTCATCATGTAATTATGAGCCATTCTCTGGCTAAAGGGGGTTTAAAACATCTTCATAAAGCATTCTTCCAAGCAAGTTATTACATAACAATGGATCCATAAAATCTGTGCTATCTAACCAACTGAGTCTTGAAGTAGAATGGTCCTTTGACATGCAGTAAATTTACCAAAAGCAAAAGGTTTTGACACAGGTTAGCCTGCGTGGACTGCGCAAGCTGAACTGGGTGGATACTTTTGCAGATGCATTAAGCCCCCTTTGCACAGAGCATAGCTCATTTGTATTGTTTTTTCTTTCTTACTTTTTCTTTGTTCAGCTAGATATCTTGTTCTATGCTAATTTTATAGCTTGTTTAGTTCAGGGTTTATTACGTTCAGGTTGTAAGCTGGAATATTGTTATGGTAAAAATTGTGTACCAGCTTGGATTCATGATAATACAGTCAGTGGCCAAAAGTATTTCCATCCAATTCTAATTCTAAAATTCCTATTGACCTACGTGCAATTTTCACTGTGTAAGAATATTAACCGTTAGGCTGCTAAGTGCGACTCACTGACCTTTTGCAGACAGCATAGATCAAGATCAGACTGCACAAACCTGCAGTCTGATCTTGGATCTACACTGTCCGATCAAGAATACATTTGAAATAGGAAAATTTGGGTTTTTATTATTGGCTTGAAAGATTCATTTCTTTTATTTAGCAGGATAAGGGTTAATTTTGCTGCTGCTGATTATGAAATGATTAGAAAAAGTATACTAGTGAGTAGAAAGTGAGTTTATTGGAGCTATTTATGCTGATATGTTAGTCATGTTCCTTGACCGACATCAAGGTTGTGGCTGTCTGAAACCTTGTGGTGCTATTCAATTACTGTACACGCTTGTGCTCTACTCATTTTACTTTCAGTTTTAGCTATTGCACCCAAACCTCACTTTTGTCACTACTGAATCTGTCCTACACATGTGTATACAGTCCTAAATCTAATACCAGCAGAAAACTGTCAGATTGATGGATTACTACTCTTCCATAAGTAATAAAATATCAGTTACTGCAATATTGTATCATATCTGAAACTATGTACTTAAATGTCAAATTATTTTAGTTTGTTTTCATATAAACTTCATAACAATCCCACAATAAATTTCAGTAAACCCACAATAAATTGAAAAGTAAACTTTGAAATACATGCTGATCAATGGGGATGTGGGATTTGATAAAATATTTATGGCCACTTAATGTAGCTTCATGTAATTGGCAGAGATGTTCCTGAATGTAACATTAGTGTGGCAAAATTTCTTCTGTGGATTGGGGAAAAGTCAGTTGGGCAGGTAACATTAGTGTGGCAAAATTTCTTTTGTGGACAGTTGGGCAGGTTTCATTCTTCTCTGGCTGCCATGATGTTAAAAATGGTATTAAACCTTTACCAGTCAATTTGGAAAATGACCTTGAGCAGGAAAGTGTTTAACAACATTGTGGGAAAAAGAACAAAGGAAAGTTAATTGAAATATTATCAAAACTAAAAGGGAACGTTTACTAGACAACAAAATTCAGGCTTGTACATATTGAAAGCAATTGCAGACATCAATGTTAATATGGTGGAATGTGTACTCTCAGCGGATAGAAAACATTAAAATAGAAATAGTTATGGTAACCAGTTTTTTCTTCTCTACCCACAATGTTTCCTTAAGCCTTTTTCTTTCGGATTTGGATCCTTGTATCATGGGATTGTTTCGTCACGGCTTTAAAGATGCTGTAATCTGTTGTATTAGATCTTCACAATGTTGAGTGTTTAAAGCTGATCAACCCTTTACCATACAATCCCGACTTAAATCACCTGAAGGAAGAAGCCATTTGAAAACATCGTGGAAAAAGAAGAAAATACTGGTAATCAGCAAATCTTCCTTTTCCCAAGTTTTCTGCCATATCAAGGACAAATTTGGTCATGTGGCCCACCCTTATTGTCTTCTGCAAATGCTTCTAATTTGGACCAATCTGAAATTTTGTAGTCTGGTAAAAGGTTAACTCTTCCACAGGAGAAAAGTGTAGACTTGTCCAAATTCAAAGCATTTGCAGATGACAATTTAAACGTGACCCAAAATATGGAACTTGCCTTTGATAGGATAGAAAACATTGTGGGAAAAGGAGAAAATGCTGGTTACCAGCATTTTCTCCTTTTCCCTCAATGTGTTCAAAAGGCAATTTCCTCAAGGTTGTTAAAAGTCGGGATTGCGTGGTGAAGGGTTAAAGTAGATTTTCTTTTCATTTACTACTATGCTCAGTGTTGTAACTTAGATAAATATAAATTATTTGCTTTGAAATTTTTAACAATAAAAGTGACTAAGAGTTGGTTTGGAAAATAAACTGCTGTTGGCATGTACCATATGTGTCTTGTTTTCTTTACTGTAAACAGTTTACCACACAACAAATATGCAGGATCCAAAGAATCCACTCGTATTTACAAGTAAGAAATGGATGAGGATGAGTGAAATATCAGTCATGGTTGTCCGGCAGGATGAGTGATGAATAGGAGATAGTAAACAAATAAGTTTTTCAGATGAAATATGTAACTTACAGGAGACAAAACGGCCATTCCATTATTGAATAAGCGAATTAAGGAAATCAAATATTGAAACAAGACAACATGTGCTGGTCCCTGCTCCAAATAAAGACCGGTTTCAAGTCGGCCTAATAATATACTTGGGACCTTTCATAGCAAACAAAAATGCTTCGGAGAGATTTAATTCAATACGAGCGACTTTGCTAATGATAACAAGAGGGCCATGATGGCCCTGTATCGCTCCACTGGCTAATAAGTAAAAACACTGCAAGTCAAACATTACAATACTTGGCCAATTAGTTTCAAACTAGAAGTCATACAATTTTTTTTCTATAAAATCCTACGAGAAAGTTTTGACCCAAGGGCAAAGCCATTTTTGACCACAAAGCTATAATTACTTGAATCCACAAGACAAAGCCCCATACCATATAATACAGGTCTAGAATGTGTGGTTATAAACAAGAAGATTTTCGAAGTTTCCTCAATAAAAGGCCCTGTAAAACATGAGACCCCTAAGACAGGGCCAAATTCAGTAGCCCTAGGTCTTATGGTTAGTAACAAGAAGATTTATAAAGTTTTCACTATAAATGCCCATGTAAAACTTGTGACCCCTGGGCTGGAACCAAACTTTACCCCAAGGCTATAATTTGGGCTCTCTTGGTAGAGGCCAACGAGATAAAGCTACATGCCAAATTTGGTAGCCCTAGGCCTTATAGCTAGGCATGAGAAGATTTTTAAAGTTTTCCCTATATAAGCCCATATAAAACTTGTGACCCCCGGGGCTGAGCCAAATTTGACCCCAGGGCTATAATTTGGGCACTTGGAAGATGCCCACTTGATAAAGCTACATGCCAAATTTGGTAGCCTTAGGCCTTATGGCTAGGTACAAGAAGATTTTTAAAGTTTTCCCTATATAGGCCTATATAAAACTTGTGACCCCAGGGCAGGGCCAAATTCGACCCCAAGGCTATAATTTGAAGAAACCTGGTAGAGGTCCACTAGATAGAGCTACATGCCAAATTTGGCAGCCCTAGGCCTTATGGTTTCAGACAAGAAGATTTTCAATATTTTTCAGTTTTGTTGCCATGGCAACCAGAGTTTTTGAAGGAATCAAATTCTTTCAAGAAATTCTGAAGAGGACCATGGCAGGATAATTTCTGTGAAGATTCATCAAAATTGGATGGGTAGTTTCAGAGAAGATGTTTGAAATAAAAGTTAACGCACGCACAGACAGACGGACGGATGCACGACGGACACCGGGCCATGACAAAAGCCCGCTGGCCTTCACCCAGTGGAGCTAAAAGCAAACGATATCAACATTAACGCAAATACTATCCTGAAACCAGTTCGAAAAACTGTGGTGTTCTGGCTTTATTAATTTCTATAACTTGATCGGATAAATGGTACCGATTATTGAAACCCGGTATTTAGGGTTCGTTGCTACGGGAGACAATATAATTAGCGTTTCCGTTTTGTCGGAAAAAATAATGTCAAACTCAAATATTAGAAGGGTTTTTTCTGGTCGGACGAGTGAGGATCAAAGCAGGGCAAGTGTTTTTTCGAAGTCCTACAGGATGAGTGCCTTTTCTGGAAATTTTTGGACCCTAAATGGCCTGCAACACGCGAAAAGGGGCATTCAGACATTTGCGTAAAGTGTCGTCTCGTATCAGCCTGTGCAGTCCGCGCAGGCTGATCCGAGACGACACTTTCCGATCGTGTGTGATTTTCTGTTTCATGCAAGTCTACTGTAGGACAAAATCTAATATTGACGTAAAGTGCCGTCTCGGATTAGCCTGCGCGGACTGCGCAGGCTGATCTGAGACGACACTTTATGCAAATGTCCGAATGCCCCTTTTCGCGTGTTGCAAGTCAAATTATGTACACTTGTCTATATTGAAAGTATTTGTAGATAATTTAGATGTTGTTCAAATGATGGAATGGGGCTAAGCACATAACCCTTATCCAACTAAATAAGTTAAATAAAACTTTCAAGCCGATAGTGAAAACCCAAATAATGTTACATGTATTTCAAACTTACCTTTTTTTAGCTCACCTGAGCACACAGTGCTCAAGGTGAGGTTTTGTGATCATGCTGTGTCTGGCGCCCGTTGAGCGGTCTTCAACATTTACCTTAGGTGCACTCTAGAGGCCACATTTTCAGTCACATAGACTACTCCTGCAACTTGGTCAGAATGTTTGTCTTGATAAAATCTCGGACAAGCTTGAAATTGGGTCATGTGTTTTACATCATTAAAATCAGGATTTCTTCAGCTTTATCAGCCCTAGATGACTTTGTTCAGGTGAGCATTTTAGGGCCTATGGCCCTCTTGTTTCAAAAATATCTCCTTATCGTACAGTGTAGGAAAATAAATCTCCTCATCGGACAGTGCAGGTCTAAGATCAGACTGCACATTCTGTGCAGTCTAATCTTGATCTACGCTGTCTGCAAATCGTGAGTCATGCTTAGCAGCTCAAGGGTTTAAGTGTGTCATGTTGAACATTTCCGCAGTTCAAACAAAACTGCAATAAACTACATAAATTCAAAAGAAGACAACTAACTGCATAAATTCCAAAAATTTATATTATATTTTTTTTGTACAACAATCATAATTTGATACAATTATGAAAATAGCATAAATAATAGTCCATCATCCAGTATAAATGAAGCCATAAAGAGGTGACATGAAAAGCTATTGCAGATGCTAGGTTTGAACCCAAAACCACAAAGCTATAGATCTAGTGACTAATCTCTGTTCTATGAATACTTATATTTAATAACAATAATTCCAACTCTTCAAAGTTGACGTTTTACCAAACGAGTAAATTTTCAAATTAAAAGCATTTGCAGATGACGGATTAACTCTTTACCAAACGACAAAATTTTACACTTGTCCAAAATGGAAGCATTTACAGACGACAAATGTGACACAAAACTTGAAATTTGTCGGTGACGGATAGAAAATATTATGGAAAACGGAGGAAATGCTGGTAACCATCATTTTCTCCTTTTCCACAGTATTTTTGATAGCCTTCTTCGTCAGGGTTGTTAAAATTCGAGAGTATGTGGAATGGGGTTAAATGTGGCTCAAATGATGGAATTTGCCTCTATATAAGTGTAAAAGACATTAGCGAAAAAGGAGGAAATGCTGGTTACCAGCATTTTCTCCTTTTCCCACAATGTTTTTAAAGGTTTTTCCTGTCAGGGTGGTAAAGGGTTAACTCCTCATGTCCTGAAACAAAATTTGTGCCACACAACTCTGAAAACGTGCTTGTAGAATTTAGGCTATCAACATGAACTGGGATTTGATTCAGGACTAAACATAATAACACTGCAGCAAAAGACGTGAGTCATGGGTAATTCCTTCTTCTACCATAATGTTTCCAGAAGTTGTCTGCTGCTAAGTGAAAAAGAGAGCCTTGATTGCCTTGGATCACTGACCTGAGCCATTGTGTCTTTGAGAGAACAATGATAAATTCAAAACAGCAGGGCCCGGTTTTAAATTTGCTCAAATCCACAAACGAACATATCTTCTGGCTTGAGTTGGTTATTTGAGATGTATTTCCCTGACATTAAAAGACTAATGTAAAATTCTAAAATCCTGAGGTGACATGGAGGTTTAGACTCAAATCAGCAACATAACAGACATAACTTAGCCAAGTCCATTATTTTGCTGGGTTTAATCTGGAAGAATGTATCGATTCAAGATTTTATAACGTTACTAAAGTCTGATAATGCTTATGACATGTGTCTCAAATATCACAGTCAACAAATTGGTACATGAGTTTGGGGACTTGAGCAAAATAAGAAACTAAGGTCCTTAATGAAACCCCACCAATGTTTTCAAGAACATCTTTCCGACTTGGGAGTTTCAAAAATGCTGTGCAGCAAATATAAGAATATAAGTCAAAACAAGCAATAAGTAAATCAAAGGGACAGAAAAAGGAAAAAGGGACAGAACACGAAAGGAATAAATAATACAGATTAGACAAATTTTTATAACTTTTAAGTCCCCTAAACTGATCAAAATGATACAACTAAACAAACAAACGAAAAAAAAAGAAAAAGAGAAAATTAAAATTACTCAAACAAAATCAGAGAGAAAAAGAGAAAGTCAAAATTATTTAACTCTTTACCACATGACAAAAATGTAGACTTGCACAAATTGAAAGCATTTCCAGACGACAATTTAAATGAGGCAAAGGTGATGCAATTTGTCTTTGATTGGGTAGAAAACATTGTGGGAAAAGGAGTAAATGCTGGTTGCCAGCATTTACTCCTTTTCTCACTATGTTTTCAACACCCATCTTCCCCAGGGTTATTAAAACTCATGTTTGTGTGGTAAAGGTTTAAAGGGACCGATTAAGATTATTTCTGTACCATGAAATAAAATTTCCTGTAGAACATTGATACATATACTACTTGGAGTATTTTTTCTTTGCAAAGGTAAAGAGACTGTTTGATTAATTGATTGTATGGTGTTTAACGCCATTTTCAACATAATTTCAGTTACATCGCGGCAGCCAGTGCACCTTTCTTTTTTATGCTTTCCTGGAGTCTCTTTTACCAGTACTCCGCTCAGTTTTCTTTCCAAGCCACTGGCTGCTTTCCCACATAACCATAGTCGAGACAATGGTCAGCGGTGGGAGAGGAATGAATCCTGTCACAATGACTATCGTCAATCCTCGGAAAGAAATTGGCTAAGCCAGGAATCAAACCCACGACCCCCTGTTCTCAAGTCCTGCTCGCTACTGACTGAGCTACCGGGGCTCTGCAGGTAAAGAGACTGAATGTTTATATTCGTGTGGCATTCCAACAAGCAAATTCTTTTCTGGCTGGACATTGATAGGACCAATCTATATGGCCCCCTTGAAGAGCTGATTGTAACAATGTTTGAAGAAAGAAAAGCATGTTAAATACATTTCCGCTGATCTTTGTGGAAATGCAATCTCTGTAAATATCCATCATTCAAGTGTACTAGTTTACACATACATGTATCATAATTTTCCAATCTCTGGCCAAAATCAAAGATGAAATGACCTACATGCCATTGATAACAAGACAAAACTTTTTAACATGTCCAAAAAGAGAGCATTTGCAAATGAAAAACTTCATTACAGCTTCAAACTTTATTTCTGTCTTTTAAATGGTAGAAATCATCGTAAGGAAAGGAGGAAACGCTGATCATCAGCAATTTCTCCTCTTTCTACAGTGTTTGCAAATTTTTTCTTCTTTACAATCATTAAAAAACTTGGAATTGTGTTTGATAAAGGCTTAAAGTGCAATTAATTCTTATATACGCCATATGCAATAATCATTTTATATTCATGCAGCTCACTGCTATTGAAAACATTGCTAGAAAATGAGTATTTTTCTTTTTACAAGCACTAGTTCCTTTTCCCACAATGTTTGGAACTACTCGTGTGTATAATCTTTCAAAAAAATCATTTTCCTTACCTACACTTCACTTGACAAAGTAGTGATAGTTCTAAAACAGCCAATATACTGTTATACGTCAACCCTTTACCACTTAACCCTTTACCAAACAATCCCTGGTTTTCACGACCCTGAGAAAGAAGGCTTTTGAAAACATTGTGGGAAAAGGAGAAAATGCTGGTAACCAGCATTTTCTCCTTTTCCCACATTGTTTTCTACCCTATCAGAGACCTACAGCTAATTTGTACCAATTTTGAATTTGTCATCTTCAGATGCTCTCAGTTTGGAAGAGTCTAAAATTTGTCGTTTGGGAAAGGGTTAACAAATACATGTACTTGGACTTGTCCAATTTCAAGGCAGTGGACCAAAAATTAAATGTGGCTCAAATTGTGGGCCATCACTGAACAGGTACAAAACATTATGGGAAAAGGAGAAAGGCTGGTTACCAGGAGTTTCTCCTTTTCCAACAATGTTTTCAAAAGGTATATTCTCTAAGAATCGTTAAAACTTTGGATTGTGTGGTAAAGAGTTAATTCTTCACCATGTTATAAAGCATTACATGGGGTACAGAATGATACAATGCAGATCTTCTGACTTTCAAATTTACACTGTTGAAATCAAAATGTAAGAGAGAATTTTCCTGCTTTAAATTTATTTATAAAGCCCCAAATTCTAATGAGAAATCCGAAATTTGTTGCCTTCACTCTTATGACCAAAAAAAAAAAAAATTTAATGACAAAATTTTGGACTTGTCCAACAGAAAGCATTTGCAGACAACAAAACAATTATCACACTTGTCACACAAAAACTGAAATTTGGTTTTGGTTTGGAAGGGCAAAAAAAAAAAAAAAATTGAGGGAAAGGAGAAAATGCTGGTTACCAGCATTTTCTCCTTTTTCAAAAAGTTTTCAATAGTCATCTTGTCAAGGGTTGTTAAAACTCTGGATTGTGTGGTGAACGGTTAAGAGAACTCCATGCTGAACTGTTTTACTATCAAAATATTGTCTTAAGATTCAACATTCACTTTTGTCGCCCATGAATACTGACGAAAAAAATGATTTTGGTAGTCAAGTTTCCCAAGGCTACGAATGAAGTTTACACAAACAGACTACCTTATGGGCTAATAATTTCTGACAAAATTAACAAGACAAAGAATTAAGTATTAGCAGAGAGAGACTGACCTGAATTCTTATTACATTTGTCATGGTGATCTAAACCGTTACCAAACAATTTCAGGTTTTAACTGCCCTGATGAAAAAGGCTTTTGTAAACATTGTGGGAAAAGGAGAAAATGCTGGTAACCAGCATTTTCTCCTTTTCCCACAATGTTTTCTACCTTTTAAGAAACAAATCCTATAATTTAGCAACATGTACTTTGTTGTCTTAAGATGCTTCAAATCTAGACAAATCTAAAATTTTGTTGCCTGGTACAAGGTTAAACTGTGAAGAATATTTCAAAGTATAATGTACTAGCTATTTTTATGCAATTTAAGGTCTACAGCCCCTAACTCATCGGTAAACATCGACGTTTTCGTAAAGGCTATTTGGCCAATCTCGGCAGCTTCCATCTTTTAATATGAGAGTTAGGGGCTGGAGACCTTAACAAGTATGGTATTTCAAATGCAATTAAAGGTACCTAATTACCTAAAGACAAAATAATAGACTCCTCTGCATTGAAACCAATTTCAGACAATGAACAAAATTTGGTCTAAATAATTGCATTTATCTTTTAACCCTATACCTTATGACAAAATTTATAGGCCTGTCCAAACCCCAATCATATGCAGAGGACAATTTAAATGTGTCTAAAACTGTGGAAGATGTCTTTGATAGGGTAGAAAACACAGTGGGAAACGAAGAAAATGCTGGTTACCAGGATTTTTTCCTTATCCCACAATGTTTTATTTCTCGAGATCATTAAAAGTTGGCATTGTCTAGTAAAGGGTTAATGTAATCAAAAGCTCTCTTCTTGAAATAGGATAGTTTGGTAAAAGGTAAACAGTAAACCAGCCATTTAGCTTGTCTGAGGTCATTTGTAACTTCAATCTGACTTCAATAGGCTGTCCTTTGCTGCTAGTTCAATGTACATTTGTTCTCTTTTACACTACGTTTGTCCACCCCTTGCTAGAGGTAGGTCTGAAATGAAACAAATACACAATATCATTTACTGATTTTATGATAAAGATATACAAGATGCAGAATCTTTCACATATTTTCATGTTGATATTTGTTTATTGTAATGAAAATTTATCTTTTTTTATTGTATCGGAGTTTAAGACCATTTTAATAGCTTTGGTCGTATCATGGCGGTCACAGCATCTGCGCATGTGTTTCCTGGCTTTCTCACACCAGCATTGACGCAACTTTCCTTCCATGTCACTGACTACTTTTCTCACATGCATCAGAGGTGAGAGGCGTAAAATCACAGGAAAGAAAGTTTGCCTCAACCGGGTATCAAACTCACAACCACCAGGTCAAGAGTCAGATACACTAACCACTAAGCTAACCGGCCTGGCTCTAATGAAATTTTTTTTCAAAGTGGCCACTGATAAAGTGTTGATTTTGAAAGGAAATTCTAACCATTCACAAGAATGAAACAATTCTATGTTTTTAGGATCCCCAAGAAAGAAGACTTATGAAAACCTTGTGGGAAAAGAAGAAAATGCTGGTAACCGGCAGTTTTTTTCCTTTTCCCATAATCTTGTCTATCCTTTCAAAGGCAAATGCCCATTATTTGAGCAATATTTGTTATCTGCACCTCCTTTTATAATGGGCAAGTCTTAAACTTTGTCCTGTGGCAGAAGATTATGTCCCTGTATGCATAAGGCCTCTGAAACTCTACTGATCTATCAAGGGATAACAAAATTTTCATTATCTGACACAGCTACTATAAATAGCACAATGGCGACTCCCTCGTATATCGTATATAGTAAGTCATATTATATACAGTATAGAGGGTCGCCAATGTGCAATATATAGAAATGGTGTTAATGAAAATTTGAGTATATTCCGTGATATAAAGGTGATGCGCCAATATGCTATAACTGTTTGATGATCGACCAAGGAAAATTTTAGTGTTCCATGATAGACCAATAGAACTTCAAAGGCCTGTGCTGTATGATTTTAATTTGGAAGAATTTAAAATTTATCGGTTTAACTAATGTGAATATATGTGTTTTATCGATTTATAACTAACTCTTTTCCACAACATGAGATTTTCAGACTTTTGCATAAGTGGAAACTACTCATACTAAAAATGTAGTGAAAACTAATTACACAAGTATAGTCATGCACAGCAAATGTGACCCACAGTTCATTGCAACAAATTTTCTGATTATTTCTTTCCCAAATGACAAAATCTCCTCCAAATTCAAAACATTTGCAGACCTCAAAAAACCAAATCGATACAAAGATGCTCAAGTTCTCTGAAAGGATAAAAAAAATTGTGGGAAAAGGATAAAATGCTGGTCACCATTTCCAACAATATCTTCGAAAGCTTTCTCTCTCATAGTCATTTAAACTCAGAAATGTTTCGTAAAGGGTTAAAGATCCTATTAATTTTCTGGAGTAAGGATTCCTACACCCACATGCTACTGGTAACAACAGGAACTGGAATAACAATAGGTATTATTCATATCTATAAGGGACAGGTGCACAATAACTACATGGATCAGCATATCAGGTACCTTCAAGCACTTAACTCTTTACATGCGAAATATGTAGACTTGTCCAAATTGAAAGCATTTGCCGAGGACAATTTAAATCTAACCCAAATGAAGAAAATTATCTTTGATAGGGTAGAAAACATTGTGAGAAAAAGAGAAATTGCTGGCTACCAGCATTTTCTCCTTTTCCCATAATGTTTTCAAGAGCCTACTTTCTCAGGGATAAATCAAAGTTTCCTGGAAATTTTATCTAGATGAAAGATAAAATTTCTAGGAAACTTTGATTTATTGCAATAGTTTTCTAAAATAATCATGATATTTACCTCGTATCTTGTGGCAGAAATATGCCACCATACTATAGTTACGTAAAACCCACAAAAATTTTGTACTAAACTACCTTAGTAAAATGGGGCCCTGGTCATGCATAGTATTAAAACTCTGTCACAAGAATGGGGAGTGATGCACTTAAAAAATAGTCCGAAAGTTGAGTTTTTTGACACCATGACACCCCATTTAAGTTGAATAGATGAGTTTCTCAACCACATCACACCCCTTTGAGTTGATTACCTTATATGGAGTGATGCGCTTGGAAAAAGAGTTCCAAAAGTTGAGTTTTTTGACAACATAACACCCAATTCAAGTTGATTGGATGAGTTTCTCAACCACATCACACCCCATTTCAGTTGATTTCTCTATTTCGAGTGATGCCCTTGAAACATAGTTCCGAAAGTTGAGTTTTTTGACACTATAACACCCAATTCAAGTTGATTAGATGAGTTTCTCAACCACATCACAACCCATTTGAGTTAATTATTCTATTTATTATATACTTTATCTTTTCTTGGGAGTGATGCCCTTGAAAAAATAGCCTGAAAGATGAGTTTTCAACCCCATCACATCCTACTACAGTTGATTAGTCGAGTTTCCCAACCACACTACACCCCATTCGAGTTACTTATTCTAGTTATTATGTACTTTATCTTTCTTGTGGTGTGATACCCTAAAAAAGTAGTCAGAAAGATGAGTTTTTTGGCCCCATTACACCCCATTTGAGTTGATTATTCTATTCATAATGTACTTTATCTTTCCCGTGTTTTCTTATGATTATCAAGAATCATACACAGAGATGTAGAGAAGGAAGAACTGTCTATTGAAGTGGGTGATAATGTGGGATTTTCTTTTCTCAATACATGTACATAGCTATGGTGGCATATTTCTTCCACGAGATACGAGATAACTAACATGATAATTTAGAAAACTATCGCGATAAATCAAAGTTTCTTGGAAATTTTATCTAAATAGTGAAAAGTTTTCTTAAAAAAATGTCATGTTAAACTTTGTTATCTAGAAAATTGTACAGTAAGTATTTTAATGCAAAATTTCTCATTCATGCATGACACTGACATTCTAGATAAAATTATTGTGATAGATCTACCCGTTTCTCGATATCTATGAATAGAAAAATTCAACATTTGGATGAACTCGGTAGTTTTTTACTTAACAAGATGACAGTAAGTTAAAATTTTGAAAATTTATATTTGTAGCTTAATTGGTAAATTTTGACAACACATGAAATGAACTGAAGTCTTTTAAACACAAAGATGATTCAATAATGCCTCTTACCAACAACTTTAAAACCATTCGGGGAAAAGGAGAATTCATAAGGTTGGACACGAAGATGTTCCAAAACCGTTTCTAATTATAGATACCACGAATGTCAGTTGTGGGCACAAACATGAAAAAAATCGTGATACCAGTGAGTTGTTGCAATATCTTTATCGTGAAACTTTTCATTATCTAGATAATATTTCCAGGAAAGTTTATTTTATAGGGATAGTTCTCTTAAACTATCGCAATAGTTATCTTGTATCTCATGGCAGAAATATGCCACCATACATAGCAATTAAAAGTTTTGGAGCCAAAAATTACTGTATATAAGAAAGCATACCAGTCAAATTTAGTCCTGCAACAAGAATCTGCATTCATATTAGGATAGAAATTACATTTTTAAAACAAGAAGTACCAATCATGATAAAGATTTTGTAAATTTGTTGAACATTCTGTGTATACCTTTCCTTCTAAGACAAATCTTCTAAAATGTAAACAGAATAAAACAATGCTTTACTGAAAAATCCATGATTTTTAACAACCTGGACGAAAAGGCTCTCGAAAAAGTTGTGGAGAAAGAAGAAAAAGCTAGAAACCAGCATTTCCTCCTTTTCCTACAGTGTTTTCTACCCTTTCAAAGACAATTCCTATTGAGTCATATTTTTTTGTGTTGTCTGCAGCTGCAGCTGCATTCACTTCAGCCAAGTCCAAAACTTTGTTGTTGGTAAAGAGTTAAGCCTTTATACTTAAATGGAAAGGCTGTGATACCAAAAAGAGACAGCAAACAGTATAGATCCAGGTTCAGACAGCACATTTTGTGCAGTGTGATCTATGTCTATTATGTCTGCAAAAGCTGACTTCATTAACACTTATCCTGCTACATAACCGAAAAGAAATTTTTGAGCCGACAGTAAAAACCCAAATTTTGCTATTTCAAAGGTATTTTTTGGGGGAAAATATATGTCCTTATCGGACAGTGTAGATCAATGATCAGACTGCACGTTCTGTGCAGTCTGATCTTGATCTACACTGTCCGCAAAAGGTCAGTGAGTCGCGCTTAGCAGCCTAAGGGTTAACTGTAGTACTGATAGAAAAAAGAAATCCATATCCTGCAATTTTAAAGCAAACTTCATCCACTATCAAAATGCACATTTTATCCGACCTTGGTCTAAACTACCTGCGATAGAAGCTAGAGAAGTGATTGGCACTAAAAGCATTAATAACTGTAACAGCAGTATATCAGTATATCTGGACATAACAATGGCCGCTAAACTAGATAAAAAAAATCTTCTTAAAGAATATCCAATGCATTAATATAGAAAATTATCAGAAGATAATAACCAAATAACTTCATTGCATGATTATATCCTTTTGAATCCCTGTACAACACAATGGTAACTTCAGCTGTTTGGCGCTGGGTACAAAAATATGAGCCATGCTCTGTGATAAGGGAGCTTAATGTATTTGCAGTCCAGACAGGCTGACCTGTGTCGACACTTTTTGCTTGGTCAATTTTCTACATGTCAAAGGACCATTCTACCACAAGATTCAGCCAGTTGTTGGGAAAAAATGGATTGTATGGATCCATAATTATGTGAAGACTTGCAAGGTATGATGCATCACAGAGTTGTATTAAACCCCCTTTTGCCAAGGTATGGTTCATATAATTATAGATGACAGCATACAAACAATGTCTTAATTAACCCTGACTTTTTCCCACATAAATACATTAGGAAGAATGTAAAAAAGTTCTTCTTTTTTTTGTCAGTTTTTAGCAAGTAAGAAAAATGAAAATTAGTTCTTTTTTTGTCAATATTTAGCAAATAAGAAAAATGAAAATTGTTTGTTTCAATGTGGGACTAAGATTTCATACATAAACACCATATATAAACACCAAAATTCAATAACATTTTCTCCTAATCTTTAAAAAATTTTAATGCCTACTTCCTTCAGGTTCATTAAAGGACATGACCGTTTGGTAAAGTTTAATGTAATTAGGTATAATCAAAGAGAAAGGTTTATGTTTTTCCTGAAGCTTACAAAGTACAGACAACCAACCACTTTATATCAGGTAAATCGAGATGAGATAGCACCAAGTCGTATGTTGGTCTTTTCTAAACAGGCTGAAATTATCTGAAATTATTGTTTAAAACATCTTATTATTCCCTATGCTGGGTACCAGCATTTCATCCTTTTCAAACAATGCTTTCTAACATTTAGAAAACAGAAACAAGTCTAAAATTTTGTCGTGTTCTAGAGCACTACCTAATTTAGTTTATTCACTAACTGCATCATGTATTGCTACATTCAACCCTTTACCACACAATCCTGAGTTTTAACGACCCTGACAGAGGCCTTTCGAAAACATTGTGGGAAAAGGAGAAAATGCTGGTAACCAGCATTTTCTCCTTTTCCTACAATGTTTTCTAGCCTATCAAAAACAGAAATCACCACTTGGCCTAAATTTATTTTGCCGTCTGTAGATGCTTTCAATTTGGTGGAGTACAAAAAATTGTTGTCGTTTGGTAAAGAGTTAAAAAATATCTTTCTGTAATGATGGTGAACATGACTGTTCAAGTCCTTTGGATAAAAGTTTTCTTTGTGTTATAGTTAAATTGATACACCCAAACACTATACATGACCCGTGTTTGCTGTAACTACTTGACTAGAGATATAAAGCTGATTAAACATTGGCTTTCACTGAAAAAGTCGTTGGCAAACACTTAACCAGAAACTGGTAATTACCTGACTAGTCATTGTTAGAAAGCAGTTACAAGACAAACAGAATGGAAATAATGTAATAGCCACGGGAAGTTACTTGACAAGACAATGGAAATCATCTGAATAGCTATTGGCTGTTACTTGATAAGAAAAATGAACAGCCATTGATATTTACTTGACCAGATTATCTAAATAGCAAATGGCAGCAAATACGTAAAATATTGGTATTTGCCTGAATAGCCACCGGCAGTTACTTAAAATAACACTGGCAATACCTGAATTACCATGAGCAGATACTTGTCAAGACAATAGCAATTACCTGAGTAACCATTTGGAGTTACTTGACAAGACATTGGTGTAACATGAATATTTATTGGCAGTTACTCAGCAATACAATTGTAGTTGTTACTTGACAAGACAATAGCAAATACCTGAATAGCCATTGGCAGTAACTGCTACTTATCACATTGGATTTACCTGAATAGCGATTGGCAATTACTTGACAAGACAATAACAAATACCTGAATAGCCATTGGCATTTACTTATCACATTAGAATTTCTTGATAACCCAATGGCAATTACTCGACAAAATAATTATAATTACCTGGTTATTGATTGGCAGTTACTTGACAAGGCTATGGTAGTTACCTGAATAGTCATTGGAAGTTACTTGACCAGACAAAACAGAAATTAACTGAATAGCAACTGGCATTTACTTGAAAAGACAATGATAGTTACCTATGGATTGTCATTTACTTAACAAGATACTGGAATTACCTGAATAACAATTGACAGTTACCATGGCATGACAAGACCATGGTAGTTATCTGAATAGTTATTGGCAGTTACCAAACAAGAGCTCTGAATTACCTGGAGAGCCAAAGGCAGCTACTTGACAAGACATTCAAATTACTGTTACTTGCAAGAATATACAAGCTACCTGAATAGCCATTAGTAGTTACTTCACAAAACCATGGTAGTTACTTGAATAGCCATTGACAGTTACTTGACAAGATCATGGTAGTTACCTGAATAGCCACTGGCAATTACTTGACACAACCATGCCACCATTGTACTTACCTGAATTGACAAAGACATTGGCAATCTCTTGAATACCCATTTACATGCACTTGACAAAGAAATGGCAATCACCTGAATAGCCTTTGGTAGTTACTTTACAGGAGTTTTGAATTACCTGGAGAGCTATTGGCAGCTAGTTGACAAGACATTGGCAATCACTTGAATATTCATTGGCAAGTACTTGAAAAGACAGTGTCAAGCACTTGAATAATCACTAGCAGTTATTTTACTAGACATTGGGAATTGACCAGATATTTGCATTCACTTTTCTAAACATTGGCAATTGACTACACATGCATGTTTCACCACCACCAGCTCTATATAACAACACCAGCAACTATAGTTAGAGGTCATTTGGCAATATGATTTTGATTATGTACTTAAAGCTTCCTAAACTGGATGTCGTTTGGCAAGTTAATTTTTTTTTTTACAAAAATGATAGCCTATTCATATTTTCCTCCAGAGAAACAATTTTGCTACATAGCACTGTTGGCTCTGTCAGTAGAGATGCCAACCTTCATATTTAATCTTTTATCTCAGAATCCCAATTTCAATGGTCCTGAAGTGAAGGCTTTTAAGACCATTGTGTGAAAAACAGAAAATGACGAAAACCAGCACTCTCTGCTTTTCTCACAAGGTTTTTAACCTTTTCAAAGACAAATTCTGCCATTTGAGCCATGATAAACTTGCCATCTGCGAATGCTTTCAATTTGGACAAGTCTGAAATTTTGTCATTTAGTAAAGAATTCAGGGTTATGATTTTGATCACCTAATGATGACATTTTTTTTTTTTTTTTTTTGGGGGGGGGGGGTGGGGGGGGGTGGGGGGGTGTGATTTGTTTTTTCAATCAGGTAACACTAAGGTCACTTTTGTTTTTGATCCATAAGTCTACAGTATTTCCTAAGCACTCAAAGCATTCATTTCTAGCCAGAAGTTGATTTCTCACTAGAACTTGTCACACTCCTACAAATACCCCCCACTGGTCACCTTGTCACTGGTTCAGGAAAACTTACAAATGGCCATAACGCCTGAAATGTCATTCAATCATAATGAAATTGCAGGTGCACAGGTTTCCATGGTAATAAGGCTTCCACTAAATTTTAGCCAAATAGGTTGAACAATGTAGGAGAAGAGAAAATAAAATTATGTCTGCAGATGGACAGATGACAACCTGATTCCCATATTCCTCCCTCCATCAACTTCACTGCAATGAGGGGAGTATGAAAAGAAAAGGAAAAAAAGATCTTCAGATAATGAAGAATGTTTCAATTTCTTATCAGTGCCCAAAGAGAGTGCCAACAGTAACTGGATCACAAGCTAGTCATGAAAAATGCTAAATAATTTCAACATCAATTTCCGGTATATTCAAACAATCTAGAATATTGCAATGTAATGTTAGTTTGCACAGACCATCTGGAACAATGCACATTAACTTTTTACCAAACAACAAAATTTAGACAGGTCCTAATTGAAAGCATTTGCAAGCGACAAAATTAACATGACTCAAAAATTAAAACTTGTTCTGGGAGGGTAGAAAACATTTTAGGAAAAGGGGAATATGCTGGTTACCAGCATTTTCTCCTTTTCCCACAATGTTTTCAAAAGACTTCTTTCTCACAGTCATGAAAACCCGGGATTTTTTAGTACAGAGTTAAAACTAAAAATTTTCAAAGGCCATTACAGCTATAACAAAAGTTTGCATACAAGTCTACATATTGCCAAATACCTCTGCTAAATTTTTACACAGGAATAAGAAACTATACGAAAATAAAAGAAGTGAAACAAACCAAAATGCCTCTAATTCTGCAAAAATGCAAACAAAAAGACAAGAAAAGAAAATATGAATAAAAACAAAATGCAACAGTAATATTGTTGGCCCAAGCATGAAAAAAAAAGATCAATTTCTTAATAGAGCGGTTTTGTAAAAACCTCATTCCCCCCCTCAAACAAATTTGCAGCAACAAATTTGAAAATATCTTTTCACAAAGAAGGGATCCTGCATTGCTCAGTGGTGAAGTGTTACACTTGTAACCTGCAGGCCCTGGGTTTGAGTATCCCTGGAGGCATAGAGTTTTTTGTGGAAGAGTCCTTGGACATGAGACTCAGAGACCTAGCCTAGTACTGGTGAAACCCAAGATATGGTTTATTGAGCTGTAAATTAACCCTTTACCAAACAATCCCTGGTTTTTACGACCCAGAGAAAGAAGCCTACTGAAAACAACGTGGGAAAAGGAGAAAATGCTGGTATCCAGCATTTTCTCCTTTTCCCACAATGTTTTCTACTCTTCTAAAGTCAAGTTTAATTTTTGAGTCACATTTATTTTGTCGTCTGCAGTCTAAAATTTTGTTGTTTGGTAAAGAGTTAATTACTAAATTATGTAACAAAAAATGGGCAAATGCTACACAGCATCAAATTTTGTAGATCTGTTTGTTTGTATGGTGTTTAAAACAGTTTTTCAACATAATTTCAGTTACATTGTGGCAACCAGTGCACCTATCCATGATTTCCGTGGAGTTTCGTTTATTTGTACTTCACACAATATTCTTCCCAAGCCACTGGCTCCTTTCCCACATAACCATCGTTTTGTAGAAAAACTTTTTTGTCCCCAACAAATGCTATCTGATATCATTTATCAGCATGTTGTACAGTTTAACACAAGACAAAAATACCTTGCAACCTCATTTTTGTCTTGTCCTTTCCCTTTTTTGCAAACCATGCAAAGATTTCAGGATTCCCATTTTATACTTATCAAACTACTGACTCTAACAGGGCTTAAAGAAATGAGCCATGCTCTGGTAAATTGGGGTTTAATGCATCTCCTTGATCCATTGTACTAAGGAAGCCACTACATAATCATGGATCTATAAAATCTATTTTTCTCTAACAGCAGGCTGATCCCTGAAGAAGAATAGTCCTTGAAAATGCAGAAGAGTGACCAACAGCAAAAGGTATTGACCCAGGTCTGCCTGCACAGATGCATTAAATCCCATTTCACAGAGCATGGCTCAAATGTAAAGACATATTCAGCCACAGCCAGCCCCATTCCCCCACCCCTCAAAAAAAAAACCCCTGAAGATTACAATTTCGAAAGAATTTTTTCCTGGATAAATGTAAATATACTGGACAGAATAGATCCAAGACCAGGCAGCACATACACAGGCATATTGCCTGATGGGCACAATAGCAAAGTGTGTGATGAAAAAATAAGAGCATCACACAAAGGTGCAATTGCTTAGCTGTACTTGCTTTTTTGATGAAAAACGTAAATGAATGAAGTGGCATATAAAATATGTAAGAAATATATGTTCCCTTCTTGTATGGGTTCCCTTTCTGATTGTTAATGACTAATTTAAGATTGATTTACATCTTTTCAGCAATGACAGAGATAACACCAAATGTCAAAGTTTTTGGACGAGGACCATGCAGACAGGACTATGAAAACACCCTATCTTTTCTTAGAAAAAAAAAAGCCAAGCTAAAATGAGAAAAGGTCAACGATGCCTTAAAATGTCTTTTCTGTGTTTCAAAGCATAAAATATCCATTTTGGTAACAGTTTAAGTTACATGCAATCCAATAAAAGCGCCTTAAGACATAACCAGTGAAATACATGTTGCAACCTTGCACTTGATATCAGTCTGTGTTCTGTCTACCCAATCGTAAAATAACTGTTTTCACTTGGTATGAAATCATATGCAATCTACTACAAGTGCCCTAACATATCACCAGCCATTTACATTATTTTATATCTCTGCAATCATAAGCTTTAAAAATAAGACCACTGCAAAAAGCCATTGCTCCTTTATCAACAATGTTTTCCAAACAACTCCTGGAAAGGCTTTCCTTTCCTTCCTTTACATGCCATATCTGATATCATCATGCAAGCTGAGAGGCTTAACTTATTACCAGATGACAAAACTTAGACCTGTCAAAAATGAAAAGGTGGAGATGAAAAATTAAGTGTGATTAAAACGATTGGATTTATCTTTGAAAGCATAACAATATTGTGGGAAAAGGAGCAATTGCTGGTCACCAGCGTTCTCTTCTTTGACCACATGTCACCTGCATTCTCTCCTTTAACCACAATGTTTTCAAATGTCCTCTTTCTCAAGATCATTAAGGCTTGGAATTGTGCGGTAAGGAGTTAACACACTAATTTCTGCTAGAATTTTGTTGTGCACTAGCAACACATTCATACCATTCTTTGAAAGCGCACTAAAAGAATAGGAGCAATGAGTTTCAAGTTAAAGAGCATTCCTGAGGCAACAGTTAAGAGATACATGTACACGCTTAATAAGTAGTGCAAAACAGACAGTATATACACATAGCATAATACTCTATCGGTGTGATAAAGTGCGAGCAAAAAGCCCTATTCCTGATTAACTCCTTGTTGCCTCAAACATCCAGTAAATAAAAAAGAAGAAACATGAGCACTGCACAAGGGTGCTAATGCTTGGCTGCAATTGCATTTCCAAGGCAAAGAAGGGGTATAATTGTGTATAAAATAGTTTGAGAGTTATGTACCCTCCTGGTTTGTACACCATCTTAGATAGTGAACAATAAGTAGCCAGAGTTTAATGTAAATATCCAAGATATCGGATAATGGCATGATGATGATGACATAAAACTTTGAAAGTATCTCGTGATTTTCTTCATAAACCCTTTACCACAGAATCCCGAGTTTCACCAACCCTAAGGAAGAAAGTTTCTGAAAACAATCTGAGGAAAGACGAAAGTACTGATGAGCAGCATTTTCTCTTTTTCTCGCATTATTATCTACCCTTTTAAAGGCAATTTCATTTGAAACACATTTGTCGTCTAAAAATGCTTTGGATTCGGACAAGTTCAAAATTTAGTCATTTGGTAAAGAGTTCACAGCCAAGCATAAAATGTTACTATTAACCTTACTGATGCAAAGCAAAACTTCACTCATTATCTCCATAAACAAAATTTTGCAGGAGGCGACTGAGATTTGTCTGATTGAACAATGTTTTACACCACATTCTTCATTATGTCAGTCATGCTATAGCAACAGCTTAATTATTTATGTGTTTCCTGTGTTCTTCCAGCACTAGCCTTGCTCCAGGACATTCCATTGAAAATTCCAGAGGTTGCCAAAGGACTGAACCCCTGACCTCTGGATTGCTTATCTAACACCAAACAAGAACCCTAGAGAAACCTTGAAAACATGCTTGTAGAGCAAAGATGATTTACCAGGAATAAGGTCTGGTCAATGAACAAAATGAGAACACATTGAACATTTCTTCTTTTCATCACACTGTTTTTTATTTTCCCTAATAAGTTGTCAGCTGCGAGATGACAGATGTCGTCCTCTGCAGGTGATAATAAACTATTCAGCCAAATGATTTAAAACTCCCAGCTACCAGTGCCCCTTCCATGCTGGTGAAAAAGCAACAAAACAAAACAAAAAAAAATGACAATATTGTATTCAGCTTAACTCTTTACCAGATGAGGTAATTTTGGTCTGCTGAAATGGAAAGAATTTGCAGACGACAAATTCAGAGTGGCTAAAAAGGTGCTGTTTTTACCTGTAAGGGAAGAAAACACTAAGGAAAAAGGAGAAAATGCTCGCTATGAGCATTTTCTCCTTTTTCCACAGTGTTTTCAAATGCCTTCAACCTCAGAGCCGTAAAAACTAGGGCTTATCTGGGAAAGGGTTAACTCTTTACCTACAACACAAATGTAGTTTTGTCTAAATTAAAAGCATTTGCCAACACCAATTTAATTGTGGGTCAAATGATGGAACTTGTCTTTGAAAGGTTAGAAAAAACATTGTGGGAAAAGGAGAAAATGATGGTTACTAGCATTTTTTCTTTTTCTCACAATATTTTTGAAAGGCTTCTTCCTCAGGGTGTTTAAAACTTCCGATTGTGTGGTAAAGGATTTAACATCACCAGCAAGATCACATATTGTGCAGTCTGATTTTGATCTACACTTACCATAACAGCACTGAAATTTACCCCTAGTCTTCTACAATTAAGTTCATTTTTTCCAATGCAATATTCCTTTTAATATTTACTTCGACAAAAAAAAAAGGTTTGATAAGCAAAAAAAATAGCATAATCAAGCTACAGCGTTTAAGCCTTTGTGGGGCAGTATAGATCAAGATCAGACTGCACAGAATATCCAGTCTACTGTCTCATTTTGGCATGTTTGAAGCCAACAGGAAATTTCTGGGTGTTTTTTAATGTAAAGACCAACTATGATATTTGACAGTCTATGGGTAATGGGTAAGTTATATTTTCTTCTGTCATGACCATTAACCCCCACCCCCCCAAAAAAAAACCCCAAAGATCTACAACTGACAATGACCTGTAATACTCACTGATTCATCCACTTCATTTATTGTTTCTTCCTTTTTGCCCGTTTTGTCAGATTTAAATGTTTCTGCACTATCACCTTTACTCAATGATAAGTCTGTGACACCACTCTCACTTGATGCAACGGTAGACTGGCTTACAACAGATTCTGTATAGTAGCTCTCAGAACCAGTCTGAGTAGAAAAGGATGTATCTGTGTCGGTAGAGCTACGATATGATCCAACACTGACTTGAGGTTCCAACTCATGTACCTCCTCATTGCTTGCCATAACTTTTGCCGATGTGATGTTTATTTGAGTCACCTTTTTAGTTGTTTGAATTTTGTCTGAAGATTCCTGCATGTCATTTGCAGACACTCTATGTCCCAGTTCCACTGTGTCATGGTGCTCCTGGTGCTCAGTGTTGTCCCTGACCAACACTTCCGTCACATTAGACAAATCTGTACCACTATCTACATGGACCTGAACACTTGACACTGTCTGTGTATTGCTTTTTTGTTTCTCGACACCGGTTGTTGATGACACCAAAGTGTCACTCCCACCGAGATTATTCTGAGGTTCAAGATGCGACACTGTACTATAGTATGACGCATCTGTGCTACTGCTTGTCACCATGGCTTTTGACGGAGAACTTTCCTCCAAAGATTCATTTGACAGGCCTTGTGAATTCCGCTCCATTGGCAGACTTGGAATATTTGAGTCTGAAAATACAACCTGATCAGTTTTCATCCTTTTCAAGGTTTCTCTTCTTTCAAACTCTACTCAACTCTCTCAACCTCTATTCAACATTGCATAGAAATAATTTTTCTTCAGAAGTGTGTGTGCATCTTTCATCCCATTATGACACAATCTTGTTTTTTAACAACCCAAACACCGTGCAAAAAGGAAAACTGCCAGTATTTTCTCCTTTAACCACAATTTTTTTGAAACTTACAAAGACAAATACCATCATTTGAGCCATATTTGATAAAACATCTGCAAATCCTTTCAATTTGGACAAGTCTAAGATTTTTGTTGTCTGGTAAATAT
The DNA here is from genome assembly GCA_946811185.2 of Hippopus hippopus. Taxonomy (NCBI): domain Eukaryota; kingdom Metazoa; phylum Mollusca; class Bivalvia; order Cardiida; family Cardiidae; genus Hippopus; species Hippopus hippopus. The sequence continues at coordinate 25,041,326 of OX328098.1, read as the reverse complement.
TTTGACATTGTATTTGGTATGCAGTACTTAAACTCTCCAATATTCTTGACATAGGAAACATAAATCAATCTCTTGAAAATCCTTACAAAATGACAAAATTTAACTCATCCAAATTGATAGTATTTCCATGCAGCAAATTAAGGTAGTACCTTCCTAATGGAAAACGGCTATTTCCACTATAATATTATCCTACAAAATTAGCTATAATTAAAAATGAGTATTATTGTACTACTTTCACCAAGCCGATTTTTCCTTTTTTTCCTTCTTAGAATTATCATTTATAAATCTAAAACCACCATATTCTCATTACAAAGGGAGATAATAATTACCTCTCTTTTCAGGAAACTAACAAAAGTATCAACAAATAATTTCAAGATAGACATCATAGGAATTTCTGGTCGGTTAGAAATGTGCAAAAATATAATATCAGTATAAATCCTTATTTATCAACTAATAAGAAATTTTATTCCATGTTGCACTAGAGGCGTTAGGATGGTAATACCTTAAGGTGTACAGCCCCTAACTCTCATATTAAAAGACGGAAGCTGCCGAGATTAGCTGAATAGCCTTTACGAAAATGTCAATGTTTACCCAAATCTAGATGAAATGATCCGATTCCTCTTTGGATGGATAGAAAACATTATGGGAAAAGAAGAAAATGCTGGTTACAAGCATTTTCATTTTTTCCTACTATTTTCAAAGGTTTCCTTTCTCAAGGTCGTTAAACCTCAGGATTTTGTGGTAGAAAGATTTATCTATATGAAGGGCTTTTCTAGGACATTCCACATTCCTCATTACAGCCACAAACATATCCATTAATATATTTTAGACAAAATGACATAAAACTTGTGCAAACTTGAGAAAAATGTATAAGGACCAGACTTTTTTTTGTCATTGCATTTGTAGAAGCTGTGTGCTACATATGGATCTCGACGAGTCTTTACTGAACAAGTTTACAGGACATTACCTAGAACCTCACTTGAACAACTTGGGCTTGAGGCAGTGTAACTGGGGGTACCCTCTGTAAATTCTGTGTATGTGGGCGTGGACTCCGACATACTGAGGGGGGAGTGTCTCATCCTACCCCGGAAAGACTCGTCTTGTTGTTGTTGGATAGTTTGAAAAGGACGATCATATCTGAAACAAAAATATTGCAAAAATAGTAGGGAAAAACAATGAGTTAACCCTGTAATACACAATCCATAGTTTCAACCACCCCAAGAGAGAAGGCTTTTAAAAACATAGTGGAAAAAGAAGAAAATGCTGGTAGCCAGCATTTTCTCCTTTTCCCACAATGTTTTCTATTCTTTCATAGACAGTTTCTCTTTCCCCCCCCCCCCTCCCCTTTGGGCCATATTTATTGAATTTGTCATCTGCACATGCTTTGGATTTGGACAAATCAAGGTTTTCATCATCTGTCAAAGAATTATGATAATAACTCTTTACCACCAGTCTCTAACACTTTTCCAAACCAAGACTGTGCACAAATGACAGATTAATGGCTCAGGTGATGATATTTGTCTTTGGCCAGGTAAAATACTTTGTGGAAAAAGGAGAAAATGCTGGTTACCACCCAAACAAGGCAACAGATATTCAAGGTTTTGAAGCCTTCCACAAATAAGGTGTAGCTTAGATATACAAAGAAATATGAGGGGACTGACAGACTGACAACATTGTTTATAACATTTCTGTATGTTTTTTTAATAGTCTTAAACATTATTTCAGATATATGGCAGCAACAAGTGTACATATCAATGCTCCCGCAGTTTTATTTTACAAGCACTTCACAGAACATCTTTTTCAAGCCACTTGCTACTTTCCAACATATACATCAGCTGTGAGATAGACTTTGAAGTCTATAAATGATTATCAATATCTATCAATAACCGACTTTGGCTAGTCAGAATAAAACTCTTTGCCCCTTGATAAAAAGATCATAACAAACAGCCATGCACTGTGAAAAAGGGGTTTAATGTATATACAAAAAGTATCTAAACAGGTCAGCTTTTGCAGTCCCGGCAGGCCAACCTGTGTCAAAACTTTTTGATATTGGTCATTTTTCTGTATGTCCAGGGGTCCTATGTGGCTCAGTAGTAAAGTGTGTGACTCAAGACCTGGAGGCCCCAGGTTCAAGCCTCACTGGATCCAGTTGGTTTTTCATGGGGTGTCCTTGTGCACAACACTTCAAGATCCCTAGCCTAGTACTGGTAAAACCCAAGAAATAAATGAATATGTGAGCTGTCGCCGTGATATGACTGACATAATGTTGAAATTGGTGTAAAACACAATTCAATCAATCAATCAATCTGTATGTCCAAGGACTATGCTACCTGACAATTCGGTTATTGTTAGACAAAAGTGATTTTATAGATCCATAATTGTGATTACTTGCTTATTATAATGCATTAAACCCCCTTTTACCAGAGCATGGCTCATACGTTAGCATCCAGATTGATTGACTTATAGGTGTTTAATATCACTCTTAACATTATTTCAGTCATATCACTGCAACAGCTCAGATTTTCATATATTTCCTGGGTTTCTTCAGAACTAGGCTAGGGCCCTGAAGTGTCCTGTCCGGCAAGGACACTCCCACAATAGCATCCAGACAAGGTATACCTTTGTGGGGTTCCATCAGAACCTTTACGGCTAGACAGTGGGGACACAGACATTCTATCTCGGGGTCTAGCACCTGCAGCAATGGCTTCTGAAAATGGTGGAGGAGGTGTTGAACTTCCCATCAGCAAATCAGGCCTGGCACCAATTGTACCTGCAGTGAAAGGCAAGTAAAATGATTACCTCTTTTACAAGACCTCAAAATTTTAAACTTGCGTATACTAAAAGCATTGATGAGAACAACATACTGTATGTCTTAAGCAAACAATCAATCATTGTCCTGGAGGAAGGTGGTTTTTTAAAAGATTTAGTAACAGAATTTTTCCTTGTATTCCTACAATACTTTTCACTCTTCCTCCGGATCATTGAAACACAGGATTATGTGGTATAGAGTTAACTCTTTACCAAACAATAACATTCCAGCCTCTTCAAAATTCAAAGCATTATGTAACTGGTAACCAGCATTTGCTCCTTTTCCAACAATGTTTTCATTTTTTTTCCTTTTCCACAATGTTTTCAAGTAGTCTTCTTCAGAGTTGTTAAAACACTGGGTTGTTGTTTAAAGGGGTAAAACACTTGAGTATGAAACAATACACATACCTGGGGCTGGGTCTTCATTCATACTTGTTGTTCGCACACCAGGTTTTCTCTTTGAAGGGGAATGTTTCAGTGCTGAAAACACCAAATACTAACAGTCATATGTATGTTACATCATCACATGAAACATATGGATTGAAATTCCTGTCCTATATCTAAAATCTCTTCCATGAATCTGAGATTACAAGTTGGGAAATAGCCAGAGTACTCAATAGTTTGCTTTTTTGTTGCTTTTATCAGCTAATCAATTAACCATCTACAAAAAAAATCCATGTTTTAACAACCCTAGGAATAAAGGGTTTTGAAAACATACTGGAAAAAGGAGATCAGCATCTTCTCCTTTTCCCAAATTGCTTTCTACATTTTCAAAAACAAATCCTACTACATTTTCAAAAACAAATCCTATCATCTGACCCACATTTAACTTGTGGTCTGCAAATACTTCCAATCAAGACAATTCTAGAGTTTTGTAGTCTGGTAAAGACTTTAAATTCATTCCTGCTGATCATTTATTTCATCTAACGGCAGAACACCTCAGGTAATGTCATGGAAAAAGAAGAAATAGCTCATTGAAGGGAAATTCTTTTTCAGTAATTATATCTTTTATATATTAAAGTGGAAATTAAGTTAATTATCCATATTTTACAAAAATGTTTTCGAAGTTGAGCCTGAACGCACTGAGATTAAGCTAGTAAGAAGAACTGTGCAGTGCCTCTCAGTGCTGCAAACTAGACTCTACCCCTTCCGTTCAGAAGGATAGCTTCTTTTTCCCCCTTTCTAGAATCTGACTCACTTTTGAAAATTATGTAAAGAACAAACCATAATTACTTTACAAACAGTTTATAAAATGCAATTGAATTGTAATCAAACAAGGATTTTTTGAAATTACATCATAAAAAATATCAAAATGCTTATACACATAGAGCAAAAAAAAACATTTATACAAACTCAGGCATACAAAAATCTACACAGCCAGACACAAAACACAATGCATTTTATGGCAAGCAATGGATGCAAAAAGACAACAGGTACCAAGAATATATAAGTCAGTTCCTGCCAAAATAAAACATCTGCAGAGGAGCCCCAAATACAGATGAAATACCGAGTTACTAAAAAATAAATATATGCAAACACGTGATCTGTATCTGAGCATGAAAAAAGGGTCTCCATGAAGTTAAAGACAATTATCCAGGAAGTCATACATCTGAAAAAGGGAAAGCTGAAGGCAGGATGAGAAAATTGCTGTTTTGTGCCATTTCAGATTTCTCTGCAGATTTTGCTTTATGTCATGTCACTACAAATTTTTCAATATTTCGAGTCACTGCAGATTTTGCTGTTGCACAATACCTACTTTTTTCACATCAATAGTGAAACAAATTCCATAAACTTCTATTAATCACCTCCAATGATTCCTTCTTGGAAGCCTTAACCAGCACTCAGGCTGTGATGTGGGTAGTTCCAAAGGTTTGAATGTCGCATCCCACAAAAACTTTCTAATAAGTTGTGTCACTGCAAATATATCTGTATGTAATATCATACCATAATTGCCATTGAAGTCATGTCACTGCAGATTTTTACCTTATTTTACACCACTCCAAATTTTCCCTCTATGTTGAGTCACTGTAGATTTGGCCCTATGTCATATTGCATCAAATTTCCAAGAGTGTCATGTCACTACAGATTTTTATTGTATATCATATAACACTAAAAAAGTATGTCATGTCACTTCAGATTTTGCTGTTATTCATATCACACCAATATTGTCCTGTATGTCATGTCACAACAGATTTTCTTTATGTCATATCATATCAAAATTATCTATATGTCATGTCACAATAGATTTTGCTTTACATCGTATCACATCAGAATTTCCTTTATGTCATGTCACTACTGATTTTGTGTGATGCAATATCACACCAAAATTTCCCTGTATATCATCTCACCACAGTTTTTGATTTATGTCACATTATAACAAAGTTTCCTCTATGTCTTATCATTGCAGATTCAGCTCTATGCTTTATCTGACCAATTTTTCTTTTCCTGTGTATGACGTTGTTAAAGCTTTTGAGTTTTGTCATATTTTGAAAAAAAAATTCCTGTATGCTATGATTTTGGTTTTCGATATTGCTATATATCACATCAAAGTTTTCCTGTATATCAAGTTACAACAGGTGTTGCTGCATGTTACACCACATCAAAATTTTCCTGTTTGTGGTGTCACAACAGGTTTTGCTTTCAGTCAATCGAGCCAAATTTTTTCAGAGTGTCATGTCACTGCATTTTTTTTCCTGTATGTTACATCAAACCAATAATTTTTCTGTATTTCATATCATAACAGGTTTTTCTTTATGTTATACTCCTCCAAAATTTTCTTGTATGCAATGTCACTCAAAGTTTTGCTGTAGGTCATACTACATTAAAATCTTCCTGTGTGTCATACCAAGAGATTTTGCTTTCAGTCATTCTGTATTCTGTAGCTGAAGATTTTGTTTTATGTCACAACACATCCATTTTTTCTATTATGTTTTCTCAATTCACACTAAATTTTCTGCATGTTTCATCTTACCAAATATTTTCTGTGCATCATGTTATTGTAGGTTTTTCTTTTTCTCCTATCATGGCAAAAAATTCCTGTTTATTGTCATTTCAGGTTTTGCTCTATTACATATATGTAAATATTTCCTATACATCATGTCACGTCAGATTTTCTTAATTTCATATCACACCAAAATCTCCTGTATATCATGTCAAAAAATATTTTGCCATGTGCCATATCACAAAAGTTTCTGTATGTCATGTCACAAGAGATTATTCTTTCTGTTACATCACACCAAATTTTTTGTCTGTGTCATGTCTCTGTAGATTTTCTTTTCATGTCCAACAAAATTTGTCCTGACTTTCATAGTAATCAAGATATTCTTTTAAGTTGTATCACAACAATATTTTTGTTTGTGTCATGTTATTGTATTTTGCTTTTATCAATTTGTGCACATAATATAGTATGTATCTATTCCATTTTTTTTCCCAGTCTTACACAGGGTGCTGTGTTCACTGAACGACACACTCAAAATCCAATGAGTAAAGACTTAATTGTATCTCAGGTTACTGTCTCAGGTACTGACAAAGCTTTGGATCAAATTCACAATTCTGTCCAGTCATTCTTTACCAGACAAACAATCCCGAGTTGTAACGACCCTGAGAAAGAGGTCTTTAGAAAATATTGTGGGAACAGGAGAAAATACTGATAACTACCATTTTTTCCTTTTCTGACAATGTTTTCTACTATTACATAGCTAGAAATAATCAGTTGGACTGCATTTAAATTTTTGTCTACACAGTCATGCTTTCAACTTTGGTAAGTCTAGAACTTCACAGTTTTGTAAATATTCAATTCTTTACCAGATGACAAAATTTTACACTATTCCATTTGAAAATACTTGCATACAATAACTGAAACGTGGCTCAAAATCATGAAAATTGGTCTTGACAGTGAAAAAAACACTGTGTGAAAAGAAGAAAATGCTGGTTACCAGCATTTTCTCTTTGTCACAAATGTTTTCAAAAACGTGTATCTTTGGGGGTTCTGAATATGCAGGACTGATTGGTAGGGGGGGTAGGCAAGAACTACCACATCAAAGCATGTAGCTGGCACAATCTTTACAGATAACATGGATAAATCAAACATAAGATGGATCACAAGCAATATGAGGGTAATAGCACAACGAAGCAATAATTCATCGAAATAAAAAAGTATAATTTTTTCCCCCTAAAACTGAACAGAACAGAACAAGGCATGGGTAGCTGACAATGTAAGAAAGTTGTAATGTTCATTCAATTCTCTTTTTGTTCTCATTTTTTCTACAAAATCATGCAGACACAGTAAAAACCATCACTGCATTCTTTATGGAAGCCAACATGTGTTTTAAAGCTAACAATAGATATCTGTATTGAAAATGGCTTGATTCGTTCTTCATCAATAAATATACTGATGGACCTTACATACAGTATCCTTTACCCCTTACCACATAAAAGCAAGTTTAAATGACCCTGAATAAATGCCTTTTGAAAACATTATGGGAAAAGGAGAAAATGCAGGTAACCAGCATTTTCTCCTTTTCCCATAAATTTACCTGCCTTATCACAGACAAGTTCCATCATTGAGCCATGTTTAACTCTTTACCAAACAAGCCCTGGTTTTCATGACCCTGGGAAGAAAAGCTTTTGAAAACCTTGTGGGAAAAGGAAAAAATGCTGGTAACCAGCATTTTCTCCTTTTCCCACAAGGTTTTCTATCCTTTCAGAGACAAATTTCATAAATTGAGACAGTTTTAATTTGTCGTCTGCAAATGCTTTCAATATGGACCAGTCTAACATTTTGTCGTTTGGTAAAGAGTAAAATTGTCATCTGCCAATGCTTTCAATTTTGACAAGACTGCATACTTTTTGTGTGGTAAAGGGTTAAACATGGATAATGTGTCACTTGTATGTGCACAAAATCTCCAAACAACAACACAGAGCAGGTGTTATCAACATTGAATTTTTTCTGTAGATCTGTATCTAGAACTGTAGTATAACAGTCATAAGATTTAATTAAGTTTAAGTTTATTAAGTTTAAGTTTATATATTTCTACTGAGAAAAGCATTTGAGCAGCGCAGACTGTGCAAACCGATCTGGTTAAATACTTTTTGCAGATGCATTAAACTCTATTTTCAAACAGAAAACCTCATTTGGTTTAACCCTTACCAAATGACACAGAATTGCAGTTATGATATAGTCACAGTAATGGGCTCATTTTACCTCAGATATAAAATCTGAAGCATACAACTTCCTCTGGCCACACAGCTTTCAAAAGAGCATGACTGTGTTTATGTTCCCTGAAGACTTTTATATATGGCTTGTGACACGCGAAAAAGGGGCATTTTCTTAAATGTTTCTTAAAAAGGTCAGAAAAAATTATGAGGAAAAGAAGATAGAAAGTCTGTTCCTATAAACTGATTTTAAGCTTGTCAAAGTGGACCAAATAGTGTGAGAAAATTAAATTCAAAGCAACACCAGAAATTAATATAAAATATTTCATTTATTCTTTGAAAAGCAGCAAGGGGAAAAAACATGGGTTTTATTGTAAAAGAAATATTCATGGGATATTTGATAAAAAAAACTTCACATATGCTATGTAGGTTTATGATATATGTGTTGAAGAAAAACAACAATGCTAACAGTGACAATATGTGTAAGCAGTGGCATAAACTAATTCAATGTGCAACTTTTAAATATGTGCAAAATGCATGTGAGCAGCTAAACATAATTATGGAAATATTTAGGGCAAACAAATGCATGTACTAGTCAAAAACTTTATGGAAAATTTAAGAAATGAGATTAACAACTTACAAAAAAATTGTTTTCCCCCTATCATTTTCAGATATTCACATGAAAACTTGAAAAACAGGAATTACAGTCAATATCTATGAGGAAAAAAAGTTGAATGCAGACCACTCCTGGTGTGAGATATGTATCTCTATCAAAGATATTTAACTCTACCAAAAAACAAAATATTAGACTTGTCAACAATGAAAAAATTTGAAGCCAACAAATTCATCTTTTTGAAATGTTTGGTTTGCCTTTGGCAGGAAAGAAAACATTGTGGAAAAAGAAGACAATGCTAGTCACCAGCATTTTGTCCTTTTCCAACAATGTTTTTGAGCAATTTCTTTCATGGGGTTGTTTAAACTTGACACTGTTTGGTGAAGGGTTAAGATGTTCTGTTAACCCATTACCACACAATCCCTACTTTTGACGCCCCTGAGAAAGAAGCCTTTGGAAAACATTGTGGGAAAAGGAGAAAATGCTGGTAACCAGCATTTTCTCCTTTTCACACAGTGTTTTCTACTCTTCCCAAACCAAATTTTAATTTTTCAGTCACCTTTATTTTGTCGTCTGCAAATGCTTTCAATTTGGACCAGTCTAAAATTTTCTCGTGTGGTAAAGAGTTAATACAGTGGATAAAAAACTATGACCACAATTTATTAATCCTTTACCAGACAATCCCCTTTTTTGCAACCCTAGAGAAAAAGCCTTTTGGAAACACTGTGGGAAAATGAGTACCAGTAAATGCTAATTTATCATTTGCATATGCTTTCTGTTGAAAGGTTGATGCAGGTAATATTATAGTATAAGTTACAAGTTTTACAATCTGACAGCCTTTAGCATGTGATACCATTTTGATTTATGCGTAACTTTATGACCAACAAAGGTAACCCCTTTTTGCACCATTAGAACAGTATTTTATGCTGCTTTCTGTAGTATTTCAGTCATAACCACATAAGCTCTCTAATCATGTCTCTCCTCATTTTTTAAATCTATACTAAAATTGAGCTCTGCAATGCCTTGCTGAAGAACACACCCAGGTGTCACCCCCTAGTGACTGAACCAGGTTTTGATGATTACCAATGCAACAGATTGAGCAACAAGTCACAGAAGACATGTTAACCTTTTGTACTCTACATGAAATCTTGATATTGCAACTTGATATTTATATTGAAATGCCTGTATCATTTGCCATAGCTATATGGTTTAAATAATTTAAAGAGTCTTCATATTCTCTGAGAAAGTCAACCTCTGTGACTTAGGGTAGCATTTGAAAACATTGTCGAAAAGGAAGAAAATGCTGGTGACCAGCATTTTCTCCTTTTCCCGTAATTCCTAACCTTTCAAAGATTTATACAATCATGTGAGCCACAATGAATTTGTTGTCTACAAATGCTTTTAATTCGGGCAATTCTAAAAATTTAAGGTATGGTAATGAGCTAAAAAGGTGAGGGACAAAATGATGATGATTCTACCTACTAAGAGGAATGTATCGAAATTTGTATGGGGGTATTGCATCATTAGAATTTTATAGTGGAGGGAAAGCAAGGTCAGTGTTTCTTAATGAACAGGATAGCATCATACACACCTGATAGACCTATAGATATAACAAATTACTATTAAATTCAAACTTGCAAAGGCAAAAATTCTCGGATTTCGTATAACTTTCGAAACTAAATTTTGATAGGAATTCCATGATTTTGGCTGATGTAGATTTCCAATTCAAGTGGTCCTGGTCCTGACGGACAAAATCTGATGTTTCCATATCATGTTAACTTGGTAAACGGACAGTCTGAGGTTTCCAAATCTAGTTCAATATTCTACCAAACAACAAAATTTAGGACTCGTTCAATTCCAACACACTTGCAGACAACAAATCAAATGTGGCTCAAATGGATAATTGTCCTTGAAAGGGGAAAGAACACTGTGGGAAAAGCAGAAAATGCTGGTTAACAGCATTTTCTCCTTTTTCCAGCATCTTTTCAAAAGCCCTCTTCTTCAAGGCCGTTGGTAGAGCATAGGCTACTAAAATTCCATCGGTCTATCACAAAATATCAAACTTTTTGCTCAATCATCAGAAACTATTACTAAAACATGGCCCATTTGTGTATTGCTTCTTTAACATATATAATAATATGTGTGCAAAGAAATAAGAGAAAATGTGAACCCCTGTCCCCTTTAACTCTTTCCCAAATGGCAATATTTCAGACAGTCCAATTTGAAAGCACTTGCAGACGACAAAACTTATAAGGCACAAATGATAGGATTTGTATTAGACAGTGTAGAAAACATTGTGGGAAAAGGAGAAAATGCTGGTTACCAGCATTTTCTCCTTTTCCCACAGTGTTTTCAAAAGGCCTACTTCTCAGGGTCGCTAAAACTCGGAATTGTGTGGTAAAGGCTTAGAGAATATTTAACTGAAAACAGAAAAAAACAACCTTGTAGTTGGTGCAGATGGGTTCAGATTATTATTTTTTGTTCCCTGGCCTTCGAAGGCTTCAAAGGACCCTTGTAATCAAGCACTGATGTTGATCTCATTAATTTTAAAAAGCTTCCACATTTTCTGGATCACCATTTTAAACTGAGGTCACAAAATTCATTATCCAAAATGATTCATAAAATTTTTTAAAACAACTATTAAAGATTTTTTTGTTGATGTCTTGATGAAATTATTAAAATAGTAATTTGCTGTTGTATTTAATTTGTTCATCTAATTCAGTATCACAGATCTCATCTTCCATTTCACATCTTTTGAAATGTGTATTTACCATTTATTGGTAAAAGACTTTTATGAGTTTTCTGAGAATTACTTTACGTGAATTATAACCCACTGCGGAATTCTGAATTGTGTGACATGAGTTCATGGTGATCCAGGAAATGCAGAAGCTTATGTAAAATTCATGAAATCAGCGTCAATGCTTGGTCACAAGAAACATTTGAAACCTTTGAAGATCAGGGATCAATAGAAAACTCCTTTCTGAACCCATCTACACTTAATGCAAGGTTGTCTAATCCATTTGCAGTTAAGTTTTTACTTTCACAAGGGATAGAGGGTGTCAAATTTTCTCTGAGTTCAATGCACATCTTGAGTTATTACATATGATATAGAGAGGATGCGCTGATATTACTTCAAGTAAGATTGTTTGATGAAAATTTCAGTGATCCATGATAAAGCAGAGGAGCTTTAATGGCCTGCAGGTAGAGGGACAGAGTCAACAGTGTCCAAATCAAGCTTTGCTTGGTAGAGAGACATAGTCAAGGGATTCCAAATCAAGCTGAACTAATAGATAGACAAAGACCACAGTTTTATAACCATGCTGGACTTCGTAGAGGGACAAACTCCAAGATTTCCAAATCAAACTGTACTCAGTAAAGGGACAGGGTCTTAGGTTTCCAAATCACACTGAACTGGGCAGCGGAAAAGAGTCCAAGATTTGCATGCAGGAAGTAATTGTCACAAAACCATCTGGGACACATGTAAACAAAATTCAGTGGCATCATATTGAGGTACAATCAAAGTCAACCATTGTTACTAACCACATTTCATTGGGATGCTGTGTCTAATAAGTACAGATTTTCATTTTCACCTTTTTTGTCTATGTTACAGGCTTCCCAAATTTCCAAATATTATTTCAAGGTCTCGGGAGACTTGTCCATTTTTTTGACTAAGTAATTATGCACAAGAAGACTCAAAGAGATAACTCTATGGAACTGGCAGTAATAGGTATTACCAAATGAACAAATATTTTTCTTTTATCCTAAATAGGCCATCACCCAAAAAGAACAAAATGTTGATTATCAGCATTTTCTACTTTCCAGTGTCTTTTTACCTTTCCTATAATAAATCCCATCCTCAGAGCAACACCTGTTGTTTGCAAATGCTTTCTACATTAACCCTTTACCACACAATAACGCCTTTTGACGCCCCTAAAAAAGAGGCCCTTTGAAAACATTGTGGGAAAAGGAGAAAATGCTGGTAACCAGCATTTTCTCCTTTTCCCACAAAGTTTTCTACCCTATCAAAGATAAGTTGCGTCATTTGAGCCACTATGAAATTGTCGTCTGCAAATGCTTTCAATTTGGATAGGTCTTAAATTTTGCCGTGTGGTAAAGGGTTAAATAAGCAAAATTTTGAGGTCTGCCAAGAAAGTTAAGACCACATCTCAAATCCTTATATCGCAAACTGGATTTATGAAAAAAAAAAAAGGTAAATATTAGACAGTGAAACAGATGTGTGTTTTCAGAATTAAGAACTGAAAAAAAAAAATGAATAACATTCAGTAAACTTGAGTCATTTTCAACAAAAAGGACGTTAATGCATCTGCAAAAAGTATTAACCCATGTCAGCCTGCACAGACTACTCATGCTGACCTGGGTCAAAATCTGATGCCATTGTTTAATTTTCTATACATCAAAGGACCATTCTAACTCATGATTCAGCAAGTTTTTGACAAAATATATACATAATTGGGACGACTTGCATTATGAAGATGTATTAAACTCCCTTTTGCCTGAGCTCTGCTTCCCTATTACCTTACAAGCAGAGCGTCTTTTTCTATCGCTTTAGACATCAGCTTTTCACGACATTGTTGGTACAAGAAAGTAACCTATCAGATGGAGAAAAAAATCGCAATGTTGGGGAATAAAATCTAAACCCTTAAATATAACATAATTATGGCCAGTGCGGCAAATTCAAGATTTATCACTGGTATAAAAGCTTTGAAGAAACAGAACATGCTGCCAAGCTTCCCAAAAAAATTCTGCAAGCAGAACAAGGATAATTGAAAAGAAAAAAAAATGCAAGACAACTTTGTTGAACTTACACCGTCGAAACATTTTAGCTTTAAAGAAGAAATAAAGACATCAGTTAATCCTAAATTGGAAACAAAAAAGACACACACAATTTTTAGGGCCTTTGAAAACTTTGTAGGAAAAAATGGTCATTGCTTGCTCCAAGCAATTGTTCTGTTTCCTTCAATGTTTTCCATACAAGGTTTCCATTTATTTCCAGTGTGTCTCCATTGTGGCTCAAATGATGTGATTGGTCTTTGATAGGATATAAAACACTGTGGTAAGAGGAGAAAACACTGGTTAGCGGCATTTTCTCCTTTTCCCACAATATTTTCGATACATAGGTCCTAAGAGTTTTTCAAAACCAGACAAGAAAACTTTAGACTTGTCGAATTTGAAAGCATTTGCAGATGACAGAAAAACAAAAGACACTAATTCACCGAAACTTTCATTCAATGAAAGTTTTGGTGAATTAGTGTCTTTTTTTTTTTTTTTTTCAGTTTTTGAAAAAAATGCAACAGATAAACACTACTAACTGGCAATTTCTGGGATATTCTGATCAAAAGGGTCTTGACATGGCAACTTTTATAAACAATTCCATGTTTTCCCAATCCTACGTGAGAACTCTTTTGAAAAAAAAAAAACATACTGGAAAAAGATGAAATTCTGATTATCATTTGAACCACATTTGATTTGTAAACTGTAAATGCATTGTATTTAGGTAATTCTAACATTTTGCTATGGGGAACAAAGTAAAAATTGCCATATCCATTATTTTGCAGTCAAATGAATATAAAGGAAGGCATTCCTGTGTACAAGATCTACTTTCATTCATAGAGTTGTAGAAGAGAAAAGCTTGATAAATTCTACAGTCCATAATTATATGTCTGATAGATTTGTAGATGATCATATGCCTATGTCAAATGCCCATGCATATAAAACTCGAGTCATCCTGGTAAGAGACAAATGTATAGAAGTTACTGAATGTCACCTTCTCCGTATCTAAGGCTTTTCATCTTAGCTGACAATACAAAAAGGAATAATATTCTCCATGACTTTTTTTAAAGCCCTTAGAGCAACAAATAAATGGATAGGTTACTTTCAATCAGTACAAAGACCCCGCCATTGCTGTGTTAGCATATCAGACAAAGTACTGACATTTTAGAGCTAAGATCAGACTGCATGTTCTGTGCAGTCTCATCTTGATCTACTTTGTCTGCAAGATTAGTTATTGTTGTGATTTGTACTCTAAGAGGTATGTCTACAAAGTGAATGGCTTCCATAAAGGTAACAGTGATCTGGTTTGTTTGTAAAGTGGAATGAGTTACCTAAACCGACAATTTTACGAAATCTTTGTGTTGCTTTAAATGTTGGCTGTTCCACTAGTGAAGGTAAAAAGATACGATATTTAAACATAAATATCACCATTTATTATATACCTATAAATTTTCCACCTCAAATACATGTATCGTACTTGAAAATCAGACATAATGGAGAAAAATCTGTATCTACCGTATCAAATACGGTTCCACATATGGTATGATGATGTAACTCGTCTGTAGAATATTTCAATTAGTTTGCGATCTGATTGGTAAAAAAGTTATGCTATAACATACTCTGCAATTTCATCGGCTGAAAATTTAAATGCTATAGTATTCAACAACTATTCATACAAACATCATTACACCAGTTTCAGCAGGGTTTATTTAACAGTTTTTGAGTACAATTGTCAGTAACAGCAAAACATTGTAGAAATCTGTAGGTATATAATAAAAAGAATATTATGCTGTAGTACCTTTCCTGGTGCTTGTATTTGCTTCACTCTATGTAAGAAAATTTTGACATCTCACTCCACCTTCAGTTAGCACAATATCAAATTTTCCCATGAAACTCAAAGAAAGTACAAATGCCAGGAAAGTTACCAAAAAATAATATTCTGTATTTAGAGACGCATCACAAATACTGAAAATACATCAGTGTAAGAGAAAATGTTTGATTTATGACTTGCGTGAACACAATTTTACATAAGCATTCACATGTAACAAGACATATTTTAGCATGTTTTCAGTATCACTGATCTAAAGATAGGTACATGACTAACAAAGCAGTGATTCTTGTTAAACAGAATATGATTGCTTGGTGTTTTAGGGTGTTTTCAAGAGTTTTCAGCTGTATCAGCCCGTTCATATGTCAAAGTGTTCACATTATCATTATTGGGCATGGACGTAAGTTGATCCCTTTTGGATACCCAGGCACTGAACCTTAGAATGACTTGGCTAAAAAACAAATGATTTGTAGAACTTCTAAATGATAAAACTGAATCAAAATTTTAAACTGGCCCTCTAGGGATATTAAAGTTAAAGAAAAGAAAAATCTAACAATTTTCACAAAAATAAAAAAATATCTTTCATTTCACTATCAGTGTTTTGAAGACTGCTTTTGTTGTTCTGGCAGTCAATAGACCAAAATTAAACTTCAAAGAACACTGACAAATTCCAACTTTTTCACAGCTACTCTGGGCATATCAGAATAGTAGAAACTATAATATTTTGGTTCTTTACTCATTAATCCTTCACCCTCTATCAAATAATCCCATACTTCAACAACCCTGATGGAAAAACACTTTTTTAAACATTGTGGCAAAAGGAGAAGTTATTTACAGTTCCAAAGACAAATTCCATCACTTGAGCAACATTCCATATGTCACCTGGAAATGCTTTGAATTTGGAAAATCTTTGGAAAATTTTATTGTTGGGTAAACAAAACTTTACGGCAGACACTTTTGGAAGATCATCATGAATCAACTCTATAACACATGACAAAATTTTAGACTTGCCAAAATTGAAAACAATTGCAAAAACAACAAAATTAATGCAACTAAACCATAGTGAATTGTTTTTGGAGGTAAGTAAATATTATAGGAAAAGGAGAAAATGCCAATTACCTGCATTTTCTCCTTTTCGATGTTTTCCAAAAGCCTTCTCTCTAGGGTTGCGAAATCTATGGATTGTTTGAAAAGGGTTAAGATTGAAAACATGAGGACAAGTGACAACATGATGACAAGAAAAGTTTACATTGTAACTCTTTACCTCCCAATCCAGACTTTTAACAACCCTGAGGAAATAGCCTTTTAAAAACTGTGGGAAAAGCAGAAAATGCTAATTACCAGTGTTTTCTCCGTTTTCCAGAATCTTTCCTAACCTTTGAAAGAGAAATACTATCATCTGGGCCAAATTCAGTTTATCATCTGCAAATGTTTTAATTTTGACAAATGTAAACTTTGTAGAGCTATTTGGTAAAGAGTTAAACAGCCATTGATATTTTGGTCCCTTGACCAGTCTGGAAATCTTTATTTCACTTCTTTACATGTAGAAAGATAAAACAACAACTTTCTTGACACTAGCAGGTGAAGCAAAACAAGAGTAACACAAAAATAAAAACAAAACAACTTAATATGGTTTGCCATCATCTACTGCATAATTTTGGTATTCAATGAGAATTTTTGAAATCTGCAAGAGACTGAATGAATAAGACTAGAACTGCTCATGGGGAGGAATACCCCTTTTCACTTTATCAAGGTAAAAAAAAAATCAAAGAGGCATAACTGCAGTAGTAATCAACCAAACATAATATGAACTGCATGGGCAATAGCTCCCTTGAAAGGAAGGCTATCAGTAATATTTTGGTAAAATTTGTTAAAACTGGAGGCTATGAAGAGGACACGGAATTACCCCTCTTGATAGAAAGACAGACAACCTCGGCTCATATTCACCAACCATTCTGGATTACATTCTTAGTCTAGTTCTCACGAATTGTCTAAATTTTAAAGTAGAGCATTTTCTGATAGGCTTAACTCTTTACCAGACGACAAATTTTTAGACTGGTCCAAATTGAAAGCATCTGCAGACAACAAACTAAAGGTTGCCATTAGGGCAAAATTTATTCTTGACAGGGTAGAAAACATTGTTGGAAAAGGAGATAATGCTGGTTACCAGCATTTTCTCCTTTTCCCACAATGTTTTCAAAAGCCTTCTCCCTCAGGGTCGTTAAAACTCGAGATCGTGTGGTAAAGAGTTAACCAAATGGGCTAAACAAAAGGTTTAGTCAATCAGATATAGTGTTACTTTGTGGATCCAAAACTAGACTTGGAATGTGATGTAGGATGATTGGTGAATACATAACCTGATTCAAGCATATCATCCCTATAGTTTGTTGTTTTGTGTGGGGGTCAAGAAAAAGTCAAATGATGCCACAAAGAATATTTCTATAATCTTTTTCTTAAACTTGTTACTCCAGAAGTTAATAACTTACATAGAACTATCACAAGCGACAGAACTGAAGGCAAGGAAAAAAAAAATCTGAATTTCTGAATCAAGGAGTAAACATCCCCCCCCCCTCCCCGTTTTCAAAAGCAGTCCGTTGTAGTTGAATATATATTGTATATTATTACACAAATGGAAGTAATTTTCTATGTATATTTGACCTTTAGTAACAGAATTTCAACATTCAGAAAGGACAATTCAGCATTTTTAGTGATCAAATTCAAATATCTCAAAAAGTTAGATTTAAAATTCTACCTTTCTATTATTGAATATTTCCTAGCCAAGAAATATTTTCTAGAATTTTCAAAAGACTTACTTAAAAGTCTGTTGTTTTAAAGCTAGTAATCTTTGATTCTATATTACAAGTTTAGTTGATTTTGTGTCATTGAAGGTCATGATCAGACTGCCCTAAGTCTGCAATTTTATTCTATTGTTTTGAAGTGTTTATGCCTTCTTTGGTCAATATATTTTACTAAATATCAAAATCTGACTGCATATTCTCTGCTGTCTGATCTCTATCTTCACAGTCAGCAAAGGTGAACTTAAGTTGTGCTTGAATAATTAGACCAATGCTAAAGTTAAAGCTAGTTGTCCATACACTAATTATATTCACCCTTTATCAAACATCCAGAGTTTAAACAACCCTGAGAAAGAAAGCTTGTGAAAATATTGTGGGGAAGGAGAAAAGGCTGATACCTGACATTTTCTCTTTTTCCCACATTTTTTAAACCTTTTTAAGACAACCCCAATGAAATGAGCCAAATCTTATTTGTCTGTAAATGCTTCAATTTGGACAACTTTGAATTTCTTTTTGTTTAGTGAAGAGTTAAGTGAAACTTTCTACAACACATCGGGTCAATGAAAGTGCTTATGAAAGCTTTTACTTCTTGAGAGATACATTTTTTTATGGATTTCAAAGCTGTTAGGTTTCTTTTCCACTAAATGAAATCTTCAGTTACTCTTTCAGTGCAATAAGCATGACAAGCTCTTGCAGACAACAAAGGTCAAGATCAGACTGCACAGAACATGCAGTCTGATCTTGGATCTGTACCATCCACTTGCATTGTCAAGCCTAGAAGTTAATGATCTGTTTGAGTGTCTGTGGATTGCAGTTTCTTTTGTCAAAAACATTTAAGTTCATGTATTTGGCACTGACAGAGTTAAATGGGTCAACTCTAAAATCCATGAACATGAAGATCCCCCTAAACGTCAACGCTACTTTATCATACAGCATGTTTATACTTACGAGATGGAGCCTTCTTGAAGACAGTATTTGTGAAAAACTTCTGGAACCTGTCTGCGTAAAAACTAGGCCGAGTCACAGAGACAGTGTCCTAGAAAGAAAGGATGGTCAAAAATTAAGGTTTTACCACATAGTTGCAAGTCATAATCACTCTGAGAAAGAAGGTTTTTGATGTGTTTTCTGACTGCTAGAATGTTTTCTACCTTTTAAACAAAAAATCCTGTCACATGCACCAAATCTGATTTTATCGTCTGCAAATGCCTTCAATAGAGACAAGTCTAAGATTTTGTCATCTGGTAAAAGTAAAACCAAGAGCATCCAATGCTGGTGCCAACGCTCTTCTGCAGTTGGAAGATTTTCAGTGAAAATGCTAAGTTGAAAAAGGGTATAACTGTGTGAAAAATACTCTGATGATTATCTGTCCCTGTCATATAGGTTCTCTTTTTGATAGTTAGCAACTTGTCTAAGTTTAACCCTTTACCAAACAATCCCGGGTTTTAACGAATCTATGAAAAAAGCCATTTGAAAACATTGTGGGAAAAGGAGAAAATACTGGTAACCAGCATTTTCTCCTTTTCCCACAGTGTTTTCTACCCTTTCCAAAACAAATCTCAATTTTTGAGCCATACTTATTTTGTCGTCTGCAAATGCTTTCAATTTGGACCTGTCTAAAATTTTGTTGTTTGGTAAAGAGTTAAAGTATATATCTCAAGTAATAACAGAGATGTATTATAAACTGTCAAAGTTTTTGCACAACAACAACAATGCTAGGTCTATAACAATACCTTGAGGTATACTTTGAAACAGCCGAGCTAAAAATCTATAGAGAATTGTACTCAGAGGTCAAAATAATAGTGTAGGGCTAAGGCAGTATTAGTCTTGGAGCCCATAAACACTTTCCTTCTCTAAACTTCTGATACAAGTTTACAGAAATATGTTACAGTGAATGGGGAGAAAAAGAGAGATAAATATATGCATGATGAAAAACTTCCTCTTTCCTCTCTACACCATTACTCATGCTTGTACAAGCAATAAAAACTATTGCCCAACTATTTTTTTAAGAAAACTCCTCAGATGAATTTGCAGAGACTAAATGGCACCATTGATACACCTAATTGTCTTTGCATACATTACATCCACAAAAACCAAATTTGCAGCGAATAACATTGAAAATAACCTCATTAAAAGACAAATCCTATTATCTATGTCATGTTTAAGCTGTCATCTGCAGTTGCCTGCAGAATGGACATGTCCAAAATACTGTCACTCTGAAAAGATTTAACTTACTCCATCTGTAATCATGGATTTTAGTGAATGTTCCAGTTTTTTCCTCATTCTATAGTACTGCAGTATATCTATGATGCCTAAATATAGCAAAAGTCTATCTCCTTTTGCATTTTTAGCTGGAATTCCTCCAGGTCTGAAATAGAGAATTAATATATTAACATTTATTTCACACCTACAATTTTACAGCCAATGAAATCACTTTAATACTACCACATGAGTACAGAATATCTTATTCCATATTGGACGCTGTAGAGTCCAATATGGATTTTTCAGAACGAGACAAGAGTCCAATATGGATTTTTTTAAAACGAGGCTAGAGTCCTGAATATTGATATTTGACCGGAAGAGTAGTCTACCGAAGTCCGTTATCAAAAAAGCAATTTCAAACCCCTCTTTTGATATGTTTTGATTTTTTATTATTTTTATCTGAATTGAAATGGCCCTATACTTGTCATTTACTTTGAAGTTAATACGGAAGTGTGAAATTAAGAGGTCATTTAACATGAATGGGTACAATACTGAATTCAATTGGATGAGTACACTGCAGAACCAGTCTATATTTTGGACGAGGTGACAGCCAAGTCCAAAATATAGACTGGTTCTGCAGTGTACTCATCCAATACAATTCAGTATTGTACCCAAGCATGTTAAATAACCTCATAATATTGTACACAGTGTAACTGATTGGCATGTGGTCTCACTTTACCCATTAAATACTAATGAGTGAAAACCTTCAGTTTAGCCCTTGAAAAAGAACCAAGTGTTTCATTTTACCAGCAGTCATACAATTAATCCTGTAAATTTCAGTGAATTTCATCAAAGAATCACCATGGGACAAAACATACATCTGATTTATCAAGATGTTGCGAGATTTAAGCGTAAGTCACACAATCTTTCTTCCACGTATACACTATATGGTTGATGTTATGCCTAGGATAACAAACAGCTCATTGATAATTGTACAACAAAAATGAATGTGCTTGTTGATAAAACAACCCTGTGTGCTTGTATTTAAAAAAGCAGACGGTGTAGATCTTGAATCAAGTTGTATGTCTGTTAAGGTTGATCTTGATCTACACCCTCAAAAAAAGCACCAAAGCAAGGTGCAGGACTTAAACCTTTTACCATGTAATCTCAAGTTTAAATCACCCACTATAATTACTTCCCTATCAGAGAATTACTTCTCAGGTCTAGTTTGTTGTAGTCAGGATGGAAGTGCCAAAAATTTCTTGTTTGGTAGATAGTTAAGGGTTAAATATAAATTTTATGCTCTCAGTCCATCATTAATGACAGTGGGAAGAGTTACTGTGCAAACTTACGGAATGTCATCATCATCGAACTCTTCTAGAACACGATTCACTTCTGCCTGAATAGACTCCATCGGAGTAGAATATTGCGTCACTTTTGTTCGGATTGATTTGCCTCGGGCCAGGGCTGCAACAAAAGTAGAAAAAAAATATTGCTTGATAACATTACACCATAATCATGCGATAACAGCAACATCTCTACTTCAGTTTGTACAGTTCCCAGACGATAAAGAAAGTGTGACTCAAGTGACTGGATACACTTTTAAAGGGTAAACAATGTGGATGACTCCACATTTTTGTTGTTTGGTGAAGAGTTAACCCTTATCCTGCTAAATAACTAAAGTAAACATTTTCAATTCCATAGAAAAAACCCAGACATTACTATTTCAAAGGTATGTTTTGGGGAATAACATCTCCTCATCAGACAGTGTAGATCCAAGATCAGACTGCACATTCTGTGCAATCTGATCTTGATCTACGCTGTCTGCAAAAGGTCAGTAAGTCTGGCTTAGCAGCCTAAAGGTTAAACCCTCTGAAATTATCCATTAATTGTTTTAGCTTTCTAGATAATTTCGATACATATAATCTACTCTACAAGATTTAAAAGATACATAAAACTAGTCTGAGAGCTAAAACTTGAACCATTGCCAAACAATCCAATATTTCAACAACCCAGACTGAGAAGACTTCTGCAAATATTGCTGAAGGAAAAAGAGAGAGAATGCAGGTATCCTAGATTTTCTCCTTTCTTTCTTACCTTTCCAAATATCATTATGAGCCATATTTAATTTTTGTATGCAAAATGTACTCAGTATGCACAAGTCTAAAATTTCGTTGTCTGGCATGGGTTTAATATGAAGATTTATTATATACTTTGATATTGTCCCCATGTATTAGCACTGGATGAAAGTATGCAATATTTTTCCATATTGTATACTTTGATATTACATACTTTAGAGCTTTTTTCACATGCGTTGCTAAGTACATAACTATTTTAAAACCCGCCATTTCTCTAAAAATCAAAATATAAATGGCCGCCATTATCATAAATTTCATAGACATCATGTTTTACGAACTTTTCAATGCATAGTACTTAATAAAAACATGAAAAATAAGCAGAATGTCTGTTTCCCGAATTTCAGTCACTACAAAGTTATGAAAAAATTGTCTGTCAAATATGTATATCGACGATGAAATTATTAAGCGATGAAAAAGGATCCTTGGTCGCCATCTTGTTTGTTTACATACCTTTAGCAACAGTGATGTCATCATAAGCCAATGTTGAAAATTCCGCAAAACCACGGTAGGTTGACAAAACAATTTTGTTATAGTTTTTGAAATTTTGAAATAAACAAAATAAATCAAGGATTTGATGAAAACACCGTTAAGTCACGGGAAATTATGTAAACAATATCAAAGTATATAATAAAAAGGTTATTGCTTTTGTATGGGAATATATTGAGTTGAACTCGTTCTTTTGGCGTAGTTGCCCTCACAAGCTCAGGCAACTCTACCAAAAGAACTCGTTCAACACAATATATTCCCATACAAGTGCAATAGCCTATAAAATTGCATTTGAGCTCTGCTCTGGGAAAATGGAGTTTAACGCATCATTGTAATGCTACTGAGAAAGTTGTTTCATCATATGGAAGCATTTCTTTCTGTAAACAGCTGAATCCTGAAGTCTGGGAATGACAGAATGGTCCCCTGCCATGCAGAAATTTTACCAACAGCAAAATGTGTTGACCCAAGTCAGCCTGCACAGGTTGACAAGGGTTAATTTTTTTTCCAGATGCTTTAAAGACCTTTTTCCCTGAGAGTTATTCATACAGATTAACTCTTTACCACACGACAAAATCTTAGACTTGTCCAAATTGGACGACAACAAAATAAAAGTGACTCAAAAATTGAACTTTATTTTTGAAAAGTTAGAAAACATTGTGGGAAAAGGAGAAAATGCTGGTTACCAGCATTTTCTCCTTTTCCCACAATGTTTTCAAAAGTCCTCTTCTACAGGGTCGTTAAAAGTCGGGATTGTGTGGTAAAGGGTTAAACACCCCTTCACCTCTGTACCAAATTAGTATATATATGGATGACTCAACATCTATGATCTAAACCCTTTATCACACAATCCCAGGTTTTCACAACCTTGAGGATCAGGGCTTTTGAAATCATTATCGTAAAAGGAGAAAATGCTGGTAACCACCATTTTCTCCTTGTCCATCAAAGTTTTCTACTCTTTAAGATACAATTTTCACCATTTGAGTCAATTTTAAGTTGTCATCTGCAATTTTTTGGGATTTTGACAAGTCTAAAATTTTGTCATTTAGTAAAGAATTAATAAGTGAAATTAATTTAATAGGCCATTTGGGAAAAATGACTAAGATACTACAAAATATTCACATTCACTGTCATAGGCATTTGAGTGGTTAGTTTCATATGAAACCAACAAAATTTTAATTTCAAAATATTCCAGAATACTTCCATTATCAACTGTAACCACAAACTGTTTGTTATACATTTGTCCAATGATTCACACTTTAGTTATAATTCAGCGTAAGAAACAAAGTTCAGCTTCCAATGTTAACATGCATTTAAAGTCAGTTTGCAACATAGGTTTGAGCAAAATTATCTTGCATAAAGTTAATCTGATTATTTAAGCCAATAAGCAGAGCCATACTTAGCTAGTCAATTCAATGAAATCAATAAATATTCACTTTTGCGTAACTGCTATATTGAAGAATAAGAGCATCCCATATAGGTATCAACACTCTGCTATAAATTTTTGCAGTAAAAATTCTATGTTGAAAAAGTCGCATAACTGTGTCAAATATAAATTGAGGGTAACCTCCCTTTTGGTTTTGGTTTCCCTTTTGATAATTGATAATTAGCCACAGTTTAAATTGAATATCTTCAGTACTGACAGAGATACCAGAAAATGTCAAATACCTCCAACAGAATTCACTGACGTTAAATTCTAGAACAAAATCTAAAAATACCTATAGAAGGTATGTAGCCCATTAAGAAAATATCACTGAATAATTTTTTCTTTTTCACTTTTTGTCATTTGTCTTTACTGATGGTTCACCAGCTGTCAATTTACTTCATTCAGAAACAAATCATATTTGAAGTTTGATCATATCTGCACTACCTCCATTTTTTCGTAGCCTCAACTGAAGTATGTCATTTCTAGGTTTTGGGCTTTGCAGTGCCTTGTAAAAGGACACTCCCACATGACCAGCAATATCACTAGTGTGTATTGAACATGGATGCATAATTACAAATCCAATATCCAAACTACTGACCCAGAATGAAATAATGCATATGGTAAAATAAAAGTAAAAGGATATGTTATCTTAGGACAGAGTATAATACTGCAAAAAAGAGGTTAAAAAATTAAACAAGCTAACAGATTCCAAGTTATTCATCCTCTACCCAACAATCCCGTGTTTCCATGACACTGAGAAAAAAGGCTTTTGAAAAATTGTGTGAAAAGGAAAAAGTACAGGTAACCTGCATTTTCTCCTTTTCTCATAATGTTTTCAGACAAAAAAAAAAAGAGATTTGAGCCATGCTCTGTAATGTAAAATGGGTTAAATACATCTCTGTAATGATATATCCCAACCAAGTCATCACATAATTATTGATCCATAAAACCCATTTTGTCTAACAACCGACAGAATCATGCAGTAGAATGGTCCCTGGACATGTACAAAATTGGCTAATAGGAAAAACTTTCAACCCATGTCAGTCAAGCATTTAATTCCCTATTCACAGAGCATAGTTCAAGGCTCTTTCTTTATATTCATTTCTCCCATGTACTATGTGGTGTAGACAACAGTTAGTAAGTTAGTAAAAGACCTCCACCTCTTGTTTTACCCTCAAGAACCTCTGAGTTGCTAGTGCCCTGTGAACTGCCCAAACCACTGCTGGGTACCTGCCCATCTGTAGAACCTTTATCACTGGACCCCTAGAAATGTACAATATAACAATTATTAACTATTATCAAATTAATTCCTCTACCCGATTAAAAACACTTTCAACTTTTCCTTATTGAAAGTATTTGCAGTTGTCCTTAATGAGAGCATTTGCAGGCAATAAATCAATTAAAAAGCATATCATGGGATCTAGCATTTTGTTCTCTTTTCACAATGTTTTCAACCCTTTCAAATACATCCCCATCAATCGAGCCAGGTTGAATTTGTCACCTGGAAAATGGTTTCAATTTGGAAAAGTCTAAACTTTTGCCATCTGGTAAGAAATAATTGCAAAAGATTTCTGCCCTGACCAAGTAAGTGAAGGTTTGAGACCTGTCTACAGCGGTAAAAGCATAGTTCAGGGATGTATCTTAAGTAGGAGTAAATTACAGCCTTTCAACAGTGGTTAAGAAGACTGTATAAACAGAGGGGTTAATTTTTTAGAGGACTGTGACTGAGCCAAACTATGATACAATATATGCCATAGAAAATTTCATGGTTGTGTAAAACTAGTGGATGTCTGTCATATCTATTTTCTGTGTGTATTCACAGCAAGTCCTTGATCACAGCTATTCCTTTTCCCCCAATGTTTTACAGCAAAAGATTCACGGTAGATGACAATACATGTGCATATAAAAGAAGGATTGCATTTCTCTGGATGTATATCATGAACATGTAAACATGCATCATTTGTACAGCATAATAACTCTATAAACATTCATGGCAAAGGTGCAATAATATTCTATTTCCATTGCCACCTACTGAAAAAAGAAAACCAAAAAAGTTTACCTTTTCTCTTTTTGCCAGATCTAAATTATGGATCCCAACTAACAAACTGTAATCCATTATCTTGAAACTTTCTAGAACCTGTAAAAAAAAAATCAATAAAAAGAAAATTAAAATTGATTTCATGTACACTATTTTTTGTTTATAGGTGTTTTTTACATTATTTTTTTTTAACAATTATGAAAAGAGCTCCATTATTCATGAATTATCTCTGTCTTCACCAGTGCCATGCCTATTCAATAATAATGTAAGCAATAGGGAAAACTGAACCTGAACCGATCCTAAATTTGTGTCAATCAATCACAAAGGTTTGCAAGATTGACATAACAGATGTGGAAATTGTATATGACAAAAATTCTCTCCATCTCATCACAAATTATCTTTATCATTTTCCACAGGTTGAAAATACCACCCACCAGTTGCCTTGTCACTGGACCAGAAAAAAAAAAATATCAAAGGGCTATAATTCCAGTAATAGTCAACCAATCATAACAAAAATAGCAAACACACAAGTTCCAATGGCCTGAAGGCTTCCATTACAGAATCAGCCAAATGAAACGTAAAAGAAGAGGACACAAAAATGTGTCAACAAACAAAACTTGTAACCATATTCCAGCATCTTCCATCTCAACTTCAAGTTGGATGCATTATAAAGTTAAATATGGTGCATGAGCTGAGCTCTCACAAAAGGGGGTTTAATGCACCTCTGTTATGTATGGTAAGTCATGCAAGTCATCACAAAATTATGGAT
This sequence comes from Hippopus hippopus, assembly GCA_946811185.2. Classification (NCBI taxonomy): domain Eukaryota; kingdom Metazoa; phylum Mollusca; class Bivalvia; order Cardiida; family Cardiidae; genus Hippopus; species Hippopus hippopus. Next base: position 25,014,284 of record OX328098.1, on the reverse strand, counting down.
CCATAAAATCCATCTAACAATGGACTGGGTCTAGAAGTAGGAAATTTACAAATGGCAAAAAATTTTGACACATGTCAGTCTGCACGGACTGCACAGGCTGATATGGGTCAATACTATTTACCAATCCATTAAACCCTCTTTTCAAAATGCTTGGCTCACAAAATTGATACCTACCCTACAATCTCTTTGTATAGTTTTAACCAAAGCATCATAGGTATCCTTCTCTAACAACAGCCCTTCTGGATGAATTTCGTTGAAGTCCAAGTCCTTTAATGTAGGTGACTTCTTAGCTCTCTCACTTTTCGAGGCTTTACGCTTGTATGTACTGCCTTTTAGATCATACTTTTCATGCATTTGTATGAAAGATGGTAAAATGTTGTTCATGACCACAAATCTGATGTTTTTGCCTCCACACTGTCATTGATATAAGAGATGTTTGTTCAGAAAATGAACATTCAAGCATCAGATACAGAGACAGGGATATAAAGTATTCATTCAGAGCAAAAAAATCTGAACGGTTGTATTCTATGACAATTCAAAACTCAATTCTTACTTCCAAGTCGACATTCTAATTCTTAATTCTAAATCCCTCAGTTAATCAGACAGCCAGTTTTGAAATTCAGAATATAAGATTAGACTTGTTTCACATGGGAATTTTATAAAAGAACAATTATACTAAAAATGATTTAATAGTGAATGCAGTCTAAAATTTCAACTCTTTAACCCTTTACAGCACAATACTATGATTTAGTGACCCTGAGACAAAATGCTTCTGAAAACATTGTGGCAAAAGGAGAAAATGCAGGTAACTGGCATTTTCTCCATTTCCTACAATGTTTTCTACCTATTCAAGGGCCAATACCATCATTTGAAAAACATTTCAATTGTCATCTTTAAATTGCTTTAATATCGGCAAGTCCGAAATTTTGCTGTGTGGTAAAGGGTTTCAAGAATACACCTGACAAAATACTGGATTGCACAGATCCACAATCAAATCGAATTTTAGTTTCATCTTGCTTCCCAAAAACAAAGCCACTTTTACTGCTTTTGGCACTGACAAGGTACACTTAATCTGATGACAAAATTTTATGTTCATCTTTATTGAAAGCATTTGCAGACTACAAATTAAGAGTGGCTAACATAATTGAATTTGTCTATTAAAAGCCTTGAAAACATTATGGGCAAAGAAGAAAATATTTTATCTTTTTTACACATTTTTTTTTCCCCCTGACAGCTTCATAACCCAAGGTTGTCCTCAAAAAGTTGACTCTAAAGAACTCAAGACTTGCTCTAAAACTATCAAATCAATAAGCACTCACTTGGTAACAGTATAACCCATAAAATTTTGGCAGTAACGTTCTTGGATTTTGATTAAGGTTCTGTAAAATAACAAAAACAGATTATCAAAAATAATTAGCACTTCTGCTGCCTGACAAATATCCCCACCCCAACCCTCTGGCTTGCCTTGTCACTTGGTCAGGGGGAATCTGTGGGCCATAACTCCTGCAGTACTTGGCTAATTATGGTAAAAATTGTAAGCACACAATTTATCATGTTCAGAAGATCTCTGCCAACACAGCACACATACTTTGCAATATTCATATGGCACTTTCTGTAACAACTACACAAATAACTAGAGCTATCACTAAACGTGATCATACCCCCCCACCAGCTCCTTGTCACAAAACAGCTTTTTGTCACAGAATGCAGAGTGGTTTAGTACAAAACTAAGAGTTGAAAAAAAAAAAAAAAAAACTAGTGGGAATAGAGTTATGGTTCTTGTACAATGCACTTCTCGTTAATCTGGTCTATCTGTATATGAAGTTTGAAGTCACTAGCTTTTATACTTTGGAAGTTATGCCCCAGACAAAAATCCAAAGTTAAAATTTACAAAGGGCAATAATAATGGGAATAGAGTTATGGTTCTTGCACAGTGCACTTTGCTTTAATGTGATCTAATTCTATATGAAGTTCGAAGTTACTAGCCTTTGTACACTGAAAGTTATGCCCCAGATAAAAATCCAAAGTTAAAATTTACAAAGGGCAAAAACTCTAAATAAAGTGGGAATAAAGTTATTGTTTTTGTACACTGCACTTCTTGTTAATGTGGTCCATCTGTATATGAAGTTTGAAGTTACTAGCTTTTGTACTTTGGAAGTTATGCCCCAGATAAAAATCCAAAGTTAAAATTTACAAAGGGAAATAACTCTAAAAATAGTGGGAGTAGAGTTATGGTTCTTGCACAGTGCATTTTGCTTTATGGTGATCTAATTGTCTATGAAGTTTGAAGTTACTAGCTTTTGTACTTTGCAAGTTATGCCCCAGATAAAAATCCAAAGTTAAAATAGTTGGAACAGAGTTATGGTTCTTGTACACTGCACTTCTCCTTAATGTGATCTATCTGTGTGTGAAGTTTGAAGTTACTAGCTTCTTTACTTTTGAAGTAATGCTCCGGACAAAAATCCAAAGTTAAAAAATTACAAGGGGCAATAACTCTAATTATACTGAAGAAAGAGTTATGGTTCTTGTACACTGCACTTCTCCTTAATGTGACCTATCTGTATATGAAATTTGAAGTCACTGGCTTTTATACTTTGGAAGTTATGCCCCGGACAAGCTTTTCGTGAGGGACGGACGGACAGACAGACAGACGGCCAGACAGACAGACGGACGGATAAGGTGACTCCAGTATACCCCCCCCCCCCAAACTTTGTTTGTGGGGGGTATAAAAATGGTAAAATATGGTGCAATGGTGATTGCTCATATGATATCTTACTTCCCTTTCAACAAAAAGTTTCCGTCAAATAATAGAGGCAGCCCATTCCTGTGTGTCCTTGATTTCACCAGCACTAGGCTTCGGTTTTGAAGTGTCTTGCTCAAAGACACTCACACTAAAAACCCAGTGGTTTGAGTGAGGATCCTTCCTAGGGCTTCCATGTTTCAAATAAGTACATTTGTAATCTAGTCTAGTACTGATAAACAATACTAAGAATTATTGGTGAATGTAAGTCAAGATCTCTTTACAGCATAATCCACATTATATTAAGAATCCAGGCACCAGTTTCCATGGCAACAACTACAACAGAAATTGTAACCATTGTTACACTGGTAACCTTGCCTGGTATTAGAGAATATTTCACATTGCTGTGGAAACAAATACACTAACAAGCCACAAATAAAACATGGCTCATGTCATGGGATGTTTTTAAAAGGATAAAAACATGTTAGATGGGAAAAGGAATTGTCTTTGACAGAGTGCAGGAAAAAGAGAAAATGCTGTCCACCAATATTCAATATTTTCAAAAGCCTATATTTTTCAGGTCTTAAACCCTTTATCACAAAATCCCAAGTTTTAACGATCCAAGAACAAAAGCTTTCGAAAACACTGTAGGAAAAGGAATAAAACACTGATAACAAGCATTTTTTCTAATTCCAGTGAGTTTTTCTTACCTTTCATGGACAATCATTTGCGCCTTTAGTTGTTGTTTGTTATGCTTTCTATTTTACAAGCCCAAAATTATGTTGTCTGATAAAGAGTTAACCCTTTACCACACGGCAAAATTTAAGACCTATCCAAATTGAAAGCATTTGCAGACGACAATTTCATAGTGGCTCAAATGACGCAACTTTTCTTTGATAGGGTAGAAAACTTTGTGGGAAAAGGAGAAAATGCTGGTTACCAGCATTTTCTCCTTTTCCCACAATGTTTTCAAAAGGCCTCTTTTTTAGGGGCGTCAAAAGGCGTCATTCTGTGGTAAAAGGTTAAAACACAGGCTTGTTCGGTACAGTGTTAGGATCTCTTTGAACACAAAAGAACATACCATGTAGTAACCAGGTAGCAGTTTCTGTAGAAAGCTGGCCTCTTTATGTTGGGCTGTTTTGATGATAAACTCATCATCTGCGCTGATGTAGAATATACTGCCTCCAGCGCCAGGGTTGGATAACTCTGTCATCGGTTCATCACATAAAGACAACTACAATATAGTTTAAGGACAAACCTAGTCTCAAAGACAGTTAAAGGTCATTAAAAATGTTATTTAAAGTTGGACTATCAGATAGATTTTGCTGCACTTCTTTTTTTATTCAGCTACCAGTAAATCACTTTTGATTTGAACTTCTCATCATTTATTTTGCTTTTTAAGTCTTTACCTACAGACAAAAAGAAGACTTATCCAGATTGAAAGCATTTGCAGATGATAATTCAAATGTGACTCAAATGATGGAATTTGTCTTTGAAACAGTACAAAAGGTTATGAGAAAAAAACAGAAAATGCTGGTCAACAGCATTTTCTCCTTTTCCCTCAATATTTTCATAGGACTTATCTCTCAGGCTCCTAACACCTTGGGATTGTGTGGTTAAGGGTGAAGTGCAAAATCCTCATTTAATGTCCCATAATAACAATCCATTGTAACTTAGAAAAATTTGCATCCTATGGGCTTGACAAGACGGTAGAGCAGATGGTACAGATCAAAGATCAGACTGCACATCTACAAAACTCTGTCTAATGGATATGATAAAAAGAAAAAATGACTACTTAAAGCATAGTAGCTCTTTGCAATAATAAGCAATTTCTCCCTTTGCCATATGTTTCTATGTTTTAACCCTTTACTAGATGACAGCTTTCAAGACTTGCCTACATTGAAAGTGTTGGCTGATGCCAAACTGAATGTGGCTGATAAAAATATGAGATTTCTCTTTTAAAAGGAAGAGAACATTGTTGATAACACATCATTCTCTCCAACCCTCCTGCCCCCCTTTAACCACTATGTTTTCATCCTTTTTTTCTGGGAAGCAGGGAAGGGGGTAAGGGTGTTGTTAAAACTCCAGATTGGTGGGTAAAGGGTAACATAGTGTTGTTTGACCAGATTTCACAAGGATTTCTTCATAGTTATCTAATATAAAATCATTGCATGAGGTAATCACTTAGCTCATAATAGCAGGAATAGCTTCCGACACAATAAAATACAAAGTATTACTCGCTTTTCAAATATCTCCCTTACCATAAAGTCATCGGGACGTATGTTGAACAATTCTCGGAAATATCGGAATGCAAGAGGAGCATAAGTCTTGAATTTGAAGTCACTGTAATGGTGAGCTGGGGTAATATTACTCCCTTCACTGAAAAGAAAAAGGAAGACAAGAGGACCATGATGGTCCTATATCGCTCACCTGAGTAGGCCCTGATCTATCGATGTGGGGCTGGAAATGCAACAATTTGAAATTTGATCAGTCTTGAATTTTGTCATTATTACCATGGATACGAGTTACAGACTAATCCAAATGGAAAGTTGTAGCAATAGCTGATCATATCATCAAAAGGGCAACATAAATCTAATTTGAGTAAAAAAGGGTACAAAACATTGATTGTAATTGATTACGTTACCAGCATTTACAACTTTTTCTTTTACCTTATTTCTATACTATGGCCAAAATTTGAAGTATTTTGGTAAACGGTCACTAGATGATTCTACATGCCAAATATGAAAGCTCTAGCCCTTATGGTTTGGGACAAGGAGATTTTTAAAGATTTCCTTCTTTATCTCTATGTGAAATCCGAGAACCCACAACATAGGGCCAAATTCGACACTAGGGCCATAATTTGAAGTAATTTGGTAAAGGGCCACTAGATGATGCTACATGCCAAATATGAAAGCTCTAGCCCTTACAGTTTGGGACAAGGAGATTTTTAAAGATTTCCTTCTTTATCTCTATGTGAAATCCGAGAACCCACAGCATAGGGCCAATTTCCACACTAGGGCCATAATTTGAAGTATTTTGGTAAAGGGCCACTAGATGATGCTACATGCCAAATATGAAAGCTCTAGCCGTTACAGTTTGGGACAAGAAGATTTTTAAAGTTTTCTCTTTCGGTTGCCATGGCAACCAGAGTTCTTCATGGAATTCAAATCTTTGAAGTATTCTGAAAGTGAATCACCTAAGGATCATTTCTGTGAAGTTTCATTGAAATCTGATTGGCGGTTTAGGAGGAGAAGATTTTTTTGTAATTGTGAACGGACGGACGGACAGACGGACGGACGGACAGACGGACGACGGACATTGACTGATCACAATAGCTCACCTTGAGCACTTCGTGCTCAGGTGAGCTAAAAATCAAGAAGTCAAAAAGTCCATTCACTGAAAAGAAAAAGGAAAAAAATTAAAAAGTTAAAAACACTATCATGACTTTCTGTATTCAGCTATAGAAAACAATACAGATATTGTTGAAAGAGATTGTAGATAAATTGTACTTCCTTACAATTATCTTTTCAACTACCCGAGACAAAAGTTTAACCCTTTACAATACAATCCCGAGTTTTAACGACCTTGAGGAAGGAGTAATTTGAAAACATTGTGGAAAAAGGAGAAAATGCTGCTAACCAGCATTTTCTCCTTTTCCCACAATGTTCTCTATCCTTCAAAGACACAGTCCATTAAAAGAGCCACATTTAGATTTTCATTTGCAAATGCTTTCAATCTGGGCAAATCTATATTTTTGTCATCTGGCAAAGAGTTAACACATTACCGCACAATGCCAACTTTTAACGACCCTTGGAAAGAAGCCTTTTGAAAACATTGAGGGACAAGGAGATAATGCTGGTAATCAGCATTTTCTCCTTTTCCCACAATGTTTTCTACCCTATCAATGAAGAACTGCACCATTTGAGCCACACTGAAATTGTTGTCTGCAAATGCAATCTGGGCAAGTCTAAATTTTTGTCATCTGGTAGAGTTAAAGTAACATTTCTTGTGTAAAAAGGCAATAATAGGCTACTGAAATATTGTATGAAGTTTGATCAACTTCACTCTTTATCATATCACACAATTTCAGACTTGTCCAAACTGACAGTATTGGCAGGCAAAAATGTAAGTGTGATTCAGATATTGAAATTTGTTTGAGGAAAGGTAGAAAACATTGTGGGAAAAGGAGAAAATGCTTGTTACCAGCATTTTCTCCTTTTTCCATGATGTTTTCATAGGCCTTCTCCTTTACAGTTGTCAAAACTTGTGATTTTGTGAAGGGTAAAGTTTGGGTTTACATATTTGTTATAATTGTGTGTCCTTCCACCAACCGAGCCATCTAATCTCTTGTTATGCCTGAGCATAAAGCAGTACCAATGTTTCGGCTCTGATATAAGATGCAGGTAGGGGACAGTAGGTTTTCCCACAATGTTTTTAAAAGCCTTCTTCCTTAAGGTTGATTGGTTGTACAATTATGATCTTCATTTCCATCACACAAAAACTTGACAAATAAATAAGAGATAATCAAAGTTCTGAAAGTACTGACAGACTAGCAAATTTGAAATAAGTGGCCATGGTAAAGAAATCAAAGTGCTGTCAGCACTGTAATCGGTCAACACTGAATAACTACAGTGGTTTGAAATCACAAATCAAATGGCAGTTGTTTGAACTATGTATGGGATAGACATTTTATAAACGAGTCACGTAGGAACTCTCCATCCCTTACAAATTAGTAGTTTAACGGAATGCTAAAGATATATGTCTGCCAGTCGACAGCAATAAAACGTAGAATGTAAGTGACTATTCTGACCAGTAATACCGATTTTCAAGCTTTAGATATCACTCATCATGAACAATACCTACCAACCTTTTATAAAAGATTAAGAAAATATAAATACATGTATTCTTTTCTGTAACTTTTGCAACTTTTGAAACTATACTGTAACATATTGTCAGATATTATCAATAATATCCATATTGAATGATGGATATGATGAATAAGTTGTATAGAACGTGCCTGTATTATGACTATCAAAGTGATTACTTTTGGCTGCTCACGTTTATCTTGACAAATTGTCCTACCGTACATTTTTCGGCTGGCTAAATTGTCCTTGGCAAGATTGTTCTGTCCAAAACATCGGCTGGCCAATTTCTCCCACATTTCTTTCAAAGCATGTAGCATCTACCAAACCCTCAACCCTTTACCAAATGATGTAATTTTAGACTTGTCCAAAACGAAAGCATTTGCACATGACGAATGAAATGTAGACCAAATTAATGATGATTTGAATCGCTGAAATGGTAAACAAGAGGGCCAAGATGGCCCTGGATCGCTCACCTGAATTTTTAAGAGGACCATAACCAACGTTTGTTAAAGTATTAAAATTTTGGAAACAAAATCAGTATTTTGCCAAGCAATTATAAAAAGGTCACCTGTAAAAATCATTTCAAAATCGGTCACCACCCCTACAATCATCACCACAGCCATGTTTTTGACGAATCAGAATTCTGCAAATAAATTTTAGGATAGGTCACCCAAAGACCTTATCTTGAATAAGAGCACATGCCCGATAGTGGCTAAAAATATTAAGTTGAACATGAGCACCTCATGAGAGTGCCAATGATTGGCTGTTGGAACCTTGCTGGATAGTAAAATAAAATTCCAAATCGCAAAAGGGGCATAATTTGGACAAAACAATTTTGGAGTTAACTGCCCTCGTTGTATGGTTTGCTTTTTACTAATGAACAATTATTCCGAGTTTTAAGTACATGTGTTGAGTGGAAGCCGAGATATAACAAAATGTCAAAGTTTTTGCACAACAACAACAACGCAGATGACGCCAACAGGGCTATGTCAATACCTTGATGTTTTCTTTGAAAACAGCTAAGCTAAATAAGGGGTATAATATAAGGATCATTTCTGTGAAATAACTTCAAAATCTGAATCGTGGTTTCAGAGAAGACAAAAATTTTTTAAGAATTTCTTCATGTCCTCAGAGAGCAAATAGCTTCCACCCACCACAGCCATGTTTCTTGACAGATCAAAATTTCACAAATAAATTTTCAAAAGGGGCACCTAAGGAACATTTCTGTGAAATTATTTCAAAATCTGACAAGTAGTTTAGGAGAAGAAGAATTTCAAAGAATTTCTTTAAGTCCATACAGTGCAAAGATGCCCATTCCCACCCAGGCCATGTTTTTCAACAGATCAAAATTACACAAACAAACTTTAAAAAGGGTTACCCAAGGAACATATCCGTGAAATTATTTCAAAATCTGACCAGTGGTTTCAGAGGAGAAGATTATCAAAGAATTTCTTAAAATTCCATTTGGTTGCCATGGCAACCAGAGTTTTTGATGAATCAAATTCTGTGAACAATTTTCAAAGGGGACGTCCCAAGGAACATTCCAGCCAAGTTTGGTCCAAATCGGCCAAGCGATTTAGGAGGAGAAGATGTTTAAAGAATTGTTGACACCGCTGGACGCCAAGAGCCCCCCCCCCCCCCCACAACGGCCATGTTTTTAATGGATCAAAATTTCGCGAACAATTTTTAAAAAGGGTCACCTGTAAAAATCATTTCAAAATCTGTCACCACCCCTACAATCATCACCACAGCCATGTTTTTGAAGAATCAGAATTCTGCAAATAAATTTTAGGATAGGCCAAAAGCCCCCCCCTCTACCATGGCCATGTTTTTCGACGGATCAAAATTTCGCTAACAGATTTTGAAAAGGGTCACCCAAGGAACATTTCTGTGAAATTATTTCAAAATCTGACCACCAGTTTCAGAGGAGAAGATTTGTATAGAATTGTTGACACCGCTGGATGCTAAAAGCCCCCCCCTTCTACCACGGCCATGTTTTTTGACAAATCGAAATTTCGTGAACAATTTTTGAAAAGAGTCACCCAAGGAACATATCTGTGAAATCATTTCAAAATCTGACCAGCGGTTTCAGAGGGGAAGATTTTTAAAGAATTTCTTGGAAAATTCCATTTGGTTGCCATGGCAACCAGAGTTTTTGATGAAATCAAATTCTGTGAACATTTTTAAAGAGGACCTCCCAAGGAATATTCCAGCCAAGTTTGGTCCAAATTGGCCAAGCGGTGTAGGAGGAGAAGATGTTTAAAGAATTGTTGACACCGCTGGACGCCAAGAGCCCCCCTCCTCCACCACTGCCATGTTTTTTGACGGATCAAAATTTCGCGAACAATTTTTGAAAAGGGTCACCCAAGGAACATATCTGTGAAATTATTTCAAAATCTGACCACCAGTTTCAGAGGAGAAGATTTTTATAGAATTGTTGACACCGATGGACGCCAAGAGCCCCCCCTTTCCACCACTGCCATGTTTTTCGACAGATCAAAATTTCGCAAACAACTTTTGAAAAGGGTCACCCAAGGAACATATCTGTGAAATTATTTCAAAATCTGACCAGCGGTTTCAGAGAAGATTTTTACAGAATTTCTTGAAAAATTCCATTTGGTTGCCATGGCAACCAGAGTTTTTGATGAAATCAAATTCTGTGAACAGTTTTTAAAGAGGACCTCCCAAGGAACATTCCAGCCAAGTTTGGTCCAAATCGGCCAAGCGGTTTAGGAGAAGATGTTTAAAGAATTGTTGATGCCGCACGACGGACGCCGCACGACAGACACAGCGTGCCCCTAAAAGTTCCCCTTCAGCACGTTGTGCTCAGGTGAGCTAAAGAGTATTTGAATCAAGCCAAATAATTATATTCGAGGCAAGAATACAAAATTACGCTTTCAAAAGATCGGAATGAAAGTCGAAGTGAATCACCTAACTAGGTCACCTAACAACGGAAATATGGACACAGATGCTACTACTAGCACTCTATCTGGCAGACGTATCGTAGAGCTAAAACATCTTTTCAGATGCAGATGCTGTCAGTTTGGTCTAGTCCAAAATTATGTCACTTGGTAAAGACTTGCAGAAAACGAGGAGCTGTACATAACTCTTTCTCCTTTACCAGGTTATCCCTTACCTTGATGAGTCTGCAGTAGACAACATTAGAAAACATTGATGTCAAAAGGACAAATTGCTGCCATGATTGATTTCTCCTTTTCGCGCAATGATTTCTGACCCATCAAAGAACTGTGATACATAAATACCAGGTTTTGGTTTAGCGTCTGCAAACGCGTCAAATTAAGAAGCGCCCAAAATTAGTCATTTGGTGATGGGTTAAATGGTAACATCAGGATTACATTTATATGCTATGGTTTGGTTTATTATGAGCAACAAACTTGATTCTTATAAGCATTGTTGTATTGTTGAAAAATTGAGATAATTTACTTCATATAATGTCTATGTCTTTGACAAACCCTACATTTACTCATTAGTTTGTGCTCCACCCACAAACTTAAAATGTATTTTCTTAAAAAATAAGGCTGTTGACCTATTTGTTTTAAGCCTGATTCTTTTAGTTTAGTACCTGAATATTATTCATAGAAAAAATAAGAAAAATCTGAATATTAGAACATTAAAAAAAAATTACTGTAAAAGATACTTTTTGTATTTTTTGGTTTTTTATCCAAAATAAAGGTGTTTTAGCCATAATTTAAAGGGTTTTTTTTAAGATTGATACTCAGTATACTCTAAATTATTTTTTTCATTAAATTTGATGTTTCACCAATACAGTGACATAAAATTTGGTTATAATTGTTGTCATTTAAAAAAATATACATCGACTTAGTTTTCATAGGTGAAATTTCATCCTGAACAGCCGCATGCAGGGTGTACTAAAAGAAATATTCATAGAATTTCCCCAAAGCTGGTGACCCCCTTTTTTTATCTCCTATTTTTGTAGATCTGATAATAAACTATCACCAAACAAAGTTTCATGAAATTCTGAATGTTTTCATAAAATGGTGAAACTGTAGCGATCATCTTTAAACACAATTACAAATCGCATGCCTAACTTAAAAAAAAAAAATGTGTACAACAGAGGTAGTCTCCCTTGTAAGTGGGTACCAGGCCATGTTCTCAAGTTTAAAGCCGGTTACTACATATTTTCACTGTATATATTTTGCAACTCCCTTGCCTGTTTGAAATATTTCACTACAATCTTTCTTTAAGGATTAGGTGCCAAAATCTGCCAAGTGTACAGGAAATTTAGTTATTAATTTATTTTGAAAATTATGATGCACAGTAATTGGTAAAAACACCTTTTTTGACATATAAAAGCTGAAAAATCAAGTCACAAATTGAACATGTAATTTTCGTTTTGCGTACATATGTATGGCATCTACCGCAGAAAAATGTCATCACAACAAAAGCTGTAAAAATGTTTTACAGCATCAAGATGTGAGATATCGGTAGGTAGGTTGACATAAGTGATTCATTCATTTCATATTTTGTTCTATTTTCCTCTAACATGGCATGGCCTTTATCTGACAGAGTTTAAGCTTACAATGAGCTGATCAACCTGCCCTCCTGTGAAACTGAAATAGCTAAATCTATGTGCATCGTCTTCGACAATGAGTTTCAATCTGTCTATGCTTCCTTTCTAAAGCAGCACTAATGTACTTCAGACTTTGAGAAAGGAAAGCCAAAAATCCTTTAGCAAAGGCCATCGACTATCAAAAAACGTGGCCCTGTTCTGTTTTTTAATCTTGACTGACACTGCCATTATGCCTAAGTCTGACCATGCCCCGGAGACATGATACATCCATATAATATTCCAAGCTATAGTAATATTATTTTTAATGATTCAGCAATAAAATATCCATGACTTCGTGACACAAAAAAGCCTTTAACTCTTTACCAAACAACAGTATTTTGTATTTGTCCAAATTTAGAGCTATTTGCAGACGACAAACTACAGGTCACTCAAATTACAAGCGTTGTCTGTAATAGGGTAGAAAACGTTGTGGGAAAAGGAGAAAATCAGCATTTTCTACTTTTCCCACAATGTTTTCAAAAGGCTGTTTATTCAGGGTTGTGAAAACACAGGATTGTGTGATACAGGGTTAATATGGCAGTTCAAATCACCTGCAACCTACAGTCCAACATTACATTTAGCACCTAATTTTTCTTTGTACCCCCAATTCAAAACCCAGGGGGTACACTGTACCCCTAAATACTTCTTAACCCCCAATTCAAAACCTAGGGAGTACACTGTACACCCAAATTTTTCTTTGTACCTCCAATTCAAACCAAGGGGGTACACTGTACCACCAAATTTTTCTTTGTACCCCCAATTCAAAACCTGGTGGGTGCGCACATGTACCCCCAAATAAAACACCCAGTGGGAATGCTGTTCTATTCAATAATATTCAACTCTTTACCACACCACAGAAATGTGAAATTGTCCTAATTGAAAGTATTTGCAGACCACTAAAATAAGGCTTAAATAGTGGAATTTGTTTTAGAAATGGATAGAAAACACTGTGAGAAAAGGATAAAATACTGGTTACCAGCATTTTCTCCTTTTCCCACAACATTTTTAAAAGCTTTGTTTCTAAGGGTCGTTAAACCTCGGCATTGTCTGCTAAAGGGTCAAAATTGCTAAAACTAGAGCTGTCAATGAATGTGACTTAATACCCCCACCAGCGCTTTGACAGAAACAAGCAATTATTTGTACACAGACGGACACACGGACGAACAAACGGACGGACAAACAGACAAACCGGCTGATTCCAGTATACCCCTGAAAACATTCGTTTTGCGGGGGTATAATAATAAATTTAAATGGTGAATTTACACAAATCTCTGTATAAAACAGTAAGTGGAAGCTAAAATCTCTTTTTAACAAGAAATTTCATGAAAGAGCCATAACTCAGTGAAAAATCAATGAACCATAACCAACATTTCATATGCACATCTCTGCTTGATACTGAGTCTACCTGTGAAGTTTGAATAAAATTCGTCCGATAGTTTATGAGAAATAGAGCGGACAAAAAGCTACAGACCGACCGACGGATGGACAGCTGTGTTAAAAGTATTCTATCAAAAGTATAATTTATTTTCATCAATTCAGCAAGGGCACCGTCATAAAGAGAACGACAAAAAAGGGCTTAGCTCTTGGAAATTTTATTTAATTAACTAAGAACAATTTATGATATACACATCTTTGCTGAGTGCAAAGTCTATCCATGAAGTTTGAAAGAAATTTGTCCAGAATCATCAAAGGGCCATAACTCCATGAAACCTAAAGAAACCATAACCAAAATAGGATATGCACATCTCTGCTTGATACTGAGTCTATTTGTGTAGTTTGAACCAAATCTGTCCAATAGTTGATGAGAAAAAGAGCGGACAAGAAATTTCATGAAAGGGCCATAACTCAGTGAAAAATCAATGAACCATAACCAACATTTCATATGCACATCTCTGCTTGATACTGAGTTTACCTGTGAAGTTTGAATAAAATTTGTCCAGTAGTTTATGAGAAATAGAGCGGACAAAAAGCTACAGACCGACCGACAGACGGACATACGGACAGACGGACCGACCAACAAGCTGACTCCTATATACCCCCCAAACAGAGTTTTGGGGGGTATAATTATGATTTTTGTCTTCAAAAAGGTAGAAAATGTGGGAAAAGGAGAAATTGCTGCTTACCAGCATTTTCACATTTTTTCACAAAGTTTTCCAGGTTCCCAAGTTTTAACAGTTTATTTGAACCTTGAGAAGATTCCTTTAAAATCATTGTTGATAAATGCTAGTAACCAGCAATTTGTCCTGTTCCCATATGTTTCCTACCCAAAAATAAGTTTCAATTTCTGATTTACATTTACTGTATTGTCTGCAAACACAATTCAATTTGGACAGATCTAAAATTTCGTTACATGGTAAAGAAAATTGAACAAAACAGGAAGTTGTTAAGTATTATTCTTAGAATGGTAACTCTATCCTTTTCTAATAAAAGAATTTAAGCTGTCCTTCTATTCAATAGCAGTTAACTCTTTACCGAACGATCCTGACTTTTTACAACCCTGAGAAAAAAAAGCCTTTGAAAACATTGCAGGAAAAGGAGAAAATGCTGGTAGCCAGCATTTTCTCCTTTTTCTACAATGTTTTCTACCTTTCTAGAAAAAAAAAATAATTTTCGAGTCACTTTGATTTTGTCGTCTACAAATGCTTTCAATTTGGACATGTCTAAATTTTGTCGTTTGGTAAAGAGTTAACTGTTTACCACTCCACACAAATGTAGAATCTCAAAACTGATAGTATTTGCAGACGACAAATCAAATAGTTGTCAGTTGTCAAGGAGGTATAATAATGACAAAGCGCAGGTAGTGCAACAAACATGTTTACCAAGTCTCAAGTCAATTTGACTTGAGACTTCAAAGTTCCGTTCCGGACAAGCAAGAAATATTGTAAAAATGAAGATCAAAGTGGAATTACTCAAAATCTGCGCTAGGCAGAGTTATTGTTCTTGCGCACTGTACTCGGTAATATTGCAACAAACATGCATACCAAGTTTGAAGTCGTTCTGACTTGAGATGACAAAGTTATATTCCGGACAAGCACTAAATGCTGTAAAAATGACGATCAAAAGGAAATAACTCAAAGACAGCACAAGGTCGAGTTACAATTCTTGTGCACTGCACTTCCACATATTGCAACAAATAAGCATACCATATTTCATGTCATTCCAACTTTAGATGACAAAGTTTTGCTCCGGACAAGCAAGAAATGCTATAAAAATGAAGGTCAAAGGGGAATAACTCAAAATTCGTGCTAGGAAGAGTTGTGGTTCTTGTGCACTGCACTCCGTAATTTTTCAACAATCATGCATACCAAATTTGAAAATGTTCAGGCTTGAGATGACAGAGTTATATTCCAGACAAGCAGAAAATGCCGTAAAAACGACAATCAAAGGGAAATAACTCGTAGACAGTATGAGGCAGAGTTATGGTTCTTTCACACTGCACTCCGTATTATTGCAACAACTACAAATGCCAAGTTTCAAGTCAATCGGACTGGAGATGACAAAGTTATGCTCAAGACAAAGAACTATTCTACAGAACTTTCTAATTCAAGGGCAAATATCTCCAGTCCTTCTGGTCCGATTAGATCCATAATTGAACTAATCCGAGATCTTATGGTCATAAGTATTTAGACAAAGTTTGATGCTGATTGGTTAAAAATTGTAGATGCTAGAGTGTAAACAAAGTCAAATATAGCAATTTTTCTAATTCAAGGGCAAGTAACTCCAGTTGTTCTGGTCCGATTACACCCATCATCAAACTCATCTGAGATCTTATGGTCATATATATTTTGACCAAGTTTGGTGCTGATAATTTGATATTTGTAGATGCTAGAGTGTAAACAAAGTCAAATATAGCAATTTTTCTAATTCAAGGGCATATAACTCCAGTTGTTCTGGTCTGATTACACCCATAATCGAACTCATCCGAGATCTTATGGTCATATATACTTTGACCCAAGTTTCGTGCTGATTGGTTGATATTTGTAGATGCTAGAGTGTAAACAAAGTCAAATATAGCAATTTTTCTAATTCAAGGGCATATAACTCCAGTTGTTCTGGTCTGATTACACCCATAATCAAACTCATCCGAGATCTTATGGTCATATATACTTTGACCCAAGTTTCGTGCTGATTGGTTAATAATTGTAGATGCTAGAGTGTAAACAAAGTCAAATATAGCAATTTTTCTAATTCAAGGGCAAATAACTCCAGTTGTTCTAGTCTGATTAGACCCATAATCGACCTCATACAAGATCTTATTATTTAATAAGTCATTCCTGTTTTCCTCCTTCTTCGATATAGTACACTTTTATTCGCATTAGGAAAAAAAAAAACTTCAAATAGAGAAAATAGACTGTTTTAGACTTTTAGTTAGCAAGATAAGATGAAACAAGATGATTGATGAAAATTGTAAGGATAGAGGGAGGATGGCCACGACCTCCCCTATCCAATATACGTGGCTAATAAAGTTTAAAAAAAAAAAAGATCTTATGGTCAAATCTATTTTGACCAAGTTTGGTGCTGATTGGTTGATGTTTGTAGATGCTAGAGTGTAAACAAAGTCAAATATAGCAATTTTTCTAATTCAAGGGCAAATAACTCCAGTCGTTCTGGTCCGATTACACCCATAATCGAACTCATCCGAGATCTTATGGTTATATATATTTTGACCAAGTTTGGTGCTGATTGGTTAATATTTGTAGATGCTAGAGTGTAAACAAAGAAATGTGAACGGACGGACGACAGACGGACGAACGACAGACGCCGATGGACGGTGAGTGATCACAATAGCTCATCCTGAGCACTTCGTGCTCAGATGAGCTAAAAAAACATTGTTAGAAAAGGAGAAAACGACGGTTATTTGCATTTTTCCACAATGTTTTTAACAGCCTTCTTCCTCGGGGTCATCAGAAACGGGAAAGTTTGGTTAAAACACTCAGTTAATGGCCTTTTATAGTCAGAAAAAAAATATCCAAACATTACAATTTCAGTGTCGAGCTTTTTTTTTTCATATGAATTATACATAAACAGACAATTAAGATATTCAATATGTATGTCTGTGATACTGATCTGCATTGCATTCAACGGACACTCTGATCTTGATCTTTTATTGTCTTCAAAAACGACTACACATGTCACTGGAGAACATAGGCCATTGTATTGAATCATTGTAATGAGCAAGAGCATTACTACAGTAAACCTTGTGCTTTTAATCTGGAATATGGAGAGGATGAGAGTCAACCAATATGCTGATGAGACAAACATGTTACTGAGAGTTTTACACTAAAGCGCTCAATTAATGAAATAGATCTGATAAGCGTGGAAAAGCAGCCTAATTATTGCAGGGTCATTGCTGTCTTGACTATGATATCTCAAGAAATAGGAATAGCAGATCCAAAATTTGAGTGACTGCATGTTCTGTGCAGTCTGGTCTGAATCTGGTCTGAATCTGCGCTCTCCGAAGAGCTTTTTTCCCTGGTCAGTTGATTCAGACATGGAGAATATGATGTTAAGTGATTTTTTTTGTGTTGCAGTTTCAGGGTTTTTCCCCTCTATGAAAATGCTCTGTTTAACTCTACCAAATGACAAAATGTTGAAAATCTTTCAAATGATGAAAAAACGCTGTGAGGAAAAAGAGAACATGCTTAATACATGTATGCTGTTTTTCCCACTACATTTTTAAAGCCCGTCAAGATTGTGTGGCCAACGGTTAATAGACTGATTCCAGTCTTAAGAATGTCATCAAAAAGAAACATGTTAGTGAGCGTGTAAAATGGTAGAGCCGTAGCTTTAGGGAGAGGAAGAGGGGCTATGAAAACAATTTAACCCTTAACATGCTAAATAAGTGAAATGAAACTTTCAAGCTGACAGTAAAAACCCAGTTCTTTACTATTTCAAAGGTATTTTTTTTGGAGGAAAAATATCTTCTTTTCGGACATAAATGATACAAAATCAGACAGCATGTAGTATACAGTCTGATCTTGATCTACAATGTCCGGAAAAGGTCATAAATTTGCGCTTAGTAGCCCAAGGTTTAATACATCCTAAGCTGAAAGATGCATAATCAAATCTATGCTGATCAGTATTGTGAATGGACAGTCTGGTTTCTAAGGTTGCAAGCGTAGGATAACCAGACCATTCTGAAAATGTATACGTAATGGCTTCTCCACTAGGGTCATAACCCTTAAACAACTCTACATGCTTTGTCCCACACTGCTTCACACGCTTCACCTCGATAACATTAAACTACCAACGGCAGATTACTTTTTTAAATGTCTGTTACCAGTAGCATGTAGATCAGTTTGTTCTAAGGCAAAAAATCTGAATTTTCAAATTCTTTTAAAGCAATGTTTCCTTACAAATTCTGTTTCACTGCAAGTTTATCCTTGCTCGAGGCCAATTGACCTGTCATCTTTTCAACACAAGGTGTGCTTATATAATCTGATACTCCTAGATTGGCTCTTGTTTCATTCATAAGTTGTTGCTTTATCACTGACACCATTCCTTGTCACTTATCAGGGTTAAAAGTTCAACATAATAAGGTCACAACAGCTAGTATTAGTGTTATTAGACTGTAGGTAAAAGCTGTCACGAGTTGCAGTTAGATCAGTTTGCCCTCAGCAGACGGATTTCCGAAATTTGTGGTCTCTCTAATCGTCCGGCTCACGCCGACCGATTAAAAACCTGGTTGGTTTATACAAGATGGAAGAACAATTGTAAAAATCGGTTATTGAGTCCATTCCAGTTCCACCGGCTCATTCCGATTATTAGGTCCAATCTGGTCCAATCCAGATCCAGTTCAATCCATTGACTTTACCCAACACTCTTGACTACTTACTTGCCAAAATATCAAATTCCATGAAAAACTTCTATTTGTTAACTTTCAATCGAAAACAACTTATTTCGTTGAAATGATATCCCCCGCCGAAAAAGACCTTTTTGATAGAAACATACTCATAAGAGGTATTGTGCTATGCATGTACATGTGGCCTTATTGTTATTGATCCATATTGACATTATACATTAAGCTCCCCTTTTCAATAACATGACATTTCATTAAATGAAAACAAATAATGATTGTCTGTGGATTATGATAAACAATAAAGAAATGAAATTTCATAAAATTTTGTCCAGTAGTTAAAGAGATATTGGCCCATAAAGGAAATACACAACAATCCCCTTTTTTTCCATGACAAGACATTAAATGAAAAAATAATCATACCGGTGGACTATCATAAGGAACGAATGTATGAAGTTTCACTAATTTTCAAAAAGGATTTTAGAAGGTATCTGTCAAGAGAGACGAACAGACAGATAGACAGTGTAAATCAAGATCAGACTGCACAGACAGCTGTCTGATCTTAGATGTGCACTGCCCGATACAGGGATATTTTTTTTCCAAAACAAAATAGCAAGATTCAGGTTTTTAACATCAGCTTGAAACTTTGATTTAAATTTTTTTAACAGATTAAGGGTTGAACTTAAACTGGATTATATAGTTAATAGTAGCACAGGATGTAATAGTGTAGCAAACTATTTAACTCTTTATAATTCAAAGCTGTTCCATGATGAAACCCGATTCTAAAAGGGCAGAAAGCAATGTTGGAAAAGGAGAAAATGCTGATTACCAGCATTATCTCCTTTTCCTGCAATGTTTTCAATGGGCATCTTCCCCAGTTTCGTTTAAAATCGGGATTGCGTGGTAAAGTGTTAACATACATGACGTAAAATAACAGTTAACTTATCAGTTTCACGGTACACAATGATCTAAATAATGAATAACTGAAGGAATGACAAGAGTTCCTTGTCCAGTGAGGGTAATTTAGCTGGGATTTGCTACAAGTTACCTAGGTGTATCTATTTTTAGATTCATTGATAATGTTACTGTCTTGTAGGAATAAGTGATATGAGCCTGATTTACATAGGTCACTTAATTTACATACAAGCAAACAACTTGTACTTTATCAATGACATTGTTCAGTCTATTACTTTGTCAGTAGACATATTCAAATAGGATAATAGAGATTTTGTGGTTTTTGTCAAAATTGTCAAATATTTAACAGAAGTAAGATTTCTGAGAGAATTATTTTTCTGTGAGGCAGTATTTGGCAACTGTGGGGTTTTTAATCGGTTGGCGTGAGCCGGACGATTAGATAGACCACAAATTTCGGAAATCCGTCTGAGGGCAAACTGATCTAACTGGAACTCGCGACAGCTTTTACCTACAGTCTAATAATACTAATACTAGCTGTTGTGACCTTATTACCTTGAACTTTTAACCCTGATAAGGAATGGTGTCAGTGATAAAGCAACAACTTATGAATGAAACAAGAGCGAATCCAGGAGTATCGGATTATGTATGCACACCTTGTGTTGAAAAGATGATAGGTCATTTGGCCTCGAGCAAGGATAAACTTGCAGTGAAACGGAATTTCTAAGGAAACATTGCTTTAAAAGAATTTGAAAATTTAGACTGTTTTGCCTTAGAGCAAACTGATGTACATGCTGGTGGTAAAAGCTGTTTAAAAAAGTAATCTGCCGATGGTAGTTAAATGTAAGCGAGGTGAAGCATGTAAAGCAGTGTGGGACAAAGCATGTAGAGTTGTTTAAGAGTTATTACCCTAGTGGAGAAGCCATTACGTATACATTTTCAGAATGGTCTGGTTATCCCACGCTTTCAACCTTGGAAACCAGACTATCCATTCAAAATACTGACCAGCATAGATCTGATTATAAATCTTTCAGCTTAGGATGTATTAAACCTTGGGCTACTAAGCGCAAATTTATGACCTTTTCCGGACATTGTAGATCAAGATCAGACTGTATACTACATGCTGTCTGATTTTGTATCTTTAATGTCCGACAAGAAGATATTTTTTCCAAAAAAAATACCTTTGAAATAGTAAAGAACTGGGTTTTTACTGTCAGCTTGAAAGTTTCATTTCACTTATTTAGCAGGTTAAGGGTTAAATTGTTTTCATAGCCCCTCTTCCTCTCCCTAAAGCTATGGCTCTACCATTTTATGCGCTCACTAACATGTTTCTTTTTGATGTTATTCTTAAGACTGGAATCAGTCTATTAACCGTTGGCCACACAATCTTGTCGGGCTTTAAAAATGTAGTGGGAAAAACAGCATACATGTATTAAGCATATTCTCTTTTTCCTCACAGCATTTTTTCATCATTTGAAAGATTTTCAATATTTTGTCATTTGGTAGAGTTAAACAGAGCATTTTCTTAGATGGAAAAAACCCTGAAACTGCAACACAAAAAAATCACTTAACGTCATATTCTCCATGTCTGAATCAACTGACCAGGGAAAAAGCCTCTTCGGAGGGCGCAGATTTAGACCAGACTGCACAGAACTTGCAGTCACTCAAATTTTGGATCTGCTATTCCTATTTCTTGAGATATTGTAGTCAAGACAGCAATGACCCTGCAATAATTAGGCTGCTTTTCCACGCTTATCAGATCTATTTCATTAATTGAGCGCTTTAGTGTAAAACTCTCAGTAATATGTTTGTCTCATCAGCATATTGGTTGACTCTCATCCTCTCCATATTCCAGATTAAAAGCACAAGGTTTACTGTAGTAATGCTCTTGCTCATTACAATGATTCAATACAATGGCCCATGTTCTCCAGTGACATGTATAGTCGTTTTTTAAGACAATAAAAGATCAAGATCAGAGTGTCCTTTGAATGCAATGCAGATCAGTATCACAGACATACATATTGAATATCTTAATTGTCTGTTTATGTATAATTCATAAAAAAAAAAAATGCAGATCAGTATCACAGACATACACATTGTATATCTTAATTGTCTGTTTATGTATAATTCATATGGAAAAAAAAACTCGACACTGAACTTGTAATGTTTGGATATTGTTTTTCTGACGATAAAAGGCCATAACTGAGTGTTTTAACCAAACTTTCCCGTTTCTGATGACCCCGAGGAAGAAGGCTGTTAAAAACATTGTGGAAAAATGCAAATAACCGTCGTTTTCTCCTTTTCTCACAATTTTTTTTTTTATCATTTCAACGATTCAAATCATCATTAATTTGGTCTACATTTTATTCATCATGTGCAAATGCTTTCGTTTTGGACAAGTCTAAAATTACACCATTTGGTAAAGGGTTAAGGGTTTGGTAGATACTACATGCTTTGAAAGTAATGTGGGAGAAATTGGCCTGCCGATGTTTTGGACAGAACAATCTTGCCAAGGACAATTTAGCCAGCCGAAAAACGTATGGTAGGACAATTTGTCAAGATAAACGTGAGCAGCCAAAAGTAATCGCTTTGATAGCCATAATACAGGCACATTCTATACGACTTATTCATCATATCCATCATTCAATATGGATATTATTGATAATATCTGACAATATGGTACAGTATAGTTTCAAAAGTTGCAAAAGTTACAGAAAAGAATACATGTATTTATATTTTCTTAATCTTTTAT
This sequence comes from Hippopus hippopus, assembly GCA_946811185.2. Taxonomy (NCBI): domain Eukaryota; kingdom Metazoa; phylum Mollusca; class Bivalvia; order Cardiida; family Cardiidae; genus Hippopus; species Hippopus hippopus. The sequence continues at coordinate 24,991,628 of OX328098.1, read as the reverse complement.
AAAAGGTTGGTAGGTACTGTTATTCATGATGAGTGATATCTAAAGCTTGAAAATCGGTATTACTGGTCAGAATAGTCACTTACATTCTACGTTTTATTGCTGTCGACTGGCAGACATATATCTTTAGCATTCCGTTAAACTACTAATTTGTAAGGGACGAAGAGTTCCTACATGACTCATTTATAAAATGTCTACCCCATACATAGTTCAAACAACTGCCATTTGATTTGCGATTTCAAACCACTGTAGTTATTCAGTGTCGACCGACACTTTGATTTGTTTAGCCTGGGTCAATTTTGATGCATACAGACTAGCTTCGCTAGTCTAAAAAGCTCATCATACTCTTTACAAAATAACAATATATTGGGCCTGTCCAAATTGAAGGCATTTGCAGATGACATCATAGCTGCAAGTCAAAAGTTCAATTTTGTGTTTGGAAGGGTAGAAAACATTGTGGGAAAAGGAGAAAATGCTGGTTACCAGCATCTTCTCCTTTTCCTACAATGTTTTCAAAAGGTCTTTTCCTCAAGGTCACTAAAACTAGGGATTCTGTTGTAGAGGATTAATTACTTTGGAAACACCACACTCTGTACAACACCGAAGTCTTGCATGAGTAGATCTCTCTCTGGTTTAGAGGACAGCCCTCCTACACTCTGCCCTATACCTAACTGTATGGCAGCTTGTAATTCACTAGTGGATTTCTGTGGAGAGAGAGAAAAAAAGAGAATAATTTTTTAACTTTTAGGCTGCTAAGTGTGATTCAAATGTGTTTGCAGACATTTTAGACCAAGATCAGGCTATGCATGAATGTTCAGTTTGACCATGGATCACCAGTGAGATTTTCAGCCATAAAAGACCTTCCAAATCCCAATATTTGGCTTTATTACTGTTGGCTGGGTACAACACAAAAATCTATTTACTAGCTTAACCCTTTACCAAAAACTTTTTTTTTATTATCGTTTTGTGTTCAACATTGCCTTAACATTATTTCAGTTATACCACAGCTGTCAATTCAGCTATCCATGCATTACTGGATTTTCTTTCATCAATATTTTTCATGAAATTCTGCCCAAGCCAATGACTTCTTTTCCCCAAAAGTATTGTCAATACAACATGTAGCAGTGAGAAAGGAATGAATCCTGATGCTTAAATATCAACAGTCCTCAGGAAGAATTTAGCCCAGCTTGAAATTAAACCAGTGACACTGGGTTTCAAGCTAATTTGGTTTCCAAATGAGCTCAGGGAAAAGGCTCTTAAGAAACAGTTTTGGAAGAGAAAATGCTGACAACCAGCACTTTCTCCTTTTCCCACATTGTTTTGCTGTCCCTTCAAAGACAAGCGCAATCACTGGAGCCACATTTAACTTGTTGTCTGCAACTTCTTTCAATTGGGATAAGTCTGAAATTTTGCTACCTTGTAAAAAGTTTTATACACCCTTTAGACTATTTACAAATGACAAAGATAATCTCAGGCTGTACTGATTTAGCGCAAACAATTCTCATCCAAAGATAATCTCAGGCTGTACTGAATGAGTGCAAACACCTGTTATCTAATTAACCCTAAAAACAACTTAAAATATACAGATTTATACTTTCTGTAGGCAGGTTTCCAGGAAAGAGCTACAGTATTTATGCTAATTTTAGAACGCTTATTTTAGAATGCTGTATTTAGGATAGCATGACAATTTAAGATCTATTATTAGAATATAACATTTTAAGTCAAAAAACCCTTTCAGCATTAATCCTTTACCACACAATCTTGAGCTTCAACAACTTTGTGGAAGAAACCTTTTGAAAATGTTGTTGGAAAAGGAGAAAGCAGCATTTTCACCTTTATCCATGGAAATTTTAACCATTTAAGCCACTTTAACCCTTTACCACACGGCAAAATTTAAGGCCTATCCAAATTGAAAGCATTTGCAGAAGACAATTTCATAGTGGTTCAAATGACGCAACTTTTCTTTGATAGGGTAGAAAACTTTGTGGGAAAAGGAGAAAATGCTGGTTACCAGCATTTTCTCCTTTTCCCACAATGTTTTCAAAAGGCCTGTTCTTCAGGGGTGTTAAAAGGCGTCATTGTGTAGTAAAGGGTTAAAATTGTCTGCAAATGCTATCAATTGGACAAGTCTAAAGCTTGTCTTTTGGGAAAGTAGTAACTCTTTACCTCATGGTAAAATTTCATACTCATCCATAAATGAAGAAATTTAGATATAACAATTCAAATGTAATTAAAATGACAATATTTGTCCTTAAATGGGTACAGACCATTGTGGGAAAAGGAGAAAATGCTGAAATGCTGGTAATCAGCATTTTCTCCTTTTCCCACAAAGTTTTAAAAAGGCTTCTTTCTCACCGCTGTTACAACTTGGGATTCTGCCCTTTTTTCTTTTTCCCTTTAACACTAACAAATGTTCACTCAAACCAGATATGTAGATCTTAAAATTTCCCAATTTAATAGTTTTATAGGTCCATTTTCTCAAACTTCAAGAGAACCATGCCACAAATGGAAAAAATAGTAGTATAATCCCTACTATACACCAAACTATATGGCTAAAATTGGGTTATATCAGGGGAGTGATTGATAAAATGTGAGAGGGTAGGAAAAACGCCCTGACCCTCTCACATACTTCCATAATTACCTCATAAATTTCTGCCAGAGCAGACCCTTACGAGCTGGGTCAGTTTCGAATTTTCAGTTTTAGGTTGAAAGGGACAAAATCCTCTGAAAGGAAGAAAAACCCTATGTACCTTTTTATATGTTACAGTCCCTGTCTTTTCATCAACTCTTCTATGACCAATCTTTCTTTCTCTGTCTTTTGGGACAGCTCCACCCATTGCTGATTTTCTCATACCGTATATAGAGCTATCAAGATATGTGGTCTGAAAATAGTACAGACATCATTAAGCCATTTATATGTGCAAGACAATATCCTTTTCCAGCCATGTTTTCAAAAGCCTTTCTCTTCATGGTCATTAACTCTTTACCACACTACTAATTTTTTTTTCCACATTGCAAAATTTGAGACTTGTCCAAATTCAAAGTATACGCAGACGACAAATGAATGGTGGCTAAAATGACGAAACTTGCCTTTAATTCAGTATAAAACATTGTGGGACAAGGAGAAAATGCTGGTTACCAGCATTTTCTCCTTTACCCACAATGATTTCAAAAGCTGTCTTTCTCAGGATTGTTAAAACTCGGGATTGTATGGTAAAGGGCTAAGTGGCAAGCAAAGTGGCCTCTTAACCCTCAACACAATCCTGTACTTTACTTTCAATTGGGAAGAAAGCTTCTAAAAAAATTGTGAAAAATGGAGAAAATGCTGGTACAAAGCATTTTTCTCTTTGTCCCACAAGTCTTCTTGCCTTTCCACTACAAGCCCTACTACAATTTAGCCACAATGAATCTATCTCAAAACTCTGACAAGATAAAACTTCAATATTTGAGCCACGCCTACTTGTTTGTCCCCTGCAAAATCTTTTAAATTTGGATGACTCTAAAATTTTGTCATCTCGAAACAAAAAGAGCTACCCTACCAAATTTTAGACTTAACAAAATTGAAAGAATTTGAAAATTATCATTCGAATGTAGCTTGAATGCAGAGATTCAAATGTGAAAGGGAAGAAAACATTGTGGGAAAAAAAAAAGAAAATGCTGGTTACCATCATTTTTCTCTTTTTCCCAAAATGTTTAAAATACCTTTCTTCTTCTGGGTCATTAAAAGTCAGGATTGTGTGGAAAAAGGTAAAGTAATCCATAAAATAACTGTCCACCACATTGTGACCATAAACAAAAACTTTATTTCTTCTTGAAAATAAACAGATGAGAACTGCTTAGAATTAACTCATCACCAAACAATTCTAGTTTCAGTGGCTTTGAGGAAGAAAGCTTTTAAGGACACTGTTGTTCAATCTACAAATTTTTTTGCCACACCTGAATCAAGTGTCATGTTTGATTTCCTTAATCGTTAAATTTGTCTTGACCACAATTTCTTACTTGTAATGTCAGATTATTTTTCACTCTTGACCAAGACGACAGATGGAAAAAAAAAAAACACTCATCTGGCCCTAGAGTTCACTTGTCATGACTAGTGATGAAAGGACAGGAAGGGAATTTTCAAACCCCTTCTGGATGAAAAGCAGTAGTGAAATTAAAAGAAATCTACAACTATTACTTCAGGTTCATCAAATTGGCTGAGCACAATTGATATTTTTGTCCTTTTTCCTAGCATAATAATGTTTCTTTACCTTGCTTTCTTCCATGATTTGCTAAGTGCCTATTCCAAGTAATTTTTCCCCTGCCAAATCATGTCAATTTTTTAAAGGGTAGATGACATTGTGGGAAAAGGAGAAAATGCTGGTTACAAGCATTTGCTCTGTTTCACACTATGGTTTTAAAAGGCTTCTTTCTTCAGTTTGTTAAAGAGTTAAATCAACTTTGATTCAAGCCAATTAAATCAACTTTGATTTAAAGCAGACTTTGTGTTTTATGAAGAATCAAGGAGTGAAAAAGAAAACCTCACCTCCAAAGGACCTGGAGACTTCTGGCTCATGATTCCTGGAATGAAAAAGTTAATTAGGTAAACTCTTTACCAGACGACAAATTTAGACTTGTCCAAACTGAAGGCATTTGCAGGTGAAAAATGAAATGTAACAGAAATGGTTGAATTTTTCTTTTGTATGAAAAGGAGAAAGTGCAATAATTTTAAAAGGTTCCTCCTCAGGAATTTTCCTTGAAATGTTAGAAAACATTGTATGAAAAAGAAAAAACAGGACCTTTTCCATTGCATTTGTAGTTCCGAGACAATAGCTTGTATACTTTGGAAAATATGCTCTGGACAAAAAAAATACCTAAAAGCAATAACTCTAAAGATACTGAAGACAGAGTAACAGATCTTATGCACTGCACTTATCCTGAATTGGAGAGATCTATCTGTATTTGAAGTATGAAGTCAACAGCTTTAATACTTTAAAAAATTGCTCCGGACAAAAAAAAGAGGGGGGCTATTACTGCAAAAATAATTTAGACAGAGTTATAGAACTTGTGTGTGCTCAATGTGGTCTATCTGTATCTGAAGGGTTCAGTCAAACACCCAAAATGTAAAATAACGAAGGGCAATAACTCCAAAAGTTTTAAAAGACAGTCAGCAGGGATATGCCTGTCTCACTAGAGCTATGAGAGAAAAATCCCATTTGTATTTTTTAATGAGATTTTTTAAAAAATTATGAGATAGTTGTCTTCAATGCCCAAGAGATAAAAAAAATTACCTTAACTGAACACTAAGTCAGGGTTCTCACTGGGTCCTGGATCCCAAGAGTTATTGATTCTTGGACTCCAATTTTCAAGAGTCAAAATGGAGTTTCCAAGAGTCAAAGAGATATGTTCAAGGGTAAAAAGTACTCGGTTATTATGGGGAGATACGGATGTAATAAAATCAAATTTTCAAATTATGTTCTTTATTTATGGAAAAATCAAACAGGAAAATACCTCAATGAGATGAGGCTCATCTAATGTAGATCTACAGATTTGTTGGAATGAAGTGGATAGATAAATATTAACTTGAAGCTCTAGAATGCAATTCATCAAATGTTATGAATAAATGGACACAAACAATCTTTTTACTGTATACCAAACAATACAATTTTAAACTCATTCATATTTAAAGCATTTGCTGTTTACAACTCAAATGTGGCTAGAATGACTGGATTTATCTTTCATAGCTTAAAACATGGTTGAAAAGGGAGAAAATAAAGGTCACATCCATTTAGGTCTTTTTAATTCATGTTTTCTTTCTTTGTATGAATGTCCAATACCTTCTTCTTAAACACTTGATCCAGTGCTAACACTGTAAGACAAGAAGGCATTACATCCACCCTCCACTGTGTAACTTGTAGGTAAATTAATTTTCATTTTGTATAACAACCAAAGTTGTTTCCTCATTATTGAACAGTGACTTTAGCTTCCAATTACTGTTTTATACAGATATTTATTTAAATACACTGTTTAAATCCATAAATAATGAAAAGACAGTTTGAACTGCCTAAGTGCCTATGATCGGACGAAGTCAAAATGACCTTTGTTGTGTCATGGGTTTCCACTTTTTTTCCTCAATGGTCTTTTTTTCATGTCAGTTAATTTTTGGCGAAGCATTACAGCATTATTTGATAAACATCCAGGGATCTCCTTTGACCCGGGACTCCGGGTTTTGACGCATGGAAATCCGAAATGACCCGTTTTTGACGCTCAAAAATATCTGCCTAAGCGTCAATCTGACGCATGAGATTACCAGCCAAAGGGTCATATAATTATGTTGCATGCATCCAGCAGGAACGTAGCCTATAATAAACACGATCAGTGTCAACTGTGTAGAGACGCACGCAGCTCTGTTTATCACACGTAATCAAGCTGGCGAGTGGCGAGTTATTTTTGAAAACATGATAAAGGTGTTAGTCCAATTATCTAGTGTAAAATGACAGGTTTTCAAGTTAACTGCTACCCTAATTAACAAATTTATGGCAAATCATGCAGTAATACTTGTAAAATTATCAACTGATTTGAAAAAAAGATCGCTGGAAAAAAACGTGAAAACCCATGACACAACAGAAATCATTTTGACATCGTCAAGTTTGAAAGAAAAAGTAATTGGACAAGAAAAGAAGACTTAAATCTTAAGAAATAACACTTTAATGGATGTGACCTTTATTTTCTCCCTTTTCCACAATGTTCTGGGGTAAGAAAGACAAATCAAGTCGTTCCAGCCACATTTGAATTGTCGTCTGCAAATGTCTAAAATAATTATGATCTAGTCAGAAGTTGTTTGTGTCCATTTATTCATCAAGATGAATTGCATGCTAGGGCTGCAATTTAAAATTCTTCTGTCCACTTCATTCCATCAAGTCTCTACATAAGATAGGGTATTTTCTTATCTAATTCCTATCCATAAACAAAGAACATAAATGGAAAGTTTTCATTATTTCACCCTTATCTCTCCGTGATAATTTTGACCCTTGGACATTTCTATTAGACTCTTGGAAATTCCATTTTGACTCTTGAAAATTTGGGCCCAAGAGTCAATGACTCTTGGGATTCTGGACCTAGGGAGAACCCTGACATCTGTCAATTAGGGAAGCAGGTAGCTTCAAACCTGTCATTTTAAACCAGATAAGTGGATTAACACTGTTATCACGTTTTCATAAACGACACTCCAGCTTGACAAGCTGTTTTAAATAGAGCAGCGTGCATTCTTTCCACAGGCTTTAGCCCATATTTCTTACGTCAGAATGAAGCTTAGGAAGAAATTTTTGAGTGGCAAGAACTCGTCATTTCAAATTTAAAAAAAAAAAAGGTTTTATTGCCCTCTTTGGACTTTTGGTGGCATTTTTCAATAAAAAAAACTCTGTCTGCAAACTTGCGACATGAAAAACGCTTTACTGAATAAAAACAAGCAGCTGTCCAAAAGGATTATTAAGAGTGTGTCATGCAAAATTCAAGCGTTATGGGCGGTTGTTTGAAAGGATTATTAAAAGCGTGTTATGCAGTCTAGATTCAAGCATCTACATGATACTAATTTATAATCATACGTACACCAGTCAGAATGATTTATGTCCCTTGTTGACCATCGAAAACGAAAGTGAAAATATCTTTTGCGATCATTAATTTTTGATTTGGGATGCGATTTTTTTCTCGCATTTTGAGATTTTTAATGAGATTTCTCTGATTTTTCCGTGATAATATCGTGGAATCACAGCCTTGGCATGTCCCTGAGTCAGAGATAATGTGCACTGCACTTGTCCTCAATGTGATCTATCTGTATAATTATGAAGTTTGAAGTCATTAGCTTTTATACCTTGAAAGTTATCATGTTTCATACAAAAACCAAATAAGTAAAATAACAAAGGACAAAAATAATATGGAAACAGTTATGAATCTTGTGCACGTGCAGTGCACAAGATTCGTAACTGTTTCCTTACTATTTTTGTCCTTAACATGATCTATCTATACATGAAGTTTGAAATCTATAGCTTTTATACTTTGGAAGCTATGCTCTGGACAAAAATCTAATTTGTAAAGTAACTAAAGGCAATAACTCAAAAAATAGTTAGACAGAGTTATGGATTTTGTGCAGTGCACTTCTCTTCAATGTGATCTAGATCTGCCTATGAAGCTTGAAGCCAATAGCTTTCAGCTTTTATATTTTGGAAGTTATGCTCCGAACAAGATTTTTGTGATGCATGGATGAACTGAAGGACAGACGGACAAACTATCGTTTGTGGGGGTATATTAAAGAATATTAATATTCTTTGTACATGTAGCAAAGAATATGAATATATATTTTTCTCATTTTGATTATCTGGACCCTTTTGGTCTAGTGCCAGCCTGCTGTCAGAAGCCTTTCAGTCTTGTACAAGCCGGCTGTCAGGAGCCTTTTTGTCTCCTGAAAACTGGCTATCAGGAGACATGGCCAACATTAAACCACCATTTAAAATGGCTAAATTGAGATACAAAAGTTTGAACACACATATCGATACCCAGAGTAAATGCCTTTAAACAAAGCTTATTAACCACTTATTTTGATCACATACTAAAACAAAAGTATGATAATATGACAAAGTAACATTTAAAGTTATTTGATTCAAGGAAATCAAGTTTAATAAGCACTCAGAGAAAAATTGGGGGTTGTGATGACTGGGGTTGTAATGACCAAAAATTGTCCAAATGACTGGGTGTCCAAATGACCAGGTGTCTAAATGACTGTCATTCAAATAAACTACAAGTGCTAATCAAATTTTCTTGTTAACTTACTCTAGTACAGCCACATGACCAGCAGGTTTGGAATCTTTCAGAGTTAAATGTGTTAGAAGAAGAATTCAGTCGTGCATGAAAAAAGAAATTTGTCAGAAAAAACTATCTTTCCCTTTGAAACATTCATAATTTGCTATCACATGTTGAAAATTAATAGATGCTTGCATTCAAACAGATGGTTCATACAGTAGGGTTACATCATTAACTTCACAGTTCACAAGAAAACTTAGAAATTATTTCGGATTCAAAAACAGGTACCCCTCCAAAAAATGGTAGGTCGACTATTTTACCCTTACTTGACCACCTTTTCTTGGAATTTGTACCCAGTATTATTTCAAGAGTAGACTACCCGGATCTCAAACTTTTTGCCATCTTTTCATCATCAAAAATTGGATCATGTGAGCTTAAAATGAGAAAGTCTGGGGGGGGGGGGGAATGGGAATAACATCATTTGAAAGATATCTATCATTTTTGGGAAAGACGATTCGATTTAATGTTACGTTACCTCCGTCAATTTCGGGTTCAGTTGCAGTCGCCATTTCAATGCAGTACAGCGTTTCAATATCTAGGTAACATAGCTAACTATCAAGTCATGTTTCAAAATGAGCTTCAGATGATTTGAATGCGATTTTACACCGTACAAGCAATCGAAAAATGAGTTTAATATTGTCACTACATCCTGTAAAATTCTAGGTGGCTCAGCCGCACTGCGCATGCGCATGTAATTCTGAACCGGTGTTTGTACAAATGACTATGCTGACAATTGGTCCGCAAAATCCGTTGTCTGCGCATGTCATATTCTTCGAAGATTCGTTGTCTGCGCATGTCATATTCTTCGAAGATTCGACCTGTCTGCTATGACGCATCACCCATCCCCCGTATACCTGTGAAAAGAAGGGCTTATACCGAAGCTATTAGCCTATTACCCAAGCATGTAGAGGCTGTTTTAATAAATGGCCGATGCATAGGTTACAGGCTAGCCGATTATAGCTGAATGAATCGCACCAGGTAGCGTTTTATTGAGTAACCTTTATTTCATTTTGAAATTCAAAGTAACGGTTGTTTTGAAAAGTAGTCCGGTTCTGTACCCGGAATGCCCACATTATCTCCCGCTAGATGGCATTCTACAAATACACATCTATCTAATCAATCTCCGAGCAGAGTTGTCGTTCGTTACTCTCACCATACTGCAATGGGCTAAATGACAAGAATCTTGTCAAACCGAGGAAAACATGTTTTGTTACTGTTTAACTGTTTCATGTGTAACATTATAAAGTAGACAAAGGAAATATGATTCTGGATACATTATAGGTGCATTCAAACTGATGAGTTTACCTGCATACAATGGAACTATTTTTTCGAGCTTCTTTACTGATCAGAATCTTACGCCAATTGTAACGAAAATGGCTGCGCCCATGAATGATGACAACAGTTTTGACACACCGATGGATCTAAGCTTGTAAGATTAAAAAACAAGTTATCGTCCTTTAAAAGACATTTAAGCTTTTCAGAAAATCCCTCTTTTTCACATTTCCTACCACTAAGTCTGATTGGCCGTATGCTGTTAGAACAGCACACAAAACAATCGACAGTCTTTCTTTCAACGCCGTTTGTGTCGCCATTTTGAGTTATGGTCATGTGACGAAAATATCACGTAATGACGGACTACTTTCTGAGCCAACTACAGAGGTGAATGGGAATGATCCGTAGTGCAAGAGAGTGCTATCTAATATGAGCATTCTGGTACATTCTGCCCAGAAATTCCTTTTATGTCTATCTTGAAATTATTTGTTGATACTTTTGTTAGTTTCCTGAAAAGGGAGGTAATTATTATCTCCCTTTGTAATGAGAATATAGTGGTTTAGATTTATAAATGATAATTCTAAGAAAGAAAAAATGGAAAAAGTGGCTCGGTTAAAGTAGTACAATAATACTCATTTTTAATCATAGCAAATTTTGTAGGACAATATTATAGTGGAAATTGCTGTTTTCCATTAGGATGGTACTACCTTAAACGAAAGTACAGCATCATATTTTTGTTAGTGATTCGGAACTACCCAACTGACTGCACCTTTTCTCCTCATTCCTTTCAAAATGGATTATGAAACCTACCGGATCAAATTAAAAACTGCACTGGGCAAGAAAAGGGTCAAGTCTTTCAGCGCCTAAAATAATTTCGACCTCTTTCGACGGCTGAAAAACAAAGAAAGATATGTACGGTACTGGCCTAATGAAACAAGATGTTGGTAGACTAAACGGATCAGACTAGATCTACGTTTTTTGCGCAATCTGATCTTGATCTATTTACCATGCGCACTTAGGGTTTAACCTTCAAAAACAGTTGTGTTTTAACAACCCTGAGGAAGAAAGCTTAAGGAAATACTATTGGACAGGAGTTATTGCTGAGAGGCAGCATATCTCCTTAAATTGCCATCTTATTGTTTACTTCTTTTTAACACTAATTCCCTCATTTTAGCTACATTTCATTGCCGTATGCAGCTGCTTTGAAACTTGAGCGATGTACCTATCCTTGCTTTCCTGGTTTTTCTGATACCCAAGTAGATCTACTAGATCTAAGCACAACAGTCTTCCCAAATTGTTCCACGTTTATATAAACATCTCGAAACCGAATGTTCAGCGGTGAGAGAGGAATGCATCCCGTCACAATGGCCTATAATCAATCCTTGAAAGGGTTCGGCCAGGCTAGGAATCAAACCTGGGTCCTCTAGCTGTCAAACACTGTATGTAACAGACTAAGCTACGTGTACCTGGCTCGGCAGCGAGTGTATGGAATGATTGAGGTGTTTGACATATGAGTGGTGCTCTGCCCTGAAGGGATATATTATTGCAACTCCGTGATGCCAGTATGATACCAAGCAAGTCATAACAAAAAAAGTTTATGAATACATAAAATCCACTTCACAACCGACTGAGTGTTGAGGTTTAATTAAGAAATAATCTTCTTTCTATCGTGGTTTATCGTTTAATAAACCACGTTGTGAGTTATGAGGCACAATGAATAATCCACGAGGGCGATGAGGCACAATGAATAATCCACGAGGGCGATAGCCCTCGTGGATTATTCATTGTGCCTCATAACTCACAACGTGGTTTATTGAACGATAAACCACGATAGAAAGAAGATTATTTCGATTCTAACATAACCAACTCTTAATGAAAGGAAGACAAGTTCATATTTAGAGTAAAAACGCGGATGTAGATAATATTCCATTGAATAACTTACTTACTTTGTACAGAATGACGTCACTCTATATAGAATGACGTCACTCTACATAGAATAACGTAGATTTTACCACGCTTTCGTTGCACTGTGTTTATAGAGCCGAATTCACGTGTCATGTTAGAATATTCCTTTCACATGCAGATAATTTACAAATAGTAAGCAGTTTCAACACATGTCGGCCTGCGCGGGCTGACATGGGTAGATACATTTTGCAAATGTATCAATATGCCAATTTTTTTTCGTACGGAGAAATTTCGCTCATATGATTACAAAGTGTATGCGCAGTAAAAACAATAAACATCTTTAAAGAAGATAGACGGCGTAAGAGATACTTGAATATGAATATTGTAACTCTTTTGTGACTCGATATGAAGTAAAATAATGAAAAGTACTTTACTTTAAACATATTTTACTGATTATTACCGTACAATATGTCATAAAACACAATACAAATCAATAGGATTGGAACGAAAGCATAGCTTATTAGGTTCTTCTCCTAGTGGATAACAGAAAAATACAGAGATGACATGAGTAATATTATTGAAATCATTGTGGGGAAAAAAATCGATGATAAGGAAAACAGAGGGAAAAAAATGACAAAAATGAAACAGAAGCACAATGTGTTGCATGTTTAAGTTGGACTGTGGGTAAATCCTAGATGAAACGATACGAATGCGACTATAAGAATAACCTGTTACGTGAACCAATTTCGGTAAATATACGTTTGGTTAGCTAAATACTAAATCTTTTACTTGACCTGATAAATAAATGTACTTCGGAGAATATGCGTTTATTAACGTCTAGCGATAAATTGTCATCCCCGAATAAAAGTAAAACATCATTTTAGCGGTAGCAACGGTTATGAATATTGGTTTCATAAATGCGAGAGCAAATACGGCAGCACGGTCCAACAGAATAAATAAGTGCACGTTTTTTACCAATCGCAAATTACTATCTATTCATTCTGTATTGATCAGTACTGAGAAGTAGGTCAAAAGCCAGCGCATTCAGCTACGCAAAACAAAACAAAAAATGAAATTCATATGTTGCGAACAATATACAAAGATACAGTTCTTTAAAGGAAATAACTGTTGTCAAAGTTACAGAAAATAGGCTTTAATTTCAAACCAAAAGAGAGAGAGAGAGAAAAAATAAAGTTATAAATACTGCTCAAGCAATGATTATTCTTACACATGTGACATTTGTCAATAGTAAAAAGGATTAATCGAAAGAATAAAGGCTGTAGTCTAGACAAATCAGAATAGCAATAAGAGATGTTCGAACGTGTCAAAAAAGACTTATTTTTTGCAATGAAAAAAATTCAGCAGGGAGTGTTTTTTTTGCACAGAAATAGTACTTTCGATTACCTTGTAAAAAGATGAAAAAAAAAAGTATATCAAGCAGGACATTTGGGAAACCCGATTATTTTCAAATCCCCCATTTTTCTTCTGCATTTGTGACTCCAAGATACTTAAAAGACAACCGACATAATTGCTATAGATAAAGGCCGATGATATTTACCCGACAGTCGTGTACACACTGAAGAAAATTCATACTGCGAGGCCGACTGTCGTGTACTCAATGAAGGAAAACTCGTTGGGTGCCCGACGGTCGTGCCCGGACTGATGAAATTTCGTCTTGGGGGCACGATTACGTGCCCGCTATTTCCGATTTCTTCGTTCAGTACACGACGCGGTCGTGTACGCACTGAAGAATTGGACTCTTACGTACACGTGTAAATGGGTTGGGCCAAAACGCAGACTCTTACGTGAATCGGCACGGCGTAGACTGTCTCACTGGAGCACACGGCAGTAGTCATTTATACAGCGTGTTACAGAACAAATGCACAAGCGTAGCTGGCATCCTTTTTATACGTCGGAAGGCTCGTATTACCTTATACTGTACACCCGGTCGTCCGTCCGTCCGTTTGGAATTTCTTGTGTGCGCAACTCCTCCTATACAGTTTTAATCGGAATTAGATCTATTTGAAATTTGCCACAATGGTATCCAGTCGTTTCGGGACCCAGTCATTTCTACACAGTCAGTTCGAAACTTTTTGGTCGTATCGACCCATATTTTGGTCAATTCGACCCACATTTTTTTTTGTTTTGGCAACAAATGGTCATCTTGATACATACAGCGGTGGAATTGTATTTGCGGATATTGGTAATTGAAGAAGATAGAAATGTGTTATTATGTGTTCTAAGAACAGAATCTCTATGTACTTTTATGTTTTTTCTTGTTGCTTGAATAAATTCTAATTATGAAGCAAAACGTCTGTTATTTGGAATTAATTGTTTCTTTTGATTTGTTTGAATTTCATAATTGTATTTCGCAAATTATATCCACTGATAGATTGTTTGCTTCAATTTGTATACCGTTGTCAACAGTTTCTTTAAAAAATGTAATTTATTTAAAAACAGTTAAAAATTACTGCTAATTCATTTGAGTAGGCCTACATGTATTCAAAGAGTTATCTAGATAGGGGTATCCCAAAAAGTATTTAAAGCAGATGCAATTGAAATTCAGCTACATATACTATATGTGCTGTTGGAAATAACTATATAGACTACTTAAATTTGCAGTGACAAGAATATGTTAATAGTTGTTTTGTGTGTGTTTGTTTTTGGAGTTTAATGAATAATTTGGAGTTTTTAAAGGAAGTAGGGGTGTGGTCGGGAGGAGAAAACAGGCGGTTTCGTGCCATACATGTATGAGATGGCAGCATCCAACATGTGACACAGGTCGATCAAAAATTACTTTATATAATTTTTTATTTTTTCCCTCCCCTGAAATAAACTACAGAAATCAATATCTGACTACACGAACCATACCGTCCGATCTTTCATCTACTGCACAATTAATCTCCCTTACCCTTTACCACACAATCCCAAGTTGTAATGACCTTCAGTTACAAGCCTTTTGTACATATTGTAAAAAAAACCCACACACATTTTATCCTTTTCACACAATGATTTTAACCATATGATCAAAGAAAAACTCCATCACATTGAGTCACATTGAATTTGTTGCCTGCAAATGATTTCAAGTAGTACACGCACACGTCGTCAAATGTTGTGATCGAGTCAGCATTCTTGTCCTTTGTTGTGTACTCTTAGACAATCAACCGCCTTCATAGTTTCAGTGGAAAAGCTTGGCTTACCATTAATTGTACTTATCGAGTTTACCCCGTATCCCGCTAAATAATTGATATGTAAATTCAAAACCAAAGGTAAAATCCTAACGTTTGATATTTCAAAGGTATTTTTGGGGAAAAGATATTTCTCTATCGGTAAAAGTGAATCCAATATCAGACCTCACGTTTGTGCAGTCCGACCTTCATTTACATGAAAAAGTGTCAAACTGACTGGGTGTAGAAATGACCCGCTTGCCGAAACGACTGGATACCTTTGTGACAAATTTCAAATAGATCTAATTCCGATGGAAAATGTAGGAGGAGTTGCGCACATAAGAAATTGCAAACAGACGGACGACCGGGTTTACAGTATAAGGTAACACGAGCTTTCTGGCATATAAAAAGGATGCCAGCTACGCTTGGCGGAGCACTGGTAAAAGGATGACTAGAAAGGCATGGACAGGTGCACTGGTGCAGCAAGCATGGATACAGAAAGTAGAACATTGATAAACACAACAGTTAAACTGTCTAGGAAAGCACTGATCGGTTGTCGAAACGACCAAATTTTGCAAAAAAAAAAAATTCTCCTGCGGTCGAAGCGACCTAAAAGTGTCAAAATTACCGGGTGTCGAAATGACCGGTAGTCGAAATGACTCATTCACCACAATGAATCTTTATGATGTCTAGTTGTGTATGTGACTCTCAAAATTTGGGTCGCTGTTTGCGTTCTAAAATTATCTGCACTTGATTTCTGAAATAGCCAACTTTTCACTTTGAATTTTTGTTCAAGCCGTAACTTCCAAGCAGTTAAAGGTATCAACTAGACACTACATGTATATACTCTGATAGAAAAAAATATGGAAAAGTGCGGTGCATATGAACCATAACTCTACTACTCTTTTTTGAGTTATTGCCCTTTGTTAATTTCATGTTTGAATGCCCAGGCCATAACTTACTAACTAAAAAAGCTATTAATTATTAATAGATTACCTTTGAAAGCTTAGTAATGGTGAAAATTCCTAACACATCATCCACCACGCCACTCTCAGGACTATCAGTCCTTTGATTTTGATAGCTTGGAAGTTATGGCCTGAACAGAAATTCAAGTGAAAAGTTGGCTATTTCAGAAGTCAAGGGTAGATAATTTCAGAATACAAACAGCGATCCAAATTTTGAGTCACATGCACAACTAGACATCATGGGGATTCATTGTGGCAAGTTTGAAGTAGATTTAATCCAGTTGGAAATTGTAGGAGGAGTTGCGCACACAAATAATTGCTAACAGACGGACGGACGACCGGGTGTATAACATAATACGACCCTTCGGGCATGACACCCTGTATAGATGACTATTGCTCCACTGAGACGGTTTACGCCGTGCCGGTTCACATACCAGTCTGCGTTTTGGTCCAACCCATTAACACGTGTACGTAAGATCCCGTTTCTTCAGTGCGTACACGACCGCGTCGTGTACTGAATGAAGAAATCGGAAATAGCGGGCACGTAATCGTGCCCCCAAGACGAAATTTCATCAGTCCGGGCACGACCGTCGGGCACCCAACGAGTTTTCCTTCATTGAGTACACGACTGTCGGGCACCCAAGAAGGTTTCCTTCATTGAGTACACGACAGTCGTCCTCGCAATATGAAATTTCTTCAGTGCGTACACGACGGTTGGGTAAATAGTCACTTTCATAGATAAAATATATGATTTCACTGTCATAGTGACCCAGTGGAATATAATAGATTTACAAAAAAGAAACAGGCACAATAGCTCCCTAGCTCAGAAAGCTGTTACGTCCTGAAATTCCCTTTCATGCAGCATATGCAATATAAACCAAAATATTTCTCTTTATAAGACCCATATATAATGGACATCGTTGATTTCGAGCAGTCTAGATAGTTCAGTGGTTAGAGCACCTGTCCTGTAGCAAGGGGTCCATGGTTTGAATCCTGCACAGGCTACAGTTTCCTCTTCGGATTCGATTTACGGTAACGGGTGTCACAATAGGTTGCAAGGACCAAACAGGTTTTAAGAATCCAGGGAATGGGGTAGCTCCCAAACATAAGGAGGGGAAGGAGTGTACTGGTAATGGGTTTCAACTGGTCTTTGTAGCTCAGTGGTTGGAGCATTTGCCCTGTAGCGAGGGCCACCGGATTTGATTCCCCTACCAGCCATATTTTTCCGAAAGGGATTTCCTGTACATCTATCTGAACCTGCCGGCCTCACCAGAAAATTAGAGCTGTAGCAAGCTGACAAATACTCCACACCTGTTACCTCGTCACCTGATCAGGAAAGAATATAACCCTTTACAAAACAATGCAGATTTTTAACTACCTTGAGAAATAAAGCCTTTAAAACATTGTGGGAAAAGAAGAAAATGCTGGTAACCAGCATTTTCTCCTTTTCCCACAACGTTTTCTACACTTTCAAAGACAGATTGAATAATTTCAATCACATTTAAATTGTTGTCTGCAAATACTTTAAATCTGCAAAAGCCTTTTAGTTCATTGTCTGATAAAGAGTTAAGTCGGACAACAAAATTTGAGACTTGTCCATTGAAAGAATTTGCAGGCAACAAATTGAATGTGGTTCAGTTGATTAATTGCAAAACAATCCAAAGTTTCAATGACCCTGACAGAATCTGTTCTTTCAAAATCAAATCCTTCCATTTGATCCACATTTAATTTGTGGTCTGCAAATGCTTTCAATTTTGACAAGTCTCATTGCGCTAGTGAGCTAAACTCATGGCAAATATATCAAAAGGCAATTCACCTACCCCGACTCGGAGCTTCGCCCCGATATTATTTTTGTGATTGTGCCTCCACTTCTTGGAGAAACAATCACAAAAATAACACCGGAGCTACCCTTCGGATTGAAGGTACAGTCCACCAAGACATCATCTATGGTCAATTAGCAGAGAATTCCGACCCATAGTTTTGGAGTGGAAAACTATCGGAGACTTTCCATATTTTCAACTTTGTTGCCATGGCAAACAGAGTTCTAAATAATTTTTTTTATTTTTTTACAGAGGGATTCTGGAGGGGACAATGATGTGATATTTCCTCATAAGTTTGGTCAAACTCAGTTCAGTACTTTCAGAGAAAAGATGAAAAATAAAAAACAGTGAATGCACAAGTAGCATGGATTAGTTTCTATGCTGTTAAACAGTTTTCAACTTCATTGCAGTTCTATTGTGGAGTGCACCTATCCATGCTTTCCTACAGGATCTTTTTACCAGTAATTCGAACAGTATTTTTCCCAAGCTACTGGTTGCTTTCCTATGAAACAACTGTGAAAACAGTGATCTGTGGTGAGAGAGACAAATTAATCTGGATGCAACGACTATCATCCATCCCCAAAAGAAATTGGCCAAGCTGAGGATTTGAACTTGCAACCCCCTGGTCTCAAGTCCTGTATGCTACCAACAGCACTTCTGTGCTAGGCTAGACAAAGGGCTATGACATAAGCTCTCTGGCTTTCTGCCAGTGAACCTGGAATCATGAACAACACAAATTTAGATAGCACAAAGATTTCTTCTTTTACTCATCATGAACAGTACAAAACATGTATAAGTCTGCAGATCCTTTAACCCATTACTGTACACTTACAGCTTAATATCTGTGAAGAAAACTTTGGAAACCACTGTGGTAAAAGGAGCCATTACTTGTAAAAAGCAATTACTCCAATTATCACAATATTTTCACAAACCGTTTGTGCAATGTTTTCCTTTTTCCATAAAAATGTTAGTCCTTTATGTACATTCTACCAGTTTTTAGAATGTCTAAAAATAGACCGTATAGTACATGTAATAGATTAATCTAAGCCCCAGGTATTTCACTAACCCTTCACAAAATGACAAAATTTAAACTTCTTCCAAACTGAAAGCATTTTGCAGACAACACATTAATGTGTCTATTGGAATTTAAATTTGTAAGAGTAGTAAACATTAGGAATGGAGAAAATGGTGACAGCACTTCCTCCTTTTCTCACCATTTTCAAAAGTCATCTTCCAAAGGATCGTTAAAACACAGGATTGTTTGGTGAAGGGTTGAGAAATCGATATGATGTATGGGTAAGGGAGACATTCAATCCTTCATGAAACTTTCTGCATGTTCACAACCCTGAGGAAGAAAGCATTAGATGACATCGTAGGAAAAGGAGAAAATGGTGGTAACCATTCTCCTTTTCCCACAATGTTACTCACTGTATTAGAAAACAAATCTTCTTCTTTGAGCATAGCTTAAGTTTTTCTCTGAAATGGTTTAAGTATGGACAAGTCAAAATCATGTTGTCTGGTAAAGTCTGGTTGATTTAAATGCATTTTAACACCTGCATTGTTTACTTTTGGCCCCTACTGGGCCTTTAATCTCAAGTGCATTTCACTTGCATCTATCAATGAACTATCAAGCAATTCTTATAAATGGTTTAAACATACCACCAATTTCATCAAAGTACACGCTTATCATATTTTCAGTTGTTTTACAAACAAAATAGATCAAGATCAGACAGGACAGAACATGCAGTCTGATTTTAGATCTTCAATATCCAGAGAACCATGTGAAATTCTGATCAAAGGAGGAACATGGCGATGTCTAGATTTGTTTTGATCTTTTACCTCACAATCCTGAGTTTTTACAACCACAAGGAATAAAGCAGTTGAAAACAGTGTGGCAAAAAAAAAAAAGAAAATTATTGTAACCAGTGTTTTCTCCTTTTTCAACAAAGTTTCCTACAATTTCAAAGACAGAACTCAACTTTAGAGCTACATTGAATTTGTTGTCAGCAAATGGTTTCAAATATATCAAGTCTGAAATAGTGTTTTCTGGAAAAGAGTTAAAAACATCACACTGAAAAAGCCCAATTCGCTTCTTTGCTGCTCTGTGGGTATATACATTACCTCCTGCTAACGATTTCATTGCCTGCAGCAGACCCCTTTAGAAAACATTAGGATAAAAGGTGAAAGTACATTTTCTCCTAGTTTTCACATGTATCCACATATCAAACCTCAATAAAATTGGATTATCTTTTGTTTTTTATGATGCAAATGAATCAAGTTTTCAATATTGACCCTTTACCAATCAACCCCGAGAGCTTTTGAAAACAGTAGAAAAAGGAGAAAATGCTGCTAAACAACCCCTAAGACAAGGGCTTTTGAAAGTATTAGTAACAAGCATTTTTTTCTTTACCCACAATATCTTTTACTCTCTCAAAGATGTATCCCAATTATTTGAGACACAACCAATTTGTTGTCTGCAAATCTTTTCAACATGTCCCAGTCTAAAACTTTGTCATTAAGTTGAAATTAAAGCATGTGACAAGTCTACACATTTTCACACACCAACCTTGTCTTGGAATACCACTTGCGGATTTTACATAATAGTTCCAGATTTTTAGGAATGTGTGTCCAACAAAAGTCTGCACATCTGTCAGTATGTCTGGATCTGTCAGTGCATCTGACAGTAAGTAAATTTGTCAGTACATCTGTCAATAATATCTTCACATCTGTCAGGATATCTATCCACTTGTCAATACATATGTCTGTACATCTGTCAGGACATCTGTCAGTACACCTATGAAGACACATGTCCATGCACCTAATGGGACAACATACATGTTAGTGCACATGTATGGACATTCATCTGTACATAGGCTAAAACATCCGTGGCTAGTGCAACAGTAGACCATCAATACATCTGGCAGTCAATCTCACTTCAGCACATGACTTCACTTGTCTGCGTCCCTTGTCTCAGATGACGCACCCCCACAGACCTTTAGTCACAATTTGTTTTTCTTTTCTTTTACTTCTTTATCTTCATAATGAATCTTCCCCTGCAGTTTCCAAGACGGCCCCACTAAATGATAAGTCCCAGTAGGATTCTACATTATGTTTTCTAAACTGTTCTCTAGCAAAAGCTTCCGTGGGACAAACTTTAAATTTCATCTCACCAAATGCTCTTGATTTTGTTGTTCCCTGCAAAGTTGAAGCACATAAAAATGTGTAAAATTTTGAATAACCTTGTAACTCTTTTCCAACAGATCACCAGATTTAATGATCCAATAGACAAAAAAAAAAAAAAATTTAAAAACAATGTGGGTAAAGGAGTAAATACTGGGAAACAGGAAAAAGTGATATATTTCCCAATAACCCTGTCACTCTTCACCATAAAATCCCCTGATTAACGACTCTATAGAAAAAAGCTTTTTAAAACATTGTGGCAAAATGAGAAAACATTAGTAACCGGCATTTATTCCTTTTCCCACAATACTTTCTGGTATTTCAAAGAAAAATCGTATCGTTTAAAATTTTAACCACATTCAATCTGTCGTCTGCAAATGCTTTAAACTGGGACAAGTGTAAAATTTTGTCATCTTGTAGAGTTGACTCTTTCACTACCACAATCAATATACTTTTTTGTAGAAGAGACAGATCAACGTCAGACTGTACTGAACATGCTATATCTACTGAGAAATTTTCTGGTCAAAGTCTTGTATGGAATAGCGAATGGTGTGGATCCTAGATCAGACTGCATTTGATCTATTAGTCTGATCTTGGATCTACACCATTTGCTGTTCAAAAGTTGACTTTGACCAAAAAATTTCTCTGTGGCTGTGGAATTGTACTTTTATTATATAAATATCAGAGAGTTCAGTCTAACCTTTTAAGTTAACAATTATTGAGCACATATTCAGTCGATTTTGCAAACAGTGTACATCAAGATAAAGACTGATCATGCAGTCTAACTGCATGTCTAAAAAACATGCTGTTTTGTTACATTACCGCACTTGCATAGATAGGTAGTTTTGCATCTTCTGATCTATAATACATGAAATATCATTATGTGATAAAAAAGAATCTGACATTTGTTTGCATTTGAGGTACAATTTTTTTAAACTTGTCAAGAAAAAATATTATTAAGCCAGCTAAAGGCTCGCTGAATAACATTTTCTGTAGACTTGTTTAATAAAATTCTATCTCAAATGCCAACACATATCGGATCCTTTATAACTAAAATGCCAACTTAGTCAGATCTTTTATCTCTTTTTTTTTCCAATCAATGATTGCCGATCAATTGTAATCTGCTAATGCTTTCAATTTCGACCAGTCTTAAAGTTTATCACTGGATCAGAGGCAGCTAGCTCACAAACATATATAAGAGAAGAGTCAGCTGAATATGAAGTTAGGCAGTCTTCAGCAGTATTCACCAAGTCTTTACTTTATGACAAAATTTTAGACTTGTTCGAATTGAAGCCATTTGCAGATGACAAGCTAAGGATGGCTCAAATGATGGAATTTGTCTTTGATAAAACAGAAAACACTGTTGGAAAAGGAGAAAACGCTGGATAACAGCATTTTCTCCTTTTCTCAGAATGTTTTAAAAAGCTTTGTCATGGCCATTTAAACTTGGAATTGTGTGGTAATGGTTTAATCAAATCCTAAATACCAAGACTTGATGTCTGATACAGTCTAAAATTTTGTCATCTGAAAAAATATGTACATCATAAGACCATCATATTAACATACCTCCCAGACAAGGACACATTTGTTAGCACTAACTGTATCTTCATCATCATCATCATCTGGTAAAATAGAATCAATACAATTGACAAGAGCGAAATCGTGACCAATAACAGATAATCAATTATCAGTGATTATAATTAACAAAACTGAAGAATTATTCAACCTATAACCTATTAAGGATAGGGCACCCTAATGCGGATTCCTGTAACATCGCCTTTCATCACCAAAAAACTCGGATTCGGCTTAGACTTGGGTAATCCGTAACTGATCGGCCGATAGACACTAGTTCCCCGCATCGATTACAGATTACCTGAATCCATACGATGAAAGGCGATGTTACAAGAATCCCATTAGGGAGCTATTCTGCATATTTATGTTTTTACCCAACTTCAATAATGACTCATCACTGAATTATGTATGGCAATAGCTGTCAAACAAAAAGTCTAGAAGAAAGACAAGATGTAAGAAAAAAATATTTGTCTGTTATATTTCCTTAATGGGCTATGTAGCCCATTAAGATATGTCGAGAATTTATGCCAAAATTTCTTAAAGGTTTTTAGGAATGTTATGTTCTGTGTTTTAACAACCCTGGGGGAAAAAGGCTATTGAAAACATTATGGGAAAAGGAGAAAATGCTGATAATCAGTAATTTCTCCTTTTCCAACAATGTTTTCTACTCTTTTAAAGCAAATCTAATAATTTGACATAAAGCTAATTTGTCGTCTGGACCAGCTTAAAATGTTGTTGCTTTGTAAAGTGTTAAGTTGTGTATTTAAAATGGCAACAGGTTTATACTGATAAGCTGCTTAAGCTGGTGGATGGTGAAGACCAGCACGCATAGCTCAGGTGGTAGAGCGTAGGACTTGTAAAAATCAAGCCTTGGGTCACTTGAGGGTGTGGGTTTGAGCCCTACAGCTGGCCATCTAAAATAACTATTGTCTTTCACATGAGAAGTTAAACAGAGGTTCTATGTGACGGTGCTATACACCAAACACATTAAAGAACCAGGCATAACTTAGGATTGGTTTCGTCCTGTATCATGCACTATTCCCCTAACAAAACTAAGAGTCTACAGGTAGCCATGATAAATAAACGCAAATTCAACCAATCATGGATGGTGTAGATTATGTCAGACTGCAAAGGATATGCAGACTGACTGTAGGTTTTCATGGCAGAATTTTAGAATAGACCGATCTGAAAGCAATTGCAGATGACAAAGTAGATTCAACTTAAATATTCATTTTTTTTCTAATAGAATGGTAAAAAATAACGTAGGAAAAGGAGAAAATGCTGGTTACCAGTATTTTTTCCTTTTTCCACAATGTTTTCCAAAATCTTCTTTTGGATCGTAAAACTCAGGTTTGTCTGGTAAAGGGTTTTGGAATGGCTGTTCATGTTTACCTTCCTTCTTGCTCCTTTTTTGACTGTCTTCAGACCACTTTATCCGATGCATCATTAGCCTTCGGAACTTTCTTTGTTGTTTTGGACCTGACAATACATGAATATCAAAAAATAATCTCAAGGCTGGTGGACAGAAGTATTTTATACCTTATATTTGTAGCATTATTGTTTAAATTGCTGTTTGATGAGTACTATATTTTAACCAGTGAACACGAAACTGAGCATTTTTACTGGTAGGGCAAATGAATATTTGATCCTAATAATTCTGTATCAAACAATGGATGGATGGGTGGGTACATCAATGGATGGAAGCATGGATGGATAGATAGATAGACAGATCCACTGACCGACCAAATGACAGACAGATATTCAAACTGGACAATCAATATGTACAAAAATGTATAAGCTTCTTGAGAGCTTATAGTAAGAGATCAGAGAGTTGTGTATTGCATATCTGCAGTTTGCAGTCAGTAGTAGTACAAAGATTTAAATCTAAGAAACAAACCTTTGCAGAGGGTGTAACAGCACAGATATACCTATAAACTTGCACACAGATTGACAGACAGATCTGGCTTGAATTAACTCTTTTCCAGACAACAAAATTTTAGACTTGTCCAAATCAAAATCACTTGCAGATGACAAGTTAAATGTGATTCAAATGATGGGTTTTGTCTGTTAAAGGAAAGAAGAAATTGTGGAAAAAAATGCTGGTAACCAGCATTCTCTGTTCCACTGCTTTCAAATGCATTTGTTCTCAGATTTGTAAAGAGGATATATTTTTTACTGAAGGAGTAATTCCATTTGAAACAGACAAGACTAATATGGTAAAAGCACCAGGCTGGAGCACCTATTTTGCAGACAACAACACTGAGGCATCTGTTATTCAGTAAACTAGCTTCAGTGTCAGCAGATACACCTACAGAAGCGCCCCAACATTTTGCATAAAGCCTATCCCATTTGCATTGAGTCAAGGGAGGTAATCATGCTACCAATAACCATTTAACGAAAATCATCCATGAAACAATCAGTTTAGAAAATCAAAAGCTAGTTTCTATTTATGAAGAAATAGAAAACAAAACACCTATTACATTCTTACCTCCTTCTACGACCACTACATTACAGTCTTTAAACAACACAACAATCCCTGTCAAATACAACTGTTTTGCATTAGTCTCCACTTTAAACTTCTTGGATGGATTACTGAGATCATTTACCCTGTAAAAGAACAGAACGATATGTTTGTTTAACATCCAAAACCCTTTCACAACTATAGTTGTCTTTGCGGCCAGTGTAGATTAAGATCAGACAGCACAAAATGTGCAGTCTGATCTTTGATCTACACTGTCCACTTTGTTTAGACATTCTGGACAAAAGAAACCTTGAAACTGCAATAATTTGGGTCATATTTTGGAAATGAAAATGTCAGTTTTGTTTGGCTTTCGATGGGTTTTATATTTTGTTTTTCGAAGCTGTTGTTAACATCATTTGAGTTATATCATGCCAACTACCTCTTCGTGTGCTCCTAGAGTTTCATTAAAAATTATTTTGTATCACACCTTTTCTAAGTCACAGGCTGCTTTCCCAAATAACTGCATAAAATTTTCAGTGGTGACAGGGGAATCACACTGTAAGAGGTTAACTGAACATAGATTTAAAGTCCCAAACCTTGGATTGTAAGCCCTGTACTGTCTTCAAAAGGGTAGAAAACTTCATGTGAAAGAAAGAACATTCTTGTTATTAACATTTTCCCCCTTTTCCCACATTGTTCTAAGAAGTCTTCATTCCTCAGGGTCACTAACACTCAGAATTGTTTGGAAGAGATGGTAACAAAAACCAACCTATAAACAGCAACATTAACACCTAGTGATGTGTCTTCTTTCAATTTATTGATTTTTTTCTCTCTCCTCTGCTCTTTTGTTAATTTTCTAGCAGCATTTGCCTCTTCATGAGCTCTGAAAGTCGTAAAAGAAACAACATTACCAATCTCTTCCAGCACAAAATATACCACCTCTTTCGACCACTAAAAATACAATCCCAAAGTCAGCAAGATATTTATCGTATATGTTTGACTAAACAAGCAGATGACATAGATCCAAGATGAGACTGCAAGTTCTGTGAGTCTAACCTTAACCCTTAGGCTGCTAAGCGGGACTCAAGGACCTTATGCAGACAGTGTAAATCAAGATCAGACTGATAGAAAGTGCAGTCTGATCTTGATCTATACTGTCTGATACAGAGATATTTTCCCCCAAAATATACCTTTGAATTAGCAACATGTGGTTTTGTATAGCTGAATTGGAAGTTTCATTTCATTTGTTTCATTTATTTAGCAGATTGAGGATTAATAATATTTGACCCTTTGGTTTCAACCCCTTTAGGTTACTGGCATTATTAATGAAAAGATGAATCTAAAGTTAATGTAAAATGAACCTTCGAAGACAATTAAATTTGATTTGAGCTCCCTACTTTTGTCGTTTAGCCATTTGGGCTCTCACATGGGCTTCAACCTTTGTAGGATCCTGTACAGCTTCTGACCCCAATACTCTCATCAAATTTGCCATTCTCACTGAAATGATAGAAGAATTACAGTATATCACACTGAGAAATAATTCCATAGAGAATAATAGTACATACACGCATAAAGTAAAGCAGTCTTTTTTCTATATTTTGCAAGCTTCTTTCAAGAAAGAAAAACGTAATTCATTCAAGCTAGATTTATGTTGCCCACCATGTTTGTACATAGTAGAAGGATATGACATTGTTTACTAGTGCACAATGTCTAAATTCCAGCACTTCATTAGACTAGGGTCAGTTTGTAGGTAGAGTACATAACCTTACATCCCATTGGGCCGCCAGTATGCAATTCATTAATCAGTGGAATATGGCAAAAGTTATCCAACCACTGTGATTCACTCCCATGGCAGATCAAAAGGCTACCATTGAAATGAAATCAGAAAGCAAAGAAAAAAATAATACCCTCACCTTTAGGCTCTAATGGAGGGGCCAGTCCCAGTCTTATTTTTTCTTGTATTTCTTTTTGAGCCTCTTTTCTATTCTGTCTGCGTAACTTTTTCCTCTCTTCTGCTGTCATATAAACTGGGATAGTAGGTTCTTTGGTTGGTTCAGCTGTAAAAAAGAAAGCATATATTAAAGTCTTAATTAAGTAGCCAATTTTTCATCAATGCTTACCATAGAGAACATGGAGGCTGATCCTAGATCAACACTAAAGCTATCACTAAACGTGATCATACCCCCCCAACAGCTCCTTGTCACAAAACAGGTCTTTGTCACAGAATGCAGAATGGTTTAGTACAAAAGGAAGAGTTGAAAAAAGTTCAAGGGGAGATAATTCCGCAACAAATCGCAGCAGGATCATGGAAATTGCACATGCACAACTTCATATATATAGGAATACTGTGTGTAAATTTGAGTTCAGTACCTGAAAAACTGTCTGAGTATTTCGCCGGACAAATTTGTGTCTACAGACAGATGGACGGACAGACAGCCATGGCGATTCCAGTATACCCCCCTCCACTTCGTTGTGGGGGATATAACTAGTGGAGGTTTCATAAAAACTCCTGGACAAAATTAGAGATATCCTTGATGTTTTTACCAAACAAAATAATTCTAAACTTGTCAAAAAGGATTCAAATGACAGGAATTGTACTTAAACAAGCAATTTCGTTGAAAAGATATCCCCCGCCGAAAAATTTACTTGACCACGCAACTTAAAATCGCTCCCAGTCGGCCATTTTTCATCTAATAAAAAAAAAGAAAAAAAAAAGTGTATCGGCGGAATGGGTTATTGTACACATGTATAAAGTTTCACGAAATTCTGTCCAATGGTACTGAAGATATTCTCCTGGATGGACACACAGACGGACGGACAGATGGACGGACGGACAGACACACAGACGGACGGACAACGTTAAAACTATATCCCCCTGCCTTCGGCAGGGGACAATAAAAGGTAGAAAAAAAAATGTGAAAAAATGAGAAAACGATGGTTTTTCAGCACTGTCTCAATTTTTCACATTGTTTCCAAACCTTTCATCAATCACTTTGTGATTGTTTGGTAAAAGGTTAACTTATGTAATTAGTAACAGTCCAGTCAGACAATATCAAAATGAAATGTACAGTACCTACCTTGATCACTGACTAGTTACTTCAGATTCTAAGGTTGGACAATTTGTAGCAATGAAGTAAACCAGCTGACTATTTGCACTTGCATGGCCAATTGAGGAATAGCATTTAAGATAGAGGAATGTAGAAAAAAAGTTTGAATTTTCTTTTATTTTATCCTATGATTATTTGCCCAAATGTAGCAGCAGACTACATAATTACTATAAGATTTGTTTACTGAAAAAACTCATTATCCACAGGAAGGAGAGATGGTGATCTCCCCATCCCCTCCCCCCTCTCCCCATCCTGTGATTCTGCAATTTTTTACAGGGTTTGATTCCACTCCTGATCTGGAGCACTTGTCTTAACTCTTTACCAAACAGACTATTGAAAGCGTTTGCAGATTAGCAATAAAATATGGCATCAATGCTTGATTGCTTGAAAAGGAGAAAATGCTGGTTACAAGTAGCTACAAAAAGCTTTCTTCCAACGAGTCATAAAAAATCTAGATTGTGTGGTAAAGGACAAGCCTTCAGTTTAATGATAAAGTTTAGCATACCTGGTGGTTTCATCTGTGTTGGATGTTCTACTAGGTGAGTCACACCCTCCAGCTTTGCTCTTAATTCTTCATCAAATAATATTTTGTCATATCTACAATGTGCAAGGAAAACAAAAATATTCAGAGTATAGCACTTCACATTTCCAGCTCTTCCATCTAATACTTGACCTATAACTCTTTACCAGATGAAAAAATTTGGTCCTGTCCATTTTGAAAGAACTGGCAAAGGACAAATAAGATGTTGCTCAAACAATAGGATTTTTCTTCGAAAAACATAGTGGGAAAAAGAGGAAATGCTGGATACCAGTATTCCCTCCTGTTCTCTAAATGTTTTCAAAAGCCTTTTTCGTACAGTTTGTTAAAACTTGGAATTGTTTGGTACAGGGTTAACTCTTTACCAAACAACAAATATTAGAAGTACCGGCAGATCAAAAATGGAGAGCTGCTCTAGTGATGGAATTTGACAGAAAGAGTAGAAAACATTGTGGGCTATGGAGAAAATACTGGTTCACAAGTCCTATTTCAAATTATATTTTCCACCTTCTTAAAAACAAATCTCATTTTATGAAACGTGTGTAAATTTTGTTACTTGCAAATCCTTTCAATCATGACAAGACTAAATTTTGTCTACTGATACAAATTTAAGGCAGGTTTTATGGCATTATGCACTTGTCATTTTATTCTAGTGGTCTCAAGTGTGATATAAAGTTAATTTCCAAAGCCCTTCCCATGTTCATCAGTGAGAGAACAAAAGCTTCGCAGAGTGGCGTACATACGCCCGAAGGGGCTTGTCAGTGAAATGGGTTAAACTGAAGGATGTACCGTAAAAGAATAAGACACTGGACAGTTAGGGATCACATATGAGACCATGGAGTTATTTGTTCTTGTGCACTGCACTTCTCAATGTGATCTATGCACCTGTAAAGTATCATTTTTACACCTCTAATAGTTTTTTAGTTTTTTACACCTCTAATAGTTTTTGAGTTATGCTCCTGACAAAATTTAAGAAAGAAAAAAAATCAAAGGGCAATAACTCCTAATCTATGGGGCCAAAAGTTATGGTTCTTGTACACTGCACTTCTCGTCAATGTCATCTATCAACCTGTGAAGTTTCAAGTTTATATCTCATGTAGTTTTCAAGTTATGTGCTAGACAAAATTTAAGTAAGAAAAATAAGAAAGGGCAATAACTCCTAAATTATGCAATCAAGAGTTATGTTTCCTGTGCACTGCACTTCTCCTTGATAAGATCCATCCATCTGTGAAGTATCATGTTTACAACTCTAATAGTTTTTGAGTTATGCTCCTGACAAAATTTAAGTATAAAAAATAACAAAAAGCAATAACTCCTAAACTATGGGGCTGAAAGTTATAGTTCTTGTACAGTGCACTTCTCTTTAATGTTATCTATCAACCTGTGAAGATTCATGTTTACACCTCTAATAATTTTTGAGTTATGCTCCTGACAAAATTTAAGTATAAAAAATAACAAAGGGCAATAACTCTAGAATGCCTGAAGCGATGTAAATGTTAAGAATCACATGCACAACTACACATCATAGAGATTCATTGTGGTAAGTTTGAACTTATTCCAATGGAAACTGTAGGAGGAGCTGTGCGTACAAGAAATTGCTAACAGACGGACGGACGGGGCCATAACATAATATGACCCTTTAGGGGTATAAAAATGATTTCAAGCAAAAAGAACTCGAGACAGAACTTTTGCAAAACACAGATTAGAACACACAATTTATAACAAGTTTAAAGTGTTACAGACAAAGATACTTGAGCCAAACAACCTTGCAACAAGACAGGTATAGTTAAAGGATTATTTTTGGGTTCAAAATTTACTATTACCTTAATAACTCATTTAACTCTTTGTTGTTGGTACTCATTAGAATTGTATTTCAAGAGACAATTCTGCAATATTATCAACAACACTGGTTTTAGAGAAAACAAGCAATTTCGTTGAAATGACATCCTCCGCCGAAAAATGCACTTAAAGTATTACCATCCTAACGCTTCTAATGCAACATGGAATAAAATTTCATATTAGTTGATAAATAAGGATTTATACTCGTATTATAACATTTTTGCACATTTCTAACCGACCAGAAATTCCTTTGATGTCTATCTTGAAATTATTTGTTGATACTTTTGTTAGTTTCCTGGCTCAGTTAAAGTAGTACAACAATACTCATTTTTAATTATAGCTAATTTTGTAGGATGATACTGTAGTGGAAATAGCTGTTTTCCATTAGGATGATACTACCTTAACTGCATAACTTAAAATTGCTCCCAGTCGACCATTTTTCATCGAATCAAAAAAAAAAAAAAAAAAAAAAAAAAAGCGTATTGGCGGAATGGGTTATTGTACACATGTATAAAGTTCCACAAAATTCCGTCCAATGGTATTGGAGATATTCTCCCGGACGGACACACAGACGGAAGGACGGACAGACAACGCTAAAACTATATCCCTCCACCTTCCGCGAGGGATAAAAAGTATTTTTCTAGAATTTGATTTTCCCTGACTTATCTGGACTTCTGAAGACAAGAGCAAAATCTGAAGGTGAGGTATTCATACATATAAAATTAAAGGATGACAAAATTAAGATAACAAAACTTACGAGTCCACATTTCTAATGATATAAGCATCCCACCATTCCATATCCGGAGTTTCCCCTGCAATCTGAAATATATTTACATACATTTGATTGTGCATTGCTAAATATATAATTGAGCAGTGCTCTGGCAAAAGGGGCTTTAATGTATCTTCATGATGTATTATACTAAGTGAAATTTAGAGGGATCCTTTGACATGCAGAAAGTTTACCAATGGCAAAGATTTATAACCCAAATAAGCCTGCACAGGCTGACTTGCATCTCTACCTCTTGTTGATGCACTTAACCCCCATTTCATAGAGCATTACTCATATTCTTTCGTAGGCAATGCTTTTTGTAGCAAGTAACATTGTCACGGAAATTACAGCTGTACCTGAGTTCATACACACCAACAGTTTTAAATCTTAAGAATTTTATAAATTACAACAGAGTGCAATTTCTGACTGGCTAGAGCATTTGATTTAGCCAATCATAAATTGCTACAATGTAAATATGAGGGTTGTTCGATATGTAATGTGTATTGTACGATATCTCTAAAGCATTCGACTCAAATAGTGAAATGAACATTACATCCCTTCAAAATATTCTCCGCGGTTTGAAATACATAATTTAAATCTCTGAATCCACTTCTGAAATGCGTCACGGTACGCTGATTTAGGTAGACCTCTGAGGCACTGACTGATGGCTCAGCCAAGGGCTTGTCGGGACTTGTAACGACGACCAGATAAGAAATTTTTAAGTTTTGGAAAAAGGAAAAAGTTGCATGGGGCTAGATATGGAGAGTATGGTGGGTGTGGCAAGACAGTAACCTTCTCCGACTTCAAAAATTGCTTCACAAGCTCAGATGTATGTGATGGAGCATTATCATGAAGTAGACGAACATGCCTAAATCCTGACACAGGGCATCGTTTAAGATAATATTTCTTGAGCTTTTTTAGTATAACATCTCGGTAATACCGACCTGTAACAATTTTGCCCTTTGGCACCGGAATTTGTACGGCTATACCATCACATGAGAAGAATATGCAATAAAGAACCTTCTTTGTGCTTATGCTTCTTTTGGCAAATACAGGCCTTCTACCGTGTTTAGTTAGCCATATTTTGTTTCCAATTTTTCTTACCGGTTCGAAATAGAGAACCCATGTTTTGTCACCAGTAACAATGTTTGCAAATTGTCTTTGATTGAATTTGGGAAACATTTTGAGCAATTGTTTAGCGGTTTGTACTCGTACCTGTTTTTGGTCATCTGTCAATATATGTGGTATCCATCTGGCAGAAATCTTTCGTACTTTCAAAATACGCTTCAAAATGAAATGCACCCACGATAGCGATATGCCAACAGCGTTGGCAATATCACAAATCGTGTATCTGCCATCACTTTCAATTATTTCCCTGACTTTTGAGACATTTGCCTTGCCTGTTACAGTCACAGGTCAGCCAGATTTTGCTGCATCTTTGACGGACTCTGTGCCAGTCAGAAATTTCTTTCTCCTCTCATAAGATACCTTATCAGACTCATAAACTTCCCCCAATTCAGTAAAAATCTGCATTACCGAATGACCGAGTTTTGTGCGAACTTTTATATAAGCTCTAATTTCTTCAATATTCTTAATCCATTTCCCAACCATTTTTACAACAGTGGTCAACGACTAGCTCTAATGAAATGACTATAAGTTTGAAACTATGTGGAGCTAAAGGCTCGTGTTTATAGCGTTGGAAAGGTATTGAATAGAGCTATTCAAGCGTATCATCATCCACGAAATGGTTGAAAGCGTTATCGCGCTGTGGTACAATACACATTACATATCGAACAGCCCTCGTATATCATTAGGGTGGTTGGTGGATACTATCCTCCATTTTTTTCATAGTTGCAATAAATAAACTGATTTGCACATAAAAAGGAGTTATCTACAAGTATCACATGATCAAACCAGATCCTTTCAAATCATCATTATCATTTTGTAAAGATACGTTGCTACTCGTTTTCAGTCAGATTTCAGCCGGTTTTCAGCCTGTTTTTGACTCATTTTATACATATTCATGAAACTGTAATCATTCTTGTATCTTAATGCCAAATGTTGCCCCTGATGGCTGCAAGGTTGCACAGATTGCAATGGATAGAAAATGCATTTCATGTTTTGGAGGCCTTCAAAGCAATCACTTTTTCATTTCTGGTTTTAAATGAAGACAACTACCTGAGTTTTTCTATCCTTTACACCATACATATTGGTAATTTATCCATGTTTATACAGCTGAGCTATTTCACACTCTTTCAAGTTTTAACAGTGTTTTCTCTCTAAAGCTGTAAGGGTGTATCTTTAAGTTTCCATTGACATCAATAAAAAGGCTGGAATTTCTTTCTGGGACACATTTCTAGTATCACTTACAAGTTGTTTAAGTTACTTGACCAAAAAAGTTTCAAAGAAAGTGGAAAAAAAAATCATATGAACAGAAAAACATACCATTTCTTTCTTTGGAGTTATTGTGGCTAATTTTGCTGCTGATGCAATTCCAGTTTTCTTTGCTGCTTGTGAGATTTCACTCTGCAATCTTTCTAGCTGTGCCTTTGAAGACATTAGAATAAGTAGAATTATTTAATCAATGATTAACCCCCTTGAGCCATTTTTCAAGACAGTGTAGATCCAAGATCAGAATACACACTCCTTGCAGTCTGATCTTGGATCTGCATTGTTCCCCCTTCTCTGAGACATATTCCAGATAACACAGCTGTAAAGTTGTAGCAAAGACATAAATCATATTTATGTAGACATGAGGTAACCTATATACTTCTAAATCAAAATCTAAATTATTAAAACAGGTGACTGTGTTTAATTCTCATCCCACCCACCTAACAGAGGAGGGGGGGGGAATCACTTCGAAAAAGTTAACAAGATGATAAATGGATAAATGGGCATACAGACAGATGGACAGGTTGACAATGCCAAAATTTATATCCCTCCACTTCTGGTGGGAAGAAATGAACATACATGAATGCTGAAAAAGAGTACAATAGCTTTATTAAAGAATGAAACCTTAGAGCATCCATATTTGCTTCTGTCTGTATTGTTTCAGCAAGGCAGACAGAGTAAATCAATGATCAGACTGCATTTTCTTTTTATTTACGTTAGCTGCAAAAGCATAGAGTTCATAAGGTTGTGATATACAAAGAACGGGAATCATTCTGCATTTAAAGACCTCAAGGAAGACAGCTTTTAAAAATATTGTGGGAAGAGCAGAAACCAGCATTTTTTCCTTTTCCCGCAATATCTTAACCCGTTTAGAGACAAATCCAATCCTTTTCTACTTTTTCCACAATGGCTTTTACCCTTTCAAAGACAAATAACATCTTTGGATATTACTGCCACAGTCAATTTATCACCTACCAATGAGTTATGCTCTGGAAAAGGGGTTT
This sequence comes from Hippopus hippopus, assembly GCA_946811185.2. NCBI lineage: Eukaryota > Metazoa > Mollusca > Bivalvia > Cardiida > Cardiidae > Hippopus > Hippopus hippopus. The sequence continues at coordinate 24,956,806 of OX328098.1, read as the reverse complement.
AATGCATCTGCAAAAAGTATCATCCCATGTCAGCATGTGCAGACTGACATGAAATGAAACTTTTTGGTATTCTGAAATTTGTTATAAAATTAAACCCCCTTTTGCCAGACCATGGCAATATACATGTATAGAGTTTATTTCATCAGCTTGTGGTTAATATGGGGAAATATTTGCCGAAAAAGGGCAAGGTATGCGAAAATAACGAGTGCCGTAAGGCACAAGTTATTTTCGCTGACCTTTCCCTTTTGAGGCCAATATTTCCCCATATTAACCACAAGCTGATGAAATAAATTATATATTTCCTCTGATTATTTTGTCAACGAATGCCACTTTTAAAACTTAAAAACTTAAAAAACTTAAAAAAGTAGTTCCAGATTTTCGGCATGAGGAAAATATTCACTGTGACGGGGAAATAATTCCCCCCAGCTTAAATTATGACATTTCTTTACCCATAACATTTCTAAAAATAGACACATGAAATATAATATATGCTTCTTATACGAATAAGTCTTAACATTTTGTTCTCTCTCTAAATTAAAAGAGTTAACTCCCGGGGCTGTATTCACCAACAATTCAAAAGTATATTCCTAGTCTAATTATAGATAGAGAAAGTAACACAATTTCTGATAGGCTTCACCATTTGTTTAGCAAATCATAAACTAGGTAACTTTCAAATTTAGAAAAATTTGAGAATGAGACAAAGTATCAACCCTTATCCCGCTAAATAAAAGAAATAAAACTTTCAAGTCAATAGTAAAAACCCAAATATTCCTATTTCAAAGGTATTTCTGGAGGAAAGATATCTCCTTATTGGACAGTGTAGATCCAAGGTCAGACTGCACTTTCTGTGTAGTCTGATCTTGATCTATGCTGTCCACACAAGGTCTGTGAGTCGCACTTAGCAGCCTAAGGGTTAATATGGTTGGCGAACATGAACCTTGAAGTTCTAAATAAATGAAACAAAAATTCTTAGTCAGCACTTGAGATGCAGGTAGTGTAATTTCAAAGCTGACTCTGCCATAATATGTGGCAAATAAACAGACAGTATTTAACAAAGATCATTCAACACATTCTGTGAAGTCTGATCTTGGTCTACACTTTCCATATGAGCAACTAAATCCAGGTTCATGACTTCAAGGATTGAAATTCCTCAATCATTACCTTAGTTCTCAATCTTGATGCCAGTTGTTCAAACTTTCCCCTCTCATGAAACCTGAATCCTCTTTTCTGCCTCTGAGCTGACTGCCCACTGTGTAACAAGACAGAAATATCAATACATAAAGTATCTTTAACTGGGTGTCTAATCCCTTTACCAAAGGATCTTGTGTCTTTATGTTCATCAATATGAAGGCTTAGAAAATTATGCACTAAAGGATAAAATGCTGGTAATTATGATTTTCTTGTAACCAGACAATATCTCCTTCATCCACAATATGTTCTTCCCTTCAATGACAAACCCCATTTTATGTAACACATCTTTCATCTGCAAATGTTTTTAATATGTGCAAGTTTGAAACCTTGAAATCTGGTAAAAAGCTTATCCATTACTGTACAAATATGACTTCCTACCCTTTACCAAACAATCCTGAGTTTTTACGACCATAGAAAGAGAAAACTTTTGAAAAAATTGTGGAAAAAGTAGAAAACGCTAGTAACCAGAATTTTCTCCCTTTACAACCATGTTTTCTACACTTCAAAAAACAAATTTTAAATTTTGAGTCGCACTTAATTTGTCATCTGCAAATACTTTGAATTTGGACAAGTCTAAACTTCTGTTGTTTAGTAAAGATTAACTCTTTATCACAAATCTAGACTTTTAACCACCTTAAAGATGAGCATTTATTTAAAGCACTGTGCGATAAGGAGAAAATGCTGGTAACCAGCATTTTCTCCTTTTCCAACAATGTTTTCAACGCTTCAAATTTTAGTTACATTTACTTTGTTGTTGGCATTTACTTTGTTGGAGCAGGGTAAAATTCTGTTGTCTGGTAAAGAGTATAGCATCTGCAGATGAAATCTTTTAAAAACAGATTATCATAAAAAATTCATTTCCACGGAACAAAAAGAAAAAAAACAACACTCTATACGAGCAATGCTCTATAAAAAGAGGCTTTAATGCATCTGGAACAAGTATCTGTACCTGTGCCGACTGAGCAGGCTGACCTGGGTCAATACTTTTTGAAATTGGTAAATTTTCTGCATGTCAAAGAATCATGTTATCTCATGATTCAGTTGGTTGTTAGACAAAATGGATTTTATGGATTCATAATTATGTGACTTCTTGCTTGGTATAATGCATCACAGAGATGTGTTAAACTCCCTTTTACCAGACCACAGCTCATATCTTTAGATCCTTACAGTTGAAAGCTATGGAAAACATTGTAGAAAGGGAGCACTTGTTCTTTTTAACACTATGTGTTTCTCAATTACCAATGTGTTTATTACATAACATGATCCACTTACCTGACTCTAGGATCAAAAAACTTTGAAGCAGTAATTTCTTCCGGGGGAGCTTCAATAAGCCCTTTAAACTGTTCACGTCTCTTTGCTCTAATATTGGCCTAAAAGGAAATAGGACAATGGTGAATGTTAAAAAGTTTTACTATTGTAATGAACAAATTCTTTTACTATAACTGCTCCCCACTTTCCCCTATCCTTTCATGTATTTAACCTTTCACCATAAGTTCACGAGTTTTAATAACACTGAGAAAATGAAACTTTGAAACATGGTGGGGAAAGAAGAAAAAGCTGGTTACCAGCATTTTCTCCTTGTCAAACTATGTTTTCCATCTTTTCAAGGACAAATACTACCGCTTAAAAACATTTTAATTGTCATCTATACATTCAATATGGACAATTCTAAACTATTACAGTGTGATAAAACGTTATCCTAAAATTTTGGATTTTTTTTTCAGTCATATTCTGTGAATTTGTTTCTGGAGAAAAGAAATTATCAGATAGTTTGAACAGGAATAACAACTCCCCACCAAGAAAATCTTCCTTTTTGCTACAGTGTTTAAACTTATATTCATGTATTTAATCTTAATTCATTTCAACAACCCATATCTTACCAGGATGTTTTTTAAGTTGTCCTTTCATGAACAAGTTTATATGGCCCTGAGCAAGAAGGCTTTTGAAGACAGAAATAGCAGGAAATGCCTGTTACCAGCATTTTCTCCACATGGCGCTTCCTTCTTTAGTAAACTCTATGCTTCTTTAACCCTATACAACATGACAGAATTTGAGACTAATCAGAATTGAAAGCAGACATGAAATTAAAATCAGCTCCAATTATGGGATTTGTTTTTTGGAAGGGTGGAAAACATTGTGGAAAAAGGAGAAAATGCTGGTTATCAGCATTTTCTCCTTTTTCCACAATGTTTTCAAAAGCCTCCCCTCCCCCCACCCCAGGTCACTAGAACTCCTTTATAAAACTTGTTTAGTAAAGGGTTAAAAGACATTTTCTCTTTTACCCATAATGTTTACTGTCCTTTCAACGACCAATCCCATCATTTAAGCCACATTTATTTTGTTGTCTGCAAATACTTTTATATGCACAAGCTTGCAATTTAGTTTTTGTGAGACATCTGATTTTGAAATACAATCTCCATTAAGTTTTTCTGATGGTGTCCTAAGCTTGATAAAAACTTACAGATAAGTTGGTTATTTTGGGGTTCCAGATGTTAAATTACCTTTAATTCATCACTGAAACGCAAACTGTGGGTACTCAAAAGAATCCCCTCCATGCAACATAGGTTTTAGAGTACGCACAATGTTTTTTTCTAATAATTATGGTGAATTCCCCTATACACACACAATACCACCCTGGCTAAAAGTTGATTGATTGACTGGTATTTTGCACCTCTTTTTCAACATTATTTTAGTCATATCACAGTGACAGCTTACATATTCATGGAATCCCTAGGTTTCATCTGTACTAGGCTAGGGTTTTGAAGAGTCTTTCTCAGAGACAAATCCATGAAAACCCAGTGCTTCAAGTCAGGATCAAACCCTGAGCCTCCAGATTACAAATCCAACACTCTACCACTGGGCCACCAAGGACCCTAAAAGTTACGACGTACCACTTACTTTAAGTGTAGGAGCATGATGTGTCAGAGTGATAGCCATTCCTGTTTTAGCATCAATAGTGCGGCCCTCTTCATCTAGAATAAGTGGTGTAGGTCTGAAAAATAACATGCGTAATAAATACTAAACAGAAAAAGAAATTCAGAGAAAACAATTTATTCAATAACTACTGAACTGCTCACAATAAGATCGTTGGCGTACGGATGAAAACTGTTTGATCATTTAATAAATACTAGTCACAGTGTAATGAAACTTTTGCCATTTGTCCAAAAATATCTAATCAAACAATTAAACAGTTTTCACTTAAGTGTACAAAATGTTTACCCTGTGTTTCATATTCCCTTTAGTATAACATATAGAAACAGCATCACTACTACATCACAGAATGCAATTCAGATCTGGGAACACAAGCACATAATTTACAGATAAAAAAGAACTGTAGTTCTTGTATAAAAATACTTCTTTGCAGCATCTCAGAGTTGTTGCAATAAAATAAGAGCCAAAGGTAAGAGAAAGGACTTTAACTTCATCAATTCATTTTTATTTACCACATGGCGAAAGTACAGACTTCTCCGTATTAAAGGAATTTTACAAGTTCAAATGTTTTTCAAGAGATAGTATTTATTCTTGGAAAAAAATACTGTAGGAAAAGGAGAACATGCTGGTTACCAGCATTTTCTCCTTTTCCACCAATGTTTTCAAAAGCCTTATTTATCAGGGTCTTTGCAAACTTGATTGTGTAGTAAAGACTTAACACACAATTTTTTGACTAGAATTTTTGCTTACTTAGTAAAAAATTTTTTCTTTCATTATAAAATTAGACAAGACGTAAAAAAAAAACAAGAGGGCCATGATGGCCCTGTATCGCTCCACTGGCTATTAAGTCAATCATGTATCACTGCAGCTTGATAATCAAGGGAGGTAAATAGTAACGAACTTTATCTTTCATAAAAAGAGTTATTTCCCTTGATTAATGTTTAAATTGAAGTGACAATATTTTGAAGCCCATGTTAAACTTGCGATCCCTGGAATGAAGGCAATTTTGACCCCAGACCTACAATATGAAACTAGAATGTGTGGTTATAAACAAAAAGATTTTTTAATCTTGCCCAATAAAAAGTCATGTAAAACAAGTTTGCTGAATAAAAGGCCCTGTAAAATATGTGATCCATGACACAGGTTTATCAAGTTTTCACTATAAAAGCCAATGTAAAACTTGTGACCCCTGGTGTGGAGTCAAACTTGACCCCCAAAGTTAAAATTTGGGCCCTCTTGGTAGAGGCCCATTATATAAAGTTACATGCAAAATTTGGTAGCCCTAGGCCTAAATATGGCTATGTACAAGTAGATTATTAAAGTTTCCTTATATAAGACCATGTAGAACTTGTGACCCCCTGGGGTGGGGCTACATTTGACCCCCTGGGCTATAATTTGGGCACCCTTGATAGAGACCCCCTAGATAAAGCTAAATGCAAAATTTGATAGCCCTAGCCCTTATAGCTAGATGCGAAAGATTTTCCTATATAAGCCCGCCCATGTAAAACATGTTACCCCCCGGAGCGAAGTCAAATTTGACCCTCGGCTATAATTTGGACACCCTTGGTACAGGTCCACTAGATAAAGCTACATGCCAAAATTTGGTCGCCCTAGGCCCCATGGCTAGGTCAAAGAAGAATTTTAAAGTTCTCCCTATATAAGCCCATGTAAAACTTGTTATATAAGCCCATGTAAAACTTGTTACCCCCGGGCAGGGCCTAATTTGACCCCAGGGCTATAATTTGAACAATCTTGGCAGAGGTCCACTAGATAAAGCTACATGCCAAATTTGGTAGCTCTAGGCCCTATGGCTAGGTAGAAGAGGAATTTTAAAGTTCTCCCTAAATAAGCCCATGTATAACTTGTGACCCCCGGGGCGGGGCCAATTTTGACCCCAGGGCTATAAATTGAAGAAACTTGGTAGAGGTCCACTAGATAAAGCTACATGCCAAATTTGGTAGCCCTTGGCCTTACGGTTTCAGACAAGAAGATTTTCAAAGATTTTCAAAATTTTTCAGTTTTGTTGCCATGGCAACCAGAGTTTTTGAAGGAATTAAATTCTTTCAAGAAATTCTGAAGAGGACCATGGCAGGATCATTTCTGTGAAGTTTCATCAAAATTGGATGGGTAGTTTCAGAGAAGAAGACGTTTTAAAAAAAAGTTAACGCACGGACGGACGGACGCACGGACGGACGGACGGACAACAGGCCATGACATAAGCCCGCTGGCCTTCGGCCAGTGGAGCTAAAAACCAAACTCTACTGAGACAAGCAGTAACTTACTTTGACACAAGGGCAGGTTTACTGAAATGGAAAAAAGAAATTGTCAATCATGAAAATATCACTGTACATGATTAATTTTTTATCAAACAATTCTGTTTCTAAAAGATCCTGAAAGAGGAAGGGTTTTGAAAACATTGTGAGAAAAGAAGAAAATACTGGTAACCAGTATTTTGTGCTTTTCCCACAATGTAATCTACCTGTTCTATTCTACCTTTTAAACCCTATTTGATGTGACATCTGCAAACACTTTCAATCTGGACAAGCATCAAATTTTGTCATTTGGTAAAGGGTTAACTCTTTACTTAAAAATTGCATGTTTTAACGACCCTGATAAATGAAAGCATTTGAAAACATAGTGGGAAAAAGGAGAAATTGCTGGTAACCAGCAATTTCTCCTTTTTCCACAATGTTTTCTACTTTTTCAAAGACAAATCCTACCCTTCAGTCACATTTAATTAAGACATCTGCAAATGTTTTTAAATTGAACAAGTTGCAAATTTCATCATTTGGTGCTTTAAGGGGTTAACTCTTTACCAAACAATCATGTGTTTTAGCTACCCTAAAAGAAGAAGGCTTTTGAAAACGTATTGGAAATATAGTGGGATAAGCTGGTAACAGTGTTTTCTCCTTTTCGAACAATGTTTACTACCTTTTCAAAGACAAATCCCATCACTTGAATCACACTGAATTCATTGTCAACTAATGCTTTTCATTTGGACAAATCTTAATGTTCGTCATGTGGTATAGACTGACCCCATTACCATACAAAAGAATTTTGAACTTGCCTACATTAAAAGGATTTGCAGAAAACAAACTGAGGGATTTGTGTTTGACAGGTTTGAAAACATTTGCAGAAAAGGTTATCTGCATTTTCTCCTTTTCCCACGATGTTTTCAAAATACTCCTACCTCCAAGTTATCATAACTCGGATTTGTATTGTAAAGTGATAAAAGCATGCATGCAGTGTTAACCTTGACTTTGTGCATTTTTTGTGGTTTGTGTGATTCATACTTCCAACTTTCAAATAGTTTTTACAGCTGTGAAAAGTGGTCAGTCTTTCTTTGACTTCAGAAAGTTTTTTCAAGAATTTTTTGCAACATCAGCAGTATACAGTACTTTTGTAGGCAGTTCAGATTAAATAAGGACTACACAGACCAACCAGTCTGATTCTGAATTTGTTTGTCTGTGTTATGTTTAAAGTAATTTTCATCATCATATCAGTTATGTTCCAGCAGCCAGCTTACCTATCCATGTTTTCCTGTACATTTCTTTTACCAGTACTTAGCACAATATTCTACCAAAGCCACCGCTTGGTTTCCCAGATAACTATTGTCAAAACAATGATCAGAGGTGGGAGAAGAATGAATTCTGTTGCAATGAGTAACATCAATCCTCAGAAAGAAATTGACCCAGTTGAAGATTCGAACCACTGACCCGCTGGTCTCAAATCCAGTGACTACCAACTGCACTACCGAGCTTGGCATCTGACTCTGAATATATGAGGGTTGTTCGATATGTAATGTGTATTGTACGATATCTCAAAAGCATTCGACTCAAATAGTGAAATGAACATTACATCCCTTTGAAGTATTCTCTGCGGTTTGAAATACATAATTTCAATCTCTGAATCCATTTCTGAAATGCATCACGGTACACTGATTTAGGTAGACCTCTGAAGCACTGACTAATGGCTGAGCCAAGGGCTTGTCGGGACTTGTAACGACGACCAGATAAGAACTTTTTAAGTTTTGGAAAAAGGAAAAAGTTGCATGGGGCTAGATCTGGAGAGTATGGTGGGTGTGGCAAGACGGTAACCTTCTCCGACTTCAAAAATTGCTTCACAAGTTCAGATGTATGTGATGGAGCATCATCATGAAGTAGACGAACATGCCTAAATCCTGACACAGGGCGTCGTTTAAGATAATATTTCTTGACCTTTTTTGGTATAACATCTTGGTAATACCGACCTGTAACACTTTTGCCCTTCGGCACCGGAATTTGTACGGCTATACCATCACATGAGAAGAATATGCAATAAAGAACCTTCTTTGTGCTTGTGCTTCTTTTGGCAACTACAGGCCTTCTACCGTGTTTAGTTAGCCATATTTTGTTTCCAATTTTTCTTACTGGTTCGAAATAGTGAACCCATGTTTCGTCACCAGTAACAATGTTTGCAAATTGTCTTTGATTGAATTTGGGAAACATTTTGAGCAATTGCTTAGCGGTTTGTACTCGTACCCGTTTTTGGTCATCTGTCAATATATGAGGTATCCATCTGGCAGAAATCTTTCGTACTTTCAAAATATGCTTCAAAATGAAATGCACCCGTGATAGCAATATGCAAACAGCGTTGGCAATATCACGAATCGTGTATCTGCCATCACTTTCAATTATTTCCCTGACTTTTGAGACATTTGCCTTGCCTGTTAAAGTCACAGGTCGGCCAGATTTTGCTGCATCTTTGACGGACTCTGTGCCAGTCAGAAATTTCTTTCTCTAACTGCGAACTGTCTCATAAGATACCTTATCAGACTCATAAACTTCCCCCAATTCAGTAAAAATCTGCGTTACCGAATGACCGAGTTTTGTGCGAACTTTTATATAAGCTCTAATTTCTTCAATATTCTTAATCCGTTTCCCAACCATTTTTACAACTGTGGTCAATGACTAGCTCTATTGAAATGACTATAAGTTTAAAACTATGTGGAGCTGAAGGCTCGTGTTTATACTGTTGGAAAGGTATTGAATAGAGCTATTCAAGCGTATCATCATCCACGAAATCGTGCAAAGCGTTATCGCGCTGTGGTACAATACACATTACATATCGAACAGCCCTCGTATATCTTTGATATTTTCTAGCCTTACCAGAACCTTTTTATGCAAGATTTGATGCAAAGAATGCGAAGAATTTAGGCACAATAGCAGCAGCATAAGGCACTTTTGTGGGAAAGTTTAAATCAAGGTTGGATTACACATGTAAATTTAATGAAATAAAGTCACCCTGTCATGGCAGAATCTGGTTTATCGCCAGTTTTGAGGGAGGGCAAGTTTTTCATGGGGGATGGTAGATTGGCCAAGCTGGATAAACGGGCTTGTATCTGTGCTTGTAACTCATTGGCCCGCTTGGCTTTGTCCACTGCATCGTTCATGTATTTCTGGACCTGCACGAAATACAATATGTCTTTATCGAACAATTTTAACTACCCAGAAAAACATAATCACTTCATTAAATATTTGGTGTTTAATGCTGTTTTCAATATCTTTTTAGTTATATTGCAGCAGCCAGTGCTTCTACCCATACTTTCCTGGAGTTTCTTTTACAAGTACTTTGCGCAATTTTTTCTTCCCAAGCAACTGGCTAAGTTTACACATAACAATATCATAACAATGTTCAGTGGTAAAAGAGAAATGAATCTTTTCACAATGACTATCATCAATTTTTAGAAAGAAATTCGAGTTGAGGATTCGAACCCAGCCACTCCCTGTTCCCAAGTCCTGTACCTTGCCGACTGCACTACATGGGCTTACATTTTGCAAAAACTCAAGTCAGAAAGGGCCATAACTCCTAAAATAATTGGTGAATTTATCTGTGTATAAAATTTGAACCTAAGACAGAAATAAACTTCAAACAAACAAAAAATCCAACACAAACCATTTCTAGTATGTATGGACAACAGTCAAACTAAATGCCCTAGGCAGCGGCCTACCCCCCCCTTAAAACTCGCTGAATGGTTCAGCATACCTGTGGACTTTGGGCAGGTTTACTCAGAACATCTGGCATGGATGGAGGCATCTGCACTTGTAACTGAGCTTTGCGTTCTTCAATCATCTTTTGTGCATTCTGCATCATTTCCTTTATCTGGAAAATAAAAAGGTATGAATGAATGTTGTTATATTGCTTCACTCTTTACCAAACAAGAATATTTTTAAACTAGACCAAATTGAAAGCATTTGCAGACGACAAAAAAACGGCGAAAATGCTGATTACCAGCAACTTCTCCTTTTCCCACAATGTTTTCAAAGGCATTCTTTTTTTACAGGGTCATTAAAAGTCCAGATTGTGTGGTAAAGAGTTACAAGAGCTGTGGTCATTCAAGGCACATGACACGTAATAAAATAAATTATATCAGGGTTGGCTTTGGTTTTCAAAAATATGTCACCATTATTTTTGCAAAATAAAAAACAGTTTGGACCAAGGTTGGAAAACTGGAGCCATATGTGAAAAAACTTAGTCAACAGTGATTTAAGGATATGGTGGTAATCAGTTAGTATCTCGTACATGTGGGTTCTGGGCCTGCTGATGGAAAATTCTGTTGGGACAAGTTTTGATATACCTATTCTCACTCATCCAATAACAGCCCACTTTACATAACAAAGGAACTGTACACCAGTCTTTATCATCACTGCATGGTAAACCAGACATTAGTGGCCTTTATTTGTATCAAAGACTTTCAAACAAGATTTGAACCATGCTCCGGCAAATGTTTAATGCATCTCTGTGATTCATTATACCAAGCAAGTCATCACATAATTATGGATCCATAAAACCCACTTTGTCTGACAAATAACTGATTCACGAGGTAGTATGGTCCTTGGACATCCAGAAAATTTACAAAAAGCAAAAAGTTTTGATGCATGTTTTTGCAGAAGTATTTAACCACCTTTTCATAGTGCAAGGCTCATTTTCGGTAGTCTGCCCAGTTGTCCTGTTGCTACAGCCAGAAAGTTGCGACAGAGTCTACACAGAGCAAGCCAGACAAAAGCTGTGAAGGCAGTTGCAGGAGCCCTTAACACTTTTACTGCCAAGTGCCTCAAAACAAACTATCTCAGTACCTAGCATGTTTAAAGAAATCACGAAATTAAGGGTAAATGGATTCAATACAGAGTTTCTCCAGAGATTTCCCCATGTTATATTGTTATGTCCCCTGAAAATTTTGAGATATAGCATGAAGAATTGCCTCCCATGTAAGATGTAAAAACTGACTGCAATAATCTGGTACCCCTAAATTTTGACTGGAGTCGCCTTTGGCACTGAACAGCTAATTTGACTAGTCGTGTTTGGCAGCAAAAGTGGCAATGCAGACAAACATTAGTAATGCTTCAGCCTCAACAGATAAACAAGTACCAAAACATAGCGCCTAACCCCTATCTTATTTGCTATCATGAACAAGAGACGATAATGCTATCCATTGCAGCATAAAATGATAATCCTACATTTAATGTCAAGCAAGTGCCCAGATTGTAGTAGAGCAGTTGGTAGCATACAGGACTCGTAATCAGGGAGTAGCTGGTTTGAATCACAGGCTCCGCCAGTTTCTTTCCAAGAATTGATGATAGTCATTGCAACGGGATTCATTCCCCTGTCATTCCTGGTCCTAGTTTCAATGATAGTTATGTGGTAAAATCAGCCAGTGGCTTGGGAAGTTTTTTTGTGCAAAGTACTAGTAAAAGAAAATCCATGAAAGCTTGGATAGGTGTATTGGCCACCTTAACATGTGGTAACTGAAACATTGTAGAAAATGACATTAAACACCATACAAACAAATATCTAGCAAGCTAAAGATAAACACATGATTCACCTTTTCTGCCGTTAGCTGGCCAGGACTTTGTCCATCCTGTGAGGGAGTGTTTTCTTCAAACCTTCCTTTCTTTCTCACCTCCTCCCTTTCTTCCCTGTCATCCTGAATAAAAGGACACAAACAAATTACTTACCTCTTTCCTTACACAAATGACACAAGGAACCTATGTGAACAGTGTAAATCAAGATCAGTTGAATGTGCAGTCTGATCTCTGATCTACCATGTCCAATACCAAATTTTAGACTTTGACTCAATGGTCTCTTTATCTTACAGCAGAACTGTATTTATTTATAACCATTAAAAAATGTTATGTATTTATATTTGGAACAAAGAGATCTTTTTTGTTTTCATTTAAGTATGGAAACAAAAAACCTAATCACACTGTGTGAAATCACAAACCCTGTTTTTGCTAGCTCGTTAATTTTGAGGGTCATCTGCAACTTCCTGCTTTTAAATTTTTTTTCTCAGGTTGTTCCCCTTTGTAGATGACGCATAATGCTATGACAGTGTGGTATCAAAAGGAATATTTAAAAAAAAAATGACCGATCAGTGTTTCTTGTTCCTTATTATTTGTCTTAAGTACGGATTCCATACAGTAATATAGGCCAGATGACAGGAATGTTGCACAAAATTAATGTCACATTTTAGACCATTACAGTGTAAACTGGAAACAAGTAACTCAAGTGGAATCCATTTGATTCTGCAGTACTAAACTTCACGATTCTGTCCGAAATATTAACTAAATCAATCTTTTATGTTATTTTTTGGTTCTTTTTTATTTTGCATCAAGGAAGATGCCATGGATTAATTTTATTGCCTCAGCCTTTCATTTTCTGCATCAGAAACACAGAACTTTCTGGAGCACTGTTGATGGTTACCTGCCCATATTGTATGGGGACCGTTCCCCTTTTGATAGTTAACAATTTGTCCAAGTTTGAAATAAGTATCTTCAGTAATAACAGATATATTACAAAATCTCAAAGTTTTTGCAGAAGACACGACGATGCAGCTTCCAGGGCTATGACAATACCTCGACCTTTTTTTGAAATAGCCAAACTAAAAGTGCTGGTAACCAGCATTTTCTTCTTTTTCTATAATGTTTTCTAATCTTCCAAAAATAACTTTCAATTTTTGAGCCACATTTATTTTGCTGTCTGCAAAAGCTTCCACTCTGGACAAGTAAAAATTTTGTTGTTTTGTTAAGAATTAACAAATTAAGCAGAAAAAGAGAAGTTTACCTTCTTTCGTTTACTCCTGTGTACTTTGCTGCTGGTCTTATAATCTTCCCATACATCAAACAGTTTTGCGGCAAACATCGGCGCCTGTTTCTCATCCAGGATGGCAAGAAGTTTATCTGTGGTGATATTAACTCTTGCCTTTATCCATTAACAGACTTAAATTCTTTACCACATTTGCAGATGATAGAAGCTGACGTGGTTCAGACATTGAAATTTGTCATTGAAAGGGAAGAAAACATCTTGGGAAAAGGAGAAAATGCTGGGTTACCAGCATTTCCTCTCTACCCAAAATGCTTTCAAAAGCCTTCTTTCCTAAGGATGTTAAAATTTGGGATTGTGCGGTTAAGGGAGACAGCATGGTCCTCTTTTGATAGCATTTTGATAAGAAGAGAAACTAAAATAATATCAGTATTTGTCACAATGTTCCTTGACTTTCTCACTATCTAATGATCTTATCTTCAGTTGATAACTTTACATAAACTTATTTAAAGTCATGAAGAAAGAGTTAAAGAAAGAAAATATTGTAAGTAAAGGTCATAGGTTAATCTGTTCTTGATTTATCTTGAGACCATAACCCAAGTTATGAAATGGATGTTCCCACTGACTCTCTAGTGAACATTCAGCAATTTTACAGTTTAACAGTGAAAGGAAGACTGTTCAAAATCCTGAAATCTAATAAATTCAGCAAAGTTAATCGGAAAATGGGAGGAAAACTCTTTGATCGCCTAAAAATCCTGAAATCAGGAATAACCATATAAACTTTTACAGCTGCAGTTTTCACAATGAAATGATAGCATAGATCCATGATCGTACTACAAGTTAGGTACAAATACATGGTCCAAAAGCATGAAGTGATTCCATCAAACTACATTGTATCTCTTTAACATATGACAAAGTTTAGGACTAGACCAAATTGAAAGCATTTGTAGATGGCTTATGAAATATGTCTCAAATGATGATTTCTGTCTCTAATAGGGTAGAAAACTGTGTGAAAAGGAGAAAATGCTGATACCAGTAATTTCTCCTTTTCTCACAAGGATTTCGAAAGGGTTCTTTTTCAGGGTCGTTAAAACATGGGATTGTGTAGTATACAGTTAACTCTACCTTGCCAACATTCAAGACTTGTCCATTAGAGAGTGTTAGTTCACCACAGATCAAATAGATTCATATGATAACATGAACCTTTAGAAGGATACAAAACATTGTGAGAAAATAGAACAAGAGCACCGCATGTGGGTGCCAACCCTGGGCTGCAAGTGCATAACTTTCAGTGAAAATTTTTAGTCGAAAAAGGGGCATAACTGTGTCAAAAATATTTTGATGGTTATCTGTCCGCGTAGTATGAGTTCCCCCTTTGACAATTAACATCTTGTCCAAGTTGGAAGTAAATATCTTCAGTAATAACAGAGATATTAAAAATGTCAAAGTTTTTGCACAATGACCACAACAACGCCAAGGCTATCACAGTTAACTTGTTGTCTTCTTCTAAAACAGTCAGGCTAAAAATGCTGGTAACTGTTGATTTTTCCCTTTACCCAAATGTTTTCAAAAGCTCTCATAGTTTGTCAAAAAGAATACTGTATTTTGTAAATGTTCACTCTCTAAGATGACAAATTTTTTTGACACATCTATTTTGAAAGGATGTGCAGACTATAAATTTTCTGAGAAGTAAATATATCACAAACAATGAGATTTATTACTGAAAGGATAAGAAACACTTTGTAAAAAAGGAGAAATCATGCTTGCCACCATTCTCTCCTTTTCACATAATGTTTTCTGAAGCCTCCCTCTTCATGGTCAGAAATTTTAGTCATGGTCGTCCGACAGGACGAGTGGTAAATAGGAGGTAGTAAACAAATAAGTTTTTCAGATGAATATTTAACTTACAGGAGACAAAACGGTCATTCCGTTATTAAAAAAGAGAATTAAGGGTATTCTGGAAATCAAATATTGAAACAGGACATAAAACCTGCTGGTACCCGCTCCAAATAAAGACCGGTTTCAAGTCTGCCTAATGATATAACCCGGGACATTTTCATTGCATACAGATGTTTTAATATGCCTCGGATAGATCTAATTCAATACAATTGACTTTGCTAATTTATTAAAACGATCGATATTAACAATAACGCAAATACTTTCCCGAAACCAGGTCCAAAAACTGTGTTGTTTTGGCTTTATTAATTTCTTATAACTTGACCGGACAAATGATACCGGATATTCAAACCCGGTATTTAATGTTCGTTGCTACGGGAGACAGTATAATTAGCATTTCCGTTTCGTCTGAAAAAAAAAAAGCAGGAGTCAAATATTGGACAGGTTTTTCTCGTCGGACGAGTGAGGATCAAGGCAGGGCAAGCGTTTTTTCAAAGTCACTTGTCCTACAGGACGAGTGTCTTTTCCGGAAATGTTTGGACCCTGACAGTATATTGATTATCAACAGGGTTAAATGTTTTCAAAAGCATTCTTCCACAGTCTTAAATTAACAAAAAGGATCATTCAATTTTGTTAAAGTTTAATTCATTACCATACAGCAAAACTGAAGACTTGCCTGAGGTTAATGTGTTGGCAAAGGACATATATCAAATGTTGCTCAAATGATGGTACTTATCTTTGAAAGAGTAGAAAACATTACAGGAAAAGGAGAAAATGCTGATGACAATCATTTTTGTAGTTTTCCCACTATGTTTTATAACGTCTTCTTTCTTCAGGGTAATTTAAACTTGAAATTGTGTGGTATGTGGTTGAAATACCTGACGTTTTCCTCTCATCATAACCCTTGTCAATACAGTTTAAAGCAGCAGTCACAAGTGCTGGCTCTCCAAATCCTAAAAATTTATACACAGCTTTATCCAACAAGGATTTCAGATCATCCCACTCTCTGTCAGTAAGCGACATGTTTGTAAATCTGTAACATATAGAGAAAAAGGTATCATATTTTAATTTCTTATCTGTATAACTCTTTACCACACAACAAAGTTACACTTATCCATACTAATTTCTTACCAAATGACATAATTTTAGACTTGTCCAACTTTAATTTATATGCAGACAACATAAAAGTATGACTCAATTATCTTCTGCTAGATGGCATATACAAATACACATCTATCTGATTTGGGCATTCTGGGTACAGAATCAGACTACTTTTCAAAATGACAACCGTTACAGAATGAAACTGAATTTCAAGATGAAATAAACATTTACTCAATAAAACGCTATCTGCTATGATCAGCTAGCACGTAACCTATGCACCTGCCATTTATTAAAACAGCCCCTCTACAGGCTTGGGTAATAGCTTCTGTATCAACCCTACTTTTCCCATGTATATGGGATAGGTGATGCATCATGGCAGACAGGTCGAATCTTCGAAGATTATGACATGCGTAGACAAGTATGACTCAAACATCAATAATTGAATTTAGATGGGTAAAAAACTGTGTGGGAAAAAAAAAGAAAATGCCAGTAACCAGCAGTTTCTTTTTCCACAATGTTTTCAAAAGTCTTTTTCAGTGTCGTTAAAACTCAGCATGGTCTGGTAGAGAGACAAAAGCATCACAGAAAACGAGCTTAAAGGTAACAAGAACATTCTCCACTTCAGCCAAAGGAAGTTGCAGTGGAAGGAATTTTCATGACCGTAGATTGAAATTCGGTAAACTAGTGTAGGTCACGAAAACTAATGATAAACATCGAAATTCCTACTTTCTGTCATATCACATGTGAAAGAAAAACATTAAAAGCAAATATTAACTTCAGATCTTTCTAGAGATCACTACACTAGCTCCTAGATATAAATTTTGATAACTATTACTAAAGTGGATGTTCTTCAAAACGTTCCCTCTAACCGGAAATGGACGGCCGGAAACTGTAACATATACTCGTATTCCAACACTGAAAATAAGCAGAAAGGAATTCTAACGAGAAAAACAAAATGCAACCTTAGTTTGACGCTTATCACCGTTTTCAACATTATTTTAGTTATACTGCCACGGTGAATGAATGAATGAATGAAAGAATGAATGAATGAATGAATGGCGCGTCGACATCTAGGGTAAATACTAAATATGAAATATGACAAATTCTCACATAAGACCAATTCTGATATTTGATACCTGGGATAAATCCTATCTGTTTCCTAGGGTAAGAAGGTGCTAGAGTCTATGAACATAAAAACTATACAGATTTATTTTGTATGCGTGTCTGTGACTTTACATTCAGGCACAATGCATTCGAGTTCTTCGTAGCCGTATAGAGATGAGATTTTGTAGGAAAACATTTGACTATATAGATCCAAGATCAGGACAGTATGTTTCTATAAAGTCCAATTTAACAATTTACCAAAGTTTTACCATGAATTTATGACAATCCTCTTCCTTTTTGAACGCTGTTTTTGACACGAACTTTAGCAACTCTAAATTCAATGTATCTTCATTATGCAGTAATTTTTGTTTGTAAATGTTAATAAATTAAAAACAAAAGGAAAGTTAAACCGTTTTCATTTCTTATCATGAAATCGGTGAGTCGGCCGATCCTGTGTCATCTCATGATTCAAGGCTACAGACTAGCTAGGCATATTTATTGGGGGTAAAATCTACAGTTACAGAGAATAATGGATAATTGAAGTGGATGAAAATTTATACACGGTTTTAAGATTATAGATCTATATAAAGATCTATGCAAGAACAAAGAACTGGTGAGAAAATGAGAAGGTGAGAGAGAGAGAAAAAAAAAAAAAAGGTAGAAAGAAAAGGGTATGAGAATCAAACTCTGAAGTGCTCCTTGACCAAGACCAAAAATTACTTTCAGACAAAAAATGATTTGCATGGAAATTTCAGTTGATTGGTTGATTGTATTATGTTTAAGGCCGTTTTCAACATTATTTCATTTATATTGCGGCGGCCAGTGCGTGACCTATCCATGCTTTCCTGGAGTTCCTTTTACCAGTCACGACTCCGCACAATATTCTTTCCAAGCCACTGGCTGCTTTCCCACATAACTATCGTCGAAACAATGGTCAGCGGTGAGAGAGGAATGAATCCTGTCGCGATGACTATCAGAAATCCTCGAAAAGAAATTGGCCGAGCCGGGAATCGACCTCTTATTCTCAAGTCCCGTGCGATACCGACTGAGCTATCCGGGCTCGGCCGGCTCTCGTGGTTTGAGCAGACACATTGTAACATTAATGCTGATAGCTTATACATTTTCAAATTAGCATTTAACTAAATGAGGCTAGCCAAGTTAGAAGGGATCATCTGACACTCTCTGTCTAACCTGAGATTAACCTGTCACTGCCTGTCCAGCCCTGGTAGTGTATTGGGCTCATAATTTTGGGGTTGCGAGTTCGAATCCCAACCTTCCCAACATCTTTTCTGACATTCTACAATATAGATAACTCAAATGTGTGAAATGTCTCACTAATGTGGTTAACGATAAGAAGTTTGTCTACTCGGGATGAACAGCTAGTGGCTCGGGTTGGATGTTCATAGCCAACTTTCGCGGACATGTAAAAATCGATATATGCCTATTCTACGTTTTTTTTTTTTTAATAGAATTATGAAGGGCCTTGGTAGATGAACGCTTATAACTTCATCAATTTTCAGAATTGAAAATTATCTCAAGTGAAATAAGAAAATTCAATTTATCCTCTTTCAAATGAACTTAGTTTTATAAATTTCGTAAAAGAAACTATTGGTCCTTTTTATCCCCCGCCGAAGGCGGAGGAATATAGTTTTAGCGTTGTCTGTCCGTCCGTCCGCCCTTCCGTGTGCCGTCCGGGAGAATATCTTCAATACCATTGGACGGAATTTCGTGAAACCTCATACATGTGTACAATAACCCATTACGCCGATACACTTTTTTTTTTATTCGATGAAAATTGGCCGACTGGGAGCGATTTTAAGTTACGCGGTCAAGTAAATTTTTCAGCGGGGGATATCATTTCAACGAAACTGCTTGTTTAACTTTAAAATTGTAGGTATGGTTTATATAGAATAAAGAGGAAAAATACATTTTCCGAAGTTAAAAACGGACATATTTGTTGATTTTTTTTTTCTTTGTGTTGAAAAGTCATCTCAAGTGACGTCAGAAAGCTTATTCATTGCTCTTTAAATTGGTATAAGTTTGAGTCATTTAAAAGAATAAACTGTTGGTCCTTTTTACAGTTATTTAATGTCCCTATCCTATTTTTTTCTTTTTCCGTGATCGCTCGGATTGTGTCTGAATTCGCCGATGATCGCCGAGTCTAACTGTCAGATAAGCCGCCCGGGTATCTTTGCTGTGTTACGTAATGATATATTGACAAAAGGACCCCCTGCCATGTTTATGATATACATGTAACCACATGATTATGAACTGGAATTTATACCCGGGTTGTTTGATCATGACAGTATCCCTAAGATATTTTATTATGTAACTTATAGATCTAATAAAAGACCAGAATTTGATATTTATGAGATTATTTCCATGGATTTACAATCACTAAGATTAGATTTGAAATTAGAAAATGTACGTTTGCTATTTTTTCCATTCTTCAACTTTTAGATATCAATGCCATATCAAAAGTATTTTCTGGCGACAATTCACAAATTCATGTTTTCTTGCCATTTAAACCGGTTCTTAATCTGTCACATCATATGGAAGGCTTTTGAAAACGTTGATGAAAAAGGTTTAAATGCTGGTTACCAACATTTTCTCCTTTTGTCGCAATGCTTTTAACTCTTTAAAAGACAAATTCCATCCTTTGAGTAATGTTTTATTTGTTTTTTTTTGAAAATGACTTCAAATAGAACAAGTCTGAAAATTTGTCTTTTGGTTTTTAGATTTCAATAACAAGTTTAACCTGTGACAGTACAAATACCACTTCTGACGACCCTGCGGTTGATTGTTTAGGATAAAATATGGAAACGGGCACAATACATTATTACAAGTTATCTCCTACTTTTCAAAAAAAATAAATATTATCTACATCACTCAATCAGTTTCTACAAAGGGTAGGCCTATAAATCTTAAAAAGAATGACAATACTAGATCTAATAGATTAAAACTGACACAGCCTATGAATATAGTGGGAAAAGAGGGTAAAGCAAGCGAATTTTCCTTTACCAGTGATATAAAAAGTTAGCTGCTGCATAATTATCATTTACGTGTAAGCCCTTGTAAACTCATGAAAAATCCCGGAGAAATACCATCGTCTTGAGATTGCTCTATGGGAAACGTTAATACTCAACCATGTACCACACAGTCTGGAGATTCAACGATCCTGTGGTAGAAGGCTTTTGAAAACAAATTGTAAAAATGTATTGCATTTATTCCTTTTCTCGCACTGATTTTGATCCTTTTAGAAACAAATTTCATCGATTGAGTCACCTTTTATTTGTCGTAAGAAAATTATCTAAAATTGGACAAGTCTAAGTTTTGTCGTTTGATGAAGAGTTAAGTAGCATATTTAACCTATTGTTGTACAAAATACGACTTCTAACGACTATGCAGTTGATCTCCAACTTTTCCAAACAACTTTCTTTTTTACATCAAATAACACTCTCTCCCTTCTTTCAAGTGTTCCCCTTTTAACAACTTTTATATATCAATTGTTCACTGGTAAGAATTAGCCTAAACAAAAAGGGGCTTGATTCTTCCATATTTAAAACGACGCAACCTGCAAAAAGCATAAACCGCAAAAAGGTTGTATCCATCTTTATGTATGAAAATATAGTTCAATGCATAGATAGACCTAGGTTGTTCCTAAAACGAAGTATGCAACTTTTAGACTCGCTCAAAATGGAATCATCTCGGTAGAACTATTAATAGTGAGAACATTGTGAGAAAAGGCGACATCGCTCATTAACCAAAAGCGTTACCAAACAGAAATCGGCGCCACACAGTCTATGGAGTATTCGGAACAAAATATTTTCTCCTTTTTGTTCGATCAAAACCAACTTTAAATCGATTCTTTCTTATATGCTGAATTTGTAACTTTTCGTGTGCACAAAACAATGTACATTTACTCTAACGGTTCTGAGCAGTTTATTTCTCCTTCTTCCCCACTTTTTTTCTCAATCGTAGGAAGTGGAAATTTTACAAATCAAAACCATCAAACCACACACACAAAATACAATTTTTAAATTCTGACTCAATTACCCTATCAAACCATTAGCTATTCACTAAACGACAAAATTCTAAGTTTTTTCAAGCGGAAAGCATTTGCAGACGACAAATGTGGCACATAATGAAACTTGCTTTTTAAAGGGTAGAAAACATTGTGGGAAAATTAAAAATTGCCAATCACAAAGATTTTCTCCTTTCCATGTGTTTTCAAAGGCCTTTTTTCTCAGGGTCGTAAAACCATGCGGTTATTTGCTAAGGTATATTAACTGCCACATATAGCACATTTTTCCATCAAAAGTTAAACTCGTTACCAAATGACGAAATATTGGACTCAGCCAAATTAAAAGCATTTGCAGACAACAAATTTAATGCACCTCAAATGATAATTTATGTCTTTGAAAAAGTAGAAAACATTGTGGGAACAGGAGAAAATGTTGTTTAAAAGAATTTTGTCCCTTTCCCAAAAAGTTTTCAAAAGGCTTTTCTATCAAGTCCGTTAGACTCGGGAGTGTATGATAACTTTAGTGTTAAACCGGAACTCCCAAAATGCGATTTTTTTTTTGCTCGATTCAGCAACCTGTTGATATTGCAATATCAAGGATTTTTCTAACAAAAAAAAAGTCGACGTATAGAATCGATTAGTTCCAAGATCAGACTACTTGTTTTTTGCAGCCTGTTATTATTCTACACTGTCAGCAAAAGTGCATTTGGATGGATTAGATTTCAAGATCAGACTTCTTTTTTGTGCAGTTTACTAATTATTGGTCTACATTGTCGACAAAAAGTACACTTAGTCGCACAGAGCACTTTAGGTGCCGAACAACAGGGATCATTTAATGTTTCAGAGAATCCAAACTTAACCCTTAAACCGAGAAATTAATTCATTACAAACCGACAAACAAATTCAAATAACATTATAATAATTTCTGTGGTGTTTTCCCAAGAATAACCTTGCTGTATCTGATGACCAATGTAAATCCAATATTCTTAGCAGTCAGACAAGGGTGCACATTCTGTGCAGTCTGATACTGATCTTCAAGGGCTATACTGTCCTTTAGCAGACAAAGGGTTTAGGCTGAAATCCGGTGATCGGAAAAAAAGTCACAGGAAAAAAAGTCATGGAAAAAAAGTCATGGAAAAAAAGTCACAGGAAAAAAAGTCATGGAAAGAAAGTCACAGTTTTTGGTAGGAAAAAGTCACAGGAAAACTTCTGATGTTTTTTGGAAAACACTGTAGGAAAAGTAGAAATAGCTCGTTACAAGCAATTTCTCCTATTCCCACAGTGTTTTTGTAGATTTTTTGGGCAATTTCTCTTATTCCCACAGTGTTTTTGTAGAACTTTTGGCATTTCCACCATATTTTTCAGCAATATTTTCTTCGATACACATGAGATATGTGTCACGATATAAATCTTTAACATAGACAACAGTCACTTGTTTTGATAGTTGTTAATTTCACACTTTTCTTATCTAATACTTCAGGTCAAAAGTGTTTTTTTTTTAACTTCACACCTTTGATCATCCAAAGTTTGGCAATCATCCTGGTAAGGAGCATTTTCTCCTGTTCGCACAATGTTTTCAACTCTTTCAAACACAAACTGCACAGTTCTGCGAACAGAAAAGAGTGAAGAGACCTTTCCAAAATGTCTCTCTTCTTTCTATAAGCTAATATCTGAAACAAACCTTTCTAGCCTGAGAAACATTTGTGATTCAAAGTATCTGTTGACTATAAATTCACTAACTAGTATCAGCCAGCATTTTCTCCTTTTCCCACAATGTTTTCTATTCTTCCAAGGAGATAAATTCTCATTTTAGCAATATTTAATTTGTCATCTGCGAATGCTTTGAATTTGGTCCAGTCCAAACTTTTGCATGAACTATTTCAATTTCCTGAATGTATGAAGCAGAGCAGGTGTGAAGACTAGCACCTCCTGTCAGTAAAATTGCCAAAAAGTATACTATGTATACCTGTGTATACCTGCTTCAGAGGTGTGAAGAATCGCACTTTTTGCCTCCTAGAGGATACAGTTGACAACTAAACATGAGTGATGTCATTTGTTTTAAGGGTATAAAAGAAAATCATGTTTTGGTGATGTTTGTAAGTCTTAAAGTAACAATGGAAGTAATACGAAGTAATAAAGGCGGTTTCAAGATTTGTTTGGATGGTTTCATGTAGAGCAAACATTCAATACTCAAAAATAAAATATGGTGGAAATGTGTTAAACGATCTGGAAGCCTATGTCGTGGTAGCTTGACAACAGACTTGGATATCGTACGAGCTGAAGTTGCCCAGCCTCACAACCATGCAGCAAATGACGCCCTGGTAGGACTTGCTAAAATCAGAGAAAACATGAAGACACAAGCAGTGAATACCAGAGAAAAACCAGCACAGGTTCTTGCCCAGGCTGTCGCTCATTGTGATGATGATGTAAAGGCTTTGCTACCAAAAGCTGAGAGTTGTAAAAGAACCCTCCGCAACCAACGACCAACGCCACCGGTTCCTAGGAGACTTCAAAACCTTGGTGACCTACCAGAAGAATTCAAAGAAACCATCGGCCCTAACACAGAATAGTTCCTCTTCTTTGACAGTGGCCCTGCAACTAATGACCGCATGCTAGTCTTTGGGACCATGGAGGGATTGCGGTACCTTGCCACTGCTGATACCTTTTATATGGATGGTAACTTTGCCATGGCACCCTCCATATTCAGACAGCTATATGTTATAAGAGTTCCTCTAGGAGATGCAGCTATAACTTCTGTGTATGCTCTGGTTCCTAACAAGACTCGGCGTACATATGAACGATTATTCCAAGCTGTTGTAGACAAATGTAATGACATTAACCTGCATCTCAATGTACAGACTGTTGTTTGCGACTTTAAAGATGCTGTTCTACGTTCAGTTGTCGCTGTGTTTGACCGTGATGTGGATATCCATGGTTGTTTTTATCATCTTACGCAGGCAACTTGGCGGAAAGTGCAAGACCTTGGTTTGGGACAACGGTACACAACAGACCAAGACTTTCGACTATTCTGTGGCATGATTGACGGCCTCGCATTCTTGCCAGTTGATCAAGTTAATGAAGGTCTTCAGCATTTAAGGACAATCACACCACAAGATCCTCCAGAAGCTCAGGACCTACTGACCTACTTTGATCACACCTATGTCAGCGGATACTTTCGCCATATGCAACAGCCTAATCATCTAGGACAAAACGTAATGAGACTACGCCGTGTTCTACCTATGTTCCCACCATAGATATGGAACGTACATGACAGAACAATGACTAACAACCCTAGAACCAACAACATTTGTGAAGGTTGGAACAACCGCTTCTTCAACCTTGTTGGTCATGACCATCCCTCCATCTGGCGCATTATTGAGTGATTTCAACTAGAAGCAGCATCTGTCAACACTACCATTCATCAGTACGAAGTTGGAACCCGTCCTCAGAAGCGTGTTACGAAGACTTTCGTTCAGCTGCAGGAACGCCTTCACAACCTGTGTGAAGATCTCGTGCTACATCGTAAAACTTTGCCTGAGTTCATACGAGGAGTTGGTTGGAATATTCGTTTAAGTCATCAGGTTTAACCATGAAAGTCTTAAATAATGTTGTATGTGCTGAAATACCGTTAGGCTATATTGTGCTACACAGTGCAATGATAATACCTCTGGAGTTAATATCATGATACTGGATACTTTATATCAAGGTATATCAAGATGTTTATTACATGACAACCTTTTTGTTTAAACTTTCTTATTCTAACAGAACTGAAATGAACTGCTGATTGTAAAGTTGAAATGTTAAAGAAATAATTAATCCATGAAAAGGCTCAAAACATTATAGGGAAAAGAGAAAATGCAGATGGAATTTTCTTCTATTTTAGGCTTGAAGAAAAGAGAAAATGCTAACATATTTTTCTTCTTTTTCTAAATCTTCTAAAGGTAAAAAAACATTATAAAAGGTGGGTCTTTATTTAGACCAAGGATTGAAATAAAGTTTATATAAAATTATGTGACTTCTTCTTTAGGGTCGTTAAAAGTGAAGATTGTGTGGTAAAGAGTTAAACATATTTTTCTTCTTTTTCTGAATCCTCTAAAGGTCGAAAAACATTATAAACGATGGGTCTGTATTTAGACCAAGGATTGAAATAAAGTCTGTATATACATAGTTAAGAGTACTTTCTCCCTTTTCGCTGATGTTTTCAAATTCCCCTATCTCAGAAAGGATGAGTTAAGCCTTTCCTAAACGACAAATTTTAGACTCTTCAAAACTGAAAGAGTTTGCAGACGACAATTTTAATTTTCATGTAAATGGCGGAAACTTCTCCAAAGGGGTAGAAAACACTGTGGGAAAAGGAGAAATTGCTCGTTACGAGCAATTTCTCCTTTTCCCACAGTGTTTTCAAAAGACTTGTACTGCAGAAACACCAATCAATCAATTACCACTGAACTGTGCAGGACCCCAATGACTCCGGAGAAAAGGCCTTTTGAAAACATTGTGGGAAAAAGAGAAAAGGCAGATAACCAGCATTTTTTTTTCTTTTTCCACAATGTTTTCTACCCTTCCCAAAACACATTTCAACTACTGAGGCATATCTATTTTGTTCTCTTTAAATGCTTTCAATTCGAACGAGTCTAAAATTTTGTCTGTTGGTAAAGTGTTAATTCTTTACCAAACGACAAAATTTTGAACTGGACCAAATTGAAAGCATTTGCAGACGACAAATTAAATATTGTTAAAATGAGAATTTTTCATCTTGGAAGAATACAAAACATTGTGGGAAAAGGAGAAAATGCTGGTTACCAGCATTTTTCTTTTTCCCACAATGTTTTCAAAAGCAATCTTTTACAGCAATCTTTTAAAAGTCAGGATTGTGTGGTAAATGGTTAAATAAGTGATCAAAATTCATTTCTACATGAAATGAACATGAAAACCCATAATGCCAACTTTCAAGTACATGTAAAAGAGTTGTGGTGCCTTATGCAAAGGTAATCCAACTCTTTAACAGAGGAAAAAAAATTATATGCCGGTGCTTCGTCTGTCCGTCCTTCCCAACGTTTGTCCAAATTTATCAGGACCATGATGTAACTCCTAAAGTATATGAGCTATAAACTTGTCACTTCATAATCAGATACATCTAATTTGGGACAGTGCAATACACAAGAACAAATCTTATCATCATTATTTTCAGAATTATTTCAATATAATTTATAATCCAATCTGAAAAATTAATCACCCTGAATAATACCCTCAACCTTGAATTTTTTCCCTTTTTAATCTATCTCGCTTATCTTCAAAAAAATCAAGATAAGATATTAATCTTTTTCTTTTTAATTGTGACTTTTTTTCCTGTGACTTTTTTTCCTACCAAAAACTGTGACTTTTTTTCCATGACTTTTTTTCCTGTGACTTTTTTTCCTACATTCTGAAATCCGAAAAAAAAAAAAACGCCAGGACAGATATACAGTGTAGGCAAGGATTGTAAATTTGAAACTGGCTACTGTTACGTAATGTTACGTTTCTCTTATCTTTTATAGCTGCGGGCTATCGAATATCGATTACACGTACTAGTAAACACGGTTTAAGTTCACCAAACTCCGGAAACTCCCGACGTATAATACCGATTATTTTCATCGATTTGTTGGAATGCGAGACTGCTGATAAGGCATGTCCGTGAAAGTTGGCTATGGTCATTGTAATGGCGTGATAAAAGAGGGAAACATATATTACAAAATTTAAGTCTTGTCCAAAGTGATAGAAAACACTGTGGGAAAAATCCTGGCAACCAGCATTTTGTCTTTTCAAAAACATGTTTTAAACAACTTTCATCCTCAGGGTTAGTAAAACTCTGGATTGTGTGTAGGTACTTTGAGGTTCATAGGGACCCCCTAAATTTCGAAATATCTTAAAAAATGCTATAGCTTTTGTACTGAAAATTTGTACGGTTAATAATATTACCTTCACTAAACTCTGGGTGAAATATTAAGAATTTTAGATAACTTTAGATAACTTAGTTCGACGTTTTTGCAATAAATGCAATGATAAAATGTATGAACAAAACAGCTTAAAACGGTGAAAGGGTCGAAGGCTATTTCGAGTAAAAGGTTTACCTGAAATAATTCTCATGCAAGCACAGTAACTGTGGTTATCTATTGTTTGAACAGCAAAGTCTCCAACTTTTGAGGCCCTTATCTCGTTTTTTTTTTATTTGGGTTTTATTTTATTGATTTGAATATCGGAGACTTGCACTTACTTATTTACACGTTGTTTTCTTTGCCACGCCCAACCATTGATGTTTTCCTGAAACCCAGCCAAACTCTGGCTCATATCATGTGGTCTAGCATATACCAATAAAATGAAGAAGTGTGAATTGTATGAACTGGTTAAGCTCCATAAACAAGCCCCAAAGTATTGTTGTAGATGAATTTTACCGTCAAATGAGCACTGTGTCTTTAAGATTACCACCCTGTGATTGTAACCTATTTACAATTGAGCTAATTTTGGGCGAACTGAAAACATCATAATGAAAACAATTCAAAACAAACCATGGAAAAGACCTTCGAGTGTAAGTGTCAGTCGGTTTCAAACACATATCTCAACAGAAGGGGTATAAAACATAAACCCATGCCAAAAATAAAATTGAGAACAAATATTGGAGAACAGACACCATATAAGCGAACATTGGACAAATCATTTTAGACTTTGAAGATTTGTATGAAAGTGACGCAAGCGATATCTAAGGTAAGGTATAGAACTAACTATATGATTGTACAGAAAATAATTTCAGGGCCTTATACTAAGTATTTAACTAAAGTGAGGTACTGAAGTCATGCACTTCTCCAGTTACGTTTGCTGTTCTGGTTACTGTGCGAACCCTTCGGAGAAAGTTAAGCTTCAGAACAAAAATTTAACTCTACTGGAATGGGCAAAATGCACTTTCTTGCGAAAGAAAAATTCTAATTTTTGCTGTGAGAATTGGTAAGTTCATTTTAAAAGACTTGAAAAAGTTTCATAAAAATTGATACAGGCTTTTTTAAGATATTCCAAAATTCTGGGGGTCCCTATGAACTTCAAACTACCTGTAGTAAAGACTTGAAATAACAAGTATTTGGCTTAGGGCCAAACGGCTGTAATTGCCTATACCATGTATAGGTTCTTACACCTATAGGGCACTTTGCTGTAAATATATATTAAAAAAATGAATGTAGATTTCTTTCATGACATGTAATTGTCGTTTGTTTATTTCAGACAAGGAGAAATGTGCAGTCGCGTAGCAGCCCCTCTGTTCGAAGTTGAGAACTGTACTGGACAAAGTATCTTGCACATCAGTCCCATGCAAGTGGAATCGAAGACTACACAAAGAAGGTTAGACAAAAGCTTTTATCTTCAACTACGCGAATATCCATGTAATAATCGTTGTCTGCGCAGAACAAGAATCGGCATAAAAGTGGATTTCAAGTCTTCTTTGTATTGTATGTCTTATTGTATTTCATTGGCCTATTTCTAAATTCTTCAAACGAGAACAAGATTTCTTATTGGAAAAAGTTTATGCAACAGCAACTGGTTGCTTCTGAATCAATGTTTTTGCTCAGTGGTTAAACATAAAATCGACTTATGACTCACACGGTCACCAAAATTGGTTCAATGTTTTTCGTGACCCTGGTAAGAAAAAGAATTTGGTTTACCTTTCTTTGATTTGTGCAACAGGTATCAGTTGCCTCTGAAAGTGTCCAAGTTGATTTTATGATTTTATGCACAGCACGTAACGGTCACGTATGGGTGCGATAGTCATCGTAACCAATTCAATGGCCCTAGTAAGAGAAAACGAAAAAAAAAACCCCTATATTTGACTTAAGCAACAGGTGTCGTCTGCTATGGAATGTGCCGTTAGTCGATTTTTCATGTTTTCGCGGGCGCATAACTGGCACGTATGAGACGGTAGTCAACGCAACTGGATTTCTTGTCAAGGTATAAAAAGAGATTAAAAAAAAATAAAAATTTAGTTCCCTTTGTTTGATTTATGCAATAGAAATCAGTTGCTACTGAAAGAGTTTTTGGTTTTTCAAGCCACTTGTGACACTATTTCCTGGGATTTCTACACTGTACAGTGATCATCTTAGCATATTCAAAGTATCAATGCCATTTCAATGGCCCTAGTAAGAGAAAAAGAAAAAAAAAAAAAAATCCATATATTTGACTTAAGCAACAGGTGTCGTCTGCTATGGAATGTGTCGTAAGTCGATTTTTCATGTTTTCGCGAGCGCGTAACTGGCACGTATGAGAAGGTAGTTAACGTAACTGGGTTTCTTGTTACGGTAAAAAGAGATTAAAAAAAAAATTAAAATTTAGTTCCCTTTGTTTGATTTATGCAATAGGAAGCAGTTGCTACTGAAAGAGTTTTCGGTCTCTTTTAGCCACTTGTGACATTATCTTCTGGGGTTTCTACACTGTACATTGATCATCTTAGCATATTCAAAGTATCAATGCCAATAAAATGGCCCTAGTAAGAGAAAAAGAACAAAAAAAATTCCCTATATTTGACTTAAGCAACAGGTGTCGTCTGCTATGGAATGTGCCGTAAGTCGATTTTTCCTGTTTTCGCGGGTGCGTAACTGGCACGTATGAGACGGTAGTCAACGTAACTGGGTTTCTTGTTACGGTAAAAAGAGATTAAAATAAAAAAATTAAAATTTAGTTCCCTTTGTTTGATTTATGCAATAGGAAGCAGTTGCTACTGAAAGAGTTTTCAGTCTTTTTTAGCCACTTGTGACATTATTTTCTTATTTTCTGGGGTTTCTACACTGTACATTGATCATCTTAGCATATTTAAAGTATCGATGTACAGTATAGCAGTTGGCCTGAATTAGAAAAGCAAATCGAATCAAGGGATCAAGGGATCAGGGGAAGTCACTCTTGCAAGGTGCTAGAAGGCACCAAAAACAAGGTCTTCTGTCACCCTGTTTTCTTAAATTTTCGCCCATTTTCAGTGAAATCTGGCATGTGTGGAGGGTGCATGCCTGGCAGTTTGCCAAAGACTGCAAAACAGCCTTCAAAGAAGACTTGAAAACCACTTTTATGCCGATTATTGTTCACTGTTTTCTATCGATATTTTCGGGCGCCATTTCAAATGGCTCAAAGGTTTCTGATTGGATGATTCTGGGGGTGTGTCTGCAATTTGATTGGCTGATTGGGCGCAGTATTGAATTTCTCAAAGCTTTTCTGATTGGATAATCTGAAGAGAGGGATGAGATTTGATTGGCTGATTGGACGCCATTTTGATTTTCTAAAAGCTTCTGTGATTGGATAATTTAAGAGAGGCCTGAGATTTGATTGGCTGATTGGAAGGGGGGGAAATCTCTGTATATCTATGTTAAATCTTCGGGTCATTTCAGCCTATTCAATGGCAAAGAGGGTTTGACCCCTGCACCAAGACCTTTTTTGGGTCCTGATGGTCAGAGGTTGAATCCCCAACTTTGCCATTTTATCTATTTTACCTATTTTTATTATTAGTCATTCTTACATCTTATTGTATTTCATTGGCCTATTTCTAAATTCTTCAAACGAGAACAAGATTTCTTATTGGAAAAAGTTTATGCAACAGCAACTGGTTGCTTCTGAATCAATGTTTATTGCGCAGTGGTTAAACATAAAATCGACTTATGACTCACAAGGTCACCAAAATTGGTTCAATGTTTTTCGTGACCCTGGTAAGAAAAAGAATTTGGTTTACCTTTCTCTTTGATTTGTGCAACAGGTATCAGTTGCCTCTGAAAGTGTCCAAGTTGATTTTATGATTTTATGCACAGCACGTAACGGTCACGTATGGGTGTGATAGTCAAGGCATCCAATTCAATGGCCCTAGTAAGAGAAAACGAAAAAAAATTCCCTATATTTCACTTAAGCAACAGGTGTCGTCTGCTATGGAATGTGTCGTAAGTCGATTTTTTCATGTTTTCGCCGGCACGTAACTGGCACGTATGAGACGGTACTTAACGTAAGTGGGTTTCTTGTTACGGTAAAAAGAGATTAAAAAGAAAATTAAAATTTAGTTCCCTTTGTTTGATTTATGCAATAGGAAGCAGTTGCTACTGAAAGAGTTTTTCGGTCTCTTTTAGCCACTTGTGACATTATCTTCTGGGGTTTCTACACTGTACATTGATCATCTTAGCATATTCAAAGTATCAATGCCAATAAAAATGGCCCTAGTAAGAGAAAAAGAACAAAAAAAATTCCCTATATTTGACTTAAGCAACAGGTGTCGTCTGCTATGGAATGTGCCGTAAGTCGATTTTTCCTGTTTTCGCGGGTGCGTAACTGGCACTTATGAGACGGTAGTCAACGTAACTGGGTTTCTTGTTACGGTAAAAAGAGATTAAAAAAACAAATTAAAATTTAGTTCCCTTTGTTTGATTTATGCAATAGGAAGCAGTTGCTACTGAGAGTTTTCAGTCTTTTTTAGCCACTTGTGACATTATTTTCTTATTTTCTGGGGTTTCTACACTGTACATTGATCATCTTAGCATATTTAAAGTATCGATGTACAGTATAGCAGTTGGCCTGAATTAGAAAAGCAAATCGAATCAAGGGATCAAGGGATCAGGCAAAGTCACTCTTGCAAGGTGCTAGAAGGCACCAAAACAAGGTCTTCTGTCACCCTGTTTTCTTAAATTTTCGCCCATTTTCAGTGAAATCTGGCATGTCTGAAGGGTGCATGCCTGGCAGTTTGCCAAGGACTGCATAACAGCCTTCAAAGAACACTTGAAAATCACTTTTATGCCGATTCTTGTTCACTGTTTTCTATCGATATTTTTGGGCGCCATTTCAAATGTCTCAAAGCTTTCTGATTGGATGATTCTGGGGGTGTGTCTGCAATTTGATTGGCTGATTTGGGCGCAAGTATTGAATTTCTCAAAGCTTTTCTGATTGGATAATCTGAAGAGAGGGATGAGATTTGATTGGCTGATTGGACACCATTTTGATTTTCTAACAGCTTCTGTGATTGGATAATTTAAGAGAGGCCTGAGATTTGATTGGCTGATTGGAAGGGGGGGGAAATCTCTGTATATCTATGTTAAATCTTCGGGTCCATTTCAGCCTATTCAATGGCATAGAGGGTTTGACCCCTGCACCAAGACCTTTTTTGGGTCCTGATGGTCAGAGGTTGAATCCCCAACTTTGCCATTTTATCTATTTTACCTATTTTTATTATAGTCATTCTTACATCTTATTGTATTTCATTGGCCTATTTCTAAATTCTTCAAACGAGAACAAGATTTCTTATTGGAAAAAGTTTATGCAACAGCAACTGGTTGCTTCTGAATCAATGTTTTTG